>OZ018331.1:15223505-15823505 GCA_963969495.1 Ceratothoa steindachneri | reverse complement strand
CTTTAGGTAGAAACCCATCCGATCCAGGTGACTTATTCGTCATAGGTCAGTGATCTTCTTTTCTATTTCTCCTTCAGTGAATTCCATTTCCTCCAGCTTTCCCCCCGAGTAGAAACTCGTTTTGGGGGGGATAGAAGCACTCTTCAGTAAACACTGAAGAGTAGTCGTTGAGGAGGTTAGCATTTTCTGCAGCTGAGTGCTTTAATGTCCCCTCCTCATTCTTCAAAGAGCCAATTGTTCGACGGATTGGTTTACGGCTGTTTACATATCCAAAAAACTCCTTGTGATTCTCTTTACAGAGTCTCGCTACTTGGAGTTCCTCAGACCGCTTAGATGCCCTTATGCTAGACTTTACTCTCCTGGCTAGTCTCCGGTATTCGTCAAAGTCACGCGAGATCTTCGATTGCCGGTACACAGTTCTCTTCTCCCTAAGCAGTTTGCCGATTTCTCGATTAAACCACTTTGATTGAACAAAAGACCGACGGGGGCATTTCAGAGGGATGAAACGCGATTGAAGACTCATGAATGTGGTTTTAAAATTGTTCCACAAGTTTTCAAAAGCATCGCACACTTCTAGCCTCGCGTCAGTCAGTCCACCACGAAGACCTGCAAAGTCTGCTCTTCTCAAATTAAGTTTCCTCGATTTACTAGTTGCAGGCTCTGCCTTGGGGACTTTGACTACAAATCTAATTAGTCGGTGGTCACTGCCACCGAGCTCTTCGCCAACAGAGAAGTCCTCAACGATGTCATCCTCAGAGGTGAAAACCAAGTCTAGGATATTGTCTCCTCTCGTTGGTTCTCTCACCCATTGATTCAGGAACTCGTTGTTCGTGAACTCCAGGAGTAGTGCGTTCTCGCCACAGGGTTCTCTGGTTTCCCAGTCAACTTGTGTGCTGAAATCCCCCCTGTAAAGTACCAGGGTCCTGTATCTGACAGGACCTATCTCTAGGTCAACACCTAGTATTTATGGTCGGATACGATGTTGCAATCCGTCGAGTTGAGAGTATCCTTGACATACAACATCACACCACCACTCTCTCTGTCTGGCCTATCTTTCAGGAAGAGCTGGTAACCGGGAATCGTGAATTCACCTTCAAAATCTCGGCTTGAGGTTTTTACCCACGACTCTGTTATGGCTACCATTTAGGTTCTTCCGTCGTTACGAGGCCACGAAGTTCAAAAAACTTGTTCCTGATCGACCTCGCATTAAACAGAAGTTTCAGGGAGTCCCCGACTGTTTGTTGGCGAGGAGGCACCCCTCTTTGCGACCTCTGAGAAGGTCGGTCCAGGAGTGACACGGGCATACTGGCGTACGTCCACTCTCACTCTGGGCCGGATACTCCTTTGGGTCCTCCTTACGACATCCTGGATCATGTTCGACAGAAAGGCCTTTCCTTTAAAGGAAAGATGTACCCCATCCCTTTGGTAGAGATCATTTCTACCATAAAACGTGCGGTACGGGTCCACAAAAAAGACCCCCTATGCCGTCCACAAATCTGCCAGGCGCCGGTTTAAAGAGACGTTCATCGAGTGAGCGGTCCGGTTTGCCTGCAGGCGACTTAGTCTTCCCTTTCGGAAGCGACTTGCCGCTTTCCTCTTGTATCTCTATATTTTTTTTCTTCTCCTTCTTCTTCTTTTTCGTGTCTTTCTTTGTTTTCTCTTCTTCTGCTTCTACTTTCTCGTCCTCTGTTTCCACTTTTTTTCTTCTCTTTCTACTTTCTTTTCTTCTCTTTCTACATTCTCTTCTTCTATTTCTACTTTCTCTTCTTTCTTCTTTCTTTTCTTTTTGTTGGACGTCGGAAGCCTTCTCGCCTGAGCACCTGCACCTCTCTGTTTTAATAGTTGAACCTCCCTTTTGAGGAGGGAGTTCTCCTCTCTCAGTTGAGCGATACTCTCACCCAGGCGCTTCTCGAGTTCGCAGAAGTCACAGACACTAACGGCATCTGTGAGCTCCTTGCAACTCCTGCCCCCGAAGTCTTCACTCCATCTGTAAACTTTGCATATTTTGCAGGTTAGCTTGCGAAACGGAGGACCATTCTTCTTGGCCATCTTACAAAACTCTCGGACCATACGCAATGAAAAGGTTTTTTTTCGGTTGTGATTTTCTCTCGCACTAATCACATCCGCCTATTTCCAGGAGGTTTTCGGTCGTTCGGCGAACAGAAACCCTTTGACCAAGCACACCAACCCTAAGGTCTCCCCTGGCTGTCTGCATGTATTTATCATCTGTCTGTCTGTACATGTCTTTCTATGCATGCATGTGTCTTCTGTCTGTCTATGTGTATCTGTCTGTCTATCTCAGTCTGACTATGTCTCTGTCTGTCAGTCAATTTTTATATATGTTTCTCTCTGTCTTTCTATGTATGCTTGTGCTTGTCTGTCTGTGTTTGTGTGTCTATCTATCTGTGCCGGTCGTTTGTACATGTGTGTCTGTCTCTGTGTGCCTGTATGTCTCTGTCTGCTTGTCTCTTTCAGTCGTTTCCGTTCCTCTGTCTCTTTCTGTTTTATGGCTGTCTCTGTCTCTTCCTCTATTTATCTGTCTATCTCTGTCTTTCTTTCTGAATCTGACTATCTATCAGCTTCAGTCAGTCTCCATCTGTCTTCCTGTCTCTTTGCCTGTCTTTCTTCCTCTGTCTGCCTCTGTCTGTCTGTCTGTCTGTCTGTCTTTTCTTCCTTTCTATCTATGTCTGTCTGTATCGCTTTATATGTCTGCCTGTCTCAAGCTCTCTGTGTACCTGTATGTATGTTTGTATGTTTGTGTCTTCCCGCCTCTGTCTTTCGGCCTATCTCTGTCTGTTTGTCTCCTTGTCTGTATCTTTCTATCCCTGTCGGTCTGTTTTTTTTGTCTTACCTGCCTGTGTCTTCTCTCTGTCTGCAACTGACTGTCTCTCTCTTTTGTTTTTTTCCGGCTGTGTATGGCTGTTTCTGTATGTGTATGTTGATTTTCTGTATCTTACTGGTTAGGTATTTCTGTCTTGTCTTGTATGTCTGTCTCTCTCTCTCTCTCTGTCTATCGCTGTATCTCTGTATCAGCCTATCTTGGTCTGTCTGTCTCTGTCTCGCTATCTGCCTCTGTATGTGTCTGCCTGTTTCTATCTCTGTCTATTTATCTCTTCCTGTCTATGTCTGTCTCTCTTTGTCTGCCGCAAAGGGTAAGGGGCAGGATTGTCTAGAACGCAACACCCTTTGCCCCTCTAAGGGAGTTCTCCTGCTGCGATGGGAACCCCTCAATCAGTTGAAGGGGCGCCTCGAGTTACTTGGTCTTCCCGGGCACCAAGGGAGGACGAGGCCTCGCTTGGAGGCAGCTCCCCTTTTGATTATGAGTTCATTCCGTTATTCCCTACATTTGTGGCCATAGAAATAAAGAGACGAATGGAAAGTAGATACTATGACCTCCCAATGCATTGGGAGGCTATGGAAAAGGTCTCTCTAGGATCAGAAACGCCCCCAATGCGATCCTTTACATATCCTCGGCTTGCAGAGATGAGCTAAGATGGGCCTTGACACTCCGATCAGCCGCAATGGCGATTTGGCCCTCCAAATGGTGGTGCCGCGTAGCCACCTCCTATGTGCTCTGGAAGCGGTGAACAGAGGCCACACCCAGCGCCTATTACCTCGCCTAGCCGGCGGCCTGTCCGTCCTGCCAACCTGGCAGTCCAATCAAGTATTTCAACACTTTTCCTTCTAATGGCAGACAATCTCCTTAAAATTAATAGCAAATAGCGAAATAATGAGGATGGATGGCAAGCCCATTTTATTTTAGAACGTGTAACGCCATCTTTCTCCATTAATTGGGTCTATAAAGGCGCGGCAATTAAAGTGGGAGATTGAAAAGAAGTGCCCCAGGTTCTCTTAGGGCACTTGGGTCGGGAGAACCTACCGCCCCTCGAGGTTTCAGTCGTAACACCACCCATCACCCGAAGGGTGAATGGGGTAACAGGTGATGGCATATTCACCTGTGGGAAAAGGAAAATGTTTTTTTTGTTATTGAAAACTGGAGGTTGTTTAAAGGGCCTATTTTCATGCACCATATTTAAAAGAATCTACTTTGTAAGGATTTAAAACGGGAGATACTTTCGGAGGTTATTTATTTTAATAAACAAATAAATATGAATTCAGTTTAAAGAAAAAAATGATACCCTCATTATTCATTTATTTATTCATGGCCACTTTCTCTAATAAAATTGTATGAGTTAATAAAGTTTACCTCCTATGTTCTATTAATATTCTTTCTTATTCCCATCTCTTTTTCTCATTCATTTCTCGTTTTAATCCGTAAACAACATAGACAGGATACAAAGATGTTCCTAATTCTGTTCTTTTTCTCCACCTTAACCTACTCTTCTCTTATTGTTCTAAGTCTCGGCCTTCTTGAAACGCGACTCGTCGTTCGATAAAATTCAATCCTTCCTTCGCAAACCTGACGTTTAAACTCATTTACTCTGTCATGTTCTTGATCCTCCTCCCACATCCTTTCTATCGCATCTAATCCTTCCATCTTTTATCAGGAGACGATGAAAAATACAGTTGAAATTATGAAGAATTTTCAGGAGGTCAGGAGCTCGTGAAGATGATGCGGTCAACCCGAATAAAGCTTCTCGACAACCGAGAAAACGCAACCGCGCGATTACTTATATAAACTCGGTATCACAGTTGGGAGACAAAGATCAAAAGTAAAGTACCTCAAATATTGAATAATAAAAGGAAAAGTAAAATGACACGGCCTTTTTGCCTATCTATAAAAGAATTGAGCTTCTTTCAATGATAATAATCAATGTTCATCTCCTAAGGGCTTTCAATTCATTCGAAAGTGAATAAATTTTGAAAGATTTTAAAGTAAATTGGTTTAAAGGAAAAGGGTTGAAAAAATAGTTAGTTTTTCGCGAATTTTGGCTCGTCTAAATATGAAATAATGAACGAAAAGTGATTTAGAATGGGAGAAAAGAGTAATTGAGGAACAAGACAAAAAATATTTAGCAGGAAAGAGAAATTACAATAATGGAGTGAGGAGAGGAAACTGTGGCGATGCCTCTGCTAAAACTGAAACCTGGAGGAGCGGCACAAAATCACATCAGAAAAGCGAAAAGAGAAAAATTAGCGAACTCTCTCGGGTCTTCTTTTCCCCCAAATTTGAAATCTCTCAATATCGTTTCCAAGTAGGCTTAGACCCAATGACGGTTGACAGAGGGCGTTAAATTCTATTTTAAAGAAAATTTAAAAAAAATGTCTAATTATTGGGCTTTAGTGTTTAATCGTATTATTTTTTTCTGTCTCTATATTTTATCTTTAATAGTTAAATCTTTTAGTTTGTTCTGTTACTATTTCTTTTTTTCTTTGTTGTTCTGTGGTTTCTTATTTGTATTTAACTTGGGTTATTTCCTCGTTCTCGGGTGTTTGCTCTCACACCGAATACATGGCAGGAATACGGGCAGCTCTTCGGACTGCTTGGCAAAGAAGATGGGAGACGGTCGAAGGGAACTTAGAGTTGCGTGCCATTGCGCCGCGACTGTTCCCATGGACCTATCCCCCAATGCCACGACGGCTTCAGGTCGCTTTCTGTCGTCTCTGAATCGGACACACTCGTGTGACGCTTCGCTATCAGATGGAGCGCTCGCCAGCCCCCTATTGCGACGACTGCGTCGTCCCCCAGACTGTTCGGCACATTCTTGTCGAATGTCCCAGTCTGGGTGATCTTCAAGCACGTTACCTGGCCCGGTACCGGGATGGGCGGGCTCGCTACCGCCTGTTCCTTGTACTCGGGACGAGTGCGTGCACATTGACTGGTGGACTTGTTGACTTTTGGGGGAAGGCCGGGCTTATCCCTATTATTTAAGCAGGTTTTGTGTTTGTTTTGCTTTTGTTTTTTGCCCTCATAGGTCGCACGCTCCTGCGCCGGGGGTACCTCCCCCCGACGCAGGAGCTTGCTTACTGCTCGCTTCCTTTTCCCATTTTTTGGGGGGTGGGTGGGTGGGTTGTATTTTATCTTTTTGAATTTTATTTTAAAGTAGCCTAGTACTAGGCCAGTTTTTAATACGGCGACTAATGCCCAAGTAGTTGGTCGCCAGATGAGCTCTTAAAAAATCGGGTGTTCGCTCCTCTTCTGTATTTTCTGGGTCCATTCTTCTCTCTTCCTTATACCCGTAGGATGGAGAAATAGTTAGGTTGAAATAAAACTCTGATTATTTGCCCCACTATGGTTTGACCCCTGCCCCCCCTCCCATTCCCTCTGGGAAATCTGATGGTGGTCAGATAATAAAGCGACATTTTGATAATCAACGACTATCTTCGATGAGCTCCAAACTCCGCCCAATCCTGGCGCCTCCCATTCGCCTATCGCAAATCCATCCGGGAAAAACGACTTAGATGGAAGGAAAATTTAGGAGAGAGAGTAAAAGAATAGGCTTTCGGAGCCTATCGATCCCTCCTCCCTCTCTCCTGTGAGCGAGGGAGGAGAAGAGAGGGCGAGGTATGGAGCTCGGACTCCCCTCGCTCTAACCTATCACCCCGGAGACTGTGCCAAATGGAGGAACAGAGAAGGAAGTTTAAATGGAGATTGGATATAAAAATAGGAAGAGTATGGAAATAGGGGGAGAGTAAAAAGGGGGCATAGGTGGTGTTGGGTGGTGCTACTATCTCGGTGTGTAGCCCTTTTATCTTCTTTTGTCCCTTCCCTGTTATTGATCGTCCCTGTCCCTTGTAACCCCCGTTTTGGAGCGACAGGAGCAAACCGTTTCCTAAGGGGTTTTCGCCATTATTTCTCACTCTGGAAGGTGGATTGATTATTCCATAGCTGGTGTTCATTTATTTAGCCTTGGAACGGCCTGTGTGCGCTTGTTGCGCCATATCTTTGTCTCTTCGCATTTTCTGCGGGGTGTCGTTAGTCCTACGTCGGCTAGGAGACGCGCACTCCATTTTGGGTGTGCGCTTCACAACCTGAGAACGTGCCTTGCCTTCCTACGGTCCCCTTACATTCTTTTGCTCCCGAACATTTTGCCGGTCGGATGTCTTCTTTTTCTTCCTGAGGTACATTTCGTTCACCGTTTGCGATGCACAGTTTCTTTTGGAACACTGTAGCTTTGAGTGGATACTTTGTGGCGTGTTTTGGGGGTTGAAACCCCATACAAGACCAACCGTTTCTGTTTTGTGAACCGTTTTAACCCCCCGCAACGTCATATGTGAGCCCCTTTTTGTGCCCAAATTTTTAATTGATTGTAGCTTCGACGCAGGATGTTCGTTAGTCCTTCGGGGGAATTGGAAGTACGAACTCCTTTCTGAGAATCTCCTCTGCCAGTTAGGAGTACGCCTTGCCCTCCTAGGGTCATTTGTCGGTTGTTTTTTTTTGTACTGCTCCTTTGTGAGACTGATGTTTGGATGGCCTTATGTGGGGTGCCTTACTTGGGAGGGAGGAGGGGGTTAAAGTATATTTTGAGACAATTGCCATGTGTATGGGTGTGCGTTATAATTGGGATTAGGAGGGGGGGGTGGGAAACAGAACACGCGCCAAACCTTCTTATGCTGTTGTGCGTATTTGCCTGTGTTTTTCATGGCTACGTAAGTTACCCTACACAATTCTAGTTTTCTTTGGATTTAAGATGGATAACAAAACTAATCATTTTTTTTGCAATTTTTCGAAGAATTTCTTCGCTGCGATCGTTTTTTTATGATTTTTTCCCAATTCCTTCTTCGTATCCACCGTTTACTCTTTGTAACTTCTGTCCTTAGATGTCCGCCTCTAGCTTTTAGTTCCAGCCTGTTATGGGCCGTTTCCTTCTACCTTTATGCGCCTAGTTCCTGGTTCCCGCCTGGCTTAGTCGCACCTGTTTAAGGTAGTTAATTTTTTGTTCCTTACGCCAATGTCTTTGCTTTTTGACGATGGTTACGAATGAATAACTTTGGATATAGTAGCCCCTCCCCGCCCCCCCAAAAACAACAACAAAAGGAACATTCACCTGAAAACCTTCAGCACCTTTTGAACACCCATCTTCTGCAACACGTAGACGCGGGAACCCGCGTCTGCAAACGGCTACCAACTGCAAAGAATTCGGACTTAATTTCGCTTGCTGATAAATCTCTTGCGGCGTCATCTGCTTCTTGATCTTTTGGGGGCTGCAGGTTACATCTGGAAAGCAAAGTAACTATTAGTTGCTGCGTCCGACTGCAGCGAATCTATGCTGGGTTTTCTATATATAGGCTCGCTATTTGAGCATATATATATATATATATATATATATATATATATATATATATATATATATATATATATATATATATATATATATATATATATATATATATATATATATATATATATTATAGCAATGCCCTCTGGGCATTGCTAAGTTCAACTTACTCTCTAGCGAGAGTAAGTTGAACTTAACAAAGTTAACTTAGCGTTCGGTTTGATAACCAGGGACTAGCTCGAGGATGAGCTGCTTCTTAGCCCCTTAAGGTAGGTAGCCCTGCCTCTCTTGCAGAGTACTTCTTGGTCTGCCGAGCCAAGTAATCTACCTGTCCAGTCTCGGTAGCCCGATCTTAATTTAGGGACTTCGTCACATGGAGACTGACGTATACTACCTCGATTTTCCTCAGTGTTCCTCATTTATACCTTGTCACCCTACTGGGGGAATGGTAAGAGGGGAGGGGGGCTTGAGGACGGCCCCAGGAGGGTTCTTATGCCAAACGGTTTTTCTCACCAAGTCTTACATCGGCTCCTCGTTAGCTTTCGAGCTTGGGAGAAACACGTCTCCAATTTCTTATTTGACGTGAAATTGAATCTCACTCTCCTGGGGGAGATCTTGCATTTTAACCTTTAGGTCTTTCATAGCGCCGAGTGGTGCGGCGCTGCGGTTACGTGCTTGAACCGACGATGATGGGGCCGGATGTCCTTGCGGTAATCGCCTCGTGACTCCACCACGAGAGAACGGGGGGGGGGAGGACGATTCCCCTACACAGGGTAGAGAGAAGGAGTTTGTTAAACTCGGATGTCAAATGAGTAAAGTTCAATTGTACCTATTTAGAGCCATGAAATGACCCATATGACCATGGGACATATGGTTATTCAGCCTGGAGATTTGAAATCTGCCATCGGATTTGTTGCTGGGTGGCGCCATCTAGCGGCAGAAGCCTCATTTAGCCATTCAAAGGCACTTGTAAGTGATTTGAACGATGGAAAACCATCGATGCGATAACCATTTATTATCTTCTCACAAAATGCCGCAGGTCATTGTATGATATTTACTTCTAGTTTTGTCTACGCTTAATATAGGGGTTTCTTGAAGCTGCACAATTAGGGGAGGGGGGGCAGAAAGAAATTTGGGGTTGGGGTTAAGCACCCTGTCGTAGAATGGACTCTCGACGATATACCATATATGACTATTCGTTGAGGGAACTTATTCAATTATATTTAGAGTGCGTGGTGTCTGGTCGACCGAGGTTATTTATCTTCAATATGCTTAAGAAGTGGAACTGAGCTCAAGGATAATAATATGGCTATCATTAATAAAATAGAGTTTTATTAATAGAAACTATCAACAACACACAAAACGGAAAATATTGACATAAACAGAGAATGGAAAGGGTCGTGGGGAATCTAGCTAATCCGAGGATTAGGATTTGGAAGAGATTTAAAAAGGTAAAACAAATAAAAATTAAAGGGATGGGATGGTTCGCTAAACCATTTAAAGCACAGGATAGGGTTGACAAAAGGGTTAAATACTCAAAGGTAACGTTCAGCTTACGTAATTACACTTGTTGTGCAGAGGAAAGCGACGTAAGGGAATCTTCGGTCCGCTGGCGAGTTCCAGCCGAAGGGGACGGGATTAAATGATCCTGACGTGGCGTCTTGGGAATGAGACCTGATTCTTGGCGAACGGGCTTAAAGAACAATGGCTGTTCTACGTTGTTCTCTTCTGAACAACAGGGGGAAGGGTGAGAACCGTTTCTTGTCAACGGGCTCAAAGAACAATGGCTGTTCTAACGTTGTTCTCTTTCTGAACAACAGGGGCGAAGGGTGAGAACCGTCTCTTGTCTACGGGCTCAAAGAACAATGGCTGTTCTAATGTTGTTCTCTTTCTGAACAACAGGGGGAAGGGTGAGAACCGTTTCTTGTCAACGGGCTCAAAGAACAATGGCTGTTCTAACGTTGTTCTCTTTCTGAACAACAGGGGGGAAGGGTGAGAACCGTTTCTTGTCAACGGGCTCAAAGAACAATGGCTGTTCTAACGTTGTTCTCTTTCTGAACAACAGGGGAAGCCTTGTGGACCTGGCGTCATGAAGGCTCGAACCTTGGCACTCAAGGGATATTGTCCTCTTCTTGACAAATGATGGTGGATCTCAAGTTAGAGGGCCCTTTGGTGCACAAGGTGAGACTGGATCGTAGAGATGTCTCGCGAAGAAAATCTGGATCTCGAATCTGCTCTTAGCGGTAAAGTTTCCATATAAATAGTCGAGACATCCCCTTGGTGTATGGGACAATGGAGTGGGGGCTTCGAAGGAATGCACAGCCGCGCCTGAGAACAATACCTTATCTGCCCATAAGCCTAACTCAATCTGGCGAGGTTGGCGCATGGGGTGAAACGGAAGAAGATAAACCTCCTTGGTTAAACATTGACTCAGGTGGCGGCTATAATGCGCCCGGCTTCAAGGCGAAGATGCACGTGGGTAGCATCGTGTTTCTAAAAACATGTGATAACGGTTGAAATTAAGTGGCCTCAAACCGTTCTATCACCCCCCCCCCAAAAAAAAACAACTCTCTCGAAAAATTCAAGATACACAGCATTTTCTTGACTAATATTTTCCAGTTTTCTTGCTATTAACCGATTTCCGCGGTGGTTTTCGCTCTTAATTCCAATTCTGGGAGGTGCGAACTAATTCTTAGAAGTGTTTCTTCCTCGCTAGAGCTCGTAGGAAGCTTTGGCAGGGAATTTGGGGGACGCGGATAAATACTCTTCTAGGCCTTGAATAAAGTCCTGGAATAAACATAGGTGATTTTTTTTGACGGTGACAGTTTCTTTTTGGAGAACAGAAATTTTGTGGGGGTTCTGGGAAGTATTTTTGGGGCACAACTCCCAACAAATACGCAAAAAAAGAAAAAAAATAAATAATACAGAACGCAGCAAGATTAGGTTACGTTATCTTCGTCATAAAAACCTTCCACATTCATTTTGTTAGGATAGGTTAGGATATTTTAGGGCGCTTACAAACGTTAATGGTTAGGTTTGGGTATGTTAAAGGAGTATATATTACAAAATTACTGTGTGGTAACCAGTTTATAGAGGTGAATTACAAATTTCACCAGTTAAAGGCGGGTTGGTTATGAGTTTACAAGAATGGCGAATTAACTACAAAAATAATTCTTCAAGGGTATTCTTATTGATGGATGGAGTTACCGAAAGTTTACGGGTAATCGAGGTACAGAAGGACTTTGAGAAAAGAAGTGGCAAAATATGCTTTTATTCTAATAAGGGCCTATTAAAGAGACCAGCGGCACGTCAAAAGGTACTTTGCGAGGCAGGTTTTCTTATTCAACGCGAAGTATTGAATTATAGAGCGACAAGACTTAGGTGAATTAAAGGAGTTTCCTCACGCTAAGATGGGAATTCTTAATGACAATGAATTAATAAAACAATTGTAATGTTTAATCTTTTCATTGCTCGCTTATATATAGCGTTTTATCTTCTAGGGGGCGTGGCTTACAATCGTCCAAAAGACGAGCCTCCATCTTCGAGCTCCTAAGTTTCCACTTCTAAGGCGGGGCTACCTAAAAACTGTGTGTATGTCTGATTTCGTTACTAGCCTAAAGGTTTTATCTCTATTGCTTGTCACACTTCCTTGTTACAATTTCCTTTGGTCAAAGTCTGTATTTGCCCAGCTGCTTCGTAGACTCCCGTTTTCTGATAATTCTATCCCGAGACGCGAATTATTCGTTTCCTCTTGTTGACTTAGGTATCTTGACCTTTGATCCTTTTCTCGCGTTTGCCATCTTTGTATTTCCCGCGCGTTAGGATTTAATGAGACAACCGCGAGTCCATTTTGTGGAGCTTTCTGTAATTTGGTGCCAGTAGCCCCCCTATTACATAATCCGATCACCACAAGGTTAGGTTATGTTTGTAGGTCTTTTTATGTTAGGTTAGGTTTCATTATATTTCCTGTATATGGTTGAATGTAGTCGGAAAATAGCTTGGGCTGCGTTAGAATAATGTCCTAATAAGTTATTTGAGGGTACAAAAAAAACAACGAAGAAAACCTAAAGAGCTTTAATTCTTCAACAGAGCATATTCCCTTATTCTAACTAATTAAATTATCTCCCCGTAACCGAAAACCCCATGAAAATAGCTTGAGCTATGTTAAAAGAAATATTTTTCGTTAAATTAGACGTATACCTACCCAGAAATTATGACGTCATTCGTTCAAAATTAAACCTATTTACTCTAACCGATCTTAACTAACTCATCGTACCCCCCAAATCAAATAACATAGCAATGTTATTAATTTATTTTTAATATTAAATAACCTTTCTAAGTTATTTAATACTAATGCGCGAGGATGAGCACACATGGCTCGGCCACGTCGTTTGTCCCTATAAAATTCGTATCTCTTCTAAAATGAAGGGGATGTAATTATTATTTGTATGTAAATAAAAGTGCACAACGAAACCCTAATTCGAGGCTTAGAACGAGGAAATTAGGTAGAGTAAGCAAGAAAAAATATCGGATTTCATCTATTTTTTCTCTATATCCTGATTTTCACAAACGAGGAAAAACTATATTTGGCTGCAGGCCTAATTTTTTCCATTAATTCTAAGCAAATTCATTTTTGGTGGGGCTTCTTCTACCAGGATTCAGCTCTGAAGCCTATCATCTTAAGCGCATTTTTGCATTTTTTCCGATGGGACTAAAATTAAATTGTGGTTTTCGTTTTGAAGCCGCTAAAAAATAAGATGAATCGAAGACACTACGCGGTTTTTTTTATTATCATTCCCAAATTCTGGATCCTTCAATAAAATTGATGTAGTTAGGTTGGTTTAAGTTGGGTGTACTTCGTGGCTGTTTATGTATCACCGTTATATCCTTAGTTTGTTGGGGGTGGGGGGGGAGGGTCATCGCGATCAGTCAAATGTGTGCCCCCAAAACGGATAAAAAAATTACTCCCAAAGATGGTCAACAAATATAAAGTCACCATTCAAATAAATAGGGCGAGTTCTTAGAAAACGTTACCTTACTGACTAGCCGGCATTTTGTGTATAGTACTTCTACTGGTTACTAGTTCTTAACATCGTGTTATGTCAAAAGACAGAAAGTATTTGCCAAATTTAAAACCGAGTAAATGTTCCTACCTATTGGGATGCCCTGAGAAATGAGAACTGAATTACTTTAGAAGTAATATTTCCATTATGGAATTTAAATCTTTACTGCAAAGCAGAAGTACCAACCCGTCGTATGATTAGGCCTTCATAAGTAGTTTGTGTTGTTTTTTTACATTAATTTCTGGAAATCAAACGAGTTTTAAATGTAATGTTGTGTTTTTCTTGTATAAACCTGTAATAGTAAGTTTGATGTTGCTTTGGTTGATTCGCAAAACGCAGTTTCAAAAAGTTAATGAATGTATCAAAATGCTTCAGTATGTGAAACGCTCGCGAAATTCACGAATGTCAGAGACTCACGTTTGTTCAGTTTTCTAAACATGGCGGAAAGTTGAAATTATTATTCAAATACTCAAAAAAATCCCCTTCTTAAATTATAGAGTTAGTGTTGATGAGTAGGGGAAAAAATAGGCCAGTAATAAAAACAAGGCTTCTCAGCAATCGTCATACTAAGAGCGACAATACGGGTTAAGCACATAATATTTGTAGATTCTATTTGTACTGAAATTTCCTGTTTATAATTTTCTCGTTCCTGAAAATCTTTGCTTTTGGGAAAATTTATTGTTACAAATTTAATTCATGTCGGGATCAAGACTTATAATTGGTATTTAACCGCATCATGTTTCTCTATGATGCTGTTCCATTTTCTCTTTGTGTTCGTTTACATACTTCATTGTTTTTTTTCTCTACAGGAGACATAAAATGCCTAGACAATGCAAAAAATCCCCAGACAGTTTCGGTTTTATATGTGGATCAGTTTCATTAAAGCAATACAAGAGACAGTTGACTAAACACATGAACAAACTTCATGAACTGTACCTTGGATGTAAAGTGAGTGACCAGGACAAACGCTGGGCACCTCACAGGTTTTGTCAGGTGTACAAGTTCCCTATCTGCCTGGGTGGAAGGCAAAGGACCTATCTTCAGGTTTGACGTACCAATGGTCTGCAGGAAGCCAAAGGACCATTCAACCGATTGCTACTTCTTCTTAACAGATATTAAAGGTGGGTATTTAATCTGTTTTCTTTCTTGGTCTTTAATATATTTTCAAGAGATGTATCAATTAAAAAGATCAAAGTACATATTATGTTGTATTTCCACTATTTCTGCAAATGATCACAGTCAGCAATATATTTATTTTTAGTCTGATTTTATTTTATTTTATTTCACTCAGGTACAACAGAGCGTGCGACCTATAAGGAAAAAAAACCAAAAGCAAAAAACAAAAAAAACCTTGATTAAATAATAGGGAGAAGGCCGGCTTCCCCCCGAAAGTCAACATGTACACCAGTCAATGTGCATGCACTCGTCCCGAGTACAAGGGACAGGCGGTAGCGACCCTGCCTATCCCGGTACCGGGACAGGTATGGTGCACGAAGTTCACCCAGCCTGGGACATTCGACAAGAATGTGCCGAACAGTCTGGGGGACGACGCAGTCGTCACATAGAGCGCAGGCGAGCGCTCCATCAGATAGCGATGCATCACACGAGTATGCATGATTCGGAGACGACAGAAACCGACCTGAAGCTGTCGCGGCATTGGGGGATAGGTCCATGGGAACAGTCGTGGCGCAATGGCACGCAACTTTAAGTTCCCTTCAACCGTCTCCATCTTCTTTGCCAAGCAGTCCGAAGAGCTGCCCGTATTCCTGCCATGTAGTCGGTGTAAGGAAGAACGAAAGGCTGGTCTGGTCGCAGAGTCCTCGCGGACTCTTTAGCGCCCTCATCGGCGCGCTCATTCCCCGCAATTCCTACATGTCCAGGAACCCAGCAGAAGATAATCTAGACATCCGCCTGGATCGCCCAAACCGTGGCGTCACGGATATCGCGAACCAGGGGATGCGGAGATTACAATGCCACGAGAGCACTCAGCGCGCTTTCTGAGTCGCTATAGATCACAATCCAGGCTCCGAACAGGGTACGTCGCGTAATCTCCCGTACCGAGTGGTGTATAGCCACCAGCTCGCCCGTGAAGACAGACGCAGCGCATGGCAGAGCCCCGCTGACTTCAAACAGAGGGGATACAGCGTAGAAGCCGACCCCCTCTTGGGAATGGAGCCATCCGTATACACTGGCACGGTTCCAGCGTGACACGAGGTGTGCTTCAAAAAGGTCGAACACAATAATCCCGGCACTGTACAAGCTTTGGGAGCAGAGGCGTGGCGACAAATAGCCAAAGGTGGTACCCTCCAGGGTGGCGTCCTGGGCAGAACCAGAGGCGCCACCGGCCCGAGAGCTTTACCTAGCTCTCGAAAGAGTTTCCTAGCCCTAAACCCAAAGGGCTTAGGGTATGACTGGCGTCTCTCGGCGGCATAGGCACCGTCGAGATCAGCTGCGGATGCAATGAGAGCTGTTGGCGAGCAAGGGAGGCGCGAGGCTCGCGCGTACAGGCGAGTGATGCACTGCACGCGGCGCAGAGCGAGTGGCATCTCCCCAGCATCGACCAACAGGCTCTCAATGGGGGAAGTGCGGAAGGCACCGGTCGCAAGGCGAAGGCCGTTGTGGTGGATCGAGTCCACCTTCCGCAATAAACGCTCGGCTGCCGATGCATAAAACAAATCCGTAGTCGAGCTTCGAACGAACAAAGGATCGATAAAAAAGGTAAGACAAAAGCCTTATCAGCACCCCAAGCGCTGAACGTCACGGAACAGAGAATATCCATGGCGCGGGTACAAGAGACCCTAATGCTGCGAATATGAGCCTCCGAGGTGAGGCGTCGGTCGAATACAAGACCAATGAAACGGTGCGATTCAACCACTTCCTGGCGCACCCCATCAAGAAACAAATCTGGGTCAGGGTGGAATCGTGGGTGGCAGCAGAAGTGCACCAACTTAGTCTTGGCCAAGGAAAACTCAAACCTTTGCGCTTCGGCATAGCGAGAGATGTGGTTCAATACCTGTTGAAGTCGACGCTCTAGAGTTAGCATCTGGGCGGCGCCAAAAGAGATCGAAAGGTCGTCCACGTAGAGCGTAGCAAGAACATCTTTCGGCAGCACCGAGGTGATGCCGTTGAGGCTCAGGGCAAAGAGTGTGACACTGAGGGCACTTCCCTGCGTGACACCCTCTTCCTGCTCCGTTGGGCCGGAGAGGGCTTCCCCCACCCGTACGCGGAATCGACGATCTCGCAAAAATTCAGATATAAACATTGGGAGGCGTCCCCTCGCCCCCATCGTGTGGAGAGTCTCTATGATACCATATCGCCATGCGGCATCATATGTTTTCTCCAGATCGAAAAACACCGTGGCGTAGTGCTGTCTACGAAGGAAGGCCTCGCAGACGGCATTTTCCAGTTGGAGCAGAGCATCCGACGTGGAGTGGAACTTGTGGAAACCGCACTGTTCAGAAGACAGATGGCCTCCGATGTCCAGGAAAAAGGCTAGTCTAACATTTACCAAATTCTCCATCAACTTGCACACGCAAAAGGTTAGAGAAATTGGGCGGAAACCGGCCGGAGTAGAGTGATCTCTCCCCGGTTTGAGAAAGGCGAGCACAGTAGCAATGATTCGCCAGGAATCTGGGAGGAGACCCTTCACCCAGATCCTGTTGAACAAATCTTACAGAAATTCCATGCCTTGCTCACCCAGGTGTCGAAGCATGGCGTACGGGACATCGTCCGGACCATGGGCGGTGTCTGCGCACGAAGCAAGAGCGGAGCGCAACTCACTCACAGTAAACCTGTCGTTGAAGTGTTCTTCGCCTCTGGAGGTTAAGTCCAGTCGGCGGCCTTCCGCGACATCTCGAGCTTGAGAGAAACGCGTCTCTAATTTCTTTCTTGAGGTGAAATTGGATATACTCTCGTAGAGGAGATCTTGCAGTTTAAAACCGTTTGGCCTTTCATAAAGACGAGTATCGAGGAGCTGTGGTTACGAGTTTGCCCCCCGGTCCCGGGACCGGATGTCTTTGCGGTTACCGTCCTGTGTCTCCACTGAGAGGTAACCAGAGAGTGACGATTCCCCTACACACCTCCCTTCGAAGAATTTAATGGGGGGGGGGGAGGACTCCAGGGAACTCAAAACAACTAACTCAACCTAGTCGAGGTCTGCAAAGTTGTATATCTTTGAACCTTCTCTTTCTTTAAGTTTCTTTAAACTTGAGTGCACACGCGCGCGCGTACATGGGTATTGGGTCGAAATAGACCTCGCCAGCCTACTTGGGGGGGGGGGGGGAAGTTACACATCCAACTTAACATACTCGCAGTACAATTTAACTTTCAAATAACAAAAACCTAATTCATCGATTACACGCAACAAAACAAGAACAAAAAAACAAGCTACTTCCTTACATTTCTAAGCTTTTACGAACTTAAATCCTACGGATAACTACTAACACGAAAAATAAATGAAAACATGGTTTCACGCTTATTAGGTACTGAAATAACCCTCAATACTATTTCGTCTCAGCTTATAGAGCGGCTCTACTTTATCGGCTCCTTTGATGTAGCTAATATTAAAATGGTGCTCTGTGACCATTACCTTATCTCGCCTGAGTCGGCCATTCGTTTTATGGGGTCTACCCAAGTAAGTCACTAAATGGTAGTGGTACTCCAACTTATGCGAACTACCCGTATTATGGTATTTGGATACTTTTAAACTAACCCTCATGGCTAGAGCGGCCTGTTGCAGTTAGGCATAATTGATGGGAGCGTGGGTCCCATAGTTCTCCTTTAATCAGGTACACAGGGAGATTGTGTCTGGGTTCGATCTCCGCGGGTCGAGAAAAATTTTTCCCTTACGGGGTCGTTAATGGGCGTGGAGCTCACTACGACTTGGATTTTTAATGGTAACTCCGTGGACGTTCCGTTCGGGGAGGAGACTACTAGTGGTAGGGGATACTTATCCGCGTCTACCATCTGACTAGTTTTACCTGAGTGTATCGCATTAACACCTCTTTCCTCCTTCCTTATCAACCCACTTGACTCGGTTCTCTTCGTAGGTAATTCCTCAGGTACATCTGCTTGTACCTCTTCCCTAGTTACTACCGTGTCCATCAGTACCCCATTTGACTGGGTCCTCCTCGTAGGTTCTTCCTTAGGTACTCCTGCTGGTACCTCATCCCTACTTACTACTTCTTTCATCGTTACCCCATTTGGCTGGGTTTCCATCGATGGTCCCTTGCTAGGTCCAGGCCGAGCTACAACTTCCTCGACCTCCATCTGATTCTCGATAGATGCACTTTCGAGTGCGAGCAATCTTTCTTTTTCTTCTCTCTCTTCTCTTTCAGATTGAGCAAGTTCTTTTTCCCTCTGTATTCTTCTTTCATCTACTTCTTTTTTATCTTTATAATTCTCTCTTTTGACTCTTTTTCCGTCTTCATTCTCCTTTCTTCGGCTCCTATTTCCGCTTTCGCTAGTTCGTTTTCCCGTCGGGTTCTTCTTTCTTCATCTTCCTTTTTTATCTTTATTCTTCTTTCATCATCTCGTTTTATCTTTATTCTCCTCTCTTCATCTTGCCTTTCTATCCTTATTCTGAATTCTTTTGCTTTTCTTTTCAACAGTATTATTCTTTCGTTTGTTTTACTTCCTCTCAGTGTTCTTCTTTCCTCTGTTTCTATTTTTCACTGTATTCTGTCTTCCTCTAATTTTATGTCCATGCGTATTTTCACATTTCCTCTTCTCTTTTCCACTCTTCTTTTTTCTTCCATTTCTTTATCAAACTGTATTATTTAATTTTCTTCTTCTCTTAGTATTCTCAATTCTGACATGACGTAGGCATCCATATCCTCGCCTTCAAGTCCCAGAATTTGGGCTTGTTGGTTGAATCTTTCGACCGGATCCATTTTGTGTTTGTCTGTCGATTTTTCTTTGCTGTACCCTCAGGTACTTGTGCCGCCACGCACCAGGTAGCGCGAAGCCTAACTTACCCTTAATCCCACTACTATGCTAATTGTAATACCACTCCGGCAACAAATTTACCACGGCCTAAGAATTACCTTCAGATTGTTTCTACCCCTAACTTTACCAATCTTCGTCTCGTCAATTATTCTCTTATTCCTGGTATTCCTTTACGTGTTGGCTCTCCCTTAATTAGACGCTGCTGGGTTTTTTCTAATAAAAAAAACCTAGACCTGACACCACTTTTTGTCGTATAATGCCCCTTTTTTATCACCACACACCGGACTCCACTTTTGTCGTGGTATACCTTGTGGAACGTGATGTACTTCCTTGATGAAGTAGGCTTTAATCTAAGAGTGCTTTTTTTTGCGTTAAGGAATAGCCGCTTCAACACACAGGGACTCTCAAAATAAACTTATATTTTAAATTTAACAATTTACTACACAAAAACAAAACATGAACAACAGAAATACTACGAATTTTAAAGTACACAAAAAAGACTTCAATAATCTTGACCCTCTAATATTGGCAAATTCGCTACTCACTTCAATATACAATAAATAGGCTAATTGTCTCAGCTGAAGTTTAAATACCCCGGTTGCTCTGGCGGCGGGTTTGAGTTTGACCTTGCACTCAATACACACTTTACCTCGGGAATGTTATTGTCTCCAAGACGTGTGCCGACCCGCCAGATGGAGGTAGAGGACGAATAACTTGAAAGCCACCACTGACTTTGGCGAGTGTGGCATCTGGTCAATACGAGACATCTCTCAGAGACTACAGAACTGTTGTAGCGAGACTTCCTTGAACCACACTCCTACCACTACAGGAACCTAACATCTCCCACGGAAGATCAGTAGAGAAAGCGGTGAAGTTGGAGGAAGGGAAAATTAGGCTGAAAGAAGCTGAGGGAAAAAGAGGGAAAATGTCTGGAAGTAGTAAAGCCTAGGTAGTATCAATATTTTTTAAGAACACCGGGAGGAATGGAGTGGGAAGGGTGTGTCACTGCTCCAAGTGCCGGGTATAATAATCAATTTGGGGTAACCCCCGCGGGAAAAGAAAAAGGAAAGGAATTTGGAGAGGGATGAAAAATGGATGTGAAATAATGGGACATAATTGAGGCAGCGGCGCTCGGTCGAGGAGGCGCCGTTGTTGTCTTCAAATTCAGAGGAATTACGGGGAAAGAAAGAAGATGAAGAGGAAGAAGAAGAAGAAGAAGAAGAAGAAGAAGAAGAAGAAGAAGAAGAAGAAGAAGAAGAAGAAGTATTACAAGTTATTATTAACGAGAGAGAGAGAGAGACTGACAGACAATAATGGGGCATATTTTGGGGGTCATTTCCGAGGTGATTGTACCAAAGAAGGGCACCGACCCAAAGGGGATTAACATCGAAGTCAAGGCTCTTTCTTATGTGGCAGCTTCGCCAAGGGAAAACGCGATGGCCAGGGAACTTTGGTGTCCGCAGAACCGCCCATCAAGCGACCTACTAAGGAGGAGTCTCTCAGTAACCACACTAACAAACAAACAGAACAAAGAAGTAAATACAGAAGATGAGCAAACACACGAGAGCGATGAAATAACTCAAATAGAAGAACCAGCAGAAGCGGAGGAATCTTATAACCTTATAGGCCTAACGGATGATGGACGGGATAGATGGCGCCATCGACAAATGGAAATATTACTCAGAACATGACTTCGACATGCTCGAAACGGCATTAGTCAAAGACACAAAAATACCCGACACCCGAAGCAGCCTAATAAGTAAAGAGAAATTTATAGACCTCAACAACGGGAAAAGATACGATTAAAGTCCTCCGTCACCCGTCATTGGGTCTAAACCTACTTGGAAACGATTTTGTGCCGTTCTTCCAGGTTTCAGTTTTAGCAGAGGTATTCTCCCAGTTCCACCCTTCCCTCTTCCATAGATAAATATAAAGTTGTTTTAAGATATTAATAAATAAAACTAATTATTGTAATTTCCCTTTCCTGCTTAATACTCTTTGTCTTGTTCCTCAATTCCTCCCTTTTGGAATTCTAAATCACTTTTCGTTCATCAACATCACAAACTCTATAATTTGAGAAGGGGATTTTTTTGAGTATTTGAATAATAATTTCATCTTAGTTTGGTTATGACTTGTTTTTTTTATCAAAGTTATTTCTAATAATTCTTTTATAATATCAAAAAACAAAATGGTGAAGTTCAGAAATAAATATAAGCATCGAAATTTTGTGACTTTTTTAAAACCCAAAGAATTACAAATGGTGAAGTTTAGAAAATTTAATTTTATATATCTTCTTCTATAACTATATTTTAGCAACGTGATATTTTGAAAGGGGCGAAATTTAGTTTAGAGTTCCTTTTTAAAATTATTATAATTGGCGAAGTTCAGAAAATGTATAAAAATTTAACCATGGCTGCTTTTTTTGAGATTTTAAATTTTAATCTTAGTAACGAAGCGCATGCCCCCCCCCCTCCCCTGTAGGGGAAGAGTGGCGAAGTCATTGCCCGGTATAAATATAAAGTTTATTAAAATATTAATAAATAAAATTTCCCTTTCCTGCTTAAATATTCTTTGTCTTGTTCTTTAATTACTCTTTTCTTTCATTCTAAATCACTTTTCCTTCAATATATCATATTTAGACGAGCCAAAATTGGCGAAAAACTAACTATTTTTTCAACCCTTTTCCCTTAAACCAATCTCCTTCTTAAAACTTTTCAAAATTATTTCATTTTCGAATGAACTGAGAAGAGGCCTTAGGAGATAGGCAAAAAGGCCGTGTCATTTTACTTTTCCCTTTTATTATTCAATATTTGAGGTACTTTACTTTTGATCTTTGTCTCCCAACTGTGATACCGAGTTTATATAAGTAATCGCGCGGTTGTGTTTTCTCGGTTGTCGAGAAGCTTTATTCCGGGTGGACAGCATCATCTTCACGAGCTCCTGACCTCCTGAAAATTCTTCATAATTTCAACTGTATTTTTCATCGTCTCCTGATAAAAGATGGAAGGATTAGATGCGATAGAAAAGATGTGGGAGGAGGATCAAGAACATGACAGAGTAAATGAGTTTAAACGTCAGGTTTGCGAAGGAAGGATTGAATTTTATCGAACGACGAGTCGCGTTTCAAGAAGGCCGAGACTTAGAACAATAAGAGAAGAGTAGGTTAAGGTCGAAAAAAAGAAGAGAATTAGGAAAAAGAACAGAATTAGGAACATCTTTGCATCCTGTCTATGTTGTTTACGGATTAAAACGAGAAATGAATGAGAAAAAGAGATGAGAATAAGAAAGAATATTAATAGAACATAGGAGGTAAACTTTATTAACTCATACAATTTTATTAGAGAAAGTGGCCATGAATAAATAAATGAATAATGAGGGTATCATTTTTTTCTTTAAACTGAATTCATATTTATTTGTTTATTGAAATAAATAACCTCCGAAAGTATCTCCCGTTTTAAATCCTTACAAAGTAGATTCTTGTAAATATGGTGCATGAAAATAGGCCCTTTAAACAACCTCCAGTTTTCAATAACAAAAAAAACATTTTCCTTTTCCCACAGGTGAATATGCCATCACCTGTTGTCCTATTCACCCTTCGGGTGATGGGTGGTGTTACGACTGAAACCTCGAGGGGCGGTAGGTTCTCCCGACCCAAGTGCCCTAAGAGAACCTGGGGCACTTCTTTTCAATCTCCCACTTTAATTGCCGCGCCTTTATAGACCCAATTAATGGAGAAAGATGGCGTTACACGTTCTAAAATAAAATGGGCTTGCCATCCATCCTCATTATTTCGCTATTTGCTATTAATTTTAAGGAGATTGTCTGCCATTAGAAGGAAAAGTGTTGAAATACTTGATTGGACTGCCAGGTTGGCAGGACGGACAGGCCGCCGGCTAGGCGAAGTAATAGGCGCTGGGTGTGGCCTCTGTTCACCGCTTCCAGAGCACATAGGAGCTGGCTACGCGGCACCACCATTTGAAGTGCCAAACCCGAGGGCCAAATCGCCATTGCGGCTGATCGGAGTGTCAAGGCCCATCTTAGCTCATCTCTGCAAGCCGAGGATATGTAAAGGATCGCATTGGGGGCGTTTCTGATCCTAGAGAGACCTTTTCCATAGCTTCCCAATGCATTGGGAGGTCATAGTATCTACTTTCCATTCGTCTCTTTATTTCTATGGCCACAAATGTAGGGAATAACGGAATGAACTCATAATCAAAAGGGGAGCTGCCTCCAAGCGAGGCCTCGTCCTCCCTTGGTGCCCGGGAAGACCAAGTAACTCGAGGCGCCCCTTCAACTGATTGAGGGGTTCCCATCGCAGCAGGAGAACTCCCTTAGAGGGGAAAAGGGTGTTGCGTTCTAGACAATCCTGCCCCTTACCCTTTGCGGCAGACAAAGAGAGACAGACATAGACAGGAAGAGATAAATAGACAGAGATAGAAACAGGCAGACACATACAGAGGCAGATAGCGAGACAGAGACAGACAGACCAAGATAGGCTGATACAGAGATACAGCGATAGACAGAGAGAGAGAGAGACAGACATACAAGACAAGACAGAAATACCTAACCAGTAAGATACAGAAAATCAACATACACATACAGAAACAGCCATACACAGCCGGAAAAAAACAAAAGAGAGAGACAGTCAGTTGCAGACAGAGAGAAGACACAGGCAGGCAAGACAAAAAAAAAACAGACCGACAGAGATAGAAAGATACAGACAAGGAGACAAACAGACAGAGATAGGCCGAAAGACAGAGGCGGGAAGACACAAACATACATACATACATACAGGTACACAGAGAGCTTGAGACAGGCAGACATATAAAACGATACAGACAGACATATATAGAGAGGAAGAAAAGACAGACAGACAGACAGACAGACAGAGGAAGAAAGACAGGCAAAGAGACAGGAAGACAGACATAGAGAGACAGATGGAGACTGACTGAAGCTGATAGATAGTCAGATTCAGAAAGAAAGACAGAGATAGACAGATAAATAGAGGAAGAGACAGAGACAGACATAACACAGAAAGAGACAGAGGAACGGAAACGACTGAAAGAGACAAGCAGACAGAGACAGACACACATGTACAAACGACCGGCACAGATAGATAGACACACAAACACAGACAGACAAGCACAAGCATACATAGAAAGACAGAGAGAAACATATATAAAAATTGACTGACAGACAGAGACATAGTCAGACTGAGATAGACAGACAGATACACATAGACAGACAGAAGACACATGCATGCATATAAAGACATGTACAGACAGACAGATGATAAATACATGCAGACAGCCAGGGGAGACCTTAGGGTTGGTGTGCTTGGTCAAAGGGTTTCTGTTCGCCGAACGACCGAAAACCTCCTGGAAATAGGCGGATGTGATTAGTGCGAGAGAAAATCACAACCGAAAAAAACCCTTTTCATTGCGTATGGTCCGAGAGTTTTGTAAGATGGCGAAGAAGAATGGTCCTCCGTTTCGCAAGCTAACCTGCAAAATATGCAAAGTTTACAGATGGAGTGAAGACTTCGGGGGCAGGAGTTGCAAGGAGCTCACAGATGCCGTTAGTGTCTGTGACTTCTGCAAACTCGAGAAGCGCCTGGGCGAGAGTATCGCTCAACTGAGAGAGGAGAACTCCCTCCTCAAAAGGGAGGTTCAACTCTTAAAACAGAGAAGTGCAGATGCTCAGGCGAGAAGGCTTCCGACGTCCAACAAGAAGAAAAGAAAGAAGAAAGAAGAGAAAGTAGAAATAGAAGAAGAGAATGTAGAAAGAGAAGAAAAGAAAGTAGAAAGAGAAGAAAAAAAGTGGAAACAGAGGACGAGAAAGTAGAAGCAGAAGAAGAGAAAACAAAGAAAGACACGAAAAAGAAGAAGAAGGAGAAGAAAAAAAATATAGAGATACAAGAGGAAAGCGGCAAGTCGCTTCCGAAAGGGAAGACTAAGTCGTCTGCAGGCAACCCGGACCAATCACTCGATGAACGTCTCTTTAAACCGGTGCCTGGCAGATTTGTGGACGGCATAGTGGGTCTTTTTTGTGGACCCGTACCGCACGTTTTATGGTAGAAATGATCTCTACCAAAGGGATGGGGTACATCTTTCCTTTAAAGGAAAGGCCTTTCTGTCGAACATGATCCAGGATGTCGTAGGGAGGACCCAAAGGAGTATCCGGCCCAGAGTGAGAGTGGACGTACGCCAGTATGCCCGTGTCACTCCTGGACCGACCTTCTCAGAGGTCGCAAAGAGGGGTGCCTCCTCGCCAACAAACAGTCGGGGACTCCCTGAAACTTCTGTTTAATGCGAGGTCGATCAGGAACAAGTTTTTTGAACTTCGTGGCCTCGTAACGACGGAAGAACCTAAATAGTAGCCATAACAGAGTCGTGGGTAAAAACCTCAAGCCGAGATTTTGAAGGTGAATTCACGATTCCCGGTTACCAGCTCTTCCTGAAAGATAGGCCAGACAGAGAGAGTGGTGGTGTGATGTTGTATGTCAAGGATACTCTCAACTCGACGGATTGCAACATCGTATCCGACCATAAATACTAGGTGTTGACCTAGAGATAGGTCCTGTCAGATACAGGACCCTGGTGCTTTACAGGGGGGATTTCAACACACAAGTTGACTGGGAAACCAGAGAACCCTGTGGCGAGAACGCACTACTCCTGGAGTTCACGAACAACGAGTTCCTGACTCAATGGGTGAGAGAACCAACGAGAGGAGACAATATCCTAGACTTGGTTTTCACCTCTGAGGATGACATCGTTGAGGACTTCTCTGTTCGAGAAGAGCTCGGTGGCAGTGACCACCGACTAATTAGATTTGTAGTCAAAGTCCCCAAGGCAGAGCCTGCAACTAGTAAATCGAGGAAACTTAATTTGAGAAGAGCAGACTTTGCAGGTCTTCGTGCTGGACTGACTGACGCGAGGCTAGAAGTGTGCGATGCTTTTGAAAACTTGTGGAACAATTTCAAAACCACATTCATGAGTCTTCAATCGCGTTTCATCCCTCTGAAATGCCCCCGTCGGTCTTTTGTTCAATCAAAGTGGTTTAATCGAGAAATCGGCAAACTGCTTAGGGAGAAGAGAACTGTGTACCGGCAATCGAAGATCTCGGGTGACTTTGACGAATACCGGAGACTAGCCAGGAGAGTAAAGTCCAGCATAAGAGCATCTAAGCGGTCTGAGGAACTCCAAGTAGAGAGACTCTGTAAAGAGAATCACAATGAGTTTTTTGGATATGTAAACAGCCGTAAACCAATCCGTCGAACAATTGGCTCTTTGAAGAATGAGGAGGGG
This sequence comes from Ceratothoa steindachneri, assembly GCA_963969495.1. Taxonomy (NCBI): domain Eukaryota; kingdom Metazoa; phylum Arthropoda; class Malacostraca; order Isopoda; family Cymothoidae; genus Ceratothoa; species Ceratothoa steindachneri. Next base: position 15,797,009 of record OZ018331.1, on the reverse strand, counting down.
TCATTAAAGCACTCAGCTGCAGAAAATGCTAACCTCCTCAACGACTACTCTTCAGTGTTTACTGAAGAGTGCTTCTATCCCCCCCAAAACGAGTTTCTACTCGGGGGGAAAGCTAGAGGAAATGGACTTCACTGAAGGAGAAATAGAAAAGAAGATCACTGACCTATGACGAATAAGTCACCTGGATCGGATGGGTTTCTACCTAAAGTGTTGAAAGAAGTGCGCGATCAAGTGTCACGACACCTGAGCGCAATCTTCAGCATGTCAATCCGGACCGAATGCGTTCCTAGAGACTGGCGTGAAGCGGAGGTGACTCCTAACTTCAAGAAAGGATACCGTAACCAACCGTCGAACTACCGACCTATCAGTCTGACTTCGATAGTCGGTAAACTCATGGAAAGCATGAGGGTGGACAAAATGACGTCGCATTTAGAGTCAAAGCTGCTACTGAGGAGTTCCCAGCACGGCTTCCGATTGCAACGGTCATGCCTGACGAACCTTGTGGAATTCTTACACTTCGTCTTCAGTGAGCACGATCGGGACAAGGCGGTGGATGTGGTATACTTAGAATTTTAGAAAGCCTTTGATAAGGTACCACACCGCCGCCTTCTCCAGAAAGTGCGAGCGCTGGGCATAGACGGAAAATTAGTCGGCAGGATAGAGAACTGGCTGAGTGCCAGACGGCAACGGGTGGTGGTGAATGGACAGGCTTCTGAGTGGGTGCCCGTTACTGACGGGGTGTCTCAAGGTTCTGTCCTGGGACCACTACTATTCATCATCTACGTCAACGACATGGATGGTGACATGGTTGACAAGATTTCCAAATTTGCCGACGATACCAAGCTTGGTATGAACGTTGCAAAGGATGGAAATACTGCACGCCTGCAGGAATATCTTTGGGTGATTGGGGAGTGGTCGGACACATGACAAGTGCCTTTTAACGTGAACAAATGCAAAGGGATGCATATCGGCCACCGAAGCATCAATCTCAGTATATCCTTAAGGGCACTGCTATTGAATCCACCGACACTGAGAAGGACTTGGGTGTAACAATCCCTTGTGATCTCAAGTTCTCAAAACAGTGCATTGAGGCAGAGAAAAAGGCCCAAAGGATGCTAGGCTACATAAAGCGCCAGTTTGGATATCGGAACAAGGAGATTGTACTGCGTTTGTACAACTGACTTGTCCGACCGCACCTGGAGTATGCCGTACAATTTTGGAGTCCTTCACTTCGAAAGGACATCGCGAGATTAGAACGCGTGCAAGCCAGGGCAACCAAACTAATTCCCTCTATCAGACATAAAAGTTATGAAGATAGATTAAGGGAATTAGATCTGTTCTCGTTGGAAACCCGTAGACTGCGTGGTCGGCTCATCAAAGTTTTCAAAATACTTCGAGGGTTCGACAATGTTGACTACAGGGATATTTTTACACTTGTTGAGAGCAGAACAAAAAATCACGGCTTCAAACTTGAACTGAAGCGTTACAACCACAATCTGTGCGGCAAAAAAGGTTCACACCCGAACCCCGGCTAAAACCAAGGCTCCCCCCCCCAACTTTACTTAGCGTAACCGTTTCCCGTAAAGCGAAACGGCCAGGCGCCTCCACCGAGTCGTTAGACTCACAGGAGGCAACACCCCTGAAGTTGGTTGCCAGGCCATCTTCCGACGTTCCTAAAGCTGTCCCCCGAAAGGAGGAGAGCAACAAAGAGATTCGGCTCGTTCGCCCACGCCTAGTGGTGGAGCGAGTGGCTCGGAGACGGTGGTTTCTCGAAAAGAGGGCCCTCCGCCTCCGAAACCGCAATGCCCGCCTAAGGTTTCGAGGCGGAGGGAGGAAAAGACAGGCATGACCACCCCAACCTCCCCCAATTTGTCCGGCCAACAGCGCCTAGGGTTCTGCCTCCGAGAAGCGTACGACCATTCCCGTGAGGGTCTTATTTTCGAGGAGGGCCCCCCGCGTCTCCTCCGAGCTAGGCCTGGAGGGCATATTCCTTCAATGGAATTGCCGTGGACTCCGGGCCAACTGGGAGGAGCTGCGGAGGCTCGTCTCGTCCCGTTCCCCGTTAGCTATTTTTCTGCAGGGGATCATGCTAGGTGCGTGCCCCCTGCCCGCCCTCCCGGGGTATAAGGGTCTTGCAACCCCACCACCACGAGATGGCCGGGCTGGGGGATGCTCATATTACACCCGGCATGATGTCTCCGTTCTTACTTTCACTTTAGATACCTCCTTTCAGGCAGTGGCTGTGCAGCTGCACCTGGATGGAAGGTATACTATCATTTCTGCGTACATTCTACCGTCAGCTGACTTCGACGCAGGGGACCACCGCCGCGTCGTAACACGGTTGCCGAGGCACTTTCTCCTGCTTGGAGATCTGAACGGCCTTTCTCCTGCTTGGAGATCTGAACGGCAGGCATCCTCTCTGGGAAGATTACTCAATAAATCCCAGGAAACAAATCCTTGCCGATCTGATCGAAGAGCTTGAGATGAGTGTCCTAAACGTGGATGAGTTTACGCATCACTGTCCGAGAACCGCTTCATTTTCTTGCCTTGATCTATCTTTGTGCTCTTCAGGTGCACAGCATGATTTGGATTGGGGGGGTATTCGATGACCTCCATGGTTGTAATCACTTTCCCATTCAAATATCCTTTTCATGGCAACTGCCGCCTGAGAGCCCACCTCGGTGGTGCTTGGCGCGGGTGCAGTGGCCTGCATTTATGGAGATTATTGAATTCTCTATCTCAGTCGAGGAGTTTAGGTCGCTAGATGAGGCCGTTGAGTTCTTCTCCGGCAACCTCATCACCGTGGGCCTGACTACTATTCCCAGAACGTCTGGCCGTTTTGCACGTCGACCACTCCCTTGGGGGTCGGCCGAGTGTGAGAAGGCCCTCAAACAGAAGCGTTATGCCTACATGCGCTATAAGCGTCGCCCGAACGATTTTACTGTCGCTGAATTTCGTCGGGCTAGGGCTAGGTTCCGGTATATTTCGAAGCACGCCCACCACTCTTCTTGGCGGGTATACGTGTCTTCACCTAACGGAAAGACCCATTTAGCAGAGGTGTGGAAGTGAGTCAAAAGGATTTGGGGCAAGTTCTCGCAGGACCCCCCTCCCGTTCTCCAGCAGAATGAGACCGCAATCTCGGACCCCGCGTCCGTAGCTGAATTCTTAGCAACCGCTTTTTCCGCATTCTCTAGCCGGGATGCTGCTCCACCTACATTCAATGCACGTCGTCATGTCGCGGAAGGCCGCCGGCTGGACTTTACCTCCAGAGGCGGAGAACCCTTCAACGACAAGTTTACAGTGAATGAGTTGCGCTCCACTCTCGCTTTATGCGTATACACCGCCCATGGCCCGGACGATGTCCCGTACGCCATCCTTCGACACCTGGGTGAGCGAGGCATGGCGAATCGCTACTGTGCTCGCCTTTCGCAAACCGGGAAGAGATCACTCTACTCTGATTTCCGCCCAATCTCTCTAACCTTTTGCGTGTGCAAGTTGATGGAGAAAATGGTAAATGTTAGATTAGCCTTTTTCCTGGATAGCGGAGGAAATCCGTCTTCTGCACAGTGTGACTTCCACAAGTTCCACTCCACGTCGGATGCTTTGCTCCGACTGGAAAATGCCGTCTGCCAGGACTTCCTTCGTAGACAGCACTACGCTACGGTGTTTTTTGATCTGGAGAAGGCCTATGATACCGCATGGCGATACGGTATCATGGAAACTCTCCACACGATAGGGACGAGGGGACGCCTCCCAATGTTTATATCTGAATTTTTGCGAGATCGTCGATTCCGCGTACGGGTGAGGGGGAGCCCTCTCCGGCCCAAAGGAGTAGGAAGAGGGTGTCCCGCAAGGAAGTGTCATCAGTGTCACACTCTTTGCCCTCAGCATTAACGGCATCACCTCGGTACTGCCGGAGGATGTTTCGCGCTACGCTCTACGTGGACGACCTTTCGATCTCTTTTGGCGCGGCCCAGATTCCAACTCTGGAGCGTCGACTCCAATCGCGTCTCTCGCTATGCCGAAGCACACAGGTTTCGGTATTCTTTGTCCAAGACTAAGGTGGTGCACTTCTGCCGCCATTCACGGCTTCACCCCGACCCAGATTTGTTTCTTAATGGGGTGCGCCTAAAAGTGGTTGAGTCGCACCGTTTCCTTGGTCTTGTATTCGACCGATGCCTCACCAGGGAGGCTCATATTCGCAGCCTTAGGGTCTCTTGTACTCGCGCCATGGACATTCTCCGTTCCGTGATGTTCAGCGCTTGGGGGCGCTGATAGGGCTACTGCCCTACTTTTTTATCGATCCTTTGTTTGTTTGAAGCTCGACTACGGATGCGAGTTTTATACATTCGCAGCCGAGCGTTTATTGCGGAAGGTGGATTCGATCCACTACACCCGCCTCCGCCTTTCGACCGGTGCCTTCCGCACTTCCCCCATTGAGAGCCTGTTGGTCGATGCTGGGGAGATGCCACTCGCTCTGCGTCGCGTGCAGTGCATCACTCGCCTGTACGCGCGAGCCCGGCGCCTCCCTCAGTCGCCAACAGCTCTCACTTCATCCGCAGCTGATCTCGATGGTGCCTATGCCGCCAAGAGACGCCAATCCTCCCCTACGCCGTTTGGGTTTAGGGCCAAGAAACTTCTTCGAGAGGTAGATATAGCTCTCGGGCCGGGGGTGCCCCTGGTTCTGCCCAGGACGCCACTCTGGAGGGTACCACATTTGGCTATTTGTCGCCACGCCTCTGCTCCCAAAGCTTGTACTGCGCCGGGAGTATTGCGTTCGACCTTTTTGGAGCACACCTCGTGTCACGCTGGAACCGTGCTAGTGTATACAGATGGCTCCAAGTCCCAAAAGGGGGTTGGTTTCCACGCTGTATCCCCTCTGTTTGAAGTCAGCGCGGCTCTGCCAGGCGATGCGTCTGTCTTCACGGCCGAGCTGGTGGCAATACACCACTCGGTACGGGAGATTACGCGACGTGCCCGGTTCGGAGACCGGATTGTGATCTATAGCGACTCACAAAGCGCCCTGAGTGCTCTCGGGGCATTGGAATCTCCCTGGTTCGTGGAATCCGTGAAGTCACGGTTTTGGCGAGCCGGGCGGATGTCGAGATTATCTTCTGCTGGTTTCCTGGACATGTAGGAATTGCGGGGAATGAGCGCGCCGTTGAGGGCGCAAAAGAGTCTGCTAGAACTCTGCGACCGGACCAGCATTTCGCTCTTCCTCACACCGACTACATGGCAGGAATACGGGCAGCTCTTCGGACTGCTTGGCAAAGAAGATGGGAGACGGTCGAAGGGAACTTAAAGTTGCGTGCCATTGCGCCGCGACTGTTCCCATGGACCTATCCCCCAAAGCTGCGAAGCTTCAGGTCGCTTTCTGTCGTCTCCGAATCGGACACACTCGTATGACACATCGCTATTTGATGGAGCGCTCGCCTGCTCCCTATTGTGACGACTGCGTTGTCCCCCAGACTGTTCGGCACATTCTTGTCGAATGTCCTAGTCTGGGTGATGTTCGCGCACGTAACTTGTCCCGGTACCGGGATGGGCGGGGTCGCTACCGCCTGTCCCTTGTATTCAGGACGAGTGCGTGCAAATTGACTGGTGGACTTGTTGACTTTTCGGGAGAGGCCGGCTTTCTCCCTTTTATTTAATTAGGTTGGGTTTTTTTTTGTTATTGGTTTTCTTTGTAGTTCGCACGCTCCTCACCGGAAAGAGGGGGACCTCCCCCCGACGCTGGAGCTTGCTTCCTTATTGTCATCTTCCCTTTTTACCGTTTTTTTCAACTTTTTATTTTAAAGCAGCCAAGAACTAGGCTGTTTGTTTGCGGCGACTTATGCCCAAGTGAGCAGACGCCAGATAGCCCCTTAAAAAAAAAAATCTCATATGAATGTTCCTTTTTTTTGTTGGGGGGAGGGGGGGTACTAAATCTAAAGTTTATTCAGTCGTAACCATCGTCAAAAAGCGAAGATATTGACGTAAGGATTCTAAAAAAAGGACTAGCTTAAACAGGTACGACTAAGCAAGGCCGGGGATGCGCAACCTATGCAAACTACGGCAGGAACCAGGAACTATACGCATAAAGGTAGAAGGAAACGGCCCATAACAGGCTGGAACTAAAAGCTGGAGGCGCACATTTAAGGACAGAAGTTACAAAGAGTAATCGGTGGATACGAAGAAGGGATTGTAAAAAAAATAATAAAATAACGATCAGGTTCAGGTTGTTGAGCCACCCCTTGTATCGGGATGTGGCATTTATTATCTGTGGAGAAGAGAGTAATTAATTAGCCTTATTCATTTCTATTTTTTCACACACACACTGCAAAAATTTCTTTGTTGTCTTACTATTCATATTCCCTTGTCATCTATATCTTTTTTTCCACACTCAGTCCATAATCCTCCCTTCACTCCACATCCTCCCACTTTTCTCTTCCCAGGTCTATCACCATGCTTCTTTCAATTTCTCCCCCTTCGAGACTGTGTCCCACACACTACACAATCAAAGGTTCTATAGATTCTCTTTGCCCCAATAGGCATCATTCGCATCTGTCCTCTTCTCCATTCCATCTGTATGTCCCCCCCTTCACCTCCAATGATCCAATCCGTTCCTTGAATAGTAGCTTGCTTGCAAAACTCCCACCATACATATTCTCAATGCAATGCTCTCTTTTGCCACTGTATACGTTCAGACTTCTCTTGAACCTTTCTCCTCTATTTAATATATTTGGTTTCAGCTTTCATTTTGCCCTGTCCTCTATATAGATTGCTGCTAATTCATACTTCGTATCCACCCTCATTACATCTTAGCGCCACTCAGTCCTATCGTAGTCCCATCTTCGGCTCCACTCATGATCCTTCCTTGCGTCTTTTACCCTGACTTGGCATTCGTAAGAATTACTCAGCATGAGCACACGGTCGAGAGCCCGAGCACTCCCCTCAAACACGGAGCACAGTCAAGATCTTCCGCCTTCACAACAATCTACGCAAATGGAACCCTTCGTCACCATTAAATATTTAACACGCTTTCAAGTTGCTTCCGGAAAAGATTAAGATTCTTCTCAGGATAGGGCGCCTTAGGACCACAGTTCCCGCTTCTAAACCTTAGGGAACCTGGTGAACTTGAACTCTTGCTCCGGGAACTAGAAGAAGAAAGAAATCGACGCCCACCAAATTATTCTCCCGTAGCCTTCCAGACTGGACCGGACACCCCGAGGTCTCAGCGGAGACCGCCCGCCACTCGGTCTTCAGTCACAGGCCTTTACCCGTCGGACCAAGCCGCATTAGCTTCTCTACACTGGGACGTAGTCGTTCATAAACTAAATGAGCACCGCGACGGTCTTCTTGGTAAGAGATCGCAAGGAAATCGTGACTCTCCTTTCTCTTTTCAGATTTCGCTCACAGCTGGACCGGGAGGAGTTTATCCGCCTTCATCAACGACTCCGACTCTTCCATAACGTTTAACAACAGGTGTGGCGGGTCACGCTACGTGACGCACGCGAACAGCAAGCGCTTTCATCGGGCATCATCTTAAGCGAATCCGCCCTTACTGGACCACGCGTGCAACAGGTATGCGTACAACCGCCCCAATATGGATCTTGGGGATTTTCTTAACCTACCCCCATGGGTAGCATAGGCCAAACAGGACAAAAAGGAAAGCATGCAACGTAGGCGTCAGTTTCTCAACGACGTCGAAAGTGATGGCGTATGAGAGTTAACCGGATGCGTCGTCGCATGCAGTTATTGCCTCCCTCAACGAGGTCCTCCACTTCGGAAGAATTTTGGTCTTTGTCACCACCCTCCTTTACGGTGGAGTCGTCCTTCGCCACGCTTCCTGACCTTATATCTCCCCCATCCCTATTAACCCCGTCGATTCCAGACGAACCTCCCCTGTGGTGGAAATAGCAGAGTGTTATTGATGTAAACCTGGACGACCAGGTGGAGCCCGGACCGCCCCTCGCATGAACTACGTGACTTTATGGATAAAGCCGCCCGGGAATTAGGAGGTCTCCGCATTGACGACAGATGTCGAGGTCTTTCCTCTCCCCGGTCTCGCGGTACCCACAGTCCTCGAGGTAAACAGGGCTTCTACCACATCCGGATCTTTGAAGCTCCACGCACCCTTTGGAACAGGGTGACGTACTACGCAACGTCAAGAGTGGCCCCCGGACATCGCCGCACCTCCTCGCCAGGATAACCCACAGCAGTCGCTGGAGCCAATGGCCAACAACAACCACAGGAAGGAAATAACGACCAAGAATGGGTCAGCTTGACCATGGACCCTCTTGAACCAGAACAAGAGTTCTTTGATCCTTCGCCCGTTTGGACGTGGTGACCCAGGGCTCTTTGGACTCTGTACCCGTCTCTAACCATATCGTCGCTGCCGCTCAGAAGCAGAGCGGTCGTTTTTGGATCAAAAAAGGAAACAAAAACTGGGTCTCCTCTCATAAAACGGTTCGCCATTTAGTAGAACACCTTTTGGAACACGGTATCCAGGAACGCTTGACCAATATTAGCCATGCTCATCGCATCTTTCCGGTCCCTAAATCTAATGGCTCAGTTCGTGTTATATACGACATGCACAGGATAGAGAACTTTTATTCCCCTTTCCTTCAAACTCCCGTCCGTTCGCAGCGTATTAGCGAACTCTTGACTAAAGGACTACGCCGCCAAAATTGTCCTCGAGATGGCTTTTACCATATTCCCTTACACCCAGGAGCCAGAAGATATTTCGGAATATCAGTCGCTAGAGAAAAGTTTCGCTTTAGGAGGCTGCCTATTGGCCTTCTCAGAAGTGAATACATTATGCAAACTGACGTCGCAGCTACCTTCAACGTCTGGTCCCGCCGTACGGGTTGTCGTGCCTTCTCGTATCTGGACGACATTCTCCTCGTATGCTCCAGGATGGCCCTTAGGCGCTGCCTTCGCATCACAATGAAGTCTTCTTTGAATGTGAACGTACCAAAGAGTATCATCATCCCTACACGCTTCCTGGTCTACTTGGGAATCATAGTTAATCTACGAAACCACCGTATGACCTTCTCCTCGGACATGACCAACAAACTTCAAGCTGCTATCAGGGTTTGCAATGAACATGCGCTCTCCCACCGAGAATGGCTTCGTAAGGAAGGGCTTCTCAACTTTGAGGTTTCTCGTAATAAGAGTCCTCTTCTTCTGGATACAACGGGTTTTTCTTCAAACCACCTACCCTCGCCCGGCCCCTCTTCGTCTCCTTCTCCCTTTCATCACCACCAAATGGTTCAACTTATGGCGACCTAACGCTTCGCCCCGTACAGTGTTTTGTGACGCCTCCAAAGCGGGCCTAGGGCTCTGGTTCAACGGTAGTGCCCTCGCGACCCCCTTCCCTCTAAAGAAGTGGGTAACTTTTTCACCTGCGAACCCATTGCGGTTTGGATTTCGTTGCTCCTAGTTAACAAGGGAAGACCGTCGCAGACGACGTGGGGCATAATGGAACACTCTCCGTGGAAACCTTTCCGTGAATATCCTCCAACAATGCTCGGAACGTTCGCTAGACCTTGCCCCTTAATATTTCCTAAGTCAGGACACGAAGATACCGTGTTAATGCAGCCTTAAGGGCTTACGCCCTCTTCAATTTAGCCTGGCTAGGACTCCCTAGAGCGACTATAAAAAGAGCTGCTCCAGCACCGAGACGGCATGGTCATTTTGGCTCTGATCGTGTCCCTCTTCTACGGCCCTTCCCTCCGCCTCCTCGATCTTCGTGTCTCGCTACGATTTGTGTATTTTATTGTATTGTTAAGACAAAGCTCCTCCCGGTCGCCCCCTTGTATCCACTTGTGATAGGCCTTGGCCTCGCCAAGCACCCTTTGTTTTTCTGTCTCTTGTTTCCTAACAAGATCCCTTTGTTAAGCAGGTCTCCTGCCCACCTTTGTGTATAAATTCTAATAAATAAAAAGGAAGGCTCCTTCTCCCGGCTTAGGGGGTAAGGACCACAAATTGGATACGTTAATAAACAAAATTACTGATTTTGGTGCGCTGGAAACCCCCTGATAATTCACCAGCAGCCTCTTCATGCACAGAATGTTACGATCTGGTGCGGCAAAACTAGGTCGAGATCATTGGTCCCTACTTCTTCGACGATGCTGAGGCCAAAACAGTGACAGCGACATGGGACAGGTACAGAGAACTGATACACGATTATTTATTGCCAGAAATGATAGATTTCAATATGTATGATTTGTGGTTTCAACAAAATGGAGCGACACCAGACACAGGAGTTTACAAGGAAAAGGGCCAATCAATGACTAGAAATAGGAAAAAAAGAAGATAAAATTAGTACACACTTTTAAAAAGTATGTATAACTTTTTTACTCTCCACCCATTTCTCTACTCTTCCTATCTCCATTGAATCCTAATTCTCCATCCCTCTATTTGACACAATCCACGAGGTCTAGGACATTTTGGCGTGGCCGTTTCGCCGCATACCCTATTCGGCGTGCATTTTCTTTTTTTTTTTAAGAGTTCACCTGGTGACTACCTACTTGGGCATTAGTCGCCGTATTAAAACTGACCTAGTTCTAGGATACTTTAAAATATAATTGAAGAGACTAAAAAAAAACACCCCAAAAAAGAAAAAGGAAGCAAGCTGGTGCGTCGAAGGGAGATCCCCCTGGTGCAGGAGCGTGCAACCTATTGGGAATAAAAAACAAATGCAAAGAACAAAACAAAACAAAAAACAGACCCTGCTTAAATAATAGGGAGAAGGCCGGCCTCCACCCAAAAGTCAACAAGTCCACCGGTCCTTGTACACGCACTCGTCCCGAATACAAGGGACAGGCGGTAGTGACCCCGCCCATCCCGGTACCGGGACAGGTAACGTGCGCAAAGATCACCCAGACTGGAACATTCGATAAGAATGTGCAGAACAGTCTGAGGGACGACGCAGTCGTCGCAATAGGGCACAGGCGAGCGCTCCATTAAATAGCGATGCGTCACTTTAAGTTTTCTTTGACCGTCTCCCATCTTCTTTGCCAAGCAGTCCGAAGAGCTGCCCGTATTCCTGCCATGTAGTCGGTGTGAGGAAGAGCAAAACGCTGGTCCGGTCGCAGAGTCTTTGCGGATTCTTTGGCACCCTCATCGGTGCGCTCATTCCCCGCAATTCCTACATGTCCAGGAACCCATCAGAAAATAATCTCGACATCTGCCCGGCTCGAGACAACGTTGGCGTCACGGATATCGCGAACCAGAGGATGCAGAGATTCCAAAGTCACGAGAGCACTCAGGGCGCTTTGTGAGTCGCTATAGATCACAATCCGGTCTCCAAACCGGGCACGTCGCATAATCTCCCGTACCGAGTGGTGTATTGCCACCAGCTCGGCCGTGAAGACAGACGCATCGCCTGGCAGAGCCACGCTGACTTCAAACAGAGGGGATACAGCGTGAAGGCCAACCCCCTTTTGGGACTTGGAGCCATCTGTATACACTAGCACGGTTCCAGCGTGACACGAGGTTTGCTCCAAAAAGGTCGAACGCAATACTCCCGGCGCAGTACAAGCTTTGGGAGCAGAGGCGTGGTGACAAATAGCCAAATGTGGTACCCTCCAGAGTGGCGTCCTGGGCAGAACCAGGGGCACCCCCGGCCCGAGAGCTATATCTACCTCTCGAAGAAGTTTCCTGGCCCTAAACCCAAACGGCGTAGGGGAGGATTGGCGTCTCTTGGCGGCATAGGCACCATCGAGATCAGCTGCGGATGCAGTTAGAGCTGTTGGCGACTGAGGGAGGCGCCGGGCTCGTGCGTACAGGCGAGTGATGCACTGCACGCGGCGCAGAGCGAGTGGCATCTCCCCAGCATCGACCAACAGGCTTTCAATAGGGGAAGTGCGGAAGGCACCGGTCGTCAGGCGAAGGCCGGTGTGGTGGATCGAATCCACCTTCCGTAATAAACGCTCGGCTGCGGATGCATAAAACTCGCATCCGTAGTCGAGCTTCGAACGAACAAAGGATCGATAAAAAAGTAGGGCAGTAGCCCTATCAGCGCCCCAAGCGCTAAACGTCACGTAACGAAGAATGTCCATGGCGTGGGTACAAGAGACCCTAAGGCTGCGAATATGAGCCTCCCAGGTGAGGCGTCGGTTGAATACAAGACCAAGGAAACGGTGGAATTCCACCACATCCAGGAGCACCCCATTAAGAAACAAATCTGGGTTGGGGTGAAGCCCTGGATGGCGGCAGAAGTGCACCACCTTAGTCTTAACCAAAGAAAACCAAAACCTGTGCGCTTCAGCATTGCGAGAGACGCGGTTCAATGCCTTTTGGAGTCGACGCTCCAGAGTTGGAATCTGGGCCGCGCCAAAAGAGATCGAAAGGTCGTCCACGTAGAGCGTAGCGAGAACATCTTTCGGCCGCACTGAGGTGATGCCGTTGATGCTCAGGGCAAAGAGTGTGACACTAAAGACACTTCCTTGCGGGACACCCTCTTCTTGCTCCTTTAGGCCGGAGAGGGCCTTCCCCACGAGGACGCGGAATCAATGATCTCGCAAAAATTCAGATATAAACATTGGAAGGCGTCCCCTCGCCCCCATCGTGTGGAGAGTCTCCATGATACCGTATCGCCATGCGGTATCAGAGGCCTTCTTCAGATCGAAAAACACCGTGGCGAAGACCCTCCACCTAGGTCCTGTTGAACAAATCTAACAGAAAGGCCATGCCTCGCTCACCCAGGTGTCGAAGGATGGCGTACGGGACATCGTCCGGGCCATGGGCGGTGTCCACGCATAAAGCGAGAGTGGAGCGCAACTCAATCACAGTAAACTTGTCGTTGAAGGGTTCTTCACCTCTGGAGGTAAAGTCCAGCCGGCGGCCTTCCGCGACATAACGACGTGCATTAAAGGCAGGCGGAGCAGCATCCCGGCTAAAGAATGCGGAAAAAGCGGTCGCTAAGAATTCAGCTACGGACGCGGGGTCCGAGATTGCGGTCTCATTCTGCTGGAGAACGGGAGGGGGGTCCTGCGAGAACTTGCCCCAAATCCTTTTGACTCACTTCCACACCTCTGCTAAATGGGTCTTTCCGTTAGGTGAAGACACGTATACCCGCCAAGAAGAGTGGTGGGCGTGCTTCGAAATATACCGGAACCTAGCCCTAGCCCGACGAAATTCAGCGACAGTGAAATCGTTCGGGCGGCGCTTATAGCGCATGTAGGCATAACGCTTCTGTTTGAGGGCCGTCTCACACTAGGCCGACCACCATGGGAGTGGTCGGCGTGCAAAACGGCCAGACGTCCTAGGAATAGTAGTCAGGCCCACGGCGATGAGGTTGCCGGAGAAGAACTCAACGGCCTCATCTACCGACCTAAACTCCTCGACTGAGATAGAGAATTCAATAATCTCCATAAATGCAGGCCACCGCACCCGCGCCCAGCTCTACTGAGGTGGGCTCTCAGGCGGCAGTTGCCATGAAAAGGATATTTGAATGGGAAAGTCATCACTACCATGGAGGTCATCGACCACCCCTCCAATCAAAATGAAGCTGTGCATGTGAAGAAAACAAAGATAGATCAAGGCAAGAAAATGAAGCGGTTCTCGGACAGTGATGCGTAAACTCATCCACGTTTAGGACACCCATCTCAAGCTCTTCGATCAGATCGGCAAGGACTTGTCTCCTGGTATTTATTGAGTAATCTTCCCAGAGAGGATGCCTGCCGTTCAGATCTCCAAGCAAAAGAAAGTGCCTCGGCAACCGTGTTACGACGCGGCGGAAGTCCCCAGCGTCAAAGTCAGCTGACGGGGGAATGTACGCAGAAATTATAGTATACCTCCTATCGAGGTGCAGCTGCACAGCCACTGCCTGAAAGGAGGTATCTAAAGTGAAAGTAAGAACGGAGACATCATGCCGGGTGTAATATGAGCATCCCCCAGCCCGGCCATCTCGTGGTGGTGGGGTCGCAAGACCCTTATACCCCGGGAGGGCAAGCAGGGGGCACGCGCCTATTCTCTCCTGCAAAAAGATAGCTAACGGAGAACGAGACAAGACGAGCCTCCGCAGCTCCTCCCAGTTGGCCCGGAGTCCGCGGTAATTCCATTGAAGGAATATGCCCTCCAGGCCTAGCTCGGAGGAGACGCGGGGCCCTCCTCGAACAGAAGACCCTCACGGGAATGGCCGTACGCTTCCTCGGGGCAGAACCCCGGGCGCTGTTGGCCGGACAAAGCGCTGAAAGCGCTGTCGCCTTCGAGGACTTATTGGGGGAGGTTGGGCTTGCCATGCGAGTCTTTTCCTTCCTCCGCCTCGAATCCTTAAGCGGAGGTTGCGGCTTCGGGGGCTGGGGGCCCTCTTTTGAGAAACCACCGTCTCCGAGCCACTCGCTCCACCACAAGGCGTGGGCGAAGGAGCCGAAGCTCCTTTGTTGTTGTCCTCCTTCCGGAGGACAGCTTTAGGAACCCTGGAAGATGGCCTAGCGACCATCTTCAGGGCTGTTGCCTCCTGTGAGTTTAACGACTCGGTGAAGGCGCGTGGCCGTTTCGCCTTACAGGAAACGGTCACGCTGGGGAAAGAAGGGGGATCCCTAGGTTTAGCCGGGGCTAGGTGTGAACCCTTTTTGCCGCCAGCTTTACCAGGGAAGCGCCCGGGTTGAGTAGAGCCCGCAGAAGGGCTCCGAATGGGCGCTGAAACAACCGTGCTCGTAGGCTTGGATGGGCCAGGAGCAGAGGGTGTCTTTCTAACTATTGAGGCATATGACGTCCCAGGCAGAGCCAGGCACCCCAGGACCAAGTCCTGAGCCTCGCGGAATGATAGTCGATCGTGGGCCTGAACGGCCAGGATTTCTTTCTCGAGGAGATATGCACCACATTGCTTCGAAGAAGCGGGGTGCGGCTCTCCGCAATTGACACACTTGGCCACACACGATTTGGACTTATCATGTGCGGTCTTGGAGCAATTTACACAAACTTCGGGTGACCCCGAATTTGCACGTCTACAAGAACGATTCGTATGGCCGAAGCGGTGACAGTAATAGCCTTGCCGCGGTAGTGGCATGAATGCCTTCACGCGGTAGCGGTTCCAACCGGCACGCACGGACTCAGGGAGCTTGTCACAGTCGAACGTGACGAAGAGTGTAGGGGTGTGTCTCGAGGCCCCTCCCTGTTTTCTCATCACACGTTCGACCTTGACCGCCCCATGGTCGGCCAGCTCTAAGGTGATGTCCTCTATGGAGTAGTCAACGAGTTCCCTCGCATAAACTACTCCTTTCACAAAGTTCATGGTAGACTTCGGCGTCACACTCACCGGGGTGCCATGAAGTGTCTGAAGAGCACTTATCGTGGCCGCCTCGGCGGGCTTCGCCTTATTCGCCAGAAGGCTCTCGTCCGAGAAACGGGTCACCTTCGGCTCTCTACCAATTACACTAGCTAATCCTCTCATCTGATGGATCATGTTGCCCTTGGACAACATGCTGCCATCAGTGGAGCGAATGACGAGGAAGCGTTTGAATCCAGCGGGCTCGAAAACGCCAGGTAACCTCTGAATGAGGGGCCCAGATGTCATCGAGGCTCCGCCCTGTGTGCTTTTGGTCTTATTCAGGGGCTCCGCAATCGGGGGGGGCAGAGGGGCCGGATGTGCCGATCTTGGCTTGGTCGCTTGCCAGAGTGGCAGCAGACCCATCCGTCCCTGCAGCCCCCGCGGGTGGGAGGAGCCCTGAGTCTTCTTTGTCTTTTTGGTCTTAGTCTTTTTCTTTTTTGGAGAGGAGGGCGGTAATGAACCCACTTCTCACCTCCGCCGGCAGAAGCCCTTTGGCCAGATGGACCGGCCTCAGCTAGGTCCTTCTCCGAAATGGAGAAGGTCCTGGTGGTCGCAGGAGCACCGGTCGGAGGAGATCCCTCCCCTCCTTGTACTACCTCAGAAACCCTAACCGTTTGTGGAGGACCTTGCATAGGGGCAGATTTGGGTTCGGTGTTTGCTGCAGAGCCCGGATTTCGCCCCATGAAAGGCCCTACCCTCTGAGGCTGGGTTTCCTCAAGGACCATGTCTATCACAGGAGGGGCCTCCAGTTGGCCATCCCCTCCCAGGACATCGCAGGTTTCCTTGGCAGTGTTGTCAGTCTTGTGTGGGTAGGCACAGGCCTTGACCCCAGCAAGGTTTAATATTCTTGCCAGCAGGTCTTGTGAGGGAAGCGACCGAAGGGGCCTGGCTTCCCCCTCCCCCCTACTAAGGGGGTTTGCCCTACCGAGCCGCTTACACGAGGGGCGGTCGGCAATGGGCTGCCTGCTGGCTTTCTTGGCAGTCCCCTTAGAAAGAAAAGGAGGGACTGCCGCTGGAAATAGGGAGGTGCCTGAAAGCACCTCCAGAGAAGGGGGTGAGGGGGAGTCCCCTACACCCGTAGGCGTAGGAGAGGAGTAAGCCTTCTCTCCGGTTAAAGAAGTATGGAGGGTCCCCTGCGCAAGCACAAGGGGGGGGGGGACCTCCATTTTTTCGGTGGAGCTGCCCGAGGGCGGCTCTGTTGATGTTACAGGGGAAGTTGGGGGTTGTTTTTTTTTATATTCATCATTGGGCATGGTGACCCTCTTTTTTTACACGGGATGCAATCGCGCATCACCTCTCGCAGTTTGCCCGCACTACAAGAGGTGCTTGCAGGCCCGGCTGAGCCAGGCGCCGCCATTTGGGACCACCCCTCCCGCCTGGTGGCCTGGCAGTCCATCGGCATGGCGGCTCCACCTTAGACACTGCGTAAAATCAAGGATAGACAGTGAATTGAGGATGAAAGGGATATGAGGAAGGTATGGGTGGGGATGAAGCAGGTTGTTAAAAAAACCCATCCCGAACCGGAGCTCAGGGGTTAGGGAACAATGTCCCCTCCCCCCTCAGCCCCGATCCAGGACGGTTGGCTTGAGAAAAAGGTCAGTATCTACCCTGTGAAATTAGAGGCTGACCAGAGAAAGTTGTGGGAGAGGTTGTATGAAAAGCGACGAGGTAGGGGAGAATTAAAGGCTATCTCAAGGAAGGAAGAGAGGCTAAGCTGGGGCCGGACGGAGCGCTGGATCCCGTCAGCACGGCGGCCAGGATAGCAAATCGCCACGCCCCTTACGGGGTATTCGGCGTGCATCTTTTAAAAAAATCTTGAAAAAAAGGTCAGTGTTAGAAACCTGTGTCATGGAAGTTTGAGATATTTGATCGACGATTTTCGTTCGTGTTCAAATTTAGTCAAAAAAGAAGTGAATCGATTTCTACAAAATTTGTTGGAACACTAGAGCCTTAGCCAGAAGGAAATGATTATCTTTTGACCAAGATCTGGTTAGTATATCCGGATGCATCCGATTAAGTATTTTATCATTACTAATTTTTGAACAAAGTTATATTGGGAAAGTTCCAAACTTTATTTAATTTTGAATTTCTTAATAGATTAGAAAGTTATTAACCACTTTAAAATTTTAAATCAAGGACAAACTTTATATTGGCATACATAAATGATGCATATTGAATGAATACGTTAGTATTAATAATATTAACAATAATACATACAATCCTACATAAATGAAGTATATTGGGATATTGCTATATGCATATTGTTAAGCTAAGCCTTATTAATGTGGGGAGACGGCCGAAAATCCGTTTTACTGCGTACAGCTGAAGAACTTTGGATACAGCACTTTTTACTTGTTTTAGTGTCTGATTGACTTTTGAGCGCTGCTGCAGAAACGAGCCTATTCTGCAAGTCTTAAGGTGAACCCAGATTCATCCTTCAAAAGAGAGCCATATTTTTTTTACGTCGAAGTTCATAATTCAATGAGGGCTTAAGCGCCTCACTGCTCCCGTCCATCGCTCTGCGTGTAAACCCGCTCGGATGTCTGCCATTCATTGATTTCGTCTTAACTATGTCAGCCACTTGGTTTGGCATAATTAAGGACTTATGTGAAAACTGGTTTGAGGCCTAGCCCACAGCAGAAGCATAACTCAGAAATCGTCTCGATACTGGGGCATAACTGCGAGTCCCGGACGGAGGAGGAATCCTCATCGCCCGGGGGACCCGGCCAGAATCATAGAGGGAGTTACACGCGTCTCTATGTAGTTGGATGCAGTTATGGCGTATGTACCCATGAGGGGGTGGCAAAAACTTAGCGGTCGTTGATTCGGCCGCTATGCATTAAGTCCACCAAGCTCAACCCTCTGAGGTCCCCACCCGAGACCCACCCCATCACCCTATCATCCCTCATACTGGCAGCATACGAGCGGGACAGCAACAGGAGAAATGGACGGGGGCGTTCCTCTCAAATTACTTGAAACCCATTACCAACCCCACTCACACCATCCTATACCTCCTTTACCACACCCTAACTTTTTTCACATATAAAAAACAAAATTAATTACACTTGATTTCAGAGAAAGAAGGAATAAGAAGAGCAGCAAGACCATGGAGGCCCTCACTAAGAGGTTCCCCTTAAGGACCATCGCCGGAATGAAGACCCCAACGAAGAAGGACCTATGTGAAACCCTCTACATACAACTCAAGGTGGCACTGGTGAAACTAATTGAAGTTTCGTCAGGCTTCATCGCCATGTGTGCCCAAACCAAAGACGTAGACCAGCTCCTTTCAGAAGAGGGAGCGAGGGTATTGAAGGAGACCGGACTAGAAGCAAACCCCTCCCCCCAGGTGGCAGCAAATACAAGCGTCATCTGCCGCAAAGTCGAAAGCTGGATAGGCGAGCATAGCACAGAAGAGCTAAAAGAGGAGATTACGAAGAGCAACCAATGGGCACAATTTCGCGAAATCATCAAATTCCGCGAACATACCCACGTATTCAAGATTACATTCGCAACCACGGACATGGCGAGAAAGGCTACCCAAAATGGTATTCTCGTGTTTAACATGAGAATTCCGGGCGAGAATATACAGCAGGAAAAGTTCAGTAGCATACAGATGTGCTTTGTATGCTACAAACTTGAAGCCCATACCTCCACCACCTGCCCAGACAAGAACAAGCTGTGGTGCAGTGAGTGCGCCACGGAAGGGCACCGTTTTGACAAGTGCGAAAGCAACACCAAGAAGTGCCTTAACTGCAAAGGGGAACATCGGACGATGGCTCTTATTTGCCCCAAGCGCAGAGAGATTATTAGAAAGAAAGAAGAAGAAGACAGAAAAGCAAAGGAGACGACGTACGCGAGCGCCGCAAAAAAGAACACAGTGACGAACACTGCACCAGGGCCTGCACCTTTTAGCGTATCAGGTGATCTGAGCGCTAAAATATTGATCTGCATAACCCTTGCAAATGTGGCAAATGCAGTGAAGCCTGGTTGTTATAACCAGGTGCTCAATGCGCTCCTGAAAGCAAACAACCTCCCAGCAGTAACCATGCCAGAAGACCCCGAGTGTTCGCAAGCCTTTAAGAACTCCATAATCCAAAATAAAGGCACCAAATCCGGTTTGGAGGAGATGATTGGTGCACCATCAGAAGAGGAAACCGAAGAAGAGGAAGAAGAAGAGGAAAAGGCTGGAAGTGAGGATGGATCATCCTCATCTGACAGCGAAGAGGGCCCCTGCACTCGCACGCGGGCAACCAAAAGCAGGTCAAAGACCCCGAGCCCCCCCCCCCCCCCGAAAAAAGAAAACCCTGGGCCGAGTAAAATCGCCCAACCAGCTCCCAGACCAAAAAAGGGAAAGAAGAAACATAGGTAAAGCAACTCATCATGCTACGTAACGGACTTAAAATAATGGAAATCAACACCAACGGCTGGACGACGAAAAGAATTCTTTACGGAAATGTATTCAGAGAAATTGATGCAGACATCATACTGATCTCAGAGCACGGGATCGACACGCGTAATACAGAAATGAAAATCTGGAACTACGATGTGTTGATCACGAACTTTTCGCAAGAGCGGTACGATGGCGCCGCTATTGCAATAAAGAAAGGGATCAAATACAATCAGATAAGAAACTTAGAAGAATCCTACCTCGCGATTGAGGTCGAGCTCGACTTAGGAAAGTTGGTCATTGCAACTGGATATCAACCGCCAAGGAGAGATGTGTTGCCTATTCACACTCTCACTGGCCTATTTGGCAGAAGAGCCCCCACCATACTAATGGGGGACCTAAACGCCAGATGCCGAGAATCCGGTTACAGGGCCTTCAACGGAATAGGGAGAAGCCTGGACCTGTTGCTGGACAGAAATATTGCCCAGCGGATAGGCCCCGACTTCCCCACCTATGTCAGAGAACGATGTGCCACAAAGCCAGACATCTGTCTGGTGAATCGTCAGCTACCGTTCAATTACTACATGTAACCAGTCCAGGTTCCATGCAGTGATCATATAGGGATCCTACTCACAATCAATAGGAACCCTATACAAGTCCCAGCAGCAGTCAGGAAGAACTACAGACGAGCAGACTGGGCACGGTATGCACACATTCTCGAGGCCTACGATCCGCCCAACCTGGCGAGGCAATTCTCGAGGAGATTGAAGAGGCACTCGATGACCTCAATAACCAAATCATCGACGCAGATAGGGCTTGTATCCCTCGTTCCTCATATAGGACCATCTCAACCTACGAGTGGACCGAATATATGAAGGAACTATACCGTGAACTGAAGATAATGTATGAACACAACATCGTGAATGCATCAGTACACTCGATGCAAAGAAGTAAAGAAATCAAAGAAGAATTGAACCAGTTGATCCTCGAACAACAAAACAGAAGATGGGAGGATGCGATCGAGAGCATCGATCACGAAGCAACTCCCAAAGAATTTTGGAAGAAGATCCGAATTCTTAAAGGATCAACTGGAAAGAAGCACAAGATCGAGCTACAGAAAGAAAATGGAAACATCGAAGAAGAGGAAGAAAAAGTTGAAGAGATATTCCGAAGTTATTGGGAAAAGATCTTCAGTATAACTGAAGAAGAAAACGAAGACTATGACCTAGAGTTCGAAAGCAACATCATCGATGAGCTTAACGAAGAAATAGAAAAGACGCACCCTCATCACCAGGTGGATAGGCAGCACGACGGAGCCGCCGAGATTACAGAAGAAGAACTACTCGGCGCGCTTCGCTCATTCCAACAAAAAGCCCCAGGACAATCGGGGCTTACAAAGCTTAACTTTGAAAAGGCACCAGCCTGTCTCATCGAAGGAATGAGAAGAATATTCAACGCCTGCCTTAATACGGGGTACTTTCCAGACGCTTATAAAACGGCAAAAATGATTTTCTTGCCCAAGCCTGGAAAGAACCCCAAGTTGAAGGAGAGCTACCGACCAATTTCACTACTGGAATTTGGTGGGAAGCTCTTCGAGAAGATCCTCAACAAAAGACTGGTGTCTCACCTGGAAGATAACTCGCTCTACAACCCACACCAATTCGGGTTTAGGAGTAAGCGAAGTACGGAAATGGCGATTAACGTCATTACGGAAAAGCTAGCCCAAGCAAAACGGGAAAAGAGTTACGTGGACATTGTTTGTCGGGATGTATCAAAGGAGTTCGATAAGGTGGGGCAACGGGGAATGCAGTACAAGATCTTACGACTGGGACTAAGTGAAAGCTTAGAAAGAACTCTCTGTGACTATGTCATGGAGAGAGCGGCGTACATCAGTTTAGGGTGCACGGACGGGCCAAAGTTTCCGCTCAATGCGGGCCTCCCGCAAGGGGGGTGCCTGTCTCCCACTCTCTACTTGATTTACACCGCGGATGTCCCAGTCCCTGTAAACCCCACTTGCCTCAACTTACAATTCGCCGATGATTTCACCCAGGTAATCACATGTCCATGGAGGAATGCGCCTATGCAAGCTCGCATGACGGCAGCAGAAATCGAAAACCTGAACACCTACGAGGCCCGGTGGAAAATCCGTACCAACCAGGATAAGTTCAAAGTAGTCCCCATAGGCAGGATAGACGATATCCCTACACCAATGAATGCAACGTACTCGGCATGAAGTTCACCTCAACCGGGTACGCAAAGCACGTCCAAGAACGAATCACCAAGGCCACTGCTGCAGTCAAGACTCTGTACAGGTTCAGAAATCTTCATCAAAGCAACAAAAAGAAGATCTATACTGCACTAGTTAGATCAACGTTGCTATACCCCGCTTCCGCCCTCTCCTGTGCCTCAAAGACACAGAAGAGGAGACTACAAGTGGTGCAGAATAAATGCGTGTACCTAATCACAGGTACACGCAGAATAGAAAGAAGATCGCAAGAAGAGCTGCACCGGGAGGCGGGGTTAACCCTCATTAACGTTGTCATCGAAGAACGGACAAGGAATATGCTGGAAAAGGTCAATCGTTTACTGGACGAAGATATCGTACAAATGATTGACCGAAACAGAAGAGCAGTATGTCACGCCAGATTTCCAAGCTCCGCTAGGATTTTAGCTGGCGGAGCAGAAGTACCGTTCTACGCTAGATGAGTCAATTTACCCCAAACCAAGAAAAAATACCAACATGAAACCAACCGATTTTGACAAAATTCACCGATATCGACAAAATTAACCAACTAAGACAAACTACCGAAGAAGGAAACCTACACAAGAAGACGAAAATCACCGAACAAGACTACAGGAAGAAACACTGTACACGAAATACACACACTACAAAATTACGAAGATACAAAAAGATACTAAATCAAACACAGTAAGTTAATATTAACGACTTACAAAAACAACAGCTAACGCGCATAGCATAAACAAAAATATTAGCAATAAAGACAAAAGGCTTGAACGCCAAATTATATGTTATATATATGCCTGTATATATATATATATATATATATATATATATATATATATATATATATATATATATATATATATATATATATATAAAACAACCATAAAAACAACAACGAAACCACAAATCAAAAAAATTTGAAAGCGATAGGCCTGATCACCAGGCTCTAGCATCACTTTGCACCCTACCATACTTCTTTCTCTTTTCACCACTGGTCTACTTTCCGCTATCTATTCACACACCCTTTCTATCCCCTCACCTGCATACTCTCACATACACGATTCAAAATTCAAATGTGGGGAATTTTATTTGAAACTAAATGTTGGAAATTTAAGGAGCATTTCTTGGCGGAGATGTGCGCTCTATGAGTGCTATAGTTTTGCTAAACTAAATTCTTTGGGAAAGTCTGAAAATGAGTTGAAATCACTAAATCCTTCAACCTGGAAGAATTAGGAGTCTCTTAGCCTTCCGGGCATAATAATTAATACGAAAGCAATATATCATTTGTGGAGAAGGATACCCCTTTTTTCCTTCTTTGCAATGCTTAGCCCGTTGGATGAAGCCACGTGGTTAGCCAGACCCCCACGTAGCCGATAGTCACAGGGCAAAGCAAGCCCAGATGGGCCCCTCCTACATTGTACGATCTTAGTAATTTGTGGCGAAAATTCCCTACGCGGTCGTAAATTCGAGCAGTGTTCCCCGCGAAGATGAAGGGATAGGGTATAATAACTGTTTATCGCAGACAGTCTGGCGCCTCAACTGCCTCCGGGTAATTCCCCAGAGTAGGGGTTGTTCCCCATCTCCCGCATGAGGATACTCTCCATACTTAAACCCCTTTGCCACCTTGGAACAACAGTAAGAACAAATATCTTTCGCAAGAAGAAATCCCTCGCCCCAAGTCGTTGTGTACCCAACTGAATGCTGGACATTCTCTCCCCGAAAGGCATCCACGGTCAAACGGAAGCCTCTTCGCACGCCGTCTTCCTAAACAGCTGCGCTATATTCCTCCGAGTCGTCGAATTACCCAGCCCCGTCGAAGTTACCCTGCGGTAAACATACCCCTCTCTCGAAAATCACTAAGGATTCCAGCTCCCCCCTCGAGCCCCAGCTAAGGTTAAAACTTACGCATTCACAGCGGCGGAAGTGAGGTGCAGACCATACCCTTCCTTCCCACTCTTCTCCTGAGAAAGATCCCTCCTTTGAAGACGACGACAAGATAGTTTTCCCGAGCCCCAACTTTCCTTCAAGCCTCCTTGAAGTCGCTATTGCCCTCTAATCCGTACGCCCGCGGCTCAACCTGACCTTTCTAATCCGCGCATCAATGTAGCATTTAATCATTGGACCGTTCGCGTTAATAGCCTAAGCTATCCCCATTCATACTAATAATAGATATTATATTATATAGTCGGCTATTTGACGACATTATATATATTTTATATATATATATATATATATATATATATATATATATATATATATATATATATATATATATATATATATATATATATATCTTTGTAAAGGCTATCGCGGAACCCGGTTCACACGATCCAAAGTTAATACACACCAAATTTATAGAAGACCAGGGATCTAAAGGCCTACCAGAAATTTACCAGAATTAATCAGGACGGTGTTAAATTATGAGGCATCCGCAAGGGGTGAAATAAATGCACACACAAAAAGTATTTACAGTATTATTTACAAAAAAAATAAAATTAAATAAATTACCTGTTAACAAATTATACGGTGGTCATCAAACACTAAGAAAAGTCACAAATGCTTATCACCATCGAAACGTCGCCTTCACAGACCAAGACAATTACTGAATCCTGTGTGGGTGAGGGCGCAATTAACGTGCAAACGCCCAAGAATGACATTTTGAAGGCATTACTACTCTCGCTTCAGTGAGGTTGGGTAGCGGGCAAGAGAGGATTGTGCTTTAGGGTGGTTGGTGAGTGCAAGTCCTGACAGAGTGTCGTGGTTCATTTGGAATTGTGTGAATAAGCTGAGAATCTACCAGGTCTTCCACGAAGCGATCCCTCAACACCTCAAACAAGTCCAGGTTCGAAACCAGACTTGTTTACATTGCCTCCAAATTGTAGCTTCAAAGCACAGACTGAACTAAAAGATCGAACTCACCGAATAACGAGGCTCAGCATAATACTTAAAGGTCTTCGGTTGGGTCCCCCAACGCAAGAGGTGCTGCACGCCATCTTGACCAATAGCTGGGACGAGGAGTCTCCAGGAGCAAGCATGGGCAGACGAACGACCGCCATGCATCGGTTTTCCTTGTCGAAGTACTTGCACGGACATCCTTCCACCTGGATGATGTGGCCTTTGGCCTCGACCAGGGCATCTGTCCAAAGGAGATGGGTACTAGTAAGATACTCCGTGATCACCAGTGGACGAGATCCCTCTGATCTTGCCTGCCTAATAGGCGGCTAGCTCCCTATATACATTGAAAGCTTTTATATAGTCTCGGGGGCATTGAACCCACGGAAGAGTTTCTAATACCTCTTCCATCAGCCACAAACAGGCTCACAAAGTCCTACCTGACGTTTCGCAGAGGTAGCACCACTTGACAGGGAGGCTGAGGGTCGAGGGGATGCTATATATGGGACAAATTATGATAGAGGCTTCAGGGATGAATTTCTCCATCTTTATGTTGATGGGGAACGTCACACGTTTCGCCGCATACACCTCATTCACGATGGGGCTGTAACACCACTGTAAAAAAGACAATCCTCCTCAGAAACCAGTGAAGTGTGAGTGGATTAGGACTCTCTTTTTTTTCTCTCTCTCTTAATTATAATAGCCACATTAGTATCCATTTTACCCACCCCCTCCTCCTCCTCCTTCACTTCTGGCTAGTGAAGTGTGAATGAAGGGTTCCTTCACTACTCGCCCTCATGGTACTTGCATGAAGACACCGTTCCGTGACGTTCAGCACCTGAGGTGCTAATAGGGGTACAGCCTTACTTTTCCATGGGTCCTTTGTTGGTTCAAAGCTCAACTACGGATACGAGATTTATGCCTTCTTCTTGCGACCGGTCCTTTCCACACGTTCCCCATTCTTTGCGATCCTGGCGAGATGCCACTCGCGTATGTACGCGCGAACCATGCGCCAACGGTTCTCATCCGCACCCCTTCTCGACGTTGCCTATGGGATTTCGTTGGTCATTTCCGAGGTGATTGTACCAAAGAAGGGCACCGACCAAATGGGGATTAGCTTAGTGGTCGTGGATTTAGATACAGGAGGGTTAACATAGAAGTCATGGCTCTTTCTTATGTGGCAGCTTCGCTCAAGAGTCCAAAACACACTCAAGGGAAAACGCCATGGCCAGGGAACTTTGGTGTCCGCAGAACCGCCCATCAAGCGACCTACTAAGGAGGAGTCTCTCAGTAACCACACTAACAAACATTCACTTTTCCTTCAATATATCATATTTAGACGAGCCAAAATTGGCGAAAAACTAACTATTTTTTCAACCCTTTTCATTTTACTTTTCCTTTTATTATTCAATATTTGAGGTACTTTACTTTTGATCTTTGTCTCCCAACTGTGATACCGAGTTTATATTAGTAATCGCGCGGTTGTGTTTTCTCGGTTGTCGAGAAGCTTTATTCCGGTCGACCGCTTCATCTTCACGAGCTCCTGACCTCCTGAAAATTCTTCACAATTTCAACTGTATTTTTCATCGTCTCCTAAAAAAAGATGGAAGGACGGATAGAAAAGATGTGGGAGGAAGATGAAAAAGTAATAGAGGAGTTTAGACGTCAATTTGGGAAGAAGGAATTTCTTTTCATCGATTTTATTCAACACCAACTCAGGTTTCGAGAAGGCCAAAACTTAGCCCCATAAGAAAGGAGAAAAATAAGAGAATTAAGAAAAAGAATAGAATTAGGAACATCTTCAAATCTTGGTTTTGTTGTATAAGGAAAAACGAGAGAAATGAATGAGAAAAAAGACTGAAAATATAAGAAAATAATAATAATATATATATGTGATAAACTCGTAGAATATAGGGAGTGAAAGTTTGGATGCATAAATAAATAAAGTAATAATGAGAGTATAATTTATTTATTTAAACCTTTAAACTGAGATCATATTTATTTATTTATTCATAAAATAATCCGAGAGTTTCCCCCTTTATAAATCTCACTGGTCGTCCTTTTCACCTATATAGACCCAATGAAGGGGAAAAGATGTGTTAAACATTCAAAATAAAATGGTCTTGGCATCCATCCTTAAATATTGATTAGTTCAGGAAAAGGTAAAATGCCATGGCCTTTTGGCTATCAATAGAAGATAGGAGCTTTTTCAGTTCTCGAAAATGTTTAGCTCAAAAGGTCTTTCATTCAGCTCATTTGAAAGTGACGAAATGTTTCTAAAATTAAATGGGTTTAAGGAAATGGGGTTGAAAACTATTTATTCTTTTGCCAATTTTGGCGGAATTGAAATTGGAATATTGAACGAGTGCTTTAGAAAGAGAAAAAATGGGTAATTGAGGAACAAGACAAAAAATAGTAAGCAGGAAAGGAAAATTACAATAATCACTTTTATTTATTAATACTTTAATACAACTGGACCCCTTTAAAATATAGATTCCTAAATACCCTATGATTTTTCATTTCACTTCACCCTCTATCCTCTCCTTTCAATATTTCTACGCATTGAAGCACTGGAGAATGTGAACCAATGTTTTCTATCTACGCTTGCTTATGTTTTCAACCTCTGAGTGAACCTACATTTCCCCCCAATATTCATCTATTCACTATATACTCATGAACATAGTGAAAGAGTACCGTGTGTCCACGTGTAGTGCCACAACTTTTGCCACTTGGTAGTTAGAACAACCAAAGAATGAAACCAGATATTACATCACAGGTATAAATTGCGCCCACGGCCACACAGGTACTGTGCGTGGGTGGAAGGAGTTGCGACACTCTTCTATCCCTGGATGGTGTGTAGAGGTCCAGCCCCCCTCTCTCAATATGATTTCTTGAAGGCAAATAACTAAGGTGCATGGTGAGAAGGCAAGCCACCGCCTCTCCCCAACATTAATTAGCCCGAAGATCTGGTAAGGTACGCGAGTCCACTCCTTCCATTGCCTCGAAACGCCCGACTGACGAGGCACTCTTGTGGCTTGCCCTACCTCGTCATCTGAAAGAGGGCCTCTATTTTATACCCCCAAGCAATGTTGCAAATAATCTACTCTAAATTCGATGTCGTTTTGCTCCGTCTGAAAAACGAATATGATAGATATACCTCTGCCATACAGACAAAGATCTCGACCAAATACTCAGAGAAGAGTCATGCATGAAGCACGCATAAATCGGACTGGTAGCAAGAGCTCCTAATGATGCAACCTCGAAGATGACAGAAAACGGGTACGTCAATGCAAAAAGAGCAAGCAGGCACCTACAGACGAGGCTAAATCAGTCAATGATTCAAAGGCTGGGGCCAGAATTTCCCCACTTTCATCAGAGACAATATCGTACCAATACCGGATACCTGTCTGTAGAATTTAACCTTCCATTCAATTAGCACGTCAAGTCCATTAGCGTGTCAGTTAGTGACCACATAGCCTCCTTGCTACCGATTAATAGGCTACCTATAAAAATGCCATCTAAAAATCGAAGGCCTACTACTTGGCTGATTTGGGAACATATAAGGAGATCGTAAGGGAATATGTATCAAACTCATTTCATGAAGCTCAGATAATGAAACAATTCCTTAAAGAACTTATAGAACTTATAGAACTATCCAAAACATCAGATTGTCTCCTAAAATATGATTTCAGAACGGATACGTAGAAATGGATCATCCAGAAAATTATACACCGAAATAAAAAGGAAAAAGAGAAATTACGGCAATGACGCCAAATCCACAAAACGAAAACAGAAACGATGTAATGCACAAAATTATAACAATGAATGATATGCCAGCCAAGGTAAAGATAAGCATCTTAAATGAAAGATAAAATATATTGGAGGTTGAACCCGAAGTTGAACAGAGAACAGTGGTTAAATGTTGTTTTTTAATTAGCAAAGAAAAAAACGAAAAGTTCGACTTATGTTTTGAAAACAGAATGATAGAAAAACATCGGAAAAATAATCAAACGAACACATTCACACCTCTTTGTCCAAATAACCAGAAATGCCAACGAGGTGACCGACGCTATCCTCATGACAGAAGAGCTTTTGAGAGTGATAAGTAGATTTAAACAATAAGCGCTAGGAACATGAGAATAAATGATAAAATATTACTTAGAAGTGCCAAATAACATCTTGGAATGGCCAACAAATGTTTCCAATGCAAGCGTAAAAACGGGCTACTTCCCCGCCGAAAATAATCTGCATTCCTAAACCTGAAAAATCAGCAAGTCAGATAGCATATTACTGGCCACTTTCCTCATAAGGAATTCCCTTGAAACGCCCACTCGCGTGACACTTCGCGGAAAATAATCTTTACAATGAGTGCCTGATATTGGACAAATTGGTGAATGCAAAAGAGATAAAGCGAGAGTATGCATCTCCTGTCGGGACGTGTCTAAAGCTTTGCACAATGTCTTGAAGATGGCTATTTAATACAACATACTTCAAACAATGGGACCTAAACAATGACTTAAAAAATATTCTGCAAATACGCGATAGATAGATGTGAGTTTATGGACATACCACACCATCAAAGAGAACGATTTACCCAAGGTGGTTGCCTTAGCCCAATTCCCTACGCTGTCTACACCACAGATATTTCACTAGTGGCATTGAAATCTGTTTGAATATCCAATTCATAGATGACGCAGCACAATTAATTGTGACATCACATAGGAACGGACAAATGCATGCATGATTGATGGGAGAAGAGATACAAATGATCAACCAGTACGTAAAAAATGGAAGATAAGAATAAAAAGAGAAAAAATTAAACTGATATCAATATACTGGAAAAACCTATCTGATAATTACGTATAGGTGGAAAGGTACAGATATTGAACTGGGCATGGCTATAACAAAGTCTAGTAACAAAAAACACGTAACCGAAAGAATCAACCAAGAAAAAAATGGTATGAATTATTATACAGGCTCAGTGTCGAGGTATTGAGTGCTTCCTATTTTTCAGTCAGATTATTATATATTTAATTACTTTAGCACGCTAGTCTGATACTACTACTCAAGAAGGAAAACCATTCCTCTATTGACTGAGTGGACTTTTCAACTACTGTATTTATGAGAGTACCACAGCATTTAATCCTTTTTAAGGAAAGAGCCATCAACACGTAAGGGCCTAGTGAAACACCAAGAATTAACCAAAAATATATCTTTTTAATTTATCAATTAACTCGAAATATATACAATAACATATATAAGTTTAACATGGTTTGCCAGAATTGATTAAGGGCCTATTCCAGACAAGAGTCATGACCAACGCAAAGTAGGCTTCACGTAAATAAACCAATTGCCAGTTAGTTAATTTATGGAGACCTTTTAGTATAGCGTTTATCCACAATTTACGTGCCACTAACCTCAACTAGCAATATGACAGGAGTCACTAAATATTATCTCTCCTTTAGTTAGCTTGGGTACAGTATTAAAAATCCTACTTAATCAAAACGAATATAAATAGTCATTCTGACTTACATGACCTTGAAAAAATTAGGGGTTAACGGATCTTGCTATATTGGATTTTTCACGCTTCTTTGAGTTCCAGCAGCCGAATGGAGTTTTTCCCCGAGATGGGGTGGGGGGAGGGGACACGATGTCAAAATCTTCTTCTAACATTATCTCCAATTATACGTTTAAAAGACGGAGAGAAGAGTTATGCTCTCTGGCTCAAGGAGTACTCTTATGGGTAGCTCTTGAAGTCTTTTAGTATCCTCGTCTTCTTCGAGTGGTTGCCCAACTGGGTCTTGGATAGACGAGGTGATTTCGAAAGTACTTAAAAATGGAACTTCCTCGGGTATTAATTCTTCTTCTCTCTCAATTATTGAGATTGCAATTTGAGAGTCACTCAAGGGTGAAAGGGTCTTCTTTTCTCTTGCCCACGAAATTGCTGTTTGGCACTAGGAATTG
Source organism: Ceratothoa steindachneri (assembly GCA_963969495.1). Lineage (NCBI taxonomy): Eukaryota > Metazoa > Arthropoda > Malacostraca > Isopoda > Cymothoidae > Ceratothoa > Ceratothoa steindachneri. The sequence continues at coordinate 15,766,259 of OZ018331.1, read as the reverse complement.
TGATCCAGCCAGACTTTTTACTAAGTCTGTGAAGGATAACTCGGTATGGCACCGATAGGAAAACGGGACTAACTTCTCAGTTTTAGAAGTCGATTTCGAAACTGGGTGAGGGACTGATCACCTTGATCTAGTCCTCTATCGTCTATCACAGAATAATAATCTTTCTTTCCTTATGGGGCTTATTTATAGACCGGCGACCGCCTCACCTATGGGGGACGGGATGATGCCGCTGAGGGAAGTGCGAAGGCTGAGAGGAGGGTGGCACCGCGGAGCTCAGGTCTGCATCTCAATGAGAGGCACCGACAACCATCATATAATTTCTCCTCGGTGTTTTTTTTACCTGGCACTGCTTTTTGGCGTTCTGCTCGCGGGGCTCCAGACCTCATAGGTAATCGGATCTTTTGAGAGCTGCTTAATGGCTTTTAGTGGCTACCCTAGTCCAGCAGCTCGACTCGACTACCAACTCGGCGGGGAAGATCAAAGCCTTTGGGCCTTTGGGCCTTTTGATGGTTAGTCCGACTACTAACGTTCTCACGCACCTCATATTTTGGTACATTACTCTCGCTCTCTCCGAAGAGGGACTTTAACATATATGTCCGCTCGGCCCTCTGTGTGGCGTTATGTTATAATTCCTCTACACTCAGGGGAGAACAAATATATAAGAAGGAAAACAAGAAAAAAATTACTTATAAGTAGAATGAAAATTGACAAAGAACGACGAGTGTAACGCATAACAGAACTCTAATACAACACAACAACACCACTTCTCACGATTGACTAATAACCTGATACTCCGATATTTCCCTGACTCATTATAACACGGATTCGGATTATGAGGTTGACCTCGAAGCAAAGAGGCAATTCTCCGCCGCTCCTCAACTTGCTTCCTTTTCGCCTTATTCATTTGCTCCTGTCGATCCCAAGCGGGTTTTACAAGGCACAGGGACAACCAATAAAAGGGAAAGGTAAAAAAAATATACAAGTACTACACACCGAGAGAGTAGCACCACCCGACACTACATATTCCAACTTTTTGCTCTCCTCCTATTTCCCTACGCTTCCTATCTTTACCCCCCCATCCGTAACCTACTTCTCTGTTCCTCCATTTTGCACAGTCCCCGTGGTGATAAGTGAGCGTGAGGGGTGTCGGAGCTCCATACCCCACCCTCTCTACTTCTCCCTTGCTCCTAGGAGAGAGGGAGGAGGGATCGGTAGACTCCGAAAGCATATTCTTTTACTCTCTCCTATTTTTTTCTTCAATCTAAGTCGTTTTTGCAGGATGGATTTGTGATAGGCGATCCGGAGGTTCCAGGATTGGGCTGAGTTTGGAGCTCATGGAAGATAGTCGGAGATAATCAAAATTTCGCTTTATTATCTGACTACCATCAGATTTCCCAGGGGAGAGGAGGGGATCAACCATGGAGGCCCAAATAATGAGAGCTTTATGTCAGCCTAACTATTTCTCCAATCAAAACCAATCATCTTTGCCTCCTTTAATCAACTTGCCTCCCAACTTCCTTAACCATTCCTCTTAACTGGTGACTTTAACCCTCGACACTTGTATTAATATATTGCGATAATAACCGCAAAGGTCAAGTTGTATTAGATGTCGTCTTACAAAATGTTCTTCAAGTCATCAACGATATAGATCCTACGCACTGCCATCCAGGGAAAAACTCCTACTCACATATTCAGAGATCTTTGCCTGTGGTCAATTGATTTATGCCCTCACCATTTCATTACACTGCTTGATGACTTGTGCGTAGGTGATCACTACCCCCTTATCTTAGATCTACTTCCTAGTTCTTCATGTCTATAAGACAGTCTTGGGGCTTCCAGGAAGTTGAATGGAAAGCCTTTGTAACGTCGTTCTCTTCAATAACAGTATCCTATGTTATAACAAACAGTATTTCTCCATACAAGAGTTTGTGATACTCTTTTCAGCACCGGCCCGCAAACATGTTCCGCTCCGCACCTCTCCACTCAAATCCATTATTTTTCAACGTGTTCAGGAAACCTTCCTATATTAAAGAACTCATCCATGCAGTCTTTTTGTGTAAGAATTACGCCCCATCAGATCATTTATTCAACATACCAATATAGATACCCTGATCTGACTTCTAATAATGTATAATGTTATTTTCCTATCCCAATTCTTTCCCTAAGAATGGCGCCATAACATCATCCTTCCTTTTCTCAAACCTGCCAAAGACCCTTCCAGCGACACAAACTACCTGCCAATTGCGCTTACTTCGAGACTTCACAATCTTTTTGAGCGCATCGTAAATGTCCGCCTGCCGCCTGATGTGGTACTTTGAAGAACAGCAACTCCTCTCTCCTTCCCAATTTGTGTCTCATCCAAATCGCTCAACACTGGAGCCCTTTCGTTCCCTTAGCCATGATATTGTCATTGCCTTCTCAAAAGAGATTCTGTTACCGCAGTCTTCTTTGAATTGGAAAAAAACATATGATACCGTATGGGTGAGCTTGATTCTACAACAGCTCTACGACATGACTTTATTTATATGCAATTTCGTGAAATACACTTCCTTCTCCTCAACCTACGAGGCACCAGCTCGTCGAACTTTGTACAGCAAGAGAGTTTGCACCAAGGAAGCGTGCTTAGCACTATGCTCTATATAATAGCCATCAACTTTTTCTCACGACATATCAAACCACATATGCGTTGCTTCCTTTATATAGACGACACTGCTCTCTGGTTGACGGGCTCGTCTGCGTTGCTGGACAACACCCTACTTCCGCAAACAGTCGATTTATTAGTGGCCCATGACTTATCTCCTGGATTCACACTCTAAAACCCACCTAAAATCTGCTAAAACTTGTGTGGGCCATAAATATACTCCTTGGATACGTCTTAATATTTAGAGATGCCGATTAAATTTGTCACTTCTGCCAAGTTCCATGGTCTTATATTTGATCAACGCATGACATGGCGATTTCATAATGAGGACCTTACATTAAGATGAGTTCATCTGCTTGCTACTCTGGCTTCCTTATCGATGCTACACGGGGAAATTACATTGTCTCCGATTTTACATCAGACTCCTCCCTATGCGCTCTAAGCCCGCTCAAATTCTTTCCCCCGCGGTACCTCCGCCTGAAATTCGCTCTCACACCTATCTTTACACCGTCCGTGTAGAATAACTCTTACAGACACTCGAACTTCATCCTTCTCCGCTGCGTTGGGGAGACCATCTATGCTACCCCTCTGGATTGGCAGAAATGCTCAATTTTACGAACCTTCCCTAGATTGACCCAGGGGTCAGAGCCCAGCCGCATCTCTACGCGCCAGATTCTAAGAGCACGAAGACACTCATCGCAGTGGAACCCTGATTTAGTCTGACGGGTCGAAAACGTATGCCGGTACTAGAAGCGATGTCTTCTTTTACTCTCATACCCTGCGGTTTACCATCCCATATACAGCGTCACTTTTCACATCAGAACTTGTATCCATCAAGCTAGCCCAGGGGTTGGCAACCTTCAATATTCAAAGGCCACTTGGACCCGTTTCCTACTGAAAAAAACACACTGGGGCTCAAAACCTGTATGATATATTTAAAAAAAACAATAGTATGTTGCATTTCTGAAATCAAAGAAATGCTACAGAGAAGACGAAATTTTTTTTCTGTATACGAAATCATTGGAACTCTGAAAGAAACCTGGGTTGAACACCCCTTACAAATAAAATGTTTAGAGTCTACAATTTGAGTCGTCAACCTGAATACCAAAAGGACTATTCCACTGAACAAAGTAAAATTTATATGAAAAATAATAGCCAATTAAAATATTTACTTTATCTCGTCAATGTGACTTTTGTTCTTAAACTTCAGGGCACATCAGAGCTGTAAGACGTCACCCTTACCTTCACGCAACATTACTACTACCTGTCGTATGTGAGGCGTGAGCAATGTTTGTAATTTACATCGTTTATTGTGGAATAGACCTACTTGCATACATATGTAGATCCGAAGCTTGACGGGACTCCAATTGCATATTTTTCATGTTTGGGGTAAGCGTCGGGGATGGCACTCCATGTTTCGAAAACAGGCTGTTCTTCTTTGTGAAGGTTTTCGATCTCACTTCATCTGTGATTGTAATTGTAAGCAAACCTGGCCTTCTGACGAGCAACATCTTCAAGATCAGTTGTCAAACGCTGGAACTTCGACACCCACATATCTTTGTCGGCTATGTCGGCCAGTTCCATTTCCAGATCTGGTTGACTCACACTTGCAAATGCAGTCGTATTCATTGGGGATGGATCAACGGTTAAGGGAGTGACAGGGAAGAATAATGTGTTCTTTTCATCTCTGAACTCACACAATCGTTTCCCAAACGATGTTTGCATTGCGGTGATTGCAGGGTGCAAATACTCTGAACTGATCCTTTTGTAAGCTTGTTTGAACTCTTTCAGAGAGGGGAAGTGAGACAATGTACCTCGCTGTAGATCTCTGGTAAACACTGTCAACTTGCGGTAATATGCAAAAAGCCCTCCAGTTTGTGCAGGTCTATACCTCCATTTCCCTGTAGCGCTATGTTTAGACTGTTTGGTGCACCGTCACATCTATCATGAAGTGTAGGTTTTTTAACCACTCAGAAAGGTGAGGCCTATGCTTCCCAGGAAAGTATTCACCATTTCCAGACACGCAGTAAGCGGTTTCAACACCTCCCCTCTGGAGAAGCACCGGATTTTGTTATGCAGCACGAGATTAGAATGTGCATCTTCCACCTCATCCAGTAACAAACGAAATGACGGGGATTATTTTGTTTACAATCTGATTGACAACATTCATTTCTTCTGTGCATTGCAGAGGGTATTTTTGAGCGCACAATTCCCCTTGATGCCGGATGCAGTGAAATGTCAGCAGCGTTGTAACCACCCACTTCTGTAGTAAAGCCACAAAACCATTTTCCCGCATTAGTAGCCACTCACCCTAAGTAGGTGGTACAATCCAGAGGACAGCCTCGCAGATTCCCCCCCCCCCTTGGTTTCGCCTTTTTAGTGGTATAAACTCTTAATTTGGTCCAGCAGAGTTCACATATCGACAAAACAACGCTATTTGTTTAGTATCACCATTGTCTTTGGACTCATCACAGTCCATTGATGTCTTTTATTTGCTGTCTGGTGACGTTTGCTGCCATTTTTATGGTTCTGTCTTTGAGGCATATCTCTGATTTTCTACACAATTTCACACATTTTCATTCTTGTTTTAAGGTATCGTGAATAGATGTTCTGAAATCTTAATGAATAAATCTTTTATATGTTCTCCATCTGTGAACGGCTTCCCGTGCCTGACTATTTCCTAAACAACCACAAAACTACCATTTGCAGACTTCATCCACTCCTTGAATTTATTTTGGTTCCGTTCAACCTTCATCTTCGCTATCGAGGGACCTTGAAGCTTCAATACGGAGGATGGAAGCCGACATCCAGCGGCTAAAGCTGCAGCGGGAATCACAGACCGAGCACGGACACGGGTTTGGCCATCGAAGGCGCAGGTCCCGCTCTGGTTCACAAAAGAGAAACCAACGAGGGCATCCCGATGCAAGAGGTGAGAGACGGCAAAATTTTCAACCTCATTCTTCCAACTATTCTCACCATCTTCCACATCATCAGGGCCTATGTTGGTATCATCCAAGGTATGGACACAACGCTGTACACTGTACACAGCCTTGTAGCCACAGTTATGCTTCTTCACATACTGCGCCAAGCAGTCTCCCGAAGCATAACTTTTACTTTTACTCTCATCCAACTCAATGGTGCTGGTACCACAACAAATATGGTGCACAAGCTCTAAAATGCTTGCAACCGTGCACATATTTGGAACCAGTACCTTCTTCTAACCCCAACCCTCCAGTTTTCTCACTTCAGCCAACTCAACCACTTTCTCCAAATCCTCAAATTTCAATTTCCCAACCTTCAAATTCTCGCATTCCTCTCACTCCAACCTCTCAATCACAAACTTTAAACTAGAAAGGCATGGGAAAAAAAGGTCTATATCCCCTGCCTACACCTCGTTTCCTCAGGTAGGTCCTCCATTTCGCATTTTTGACCCACTTTCTTAATTTTTATTCCTGGTGGACACTGGTGCTGAATGCAGTGTCATTCCAATTTCTGAGGCCGATAAAGCTTCTGCCCCTTCACATTTAGTTCTGAAGGCAGCCAATTCGACCAATATTAAGACCTATGGAAGGCGTAACCTTCAAGTCTCACTCGGTCTCCGTCGGATTTTTCGTTGGATTTTCATCATCACCAAGGTACATTGTTCAATATTGGGCCAAGACTTTCTTTCGGCTCACGACCTCTTGGTCGATTCTCGTCAACGCAAGCTTGTCGACCGCAAAACTCTCCTCATTGTCTCAGATTCTTACTCCTGTCTATTCATCTCCCATCCACCGAGCCACCGTTTCAGCGCCTTCTTCAGGAGTTTCCTGAGCTCACCCTTCCACCTTCGAAGGACAGGTCCATTAAACATAGTGTAGTATATCGGATCCAGACAACAGGAGGTCCTGTATTCTCACGGCCACGCCGTCTAGCATCGATGACCTCCTAATATCATCTTCCTCCCTGGAGGAACACCTTTCTCACCTTATCCAAGTTTTTTCTCGTCTTCAAGAGTAAGGTATCGTACTAAACGCCTCCAAGATGCTCTATGGTGTCCCACAACTCTCATTCTTGGGGCACCATGTTTCGATGCAAGGATTAGCCCACTCGAAGATAAAGCTACAGCGATGTGAAACTGTTCTCGTCCTACCTCACGCAAACAACTCAGGAGTTTCTGTGGCATGGTCAATTTCTACCACAGATTCATCCCTAAATGTGCCCAGGCCATGCAACCTATCAACTCTATGCTCACCAAGACCAAAAAGAACTCTCCTCTTGAATGGTCTGCTGAGGCGTGCGATTCATTCTCTCGCACCAAAGAGGCTATTGCCCACGCTGTGGAATTGGCTCATCCTTCTCCAGGATCCCTCATCAGCGTCGCCTCCGATGCATCCTCAACCCACGTAGGTGCAACCTTGCAGCAGAAAGTTGGTGACCAATTGCAACCTCTTGTTTTCTTCTCTCGCGCTCTTACAAACCGTCAAAAGAGATATTCCAAGTTCTCTCGAGAACTCCTCGGAATATATATCGCTGCCCGCCACTTCCGCCATCAATGGGAGGGGCATGAATTTACCATTTTTACTGACCATAAGCCCTTGGTCGGTGCAGGTTCATTTCGTAGTACTTCGTCAGTACACACTGCAGTTGACACTCGTCATCTTGACTTCATCCTGCAGATGACGAACAATATTCCCTACGTTTCTGGTTCTGCAAACGTCGGACCGGACGCGCTCTCTCGCATTTCATCGATTTCGGGCACGCTCTCCTACACTACGCACATCGATTATGCAACAATAGCGCTTGCCCGGGAACAAGATGAAGACACGCAAACACCGCGTCACTCTTCTCAACTCGTCGTTTGCGAGATCGACTTGCCAGACAGTCCTTCTAGGCGAATCCTGGTTGACTATTCAATTCCTGATTGTCCTCGTCCTCTCATTCCTCTCGTTTACCGTCGGCACATTTTCGACCAAATTTATGGTCTCTCTCATCCTGGCGCCATTGCCACGCGCAAGCTCATTGCACAACGCTTCGTTTGGCCAGGTATGAATGCCGACGTGGACAAATGGACTCGCTCATGCCTTCCATGCCAATGTGCTAAGGTCCACCGCCATACAAAAGCTCCTCTGGTCCCTTTTCCTCTTCCTTCGTCACGTTTTGACGCCGTTCACATCGATCTAGTAGGTCCTCTTCCTTACTCCCGTGGTTGCAATTATCTTCTCACCATGATCTATCGTTTTAGTCGCTGGCCAGGGGCGGTTTCTATCTCGTACATCATAGCTTCCACTGTCACTCGAATCTTCGTCATGGCATGGGTTGCTCGTTTTTGTGTTCCCTCAACGATAATGACTGATCGTGGCAGCCAGTTTGAATCCCACCAATAGGATGTACTCATGACAGTGCTGGCACCTTTCGCCTTCGTACTACAAGCTATCATCCCCAGAGTAACTCTGAGTTAGAATGTCTACATCGGACCATCAAAGCAGGCTTACGCTTCACCGATCAAAACAGAACTTGGGCGGAGGAGCTACCTTTGATTCTCCTTGGCATTCGCTCGTCCTTGAAAGAGGATTTGGCTTGCTCTGCGGCAGAATTAGTTTGCAGTACTAAACTTCGTCTACCCGATCAATTCTTTTCTTCCTCTGACCGACCTCTACCTTCTCACCTAGATCCTTCCTCATACGTACATAACCATGTACGGGTGATGGCTGAAATTAAGCCAACTGCCCTCAGAGTGCCTGCTAATTATAAAACCTTCGTGCCTAAGGAGATGTCAACATGCTCCCATGTTTTCGACCGTCGTGATTCAGCTCACACTTCGTTGCAACCAGTCTATCACGGACCCTTTCTCGTCATCTCCAGGAAGCCGAAATTCTTCGTCCTAAAGCTTGGCACCAGGCAAGATACTGTCTCTATCGACCGCCTGAAAACCGCTTATACCCCTTTATGGCACAGTAATCCCCAAAAACAACCTCAACCCCACCTTTCCGTTTTGCTGCCACTTCCTCCTCTGTTGCAGGCACCTTCGTCGGCAGAAGTGGTCAGTCAGGAGCAAATCTCTCCCCCACTGGTGCTCCGTCAGCGGACAACAGGATTCAAGACTCCCACATCCCGCTTGACGCCATCTCGGAAGGAACCAACCAGCCGATCACCTTCGCTCCATCATTCTTCTCTCATGCCAGTACCTTGTCCAACGCTACTGGCACTGCCACAGCAAATCTGTGTCCCCCTACCTGCAGCCAAACCAATGCTACTGTCACCACACGCTCCGCCCGCGTCGTCAGGAGGCCTCGTCGGTACTCGAACTTGTAATCTCAAAAGAGAAAAAGGAGGAGGGGGTAACCTTCTTAGGATGGGAGTGTTATAGCAATCTATAATAAAATCCTCCTGGGAAACTTATATATATATATATATATATATATATATATATATATATATATATATATATATATATATATATCATCATTTATTATGTATAAAATTCAAATCATTTAATTCTTTTAACCTCTGTCAATTAAATCATTAGTGCAAATCATGTACAACTTAATAATTTATTCATTTATTTTAATTAACTTTTTGTCAATTCAATCATTTAATTATTTTATGCTTAACTTTTTGCAATTCACTTATTTTATGTAACCTTTAATAATTCAAATATCCTGTGACGAAAAACTGATTTCATTTAACATACTGGTTCAAACAACATCTCTTAGAATTTCACCCACATACAAACACCCTCATTTCACCAATTGTGAAATAACGCAATTCTCTCTCATTCCTGCTCGACTCTATTTCCAATCAAGGTCAGTTATAAATCCTCTCACACTTATTCTCTGCAAACTGCCATGCGAGAGTAGGTCATAATTCTGGTTACTTCTCGCATTGCAGACCCCAATTCGCAGTCCATTATAGTCTCCTTCGCTTTTACTTTCCCTTCCACTTCACATCATACTTTACAGCATATTCATTTCATATATTAGTTACTTTACATCTTGTTACTTTAAATCAGTTACATTATTATATTTACTTTACCGCATCTTACGTTGTATTCCTAATTCAATTCTCTTATTGTGTATTCGTTAATTTTATGAGTGTATTTATTTTGTTTATTTCTATTTTTCTTACAAACCTAGTTCAGAAGTACTAAATTCATTTCACGTTAGTGTTTAGGCCTAAAAACTAGCAGACGACTATTTCCATCAAACTCAACAAATTTATGGTAATGGTTTACAAATAGCTATTTAGGCTGATTTAATAACTAAAATTAATCCCATTAATAACTAAATACCATTATAACGTTCGAGAAATGCAGGCGAGCGGCTTAAAAGCTTCGTTTGAATGAGTCTTTTTTGAGACTCAGGATGGCGGAGTTGATTCGTCGCTGGCTAACAGTGGTCCAGCGACGCGGGAAGCTGTCCGCAACTCGCCTACGCTATTATTTTTTCTTTGCCCCTTTTCCTACTCCCCTCTATCTACACCATACTAGGATACATTAAGATAAATGTTAGTTATAAAAGTAAAGAGATTATCCTTAAAGCCTACAACTGTTATGTCAGGACACATTTAAAGTACTGTATACAAGCATTGTTTTCACATTGTAGATATGATATCAACCTGCTAGAATCAGTACAAAGGAAGGAGACTTGGTGATGCTTTTTGTTTTCGATGCATTCCTGTGGATGGCTCAAATTGTATATTGTAGATTAATGATCCGACACAATCCGATGGATGCAGTTTGTGGGAGGGCTTTGACGGATACATATGACCTTTGATAGGCACTTGCTGCTTTTGTAATCCGTGAAATTATGTTGTTTTATAGTTGTCATTTTTGCGGGAGGATAGAGAAGAATATTTAAATTTGCGTGACAAGCGCTGAAATTCCTCAGCGAAATGGGAAAGAGCCAACCGAAAACCCTGAAATTTACCAATAAGGAAAATGCCTCGAAAAACATGACCGCATTTTCAAAAGGACATAAATAATCAATATGACTAGATTCAAATACTAAAGATAAGAGGAACTTTTCGCGAGATGTTAATGTGAAGTCAGAGAAATTGTTTTAGCATGTTAAGAATTAGGCGAAAATGAACATTTATTATCACCCGCCCTGAAAAGTGGTAAGGGGGTAGTCATTTTGAATAAATCAGCTTACATCGTTTAGATGAACGTCATCCTGTGCGATGATTCTAAGTTTGAAATGATGTTTGATATTCATATATTTTGAATTAAATGGTTCGTACTACGATGTAGAATTTCTAGTTTCACGAAAGTAAACAAAAACAAAAGAGCAGGGCGATGCGTGAAAGAGTATCAGCGAAGTGTTTATTTTCGTGCAACTTGTAAAATTTAAATATATAATAGATTCTCGCAAAAAAGTTTAGGTAAATATGTAGATTATCGGCGCGAACGATGTGACGTACTATTTCGTCCGTGTTAACATAACATAACATAACATAATTACACGGATGACAAAAGCCACAAGGGCCTATCAAAGGTCATCCGCCTCCGTCAAAACCCACCCACAAAAAGCACCATCACCAGGGGAAGACAAAATCAAAGTCCCCCACAATATAATATAACGGATGACAAAAGCCACAAGGGCTCATCATAGGTCATCCGAGTCAAGCGGCCTCTTTTTCAAGGCACCCAAACTCCCAGGAAAACAACATCCAGAGGATTGCATCCAGAAACAAGGGTATCACCAATCAAGGCTTGTCAAGAACTAAATCATGCAGCTATAGATATATACAAACAATATTAATATATACAAAACTTAGGAACCATCACAACCTTCCCTTCCCATAAACTCATCCAACCTACTCTTAAATACATTTAGATTTGGACTACCTACTACCCTCTGCGGCAATTTGTTCCAGAAGTCTACCACTCTATTGGTGAAAAAATATTTTCTTAAATCCAACCTACACCCTTGCTTTTTAATTTTCAAGTGGTGACCTCTAGTCCGATTTCCATCATCTAACTCAAAAAACTTGCTAACATCCAATTTATCTATCCCGGAAAAAATTTTAAAGAGCTCAATCATATCCCCTCTCACACACCTCCTTTCGAACGAGAACATATTTAATACCCTCAGTCTATCTTCATATTCAAGGTGCCTCAGGGAAGGAATAAGATTTGTTGCCCTCCGTTGCACTGACTCAAGAAGGTTAATATCGTGTCTAAAATGTGGGGACCATGCCTGTATACAGTACTCTAGATGTGGCCTAACATAAGAGTTATAGAGTTTAAGAATAACCTCCTTACTTTTGTAACTGACATTTCTCTTAATAAAACCCAGCACTCTATTTGCCCTATTTCTTGCTTCAATACACTGCTTAGAAAACCTTAATGACTTATCTATTACTACTCCTAGATCTTTCTCATCCTCTACTGAGCTCAGCCAATGCCCATCCATTTCATAGTTAAATTCTCTATTATCTTTTCCAAAATGTTTCACGTTTTTGGAGTACATTTAAGTTGACGGCATGTGTGGGGGTAAACACAATGGGGAGACTACACTACGATGATCCTGAGTTTCATTAAATTGGGGGGGGGGTCTGGGGGGCACAGCCCCCCAGTATATAACCCTAATTGTTTATAGAATAATAATTCGAAAAGGACTCAAACGCGCATGAATATTCCGACACGAGTGAACGATAATATTTACACACAAATTTTTTTTTCGGCCGGGCCGCTAATCTACATATTTACCAAAGTTTACTGCAGATGGTGTTGATGTAACATAACATAACATAATTTCACGGATGACAAAAGCCACAAGGACCTATCAAAGGTCATCCGGATCCATCAAATCCCACCCACATAATGCATCCATAGGATTATGCCCGCCCATGCATCTACAATATATAATTTAAAGCCTCCATAGGAGTGTGTCAAAAACAAAATCAAAGTCCCCCAAAATATACAATAAAAAGAAACTGCATCCACAGGAATGAGTCAAGAAACATATCCACATACCGAAAGTAAGAAATTAAGGTAATACTTCAGATTCGGGGCCTCATTGTAAGATTGGGATATAATACTGATTTGGGTGTGTAATTTTTCTTGTATTTATTTAATACATCAATCACTGTATAATAAATACATTAGTGATTAATACTTTTGGGGAAGATAACTGGCAGCAATCCTGAGCAAGAATTTTTTTTTGGGTGAGTGTTAACTTTTTCATTTGTAAATTTCTGAGAGTATGGCTTTTTGTATAGATGGTGAGAGCATGCCGTTTGAAAGTAGTGTGTATGTGGTGTGTGATGCATGTGGAGTTGAAAGGAGAGTGAATGTAACTGAATGCCGTGTGTGTTTTCTGGAAGGGGAGGTTAGGAGGTTGAGTGGGGAATGTAAGAGGTTGAATGATTTGGTGTTTGAGGTGAGAAGAGATGCAAGTGTGCGATTGAAGGGTGAGATTAGTGCTAAGAGGGTGGAAGAGAGGGCTAGGACTGGGAACAGTGTGGAAGTTGTGAGTGATGATGAATGGTGGGTGAAAATGGATAGGATAGATAAGTTAGGACAGGTTAGGTGTGTGAATGAGAGGGACATAGAACCTGTTAGGTTGACTAACAGATTCAATGTCCTGAGAGAGGAAGAGTGTGAAAGTGATTTGCCTGGTGTGATTGTGGATGAAAGCAGGATGGGTGGTAGCGTGACTGAGAACAGGAGGGAGGGTAATGTTAGGCCAAGACAGAATAGGAGAATGACTGAGGTGCTAGTGATGGGTGACTCTCAGATTAGGTATTTAGATAGGAAGTTGAGTGATAGCAAGTGGAAGGGAATGAGAGTTTGTCTGCCGGGTGCTGGTGTAAGTGATGTTTGTGAGAGGTATGATAGGCTGGTTTCTGGGTGTGAGAGGGATGCAGTTGTGATTACGCATGTGGGAGTGAATGATGTAAAGAAGGTGGGTACATGTGAGTTACGTGAGCAGTATAAAAGGTTAGTTGAAAGGATGAGTAAAAGCAGGGTAAAAGGTGTTGTTTCTGGTGTGCTTCCGAGATTGGATGTGGGGGTAGAATGGTTGTCGCGTGCAATTGGTTTGAATGAATTTGTGAAAGGACTGTGTGAGGAGTTAGGATTGGTGTTTGTAGATGTCTGGGGAGGGTTTTACGGGAATAGGAGGTTGTATGCGATGGATGGGCTCCATCTTAGTCGGGCAGGTGTTGAGGTTCTATGGGGGGAGCTGGATAGTGTGATTAGGTCCTTACAGGTGGGAAACTAGAAGCTGTTAGAGGTAAGGGAATAACAGTAATAGAGGGCAGGTGTAGGAAATGGAAGGGATGCAGAGATAGAGGAATAGCTAAGGGAGAGGGCATACTGATGCGTTATAGGGGGACTAATGCACAAGTGAATGAGCAGATAACTAGGAATAGAAAAGCACGATGCAATGAAGATGGGAATAATAAAAAAACCTTAAAAATATACTACACAAATAGTCGGAGTATAAGGAATAAGATAGATCTCTTAAGAGCGTTAGCAAGTGAAGAGAATTTTGATATAATTGCGATAACAGAGTCATGGCTTGATTTGGCAGGTAATCACTTTAAACCTGAGGTTGAGATTGAGGGCTTTAACATGTTCCATACAGATAGGAATAGGAAGAGAGGAGGAGGGGTTATTATTTATATTAAAGATAATCTCCAGTGTTGTGTAAACAGTACAATTAAATTAGATGATAACACAGAGTCATTATGGCTAAATGTAAAGGAAGGTAAAAACAAGCTTGTCTTAGGATTATTATACAGACCACCAAATCTTAGTAAGGAAGCTTCAAATCTTCTTTGGCAGGAGATTGAACGGGCATGTAGAAGTAAGCATGTTTGTATAATGGGCGATTTTAATTACAGAAATATAGACTGGGAAGCTCTTGTGGGTGATCAGGAGGCTGAGGAATTTTTGAATGTTGTCCAAGATAATTTTCTGAGGCAGATTATTAACGAACCCACTAGAGGTAATAATATATTGGATTTAGTTCTGACAAATAGGGAAGAAGTTATTAAGGATACTGAGATTGGAGGAAATTTGGGTAATAGTGACCATTGTGAAATTAGATTCAAGATGAAATGGAATGGTATTGATAGTAGCATGAACAATGTTAAAATTCCTGACTTTAGAAGAGCAAATTATAATGGGCTCAGGACTTACCTGGAGGCAGTTGTACAGAAACCAGGCAATGAAATCAATTCAGGAATAGATTCAATGATATCAGTTAGTGGAGACAATAATCACCAGGAGGAAGAGATTACAATTGAAGAGGAGTATGAAAGAATAATTGAGCAATTAATTACAGGTCAGATGATTAACATTCCATATAAGGAGATTAGGACTAAAAATAATGACCCAAAATGGATGACAGATAAAATTAAGCATTATATTGGCATTAAAAAGGGCATTTATAGGAAAATAAAAAATGGAGAGGATCACTTAAGGCAGAGATATAATGAACTAGCAAGAGATGTTAAAAAGTTAGTTAGAGTAGCAAGGAGAAATTATGAAATTAAAGTGGCAAATAGGGCAAAGGAAGATCCTAAAAGTTTTTATCAATTATACAAAACTAAGGTTAGAGATAAAATAGGCCCACTTATAGATTCCAATGGAGAATTAGTGAGTGATAGGGACTCAATGGCTGGAATGCTAAATGACTTTTTTCTCTCAGTATTTACACAGGAGGATACTCTAAATATACCTGAGGTGTCAATGATCTTTCGGGGTAATGATGAAGAGAAATTAAAGGATATCTTGATCACAAAGGAGATAGTGACAAAGGAAATTGATAAAATCAAAAGTAGTAAAGCACCCGGTCCTGATGAGCTCTTTCCTAGAATTTTGAAAGGATGTGTTAAGTGAGCCCCTAGCATGCATCTTTAGAAAATCATTGGAGAGTGGCATTGTGCCAGTGGCATGGAAGAAAGCCAATGTGATACCTATATTTAAGAAAGGGGATAAAACAAATATGTCTAATTACAGACCAGTAAGTTTGACATCAGTGGTAGGGAAAATGATGGAATCTATTATAGCAAGGAATATTAGAGATCACTTGGATAAGCATAAGTTGATAAAAGAATCACAGCATGGCTTTAGTAAGGGTAAATCCTGTCTGACTAATTTGCTGTCTTTTTATAGTAAGGTGTATGAAGCAGCAGATAATGATGAAAACTATGATATTTTATACTTGGACTTTAGTAAGGCTTTTGATCGAGTGCCACACTTACGACTTCTGAGCAAAGTTAAAGCACACAGGATCGATGGCAGTATATTTAGGTGGATTCAGTCATGGCTTGGTGACAGACAGCAAAGAGTTAGTATAGATGGAGTTAAATCTGAGTGGGGTTGTGTTAGCAGTGGAGTTCCTCAAGGATCTGTTTTGGGTCCCTTGCTATTCTTAATTTATATTAATGATCTTGACATAGGTATAAGTAGTGACCTGAGTAAATTTGCTGATGATACTAAGCTAGGTAGGGCCATTAGGGCTGATTCTGATGCTGTTGTAATGCAGGAGGAATTGACCATTCTGTCCAATTGGGCCGAGAAATGGCAAATGAAGTTTAACATAGACAAATGTAGTGTACTTAGTATAGGTAGAAATAATCCATTGAATAGTTATAAATTAAATGGCAGAATTTTAGGGAGGACTGATTGTGAGAGAGACTTGGGTATTTTGGTAAGTTCAGACCTTCGTCCTAGAAAGCAATGTCTAAATGCTAAGAATAAAGCTAATAGGATATTGGGATTCATTAGGAGGAGTGTAAGCAATAAGAGTGCTGAAGTCATTCTAAAACTGTATCTGGCGCTAGTTAGGCCTCATCTAGACTATGCAGTACAATTTTGGTCACCATATTATAGGAAGGATATTGATTTGCTTGAGTCTGTGCAGAGAAGGATGACAAAGATGATTGGTGGGCTAAGGAACTTACCTTATGGTGAAAGGCTCAGAAAACTAAATCTACATACATTGGAAAGGAGAAGAGTCAAAGGGGAATTGATTGAAGTCTTCAAATGGGTAAAAGGATATAATAAAGGGGATCTGGGTAAGGTTCTTATACTTAGTGAACATGACAGGACACGTAGCAATGGGTTTAAGCTTGATAAGTATAGGTTTAGGAAGGAGATTGGGAGGAATTGGTTTACAAATCGTGTGGTAGATGAATGGAATAGGCTCACTAGGCATGTGATAGAAGCCTCCTCTCTGGGTAGTTTTAAGAATAGATTAGATAAATATATGGATGAAGCTGCTAGATGGGACTGACTTTTTTTTTATGTACATATGTATATATTTTTCTAAGGAGTGGGAAGATTATATTTTGCGGTTGCATGAATGGACATAATCCTCTGGATGCATTTTATGTATATTGTAGATTAGATCTGACGAACTCCTGTAAAGGGTGACAATGTTGATGACTTTTCTCTGGTAAGAAATCTTTTGTGTGTTGAATGGAACAGGAGCTGCCAAGTGTAGGCCATGAATGGTCTTTTGCAGTCTCCTTCTTTTCTTATGTTCTTATGGTAGATGGCGCTGTTAGTTGCTACAATTTTGGGCTACAGCATATCTCTTATGACGTCAGACGGTAGCGTCAGATGTGAACAATATCGGCGCTATATTTTTTTTGTTTTGGGGATTTGTAACTATTTACTAAATATCTGCGCTCTGCTCGTTTATAGTTATTTTCTAAGTTAGGTAAGGTTTGTTGATGTCTTTTATTGTTTTGTTTTCGTATTGTTTTGTTTACTGCGAACGATAACAACTTCTTACTGGCAACATGGTATGTTATTAATAGGCCTCGTCATTTTGCAAATGTTTTCGTTCGTTATTGTGTTTTCGTGCTCTCCATGTACTTCTTTGTTATTCGAATTCGGCTTTACTTTGTATGATCGCGAAAAACTTTTAGATTATCTAGAGGCGCATAAACTAATCAAGAAACCTATAAAAATAAGAATTGTTTGTTATTAGGTTAGGTTTTTCTGCCAGTAAAAAGCTGTTGGGGAAAAAAACCCCCCCAGTAAATTCAAGGGGACTGCTCGTGGGGGAGATATCACTGTAGAGGGACCACCCTGCGATGATCCTGAGTTTCAATCAATTGGGGGGGTCTGGGGGGCGCAACCCCCCAGTATATACTCATATACGGAAAAAATATTACGCCGATATTGTTCACAGCTGACGCTACTGTCTGACGTCATAAGAGATATGCTGTAGCCCAAAATTGTAGCCGACTAACAGCGCCATCTACCATGCGCCCCGAATCTGAAGGGTTACCGAAATTAACCCTCCATCCCCATATAATCATCCAATCTGCGCTTGAAAACATTCAAGTTTGGGCTGTCTACAGTCTCAGGTGGCAAACTATTCCAATAATCCACCACTCTGTTAGTGAAAAAACACTTTCCAACATCCAGTCTGCACCTCTGTTTTTTAATCTTTAAGTGGTGGCCTCTAGTTCTATTACTACCTTCTAACTTAATAACTTGCTGAAATCTTCCACCAGAATATAAAAAGAAAATCTTAAAAATATTTAATAGCTGCTGGTCACTAGGTAAATTTCCATCCACATGGAAAGAAACATTATTGATACCCATAAAAAACCTGATCAAGATCCTGCAAATCCAGGATCATATAGACTAATTGGTTTCTTGAAAAAAATAACTTAATAAAATCCTTCCAATGTGGTTTCCGTAAGAAACACAGTTCAATTGATCAACTAGTGAAATTAGATTTTTTTTTTAGGATAAATGTAAAACAAATAAAGCATGTTATAGCGCTATTCCTTGATATCAAAAAAGCATTTGATCTGGCCTCACATCTGGCCCTAACATACAAACTCGCAAAATCTGGTGTAACAGATACAATATGGATGTGAAGTTTATGATTCCGCCTGTCAATCTGTAAAAAAGAAACCTCATGTTATTATTAATGCAGGAATTAGAATTAGCATTGGAGCAATGAGGTCTTCTCCCATTTCCTCTCTTTATGGTGAAACTTGTATGCTACCACTTCAGTATCAGAGAGATTTTGTTAGCATGAAGTACTTTTTAAAAATACTCTCAATCACCAAATAACCATATTTTGAAAGAAAACTTCAATATTCACAAAAAGCTGTCACAGAAGTTATGTGGACTACCCGAAACAAACCGCCTTATTACTATCGAGCTATCAATCTGTAATAAACTTGTAATTTTAGACACGATATTAACCTTCTCGAGTCAGTGCAACGGAGGGCAACAAATCTTATTCCTTCCCTGAGGCACCTTGAATATATAGATAGACTGAGGGTATTAAATATGTTCTCGTTCGAAAGGAGGTGTGTGAGAGGGGATATGATTGAGCTCTTTAAAATTTTTTCTGGGATAGATAAATTAGATGTTAGCAAGTTTTTTTGAGTTAGATGATGGAAATTGGACTAGAGGTCACCACTTGAAAATTAAAAAGCAAGGGTGTAGGTTGGATTTAAGAAAATATTTTTTGACCAACAGAGTGGTAGACTTCTGGAACAAATTGCCGCGGAGGGTAGTAGGTAGTCCAAATCTAAATGTATTTAAGAGTAGGTTGGATGAGTTTATGGGAAGGGAAGGTTGTGATGGTTCCTAAGTTTTGTATATATTAATATTGTTTGTATATATCTATAGCTGCATGATTTAGTTCTTGACAAGCCTTGATTGGTGATACCCTTGTTTCTAGAGGCAATTTCCTGGATGTAGTTTTCCTGGGAGTTTGGGTGCCTTAAAAAAGATGCCGTTTGACTCGGATGACCTATGATGAGCCCTTGTGGCTCTTGTCATCTGTTATATTATATTGTGGGGGACTTTGATTTTGTCTTCCCCTGGTGATGGTGCTTTTTGTGGGTGGGTTTTGACGGAGGCAGATGACCTTTGATAGGCCCTTGTGGCTTTTGTCATCCGTGTAATTATGTTATGTTATGTTATGTTAGACCACTTCATATATAGGGAATCCTATATCAGTAATATACCACCTTGGGAAAACATAAAATTACTGATACAATCGAATTTACCAATAACTTACCCAAAATCAATGTCAAATATTAGCAAAACACTAATAGAAGATTACATCAACAACAATTTTACCGGAATCCAAAAATATTTACTGATGGATCTAAAGTACTCCTAAACGATAAATACTCATGTTCAGCTGCTATCTTTATTCAAGACTCTGGTCAGTGTTACTCTTGGAAATTGGATGGAGATCATACCATACTTTTCACTGAACTATTTGCCATTAAAAAGGCACTTAGTCATTGCAAAAACTACTCTGCCACATCTGCTGTTATACTTACTGACTCACAATCTAGCCTCTATATATTAGAAGACCACAGGACAAGCCAAACATACTCAAATCTAGTTAATGAAATAATATCTGTGGTATTCCCTTCAGAGCAACAATCATAAAATATATTACCAATGGATACCCTCTCACATAGGGATAGTGGGAAATGAAAAAGCAGACCTATTAGCTAAAGCCTCCCACAATTTTAATAACATTGAAACCACTCCATTCTTTAAAAGCGAAATTGTAAACTTATTAAGAGAAAAGATACAAAAAGAATACTCCTCTATTTGGGAAAGATCTGTAATTTCTACTCAATTTGGTGAGATAAAAAACAAATTCAATCATTGGCCATGGTCATTTGCTAAACATAGGAGACTCGAAACTGCACTTGTCAGACTGAGATCAGGACATGTAGGCCTAAATTGCTACCTAAACAAAATTAAGTTAAAAACTCACCAAATTGTGATCACTGCAATTTACCTGAAACAGTAAAACATTTTCTATTAGAATGTCCCGCTTATAATATAAAAAGAAAAAAAATGATAAGCAATCTAAGCTTACTGAATATAAAAAATATAACTCTCAAAACCCTTTTGGGAGGAGGTGGTTTCAGTCCACATACGTAAGAAAAGATAAAAAAAATACTTCTTAAATTTCTTGCTTCTACTAGAAAATTATCAAAATTATGAAACTAAAACTGCTTAAAAATAATGAATATATTATTATTTTTGGTACCTAGTATACTCTAACTTGATTATCACAATAAATATAAATAACTCAATATCCATAAACTAAGTCTGCTTGATCAGTCACTATTTTAACTTAATTACCTGATTAACAAATTTAACGTCTATAAATACCTATGTAAATGTTACCTTTGACCAAATCCACTCAAGAACATATTCTGGTTCAAATATTAAGGATACTAACAAGGTTCCACTTCTTTTCTGAAGCCCTATGGAGAAGAGCCCCATAGGTGAAGATTGGTGTGGGTTTCTATTCTATTAACTATAACTATCACTTTCAATTATCTCAGGAACCAGATGTAACTCAAACTTAATAAATATCTTTAAACTTATTTATACAGGTATACCTCTTAGCTGAGGTCGGCTTCCACTCGCACCATGTTGTCCTTCATCCACTCTTCCTGCCTGGCAGACTTCGGGTAGGGGGTTGTGATGATGGCTGGGATATCCTGGTATTGGTGGGTGGTCTGGTAGTCCACCCAGCCACCTATCCTTTAAAAGAGAAATCAGTAAGATTTTACATATTAAAATAAATTAATAAGATAAAAAAAAGGAAAGAAAAGAGAGAATCATTAGCTCACCTAATTATAATATAAACTCATAATTATACCAATTATACAGTGCAGCAAACTGTGTAGTGTCTAACTCTCTTAGACCCACTATCATTAACACACCTCCAAAAAAAATGCAAATTAATGAAGAACAAATAAAAAATACTGGTCTGGTGGGAAGACATATTCCATCTAAGACGAGTGAACCCCTCCACGAAAGAAGAAAAAAAAAGAATAACCGAGAAAGAGAGTAGTACAGATATCTGAGGAGGGCCTTACTTACTTACTTACTTACTTTTGATACTTTTGATGGTTCTGTCTGTTACTGACTGAGCTGAGGTCGGCTTCCACTCGCACCATGTTGTCCTTCATCCACTCTTCCTGCCTGGCAGACTTCGGGTAGGGGGTTGTGATGATGGCTGGGATATCCTGGTATTGGTGGGTGGTCTGGTAGTCCACCCAGCCACCTATCCAATTTTCATTTGAAAATTTCCAGGCTAGTTCCACTTACATTCCGGAGATCCCTAGGAAGGCAGTTGAACAACCAAGGTCCATTGTGGGTGAAAGAGTTGTGTATCTGGGTCTTCACTTGTTGGTTGTTACCTTGGGTCCCACGGATGTCGCAGAGCCTCCCTTTTCTTGGGTTGTGGTTTGGCATAATTCCTACATTTGGTACTCTGTCCTCCAGTATCTTCCGCACATATAGCACTATGTAGTGCTCCCTTCTCCTCGGCAGGGAGTACAGACTTAGCTGGGATAGTTATTCCCAGTAGTTTAGGTGTTGTACTCCCTGGATTCTGCTGGTGTAGGTTCGCTGAGGAGCTTCTAGGGCAGCTATGTTCTGTATCTTGTATGGAGACTAGAGTTGACAGCAGTATTCAAGTCTTTGGGAGTACAACTGATTTCCACAGGGTCTTCATGCAATGCTCTTCCCATGTGGTGAAGGTTCTCAATACCCATCCACTCAATTGTTTTGCAGAGTCAATCGTTTGGTTGGTGTGGTGGGTGATGGTAGCGTCACAGCTCTTTGACATGGTCTTTGCTAATTTTTGGTTGGTCATTGTAGTGGTAACTGGTTGCCATTTTCAGGTCATTGTTCCTACCATAGCCACAAGGGCCTATCAAAGGTCATCCGTATCCATCAAATCCCACCCACATAATGCATCCATAGGATTATGTCCGACCATGCATCTACAATATATAATTTAAAGCCTCCATAGGAGTCTGTCAAAAACAAAATCAGTCCCCCAAAATATACAATGAAAAGAAACTGCGGTAATACTTCAGATTCAATTACAATTCAGTACAATTTTGGTCATTACAGTACAATTTTGGTCACCATATTATGGGAAGGATATTGATTTGCTTGATTCTGTGCAGAGAAGGATGACAAAGATGATTGGTGGGCTAAGGAACTTACCTTATGGTGAAAGGCTCAGAAAACTAATCTACATACATTGGAAAGGAGAAGAGTAAGAGGGGAATTGATTGAAGTCTTCAAATGGTTAAAAGGATATAATAAGGGGATCTGGGTAAGGTTCTTATACTTAGTGAACATGACCGGACACGTAGCAATGGGTTTAAGCTTGATAAGTATAGGTTTAGGAAGGAGATTGGGAGGAATTGGTTTACAAATTGTGTGGTAGATGAATGGAATAGGCTCACTAGACATGTGATAGAAGCCTCCTCTCTGGCTAGTTTTAAGAATAGATTAGATAAATATATGGATGAAGCTGCTAGATGGGACTGACTTTTTTCTATGTACATATGTATATATTTTTCTTATGAGTGGGGAGATTATATTTTGCGGTTGCATGAATGGACATAATCCTCTGGATGTATTTTATGTATATTGTAGATTAGATCTGATGAACTCCTGTATAGGGTGACAATGTTGATGACTTTTCTCTGGTAAGAAATCTTTTGTGTGTTTACTGGAACAGGAGCTGCCAAGTGTAGGCCATGAATGGTCTTTTGCAGTCTCCTTCTTTTCTTATGTTCTTATAAAAAACCACTTCCGCGATTAAAGCAAGGACTTCATCCGGAAAAGACAATGCTGTGTGTATGGTGGGATTGTGAAGGCATCAGTCTTTATGAGCTCCTTGCGAACAACAAGATTGTCAATGCAGAACTCTACGTTCAACAAATGTATCAACTAGCCGAACCTATTCGTGAAAAGCGACATCAACATTATGGACTCCTTCTGCAACACGACAATGCTCGTCCTCACATTGGCAATATGACAAAAGACACCATCCAAATGCTTAATTGGGAAATCCTGCCGCATCCTCCATATTCGCTAGACTTGGCTCCATCGGATCTTCATCTGTCCCGATCGTTCTCCAAGAATTTGTGCAGCATTTCATTCAATACTGATGTGGAATTAAGAACCTGGTTAGACGAATTCTTCAAGTCAAAATCCAGAGATTTTTATTGCAGAGGCATTGAAAAACTAGTTGAACGTTGGGAAGAAGTCGTAAATAATAACGGAGAATACATTATTGATTAAATTGTATATTGTTATCAATTAAAAATGAAGTTTTTCTAAAATTGTTAATGGTAATGAATAAATTTGATAAAACCGCAAGAACTTATTCCTCAACCCAATACATTGGCAATGAGGATTGAGGATTTGTTTTGCCTTTTATCAGTAGGTTATTTTTTGCAATACGATGTCTTTTATAGGTTCTATTGATAGTTTCGATGCTGGAGTCGAAGATTTCTAAGGGTCTGTTATCACCAAAGGAGCCAGGGACTTGTAAATATCCTGATATTATTAAAGTTCTGAAGGAACATTACAAACTGTGCAAAGCATAAATTTTGGTAGGACCAAACCAAAATTTAAAGGGAATGATCATGTCCATAAACTGGACAAGGCAAAAGTCACTAAAGTAGATTCTAGCTATGACTATGTATTTAATGTTATTCCTACTAAAGGTAATCCTCTTAATGTCACATTATTTCTAAATAATGTCTGTATAACTATGAAATTAAGATACAGGTGCTGCATGTTCCCTTATTTCTGAGGACACTTTCTCTAATCTATGGTTTATTGAAAGTGACATACCTGTTCTTCATCATTCTTTTATAAACCTTAAGACTTATGGTGGTGTTTCCCTCAAAATAGCAGGTAAAATTTCTGTCTGTGCTAGACTTGATTCTACTAATTCTTGTCAGGCAACTATTTTTGTTGTTGAAACATCAGGCCTATGTCTTTTAGGAAGAGATTTAATTAATTCCCTTCATCTAAATAATCGGAAGCTCTCAGATATAAATAGTGTATCATATATTGAAGCTGATCTAGTAAAAGAATTCCCAGATTTATTTTCTCCTGGTCTGGGTTGCCTTAAAGGTAAAACATTCCCTATTGAGGTAGATCCAAATATCTCTCCTAAATTCTGTAAAGCCAGGACAATTCCCTATACACTAAGAGCTAAAGTAGAAAGAGAATTGGATAGATTAGTAGAAAAAGGTATAATTTTCCCTATACCGCATTCTACCTGGGCTGCTCCAGTGGTACCCATATTGAAGGCAAATGGATCAGTCAGGATTTGTGGATACTATCGGCTTACAGTAAATAGAGCCACTAGGCTTGATACCTACCCCATTCCTAAGATCGAGGATCTGTTTAGCAGTCTCTCAGGTGGTAAGCTATTTACTAAACTAGATATGTCTCAGGCATATGCCCAATTATGCCTTGATGATGCATTGCAACAGTATACAGGGATTAACTCACATCGTCGGTTATTTAAATATCATAGGTTGTCTTTTGGAGTTTTGCCTGCACCTGGTATTTTTCAACGAGCAATGGAAGATTTATTAAGGGATCTTACAGGTGTTGTTTGCTACTTGGATGATGTGCTCATATGTGGTTCATCTAAACATGATAATGATCAGAGACTTAGATCTGTACTAAAGATACTAGAAACTGCTGGATTGAAGCTTGTTTGAAGAAGTGTGCTATTGGTGTTCCTACTGTGTGTTATCTGGGTTATTGTATTGATGCTCAGGGTATTTACCCTACTTCTGACAAAGTTCAAGCTATTGCAGATGCCCCTATTCCTACTAATGAGACTCAGTTAAAGTCATACTTATGTTTGCTTAACTTTTATAGGCGGTTCATTCCTAAGACAGCTTCTAGCCTGGAGCCTCTTAACAGCTTATTAAGAGCTTGGGAAAAGCACAAACAACTGCTTTTGCTACCTTCAAGCAGCTTCTACTATCTTCTTAAGTGCTAATGCATGTTGACGCACAGAAACCTATTGTAGTGGCTGCAGACAGCAGTGCTTATGGAATCGGAGCTGTTCTATGCCACCTGATAGATGGTATAAAGTGGCCCGTTCACTTTGTTTCTCATACTCTATCAGCTACAGAATGTAATTATTCTCAGTTGGAAAAGGAAACTTTGGCAATGGTTTTTGCTCTAAGGGAATTTCATTTCTATTTGTGGGGTCAGCACAATTTTACATTGGTGACAGATCATAAACCTCTTCTTGGTTTATTTTCTTCTTCTAAATGTATCCCTCCTATGGCTTCTGGTAGAATACAACGTTGGTCTCTTCTTCTGCAAGCTTATAATTTCACTCTTATTCATCGTTCTGAAACCTTATTAGGTACGGCCGATGCTCTAAACCGTTTACCTCTTGCTAGTATTAACATAACTGACAATACTCCAGTTCCAGCTGACTGGACTATGCTGGTGAATTTTCTATACTTTTTACCAGTCACTAGTATCGCTGTCAGGGATTGCACACGTGCAGATCCTATTCTTTCTAAAGTACACAAGTTCTGTGAGGTTGGGTAACCAGCCTCAACTATGGGGGATCCTGGCCTTGCTCCTTATGTTCAGAGGAGGGATGAGTTATGGGGCAGTAGAGTAGTTATTCCTCCTAAATTAATGAATGCTCTATTGCATGAACTACATGCTAATCATGTAGGTGCTTATCGCATGAAAGAATTAGCTAGAGGTTACTTTTAGTGGCCTAATTTGGACAAGGACCTCAAAGAACTATGTTGGTTGTGTCCTCAGTGCTTAGCTCTACACGCTACACCTCCTAAGGTGGAATTACATCCTTGGGAGTGGCCACAGTTGCCATGGCACAGGTTGCATGTCAATTATGCTGGGCCAGTAGATAGGAAGCATTTCCTCATCATAGTGGATGCTCACTCTAAATGGGTTGATGTTTACCATACATCAGGTCTAACAGCTAGAGAAACTATTAAGTTTCTTAGACATTCTTTTGCTCAGTTTGGTTTGCCAGTTTCACTTGTTTCTGACAATGGTCCTTGTTTTACTTCTGCTGAGTTTAAGGAATTTGCCACAAGTTGTGGTATTCATCACATTACTACAGCAGTATATAAACCTTCTACTAATGGTTTAGCTGAGAAGATGGTTCAGACCTTCAAGAAAGCTCTCCGTACATCTTCCGAGCCTCTTAGGACAACTATAGATAGGTTCCTATTTAACAATTGACTGACACCACACTCTACTACTGGAGTTTTCCCATCTGAGTTGATGTTTGGTCGATGCTTGAGGTCTAGATTAGATTTGTTGTGACCTACAGAACCACTATTTGCTAGAATGGCCCATAGGCAGGAATGTCACAAAGCTAACCACTCTAAGTCTACTAGAAACTTATCCCTGCCACCATCATCTTCAGTGATGATCAGGAATTATACTCCTGGTGATCCTAAGTGGATACCTGCCAAGGTACAGGAGCAGACTGGTCCTTTATCTTATAGGTGTAGTGTACCCACAGATATAAAAAGGCACCAAGATCAGGTTATTCCTAGAACCACAGGGGCTCCTGTTATAGACGCTCCTGTGTTACAACCTGTTTCTCCTATTTCTCCAGTTCGTCCTATTTTGCCTCCTACTCTTGTCTTTCCTGTGGTAGATTTCACTGCAGGTTATTATTTCTCCTTCAGCTAATGTGCGCAGGTCTTCTAGAGTGAAGAAATCTGTAGATAGTTAAATCTATGAGTTTTGTTCTATGTTCTAACTAAGGGTAGGGGGATGTAATGACATCATCTATTATTGTGGTTTACTATAGTCGTTTTGTTGATACTTCAATACTAGGTGACCTCTTAAGATCCACTAGAAATAACTAGTCAGTCCACGCCCATCACCAACTCTATCAAGATAATGACCTACTTAAGAAAAAGCTATAGACACAACAACTCTAGCCTACTGTTTCCTATCATAGCCTAAATTACATATTATATTATTCTATTTACTAACCCCTACTAATAATTTATTGTGTCAATTACTACCACATCTGATGTGCTACGTCATCCTTGGTAAGTGTTCTAAATAGTTGTTATAACCTAACTGATAATAGATATACTACAAGGATCTTTTCCTGAGCTTTGAAATATGTAACCTTGTTGCCTTGTAATAAAATTTGTTTTATTTAAGTGGGCAAAAATATCTGAAATATATGCCAATCTTTGAATAAAAACTCCATCTTTTAATTTAAAGCTAATATGAGCTTCTGATCAGATAAAAGGCCGTAAACTTCTTCATGCAACTAATAAAATCTTACCAACACCTTCCCTCTTGAAAGCCACCGAACTTCAGTATGTAACAATAAGACTTTGTGAGTCTTTCCCATATCATCACACAATAAGCTAAAAATTCTGGAATTAAGTGGTAACAATTTTTGTTGGATCATCCAGCACTTCACTTTAATCAGGAAGCATTCGCTTAACTGCAAGAACATGTTGGTTTAAGAAGCAGAGAATGCCAACAATTTCCAAGTTCTTATTTTTTATTTGAGCCACAACTCATGAGTATTTACTTTCCATGCTGCAACTCCATCTGTATATACACTCAAACAGTTTTTCTATGACATATCATGCTCTTCAAAAAAGGATTCAACTAATAAAAATATATCTTCACCTTTTGTATGAGTTTTTAAAGGTATACAGAAAATTAAGTCCTCTTCAGGCTAAAAATTATAGATGTAACAAATAAATACAAGCCTGCAATATCTATGGATTCGACCATTTGAAGAGAAACTGTTGGAAATGGTTCTACTCTTAATTACTTCTTTTTGACAATATTCTGACATGTTACTAATATACCTGGAAAAACTGTACGATTTGAAAGGGGCACAGATTATATGTTGAAAACATAATTTTCAACAATCATACTCTTAACTAAATCTTTTGCACACCTTTTTATTAAATTTTCAGCTATTGTATGAACCTCACCTTGCTGTGCTATCCTAAAACTAACTTTATAAGAAACAATAAGGTTATTTTTATGATCTTCACTGATAATTATTTTGAAAATGTTCTTTCTTTTAGTTCTTGGCTTTTATTCCTGAAATAATTAATATTTTTATTTTTAAGTTTAGTGTTTTGTTTCTAAGTGCCATTTGAAAGAACAGTGCCACATTCTTCATAAATTACATTTAGGTCTTCCTCATTACCATCATATCTTCTCTTATTAGAAGCTCCTGCAGTTTTATTAGTATCAAGTTTCGATGATGAACACGACTTGCTTGCAACAGGTTGTACTGCAGCTCACTTGGTTCAGTTGAAATAGGCCTACTTTCTTTTACAGTTTTTAACCATTTATCCATTTTAAGGGTATAAAGCAATTAACTTTTGAAACAGAAATATAAGTAATCACCATTCGATCAATTACATAAAGTGTGACTTTTATTGCATTTGAGCGTGCCACATTTCACATTTATTTCAAAGTGACACATTGTCCCTTTTACAGTTTTTAACCATTTATCCATTTTACGGGTTAAAACAATTAACTTTTGAAACACTAAATATAAGTAATCACATTTTTTTTTGTATTTATATTAAAATTATAGCTCCGCTGATACTTTACTTCACAGTCAACAAATCTTACAAAAAGTTTTATCAGAAATGCAATGACTAATTAACACGGTACTTCCACAGGAACAACACAAACACTAACATGCATGGCTGATGAAATTGACGTTTGACAAGCATACCAATAGACATTGTTGCCATATTTCCATTACCATATGATCAATTATATAAAGTGTGACTTTTATTGCAGGAGAGCATGCCACATTTCACACTTATTTCAAAGTGATACATTATGCCCTGTTGCCAAATTTCACCACCATTTTTGCCATATTTCATTAATACCATTGTTACTTTCTTACTATAGTTACAAATTGCCCAAGGTTAATATTTTAATAAATAAAAAAATGGCTCATAGAGCACTTTGAGAACCCCTGTCCTATGTGGAACCTCATCAAAAGCTTTGCTAAAATCTAAGTAGATTACATCAACATTCTCTCCCTTTCTAATTATTTAGTTACATAATCCATAAAATCCAATAAATTTTTTAAACACGATCTACCTCTTCTAAACCCATGCTGAGCATCATTTATTAACCTACCACTCTCTAGAGAGTCAGAAATTCCCTTAACTATCTTCTCAAGAATTTTGCAAACTATAGAGGTTAATCTTACTGGTCTAAAGTTATTCGGTTCCTCTTTACTTCCCTTTTTAAAAATTGGTACTACATTTGCTAATTGCCAATCATTAGGTATTTCTCTAAACTTTAATGATATAGGCAATGGTCATGCCTGACGAACCTTGTGGAATTCTTCCACTTCGTTTTCAGTGAGCACGATCGGGACGAGGCGGTGGATGTGGTTTACTTAGACTTTCAGAAAGCCTTTGATAAGGTACCACACCGGCGCCTTCTTCGGAAAGTGCGAGCGCTGGGCATAGACGGAAAATTAGCCGGCTGGATCGAGAACTGGCTAAGTGGCAGACAGCGACGGGTGGTAGTAAATGGACAGGCTTGTGAGTGGGAGCCCGTTACTAGCGGGGTGCCTCAAGGTTCGGTCCTGGGACCACTACTATTCATCATCTACATCAACAACATGGGACGGTGACATGGTTACCAAGATTTCCAAATTTGCCGACGATACCAAGCTTGGTATAAATGTTGCAAAGGATGGAAATACTGCCCGCCTGCAGGAAGATCTTGTGAAGATTGGGGAGTGGTCGGACACGTGGTAAATGCCTTTTAATGTGAACAAATGCAAAGTAATGCATATCGGCCACAGAAACCCCCAATCTCATTATATCCTTAAGGGCACTGCTCTTGAATCGAGTGACACTGAGAAGGACTTGGGTGTTACTATCACTAGCGACCTCAAGTTCTCGAAACAGTGCATCAAGGCAGAGAAGAAAGCCCAAAGGATGTTAGGCCACATAAAGCGCCAGTTTGGATACCGTAACAAGGAGATAGTACTTTGTCTATACAACTCCCTCGTTCAGCCGCACCTGGAGTATGCCATACAATTTTGGAGTCCTTCGTTTCGAAAGGACATCGCAAGGTTGGAACGCATACAAGCCAGGGCAACCAAGCTGATTCCCTCCATCCGACATAAAAGTTATGAGGATAGACTAGGGGAATTAGATCTGTTCTCGCTGGAAACCCGTAGACTGCGTGGTCAGCTCATCGAGGTTTTCAAAATACTTCGAGGGTTCGACAATGTTGACTACCGGGATATTTTCACACTGAGTGAGAACAGAACGTGCAATCACGGCTTCAAACTTGAACTGAAGCGTTACAACCGCAATATGTGTGGAAATTTTTTCACCTACAGTATCTGCGGTGAGTGGAACGCACTTCCAGTGGAAGTTGTCAACAGTGAATCTGTTGACCAGTTCAAGTGAAGACTAGACAAAGTCTTGAAAAGTGGCCGTTTAGGGACGCAAAACAATTGAGCAGTCATGTGCCTGCTCGATTGATAGTCCAAAGGTACCCTCTTTGAATGGACCGTAAGGTCTCCTAGGGTACTTACTTTCCTTGTTACTCCTTGTTATATCTTCTCAAGAGCTACGGCTATACTATCTACACCTTCTTTGAGTAACCTAGAATGACCATTGTCTGGGCCAGATGCATTACTAGTATTTAACTCCAATATAAACCCATTGATTATTTCCTTGTTCACATTAATAGTTTACACAAATACAACACTATGTAATATCAAAATGGGAGAAACCTGAAGCGCAAGGAAATTATTACACATTATTCAAAAGGTTGTGGTACCTGGATCAATAATTAACAGTGAGGAATGGTGAATCTAAAAAAAATATTCAGTGCCAGTTTAGTATGTGGCCTCCCCAAGTGTTTCTGGTTTAGTATGCCACCTGCCATTTTTTTTATTTGGCTTACAAATCAAAAAGTACAATAATATCCAAAGGGTAAAATAAGATATACAGATATATATTAGCATTTATATTTACCATTTATAGTCAATTAAAAAATAACTTTTAATTGGTAAAAATCTTTTGAATATCTTGAAGCATACATAAATATAAACCAGCATCATCTCCCTTTGATACACACCAGCAGTATTCATCGAGATGCCTTTGGAGGTAATGCATGGTGACTCCTGATAGTAAATACCACTATCAGGATCCACATAGTTGTGTTGCTGATTTATGATTTTGTGGTAAAATCCCAGTCCCTGGAGTTGGCAATAAGTAAGTCGCCCACTTTTCTGAATATATGCTTGAACCTGCTTCTACCTCTTCGAATGATTGGTATAAGAGTCTTAGCATTGTGCTTTTCCACATAGAAGTAACACACATCTCATCCTCAAATCAAACCAAACACCATAGCCCTTGATTCTTCGCCATGATTGCGACTATTTTCAATAATATTTTCATCTTGTGCAGCTGCATTGTCTCTACTTAACATACAGCCTCTTTTCTGTTATATTTTCTGTGTCCAGCTAACGAGCTTCACCTATTTGCACTGGTGTAGATTTAAAACCTTTCATCCGACCCCTTTTACTACCAAAACTATTACTGAACACACTTTGTGGCAGTAGTTAAATCAATCCACTACTGTTGTTTTCGATCTTCCAGTTAAAGAAGATACTTCCTCTACCCCCAATCTAATGCTCTACAGGTACACTAATTCCAATATTTTGGATGACAGCCTGCAGGTTAATTTGCCATTCAAATCAGTTAATGTAAATATTTGTTACCAGTGCAAGTGGATTTACTTGCTTGATATACTTTTCTCTTGCATCTCCAAACTATCCTATCATGGCCATGAAATTTCATGTTCATCAGTGCCATGGCTCAATCTCACTTCAGGCAGAAATCTACATCCTGTAAAAGGCCCTTTTCTCTTAAAAACAATGTAGCACTTTTTTTACTGGCAGCAACAGTGTAGTAAAATGCACCCAGCTGCATTTTAGAAAAGTGTATGTAAACTGATATCATTTAAACTATTAAAAAAAAATGAAAGCTTTGGATTGTGAGTTTGGATATGAACACAATCTAAACCACAGTTCACTAGTTTAGTATGTGGGTAGGACACATACCTAAACCATTGAACTCATATGGTGGGCTACTTCTAACAGGTAGGTCACATACTAAACCAGCACCGATTAGAATTAGCATGAATAATTATCTGCTTCACATCTTGTACTTATTGACTATATTATAAGAACATCAATATTGTTAGTCTGTCAAGGTGGTCTGGAAAATTGTATCATTCTTACTTGCACTAATATCATTTATATTTGAAGCAATACTATTTCTCATATAAATAATTATCCTATTATTAGTGTTACTCTTCTTTGACTAATCTACATATAAATTTTGAGGTCAACTTCAAAAGTTTTAATTTAATTACCCATGATTCTTTTACACATACTATATCTCAATCTTCATCAATAATATAACTAGTGAGGGGATGAGTACTCATTATCGGTATTGAATATCGGTAGTATCGGCTGTTTTTAGTGGTATCGGGACTTTTATATCTCATTTCTGATATCAAAATCCGATACTTGCCCATTAATTCCCAAGACAGTGAATGGAATCATTTTACGACATATATTCATTCTATTTATTGATTATATTCTTGTGTCCCATACGTGAAAAAATCCACATAATATGCACGTCATTTATTTATACAAAATTTAACATAACCCTTTCAAACCCTTAGCTTTTCATGGAACCATAAGGAACAAGCACAGGCCAAACTACTAGTTTACCCCTAAGTGAAAAATTCATGTAATTGCAATCAATTAAATGACTGCAGTTAGTTTGGTATAAATAATATAATTTTATTTGAATGTTTAACTCAATATTCATAAATTTTAATAATTTTTTCAGGTTCAAAAATATTTTGAAAATAGTGTACATATGCCGTCATAAATGATGGAAATTTTTACATTATTTTCATCCCATTATTATTGGATAAATCTTGAACAAAAGATTAAAATTTCTAAAGAGTCACTTCCATCACAATGAAAATTATTATTACCCTCAAAATGCATGCAATTAGCTTGAAATCAAAGCTGTCCATATTGTCATATTGTATGTACATATGATACCAAACCAATTAATTTCTATTTTTGTTGCATCATTTTTTCTGACAAATATTATTTTGTTTAAAACAGCTGAAAGTTGAGCTTTAAATAGACTCTTTTAAACTTTATGTACAACATTTATCTCTAAATGTTATTTATTTTATATTTGTTCAATATTCATATTCAATTCTTACCCATTGCAGAATGAATATGAACAATTACATGAAATAAATGGTAGTGTTAGAGAGTAACCATATCAAACATGTTCAAACAGCATTCATTCAAATGAACAAACACGAAACATATGACTAAAGACTTGTTATTGTATTACTATTCTTTTAATCTATAATCCAATGCGTAGAAATTTCTTTTTACAAAAAAATTAATTAGAATATTGGGTTTGAAGTATGACAAATATTTAAGTTTATACCTATATTGTCTGTTGTTTTTATTTGGTTGCTAAAGGAATTAGTTGTATAATTGGATGCCTAGCTCTTATATTTTGTAATAGCTTGAAGAATTAAACAAAACCCCATCGTTCAGTAATATTATTCTTCAAAAAAATGAATAGAAACCTATATAAGTATTTACTAATAAATAAACATGTATGTATATTATATATATATATATATATATATATATATATATATATATATATATATATATATATATATTTAATTACTCGGTATTCTTACTCACTACTCTATTGGAATCTGGAGTATACAGTGGTATCATACTCAGTATCGGTACTCGCTTGAAAATCTGGTATCGTCCCATCACTAAATATAGCTAAAGACTATGAACATTGGTATAGAGACAACCTACCCATACATGGAGAACTTATCATTGTGCATCTATGCCACTCTACTCTGACCCAGACTACATAACCTGACCTTTGACCTTAAAAAAACTGGCAGGTCTTAGGTATCTTGTAAATTATAAGTGTGCCAAAAATATCTTGAGGCAAGTGGCTAGGTATAATAGATACTATCTACATTACTCTTTTAATTTGGGAGAATTGTTTCTTAAACTTAGACTGTCTCACAGAAGCCATTTAGTTCTTAAATTGAACTCACCTTAATTTATTGCACCTACTGAGTTAACCTGAAGTGGAACTCCATATAGCAAATAACCATTCCTAATGATGCTTAACTTTACTCTAATTGGAAGTGGTCTGTCTTGTCATCAGGACATATGGGCCTTGGTCAGTTAGACATTATTTTGAGAGTCTCCGATCAGTCACTGCGCTTCCTGATTGTTGTATCAGACTCATTTTCCTCTCTCTCCCAAACTTTATTTTACAAAACAGAAAATTTAAAATAATATATTGAAGCTTCTGAAGAGTCTGGTATATGAAAGAGGTTTATCCACCAGAAACTTTAAGTCACTATATAAAACATTCAGATAGAACTCTTGAAACAAACAGGAAATAAACATGAATAATGAAAAAAAATTATTTAATGATGAAATGAAAGATAATAAAAAGGTGAGTTATATGATGCAAATAATTTATGAACAAGGAAAACTTGTAGGGCTAATATCCAATTTAGTTTTTTTGGTGCCTCTTTTTTTTATTTTCTTATGATGCAAAAGAGACTTTGAAATATTGATGCAGACCACTCAAGGAGGTACCCTGTGTAGCTTGGTGCACTTGGTAGCTAGAGGAGCTGTCTGTTATGCCAGCCTAAGTGCAAATAGGGCAGGGTCCATTTACTGGGTTGGCTTAAAGCGGGTGAGCTTCTTCTTGCTCTTTCTCAGTGCCCTTTTCTTATTATACCTTTAACCCTTTCTCTACTACAACAGAAACCTGAAGCACCAGCCACCCTACTGGTTTGAGTCCCTATTGAGGTGGCTACTGTCTATACTGTTACGTGGTATTCAGACAAACTGCATATCCTCATGGCCTGACTGAATATAGGGAAGGCTCCATCACTGGGTTGACTTGAACTCTTTGAGACAAGGTGAAGGTGCAAGAAGATGGATGGTGTAGCTTAGGGCAAAAAACACCCTATTACCACTGAAACCTGGATAAGAAACCCCTGTAAGGCACTCCCATAAGGTGCATGGTGATTTGCTTTCCTGGATACCGTGCTAACGGGACTCAGTGCCTACTCCAGCCCCAGCTTTGCCTCCTCTCCTTTCTGACACCCTGTCTTCTTGCTCTACCCCTTCACTCTTACTGCAACCTCTCCCACAACATTCTCTGGTCAGCCTCTAATTTCACAGAGTAGATGCTGAGCAGCTTCCTCTCACCCAACTATCCCGGTTCAGGGCTAAAGGGGGAGGGGTCATTATCCCCTCACCCCTGAGGTCTGGTTTGGGAGTGATGGGTTTTTACCAACCTGCTTCACCCCCACCCACACCTAACATTCCCTTTCTTTCTCCTTTCACTCTCCATTGATTTTATGCTGAGCCTAAGGTAGAGCCGCCATGTTGATGGGCTGCCAGGTCACTAGTCTGTAGGAGTGACCCTAAATAGCAGCAGCTGGTTTTGCCGGTCGCATTTTCACTTGTAGAGCGGGCTCTTGCCTGATATGATTAGCATATATGTTATATGCTATAAATAGGGTGACCATGTACAATGATGGGTTTAATAATAAAAAGAAAATACTTCCCTCCTCTCCCATCGCCAGAGCCGTGTTAGGGCAGCTTCACTGAAAAATGGAGGGCCCCGCGCCCTGTGCTTTCTTTGCAGGGTACCCTGCAAAACTCTTCCACCATCGAGGAGGCTTACTCCTCTCCTATGCATATGAGTGCATGAGACTTCCCTCACCACCATCTCTGGAGTCGCCATTGGGCAACTCCCTCTGTACAGCAGCAGTCCCCCCTTTACTTCTCAGGGGACATGGCAAGAAAACACATCAGTGCCCCATAATTGACTGCTCCGGGTAAGAATGGCTGATAGTACCAACCCCCTTAGGGGTCGAGGGATTCCAAGGCCCATTGGCCCATGCCCTACAAAGTCCTGGTGGTGTGCATATCGAGCTTAGAGGAAGTCACCGTACATGCCCGCCTGTCTTCCCAAAAGGATGCTGGTTCGTTTGCCAAGAATATGACAAAAGGTACCTCAAAGGGTACCTGGGATCTCTTGGGACGGATGGCCACATGATATGGACATGGTCCCAGATGGTAGAATATTCCATGGGGTCGAACCCGCGTTCGGTGCCAAGAACAGAACCCGAGTCCGCTCCTTAAAAGTTCCCCTCAGACGGCGCCTGATGCCTAAGGCCTTACACGGAGATGAGGGATCTCCTCCCTCAGTTGGGCATCCTGTGACAGCCAAACCTTTTCCATTTCAGAAGTATCTGGCCTTAAGCCTGTCTATCTGTCCTAGGGCTTCCTGACAGCGGAGGGGAGAAGCGGGTTCATTCCTGCCCTCCTCTCCTAAAAAGAAAGGGAACAAAAAAAAAGACTAGGGGGCCCTCTCCCTCCACGGTAGCCACAGGGACGGACGGTGCTGCTGCCGTTTCGTTATGTGGCCAAACCAAGATCGGCACGTCTAGCCCCAGTGATGCCCCAGGTGGGGAGTCCCAGACTAAGACCAAAAGTGTGCAGAGTGGAGTCTTGATTAAGTCGGGATCCCTCATTAAGATGTTACCTGGCGTTTTCGAGCCCGCTGACTTCAAAACCTTCCTCGTTATTCACTCCACTGATGGCAGCATTTTGGCTAAGGGCAACATGATTCATCAGCGGAGAGCTCTAGCTAGGGTGATTAGTAAAGAGCCAAGGTGACCCATTACTCGGATGTGAACCTTCTGACGAATGCGTCGAATCCCTCCCAGGCATCCATGATTAGTGCCTTTCGGTCACTTGATAGTACGCCGGTGAGTGTGATGCCGCACTCTACCATGAACTACGTTAAAGGAGTGATCTATGTGAGGGAACTCGTGGACTACTCCATAGATGACATGACCATGGAGCGGTCAAGATGGAACATGTGATAAAAACGTCTGGCCATTTTGCATGCTGACTTCTTCCGTGGTGGTCAGCCGAGTGTAAGGCAGCCCTCAAACAGAAACATTACACATAGATGCGCTATAAGCGCCTAACGAATGATTTCACTATTGGTGAATTTTGTCGAGCTAGGGCTATGTTTC
This sequence comes from Ceratothoa steindachneri, assembly GCA_963969495.1. Lineage (NCBI taxonomy): Eukaryota > Metazoa > Arthropoda > Malacostraca > Isopoda > Cymothoidae > Ceratothoa > Ceratothoa steindachneri. The sequence continues at coordinate 15,728,616 of OZ018331.1, read as the reverse complement.
GAAGCACGCCCACTGCTCTTCTTGGTGGGCATACGTGTCATCACTTAACGGGAAGACTCCTTCAGCAGAGGTGTGGAAGAACAGGACCCCCTCCCGTTCTCCAGGAGAATGGAACCGCAATCTCGGACCCCGCGTCCATGGCGGAATCCTTCGTGATCGCTTTCTCTGCATTCTCTAGCAGTGATGCTCCTCCGCCAGCATTCAATGCACGTTGTGATGTCGCGGAAGGCCGCCGGCTGGACTTTACCTCCAGAGGTAGAGAACCTTTAACGCGATGTTTACTTTGAGTTAGTTGCGTTCCGCTCTCGCTTCGTGCGCGGACACCGCCCATGGTCCGGACGATGTCCCGTACGCCATGCTTCGACACCTGGGTGAGCGAGTCATGGCCTTTCTGTGAAGATCTGTTTAACAGGACCTGGGTGGAGGGTCTCCTCCCAGATTCGTGGCGAATCGCTACTGTGCTCGCCTTTCGCAAGCCGGGGAGAGATCACTCTACTCCGACCAGTTTCCGCCCAATCTCTCTAACCTCTTGCGTGTGCAAGTTGATGGAGAAATTGGTAAATGTTAGATTAGCCTTTTTCTTGACAGCGCAAGCCATCTGTCTTATGCACACTGCGGCTTCTGTGAGTTCCACTCCACAGGGATGCTCTGCTCCGACTGGAAAATGCCCTCTGCGAGGCATTCTTTTGTAGACCACTACACTGCAGTGTTTGTCGATCTGGTGAAGGCTTATGATACCGCATGGTGAATCGGTATCAAGGAGACTCTCGACACGATGGGGCGAGGGGACGCCTCCCAATCTTTATATCTGATTTTTTGCGATATCGATTCCGCGTTCGGGTAGGGGGAGCCCTATGCATCTCAATCAAGCAGGAAGAGGTTATCCCACAAGGACCATTGAACTGCATCTCTCGCTATGCCAAAGCGCACAGGCTTCAGCTTTCTTCGGCCAAGACTAAGGTGGTGCACTTCCACCGCCATCCACAGGTCCACCCTGACCCAGACTTTTTTCTAAATGGGATTCTCCTGGAAGTGGTGGACCTGCACCGTTTCCTTGGTCTTGTATTTGACTGGAGCCTCGGCTGAGAGACTTATATTCGTAGCCTTAGTCTCTTGTACCCGCTACTGCCTTACGTTTTATCGATCCCTTGTTCGTTCAAAGCTTAACTATGAATGCGAGTTTTATGCATCTGCAACCAAGCGTGTATTGCGGAAGGTGTACTCGATCCGCCACACCGCCCTTCGCCTGGCGACTGGTGCCTTGCGCACGTCCTTCATTAAGAGACTACTGTTGATTCTGGGGAGATGCACTCGCTCTGCGCCGTGCAGCAGTGCATTATTCGCCTGTATGCGCGAGCCCGGCACCTCCCTCAGTCGCCAATGGTTCTCACTGCACCCGCAGCTGATCTCAACTATGCCTATGCCGCTGAGAGATGCCAGTCATAACCTAAGCCATTTTGGTTTCGGACTGGAAAACTCCTTCGAATGCTCGGTATAGCTCTCGGGTGCCCCTGGTTCGGCCTCGGATGCCACCGTGAAGTGTACCACCTTTGATTATTTGTTTACATGCCTCTGCTCTTAAAGTTTCTACACTGCTGGGAGTACTGCTTTTGGCCTTTTGGTAGCACACTTTGTGTCTCGCTGGAACCGTGCCAGTGTATACGGATGGCTCCAAGTCCCAAAAGAGAGTCTATTCCTATGTTGTATCCCCCCTCTTTGAAGTCATCAGTGCTCTGCCAGGCGCTGCGTCTTTCTTCACATCCGAGCTGGTGCAATGCCCCGCTTAGGATGGGAAATAACGCGATGACCTGGTTTGGAGACTAAATTGTGTTTTATAGCAACTCACAAAGCACCCTGAGTGCTCTCGGGGCATTTGAGTCTCTTTACCCCCTGGTTTTTTATATTTGTAGCGCTACAGTTTTGGCCAGCCGGGCGGATGTCGAGATTATCATCTGCTGGGTTGCTGGACATATAGGAATTGATGAATGAGAGTGCTAAAGAGTCCACAGGGGTGGGTGACCAGACCAATATTTCACTCTTCCTCACAGCGATTATATGGCTGGAATACGGGTTGCCTGTAGGGTGGCTTGGCAAAGAAGATGGGAGACGGTCTGTAGGAACTTAAAGTTATGTGCTATTCTCCTCCACCTACCCCCAATGCCACTGAGGCTTCAGGTTGCTTTCTGTCATCTCAGAATTGGACATACTCGCCAGATGTAGTTCTATTTGATAGAGTGCTCGCCTCCGCCTTACTATAATGACTGCCTCATCCCCCAGACAGTTTGGCACATTTGTTTTAAATGTCGCACTCTGGGTGATCTTCGCACATGTTACCTATCCTGGTACCGGGACGAGCAGAGCTGCTAAAGCTTGTCCCTTGAACTCAGGACTGGTTTGTACACACATAATTGTGGACTATACATCTTTTCAGAGGTCATCCTCTCCTTTTGACTGTTTTTATGGGTCGCATGTTCCTTTGCAAGGGTGAGGCGGGCCTACCCTTGATGCCGTAGTGTGCATACTTTATTCCCTTTTTTTACTTTTTACCATTTGTTATTTACATTTTTTTTTTTAATGTAGCCTAGTAATAGGCTGCGTTAGGTACGACCTCTTATGTCCAAGTAGGCAGTCACCAAATGGGCTCCTAAAATTAATAAAATAATAAATTAAATCAGCAGAGTTCTACTAGATGCTGTGTCTATCTTCATAGCTGAGTTGGTTGCAGTACACAGCTGGTATGAGAGAGAACACATTGTGCTAGGTTCAGGGACCAGATTGTGATATATAATGAATCACATATTTTCTTGGTGCTCTCTGGGTATTGTACTCTCCAAACACCCTGGTTTGAGTTATCTATGATGTACCAAACTGAACAGAGATTGAGATTTTCTTTACTTGGTTTCTGAATAACTGTTGATTGCCGGGAATGAGGGCTCCAAAGAGTCAGGAAGGACTGCATTACCCGACCAGTATTTTTCTCTTCCTCAAATTGCCTACATGGTTGGAATAGGTTCAGCCCTATGGGCTGCTCGCAAAGAATAGAGGAGATGGCCAATGGGAGCTTAAAGTTTTACTGCAATGATTGCTTGACATATTTTTTTGAGTGTCCAAGTCTAAGGGATAATCACTCATGCTACCAGTAGCTTTATACTCCATCCATTTTATTTGAGGCTTTATGTAGAGTGCATACTCTGGGCACCCTTGAAAAGATAATGCTTAATGAGAAGTGAGATATTTTATATGATTGTTTGTGCTTGTATTTGAATTGCTCAGTGGACATATCCCCGATGTCAAGAGACCTTTAAAGAATATTACCCGTAAGGGTATCAAATGACCTCTACTGAAGGTAAATTGCTCACTAAATTAAACTTTTGATTGAATGTATCACCTTTTAATCCATCCTGCTTGAATATATCAATATAATGAGCCTTTTGAAATTTATAAGAATTATCATAAAATGTGAAAGTATCTTTTTAACTATTACAGGATACATCTGGAGAGATTAAAGAAATAAATCACAAATTTTGTGAAGATCTACTCATTGGCAATTATGATTATAAAAAGGTGAGGGAATATACAATAGTAATTTTGCCATAGTTATTTAGTTATTTCCATTTGTTTTATTTTTGACTGTCATTATCAGCACATATCTTATTATATATGAGGGGCGGTCAATAAGTCTTGTGAATCAGTAGGGCAAAACAGAGGAAGGGGGATGGCGGTTTGTGGGGGTGTTAGGACAAGTTATGAGAAGTCAGGACCTACAGCCGCACACTCCTGCCTCGTCTATTTAAGAAGCAGTAGCTGATCGCAGATCGTCAGTCACAAATCTTTTAACAATGGAAAAGGTTGAGCACCGTGCAGTGATCAAATTTTTTACCAAGGAACGCAAGAATGCAAAAGAGATCCATGAACGCATGGTTGCAGTGTACACCAACACCGCCCCTTCCTATGCAACCATTGCTTGCTGGAATAGGGAATTCCACCATGGTCGTGAGTCCCTTGAAGATGACCCCCATCCAGGATGCCTGTCAGGCATGAACAACGAGGACAATGTAGCCTGTGTGGAGAGGATGATCCTCTAAAATCGACGGGTGAAGGTCGAAGAAATCGAGCGAGAACTTGGAATATCACTTGGAAGTGTTATCAACATCATCCACGACAATTTGGCCATAACCAAGGTCTCTGCCTGTTGGGTCCCTAGAAACCTCACATCCCATGATCGACTTCAACGTCGTCAAAGTTCGGAGGCCAGAGTTGCACAAGCTGCCCTGCGCGAGTGCGGATTTGAGGAGCTCAACCATCCTCCCCTACAGTCCAGATCTGGCCCCTAGCGACTACTTTTTATTCCGCCAGCTCAAGGTTGTACTGCGTGGACGCCGGTTTGGGGACGATGAAGATGTCCAGCTCGCCGTCCAGGAGTGGATTGAACAGCAGTCGGGAGATTTCTGGTTGATGGGAATTCAAAGCCTCAGGGACAAATGGCATAAGTGCACTGAAGTCGAGGGTAGTTATATTGAAAAATAATAAAACACATTTCCTTATATCCGAATTGCAAAACTTATTGAGCACCCCTCGTATTATAGTTGAATTAAGTTTTATAATGAGATGAATTTATTTTTATATTAGGAGGATTGCAGTGATAGCCCAGCCAAAAAGATCAAAAATGAGTTTATTGATTCATTTGATGAAAATCAACATGGATTGAGAGGGCAAGCAAAGGCATTTGGTGGTTCTTATGAAATAGGCCAAATTGCCTCAATCAAAGTGGTAATTTTATTGAATTTTTCCTTTGCATTTCATTTGTTTGCATGCTATCAATTGTAGCTATCTTGCATTCCCCACTAGATTGGACTCTTCACTTACTGAGTCTTAAATATGATTTAAGTTTGTAACTTTAGAGATAGGAATCTCTTTGTGCATTTTAAAGACAAATCTCACACTTTTTTATAAATTATATATAAAAAGCAAGAAATGCTCCTATACCTGAAAGTATTTAAAAAAGGGTTCCTAAATAAAGCAGTGGTGAAAATATGTGGCTGGTACACTCTTAAGTTATCATTGATTGCAGTCTCAGGGGCCACAGTAGAACTCTTCGAGGGCCTCCTAATATGTTTCCTGTTATAGTAAGAGATAAAACCAATGAACGATTGGATGCGATGGCTGTCAGACTTTTGCCTGCCTTATGTAGTCTATTTCTTTAAATCTCTTCAGAAACTTTTGGGAAAAAAAGATTGAAGAGAAAGCATTGAAAATGTGTGGAAAGCTCATTCATAGTCCTTTCCCACTAGTAGGGCCTGGTTGACAAACATGAATCTGAGGGTCCTGGGTAGCCTTTTATACCTTTTTCCTCCATTTTATCTAAAACTATTTCTTGGGTATTATAATATAATTGAGTTTTTCTTTAACTTTAGGAGCAATTTTATGAGATTGTAATGAAAGAGGAGATTAAAGAAGAACCCCTGGAAATGAAATTCCTCACCTTGATGGACAGAGACTCGATTCGCAAGAGGAAAACTCAAGCCCCAAATCCTCTACTGAAACATCCCTAAAAAACTCCCTTCAAGAAAAGGTAATTTTCCCTCCTTTAAAATTTAATCGCAAATTTATTTTCACAAATTTTAATGCAGTGAAAAAACTTAGTAATTTGGGGGAAAGTTTATATCACCTGCTAAGCCTTGTGAGGAAGTTCAACTAAATGACAAATAAAAGGCAACCGAGTCCAGATATGGGCTTGCTGGCCTGAGACGCTGCTGCCCATGCCAACAGTTTTATATTGCAAACTCCTTATGAAGACCTTGTCCAGTCATGGCGGTTAATCGGCATTTATGGTTTAGTGGACTATGGGTTATATAGAAAATGGGAGGAGTAAATTGTTCTATCCATTCCTCATGATAAGATCTTAATGAAATCCATCTAAAGTTCAGACTGACAATTGCTGATATGCGTAAAGGCAATTGGTGCTTTTCCTTGGAGAGAAGGAGAGGATGGGGTGTGCATTGATTGTACCCAAAACAGATTTGCAGGTTCGAAGTCAGAGGAAAGAGTGGATATTTTTTAGAGTTGGAAAAAACCCTGGGTTTAAAAAAAAAACCACTTGGGTTTTTGGGGGTTTGGGGGGGTCTTCTTGGGCTATTTTTGGTTTTATGTATTAAAGTTCATAAACAGGCAATAAATCACAAGAAAACCAATCATAACCACTGAACCCCTAAAAATACTCTTTTAATAGTATAATAAAAACTAATATTTTCATTTCTAAGGACAGACAAATTTGTGACATTATAAAATAACTAATGTTGTATTTATAAATAGAGCAAAATTAGTAAATGAAAAAATAATACATGATTGTATGTGTTCTGAACCAGTGCACCCTTGCAGGTGTTGTCACTTGCCTAGTAATGTCTGTTCAAGTGCTGCTGTCATAATACAGACAATTGCTTGTTAAGTAAAACTGTTTTCAGTGGTTTGATGATATGGTGATAAAATATTTGCATTACTTACATGTTCAAAGTATTTATGTTCTCAATTAAACCATTCAAAACTGAGGAAGTGTGAACATATTTGTATTTATTTTGTTATATAGCTAGTCTTTGTTTTTAATATATTTACTTTCAGTGCTTGTGAATGACTGAGTTTCAGATATATAAATTAAATATAGCTACTGCATATATATATATATTGCAAAATAAATAACTATAATGCAAGTAGTTACATTTTACTGTTATCAGCAAAAGTATTATAGGTATATTGTGCCTAATAGTGAAAGTGTTAAGAGTAAAGTGTATCTATTATTCTTCATTCAGTTAAAAGATTTTATGTACTTGTGAGAAAATAAAAAAATTGTGATTTTGCATAAAACTAAAATATAAGAGGAGCTTAGTTAAATAGTTATAAAGCACATAAAAAAAATATAATGAATATAATGTTATTTTTTGCCGATAGCATATAACAGGCATTGTACCTCTTATTTATATATATTTGTGCTAAGATGCCTTTTGGTAGTGGTCGCAAAAAGGCTGAGGAATGGTCACATGTCTCAGACATTAAAAATAATAAAAACAATGTTATATGCAATCATTGCAATATCAAAATCAGCAAGAAGATTGAAAGAATTTGTAATCAATTGTTAAAATACAAAAAAAAGTTATAAGAAGAAAGTAACATGGATGTAATTGATGAGATTATAGAATTGGAACAAGAACCAAGATCAGGAACTTCAGCTAGCAATATTAGCAATGCAATCATAAGTTCATTTTCAAGCTACACCTCATTTCCTGACGCATCTATGCAAGTTAAGCCTAAGTGACAAAAGACAATGAGTTCATTTGTAGTTTCTACTACTTCAGAAGTTAAAGAGCAAATTGATCTTCAATTAGCTCAATACTTCTTTTCAGCTAATGTTGCTTTCAATGTAGTTGAAAATAAAGAATTTATTAAATTCTGCAGCTTGATTTGGCCAGGATATAACCTCCCTAGCTGCAAAGTCCGAGGGAATGAACTACTTGATGCAGTGTACAAGAGTGTATCTAGTGAGATAAGGAATAAGCTGTCAAATACTACAAATAGTAACTTTAAAAAGGCTTTGACAATAATGCAAGACGGTTGGAGCAATGTATCTATTAACCCCATCATCGCTCATAGTCTCTAATAATAAATCAGATTACCAAAGGAAATTTTTGTTTTTTATTAGTCACATTTATTTTTATTTTACATTAAAATTTATTTTCAGGTGTTTCAATTGCTTATAAAGGAGCTATTATTTAATATTTCAAATAATATGGAAGAAACTTGGAAAACTTATGCATAAATAGATGGTAATATAATGCAATTAGTATTAATTTATAATAAGTTATCCTTATTTTATAAAATACTAGAGTTCAATGGTGTGAAAAGGTAAAATATTAAAAAATCACTGGGTAGAGGGCTTTTTTAGGGGTGTTTTTTGGCGGGGGGGTGGGTTTTTTAATGGCAACCCTGATATTTTTTGCTGTGAAGATGGGGTTGGTCTACTGCTTCAGCAGGGTATCTACTGCCCTTTAAGTCCTTGAAAAGCCCTTGAATTTATTATTTTGCCCTTGAAATCCTTGAAAAGTCCTTGAGTTGATGAAAAAGGTAGATGGACCTTGAATTTTAAAAATTCACTATGTATTTGGATGGCTCCAAGCCCCAAGAGGGGGTCGGCTTCCACGCCATATCCCCTCTGTTTGAAGTCAGCGGGGCTCTACCAGGCGCTGCGTCTGTCTTCACGGCCGAGCTGGTGGCAATACACCACTCGGTACGGGAGATTACGCGACTTGCCCGGTTCGGAGACCGGATTGTGATCTTTAGTGACTCACAAAGCTCCCTGAGTGCTCTCGGGGCATTGGAATCTCCGCATCCCCTGGTTCGCGATATCCGTGAAGCCACGGTTTTGGCGTGCTGGGCGGATGTCGAGATTATCTCTTGCTGGGTTCCTGGACATGTAAGAATTGCTGGGAATGAGGGCGCCAAAGAGTCTGAGAGGACTCTGCGCGACCGGACCAGCGTTTCGCTCTTCCTCACACCGACTACATGGCAGGAATACGGACTGCTTGGCAAAGAGGATGGGGAACGGTCGAAGGGAACTTAAAGTTGCGGGCCATTGTGCCACGACTGTTCCCATGGACCTATCCCCCAATGCCGCGATGGCTTCAGGTCGCTTTCTGTCGTCTCCGAATCGGACACACTCGTGTGACGCATCGCTATTTGATGGAGCGCTCGCCTGCGCCCTATTGCAACGACTGAGTCGTCCCCCAGACTGTTTGGCACATTCTTGTCGAATGTCCCAGTCTGGGTGATCTTCGCGCACATTACCTGTCCTGGTACCGGGATGGGCAGGGCTGCTACCGCCTGTCCTTTGTATTCGGGCTGAGTGCGTGCACATTGACTGGTGGACTTGTTGACTTTTGGGGGGAGGCCGGCCTTCTCCCTTTCATTTAACTAGGTTTAGTTGTTGTTTTTGTTATTGTTTTTTTATTGTTATTGCTTCCTAATTATTTCTTTTTATTGTTGATTTCTCTTCAAACCTTTTAAAGTAGCCTAGAACTAGGCTGTTTGTTTACGGCGACTTATGCCTTAGTGGGCAGTCGCCAGATAGCCCCTTAAAAAAAATGTTTAAAAAAATTTGAATTCACTATTTATATACTTTTTAATGCCTATTATGAAAATAGTAATATTTAAATTAATCTACTCACTAATGTGAGTGAACATATGTATGCTTTGGATGCATTGTATTTTATGATGGATGTTCACATACTCTCGATGCTTGCTATACTTCTGTGACTGCTGCTTGGATATCTTGTTCTTGTTTTTTCGCACTGGTGAGTTGATTTTGGTTATGCTTTGCTTATAACCCATTTTTCCATTAAATATCTCACCTTCGTCAATGTCCCATAATGTTTATTGCACATTTTGTTTTTTTTGCTATTCTATATTGCATAATTTATGGTTAACTGTATGCAGTGAAGACCCGCACCCACTCAGGCCTCAGCCTAGGTCTTTTTCTGTTTTCATTTCACCTGCCCTGTACTGTACTGTCAGACCCCTCTTCATTCTTCAGTTTTTCTACCTCGTAAGGGGAGCGGCGATTTGCCATCCTGGCCGCCGTGCTGATGGGACTCAGCACCCCGTCCGACCTCAGTTTAACCTCTTCTCCTTCCTTCAAAACGCTTGTTTCCTCGCTTTTCATGCAACCTCTCTCAAAACTTTCAATGGTCAGCCTCTAATTTCACAGGGTAGATGCTGACCTTCTTCTTAAGTCAACCGTCCCGGTTCGGGGCTGAGGGGGAAGGGGACAATGTTCCCTAACCCCTGAGCTCTGGTATGGGGTGGCTGGTTTTTAACAACCTGCTTCATCCCCACCCATACCTTCCTCACATCCCTTTTCCTCTCCTCTTCACAATCTATATAATTTTTACGCCGTGTTCAAGGTGGAGCCGCCATGCCGATGGACTGCCAGGCCACCAGGCAGGAGGGGTGGTCTTAAATGGCGGTGCCTGGCTCTGCCGGGCTTGTAAGCACCTCTCGCAGTGCGGGCTACTGCGAGAGGTGATGCGCGATTGCATCACGTGTCAAAAAGAGGGTCACCATGCCCAATGATAAGTTTTTAAAAAAAAAACCCAACCCCCAACTTTCCCTATAACATCGACAGAGCCACCCTTGGGCAGATCCAGTAAAGAAAATGGAGGTCCATCCCCTGTGCTTGCTCAGGGGACCCTCCATATATCTCTAACCGGAGAGGAGGCTTACTCCTCTCCTTCGCTTATGGGTGTAGGGGACTCCCCCTCACCCCCTTCTCTGGAGGTGCTTTCGGGCGCCTCCCTTTTACCAGCGGCAGTCCCCTCTGTTCTTTCCAAGGGTACTGCCAAGAAAGCCAGCAGGCAGCCCTTAGCCAGCCGCTCCAAATCGAAGCGGCTCGGTAGGGCAAACCCCCTTAGGGGGGAGAGGGAAGCCAGGCCCCTTCGGTAGCTTCCCTCAAAAGACCTGCTAGCAAGAATACTGAACCTTGCCGGGGTCAAGGCCCATGCCTCCCCAAAGAAGACTAGTGACGATACTGCCAATGGGACCTGCGATGTCTTGGGGGAGGATGGCCAACTGGAGGCCCCCCCTGAGATAGACATGGTCCTTGAGGAAACCCAGCCTCAGACGGTAGGGCCTTCCATGGGGATGAATCCTGGCTCGGCGCCAAGCACCGAACCCGAATTCGCCCCGATGCAAGGTCCTCCTCAAACGGCTGTGGTTTCCGAAACAGTACAAGGAGGGGAGGGATCTCCTCCGACCGTTGCCCCCACGACTACCAGGACCTTCTCCATTTCAGAGAATGACCTGGCTGAGGCCGGTCCATCTGGCCTGGGGGCTTCTTCCGGCGGAGGTGAGAAGCGGGTTCATTCCCTGCCCTCCTCTCCAAAAAAGAAAAAGACAAAAAAGACTCGGGGCTCCTCTCCATCCGCGGGGGCTGCGGGGATGGATGGGTCTGCTGCCACTCTGGCAAGCGACCAAGCCAAGATCGGCACATCCGCCCCCTCAGCCCCCCCGGTTGCGGAGCCCCTGACTAAGCCAACACCAAGAGTGCACAGGGCGGAGCCTCGATGACATCGGGGCCCCTGATTCAGAGGTTACCTGGCGTTTTCGAGCCCGCTGGCTTCAAACGCTTCCTCGTTATTCGCTCCACTGATGGCAGCGGAAACCAGGTGCAGCTGTCCAGCTGCACCTGGTTAGGAGGTATACTATCATTTCTGCGTACATTCCAACTTCAGCTGACTTCGACGCGGGGGACTTCCGCCGCGTCGTGGCACGGTTGCCGAGTCCCTTTCTCTTGCTTGGAGATCTGAATGCCAGGCATCCTCTCAGGGGGGAGATTACTCAATAAATCCCAGAGGACAAGTCCTTGCCGATCTGATCGAAGAGCTTGAGATAGGTGTCCTAAACGTGGATGAGTTTACGCATCACTGTCCGAGAACCGCTTCATTTTCTTGCCTTGACCTATCTTTGTGCTCTTCGGATGCACAGCCTGATTTTGATTGGGGGGTGGTCGATGACATCTATGGTAATGATCACTTTCCCATTCAAATATCATTTTCAGGACACCTGCCGCCTGAGAGCCCACCTCGGTGGTGCTTGGCGCGGGCGAGGTGGCCTGCATTTCAGGAAATGACTGAATTCTCTATCTCAGTCGAGGAGTTTAGGTCGGTAGATGAGGCCGTTGAGTTCTTTTCCGGCAACCTCATCGCCGCGGGCCTGACTACTATTCCTAGAACGTCTGGCCGTTTTGCACGCCGACCGCTCCCATGGTGGTCGGCCGAGTGTGAGACGGCCCTCAAACAGAAGCGTTATGCCTACATGCGCTATAAGCGCCGCCCGAACGATTTCACTGTCGGTGAATTTCGTCTGGCTAGGGCTAGGTTCCGGTATATTTCGAATCACGCACGCCGCTCTTCTTGGCGGGCATACGTCTCTTCACTTAACGGGAAGGCCCCTTTAGCAGAGGTTTGGAAGCAAGTCAAAAGGATTCGGGGCAAGTTCTCGCAGGACCCCCTCCCGTCCTCCAGGAGAATGGGACCGCAATCTCGGACCCCGCGTCCGTTGCGGAATCCTTCGCGACCGCTTTTTCCGCATTCTCTAGCTTGAATGCTGCTCCGCCAGCATTCATTCACGTCGTCATGTCGCGGAAGGCCACCGGCTGGACTTTACCTCCAAAGGCGAAGAACCCTTCAATGACAGGTTTACTGTGAATTAGTTTCGCTCCGCTCCTGCTTCGTGCGCGGACACCGACAATGGTACGGACTATGTCCCGTACGCCATGCTTCGACACCTGGGTGAGTGAGGCATGGCCTTTCTCTTAGATTTGTTCAACAGGATCTGGGCGGAGGGTCTTCTCCCAGATTCCTGGCGAATCGCTACTGTGCTCGCCCTTCGCAAACTGGAGAGAGATCACTCTACTCCGGCCGGTTTCCGCCCAATCTCTCTAACCTCTTGCGTGTGCAAGTTGATGGAGAAATTGGTAAATGTTAGATTAGCCTTTTTCCTGGACAGCGGAGGCCATCTGTCTTCCGCACAGTGCGGCTTCCGCATGTTCCCTCCACATCTGATGCTCTGCTCCGACTGGAAAATGCCGTCTGCGAGGCTTCCCTTCGTAGACAGCACTACGCCACGGTCTTTTTCGATCTGGAGAAGGCCTATGATACCGCATGGCGATATCGTATCATGAAGACTCTCCACACGATGGGGGCGAGGGGACGCCTCCCAATGTTTATATTTGAATTTTTGCGAGATCGTTGATTCCGCGTTCGGGTGAGGGGAGCCCTCTCCGGCCCAAAGGAGCAGGAAGAGGGTGTCCCGCAGGAGAGTGTCCTCAGTGTCACACTCTTTGCCCTGAGCATCAACGGCATCACCTCGGTGCTGCCGGAAGATGTTCTTGCTACGCTCTACGTGGACGACCTTTCGATCTCTTTTGTCGCGGCCCAGATCCCCATTCTGGCGCGTTGACTCCAACAGGCATTGAACCGCGTCTCTCGCTATGCCGAAGCGCACAGGTTTCGGTTTTCTTGGGCCAAGACTAAGCTGGTGCACTTCTGCCGCCATCCACGGCTCCACCCCCACCCAGATTTGTTTCTTAATGGGGTGCGCCTGGATGTGGTTGAGTCGCACCGTTTCCTTGGTCTTGTATTCGACCGACACCTCACCTGGGAGGCTCATATTCGCAGCCTTAGGGTCTCTTGTACCCGCGCCATGGATATTCTCCGTTTCGTGACGTTCAGCGCTTGGGGCGCTGATAGGGCTACTGCTCTACTTTTTTATCGATCCTTTATTCGTTCGAAACTCGACTACGGATCCGAGTTTTATGCATCCGTAGCCGAGCGTTTATTGCGGAAGGTGGATTCGATCCACCACACCGGCCTTCGCCTTGCGACCGGTGCCTTCCGCATATCGGCCACCGAAGCATCAATCTCAGTATATCCTTAAGGGCACTGCTATTCAATCCACCGACACTGAGAAGGACTTGGGTGTAACAATCCCTTGTGATCTAAAGTTCTCAAAACAGTGCATTGAGGCAGAGAAAAAGGCCCAAAGGATGCTAGGCTACATAAAGCGCCAGTTTGGATATCGGAACAAGGAGATTGTACTGTGTTTGTACAACTGACTTGTCTGACCGCACCTGGAGTATGCCGTACAATTTTAGAATCCTTTACTTCGAAAGGACATCGCGAGATTAGAACGCGTGCAAGCCAGGGCAACCAAACTGATTCCCTTTATCAGACATAAAAGTTATGAAGATAGATTGAGGGAATTAGATCTGTTCTCGTTGGAAACCCTTAGACTGCGTGGTAAGCTCATCGAAGTTTTCAAAATACTTCGAGGGTTCGACAATGTTGACTACCGGGATATTTTCACACTTGTTGAGAGCAGAACAAGAAATCAAGGCTTCAACTTGAACTGAAACGTTACAACCACGATCTGTGTGGAAAATTTTTCACGTAAAGTATCTGCGGTAGTTGAAACGCACTTCCAGTGGAAGTTGTCAACAGTGAATCTGTTGACCAGTTCAAATCAAGACTAGACAGGGTCTTGAAAAGTGGCCGTTTAAGGACTTAAAGCATTTGAGCAGAGATGTACCCGCTCGACTGCTGGGCCAAAGGTACCCTCTTTGAATGAACCGTAAGGTCTTCTAGGGTACTTTCTTTCCTTGCTACTCTCTCTTCTCTCTCTGACGCCCCCTTGTCGCGGGAAGAGAGCTTGTGCGTACCCTTGACTTTTCGAGCTATGTCGGTGGGGATTCCTGGCTCTGCCAGGCCTGAGGCAACCAAGCCTCAGACGGTAGGGCCTTTCATGGGGGGGGAATCCGGGATCGGCGCCAAGCACCGAACCCGAATCCACCCCTATGCAAGGTCCTTGCTTCCTTGAAGCAATGTGGTGCATAACTCCTTGAGGAAGAAATCCTGTTCGTTCAGGCCCAGGATCGACTCTCATTCCACAAAGCTAAGGACTTGGTCCTGGCACGCCCGGCTCTGCCTGGGACGTCTTACGCCTCAATAGTTAGAAAGGCACCCTCTGCTCCTGGCCCATCCAGACCAACGAGCACGGTTGTTTCCGCGCCCATTCGGAGCCCTTCTGCGGGCTCTACTCAACGCAGGCGCTCCTCTGGTAAAGCTGGCGTCAAAAAAGGTTCACACCCAACCCCGGCTAAAACCAAGGCTCCCCCCCCACTTTTCCTTAGCGTGACCGTTTCCCGTAAAGCGAAACGGCCAGGCGCCTCCACCGAGTCGTTAGACTCACAGGAGGCAACAGCCCTGAAGTTGGTCGCCAGGCCATCTTCCGACGTTCCTAAAGCTGTCCCCCGAAAGGAGGAGAGCAACAAAGAGATTCGGCTCGTTCGCCCACGCCTAGTGGTGGAGCGAGTGGCTCGGAGACGGTGGTTTCTCAAAAAGAGGGCCCTCCGCCTCCGAAACCGCAATGCCCGCCTAAGGTTTCGAGGCGGAGGGAGGAAAAGACAGGCATGACCACCCCAACCTCCCCCAATTTGTCCGGCCAACAGCGCCTAGGGTTCTGCCTCCTGGAAGCGTACGGCCATTCCCGTGAGGGTCTTATGTCCGAGGAGGGCCCCCCGCGTCTCCTCCGAGCTAGGCCTGGAGGGCATATTCCTTCAATGGAATTGCCGTGGACTCCGGGCGAACTGGGAGGAGCTGCGGAGGCTCGTCTCGTCCCGTTCCCCGTTAGCTATTTTTCTGCAGGGGATCATGCTAGGTGCGTGCCCCCTGCCCGCCCTCCCGGGGTATAAGGGTCTTGCGACCCCACCACCACGAGATGGCCGGGCTGGGGGATGCTCGGTTTGCACCCGGCATCATGTCTCCGTTCTTCCTTTCACTTTAGATACCTCCTTTCAGGCAGTGGCTGTGCAGCTGCACCTGGATGGAAGGTATACTATCATTTCTGCGTACATTCTACCGTCAGCTGACTTCGACGCGGGGGACCTCCACCGCTTCGAGGCACGGTTGCCGAGGCCCTTTCTCCTGCTTGGAGATCTGAACGGCAGGCATCCTCTCTGGGGAGATTACTCAATAAATCCCAGGAAACAAGTCCTTGCCCATCTGATCGAAGAGCTTGAGATAAGTGTCAGAAATGTGGATGAGTTTACGCATCACTGCCCGAGAACCGCTTCATTTTCTTGCCTTGATCTATCATTGTGCTCTTCGAATGCACAGCCTGATTTTGATTGGAGGATAGTCGATGACCTCCATGGTTGTAATCACTTTCCCATTCAAATATCCTTTTCATGGCAACTGCCGCCTGAGAGCCCACCTCGGTGGTGCTTGGCGCGGGTGCGCTGGCCTGAATTTATGGAGATTATTGAATTCTCTATCTCAGTCGAGGAGTTTAGGTCGCTAGATGAGGCCGTTGAGTTCTTCTCCGGCAACCTCATCACCGTGGGCCTGACTACTATTCCCAGAACGTCTGGCCGTTTTGCACGTCGACCACTCCCTTGGGGGTCGGCCACTCCCTTGGGGGTCGGCCGAGTGTGAGAAGGCCGTCAAACAGAAGCGTTATGCCTACATGCGCTATAAGCGTCGCCGGAACGATTTTACTGTCGCTGAATTTCGTCGGGCTAGGGCTAGGTTCCGGTATATTTCGAAGCACGCCCACCACTCTTATTGGCGGGTATACGTGTCTTCACCTAACGGAAAGACCCATTTAGCAGAGGTGTGGAAGTGAGTCAAAAGGATTTGGGGCAAGTTCTCGCAGGACCCCCCTCCCGTTCTCCAGGAGAATGAGACCGCAATCTCGGACCCCGCGTCCGTAGCTGAATTCTTAGCGACCGCTTTCTCCGTATTCTCTAGCCGGGATGCTGCTACGCCAGAATTCAATGCACATCATGATGTCGCGGAAGTCCACCGGCTGGACTTTACCTCCAGAGGCGGAGAACACTTCAACAATAAGTTTACTGTGAATGAGTTGCGCTTCGCTCTTGATTCGTGCGCGGACACCTCCCATGGTCCGGACGATGTCCCGTACGCCATGATTCAAACACCTGGGTGAGCGAGGCATGGCGAATCACTACTGTGCTCGCCTTTCGCAAACCGAGGAGAGATCACTCTACTCGGGCTGGTTTCCGCCCAATCTCTCTAGCCTTTTGCGTGTGCAAGTTGATGGAGAAAATGGTAAATGTTAGATTAGCCTTTTTCCTGGATAGCGGAGGCAATCCGTCTTCTGCACAGTGTGACTTCCACAAGTTCTACTCCACGTCGGATGCTCTGCTCCGACTGGAAAATGCCGTCTGCCAGGACTTCCTTCGTAGACAGCACTACGCCACGGTGTTTTTTGATCTGGAGAAGGCCTATGATACCGCATGGCGATACGGTATCATGGAAACTCTCCACACGATAGGTACGAGGGGACGCCTCCCAATGTTTATATCTGAATTTTTGCGAGATCGTCGATTCCGCGTACGGGTGGGGGGGAGCCCTCTCCGGCCCAAAGGAGCAGGAAGAGGGTCTCTCGCACGAAAGTGTCATCAGTGTCACAGTCTTTGCCCTGAGCATTAACGGCATCACCTCGGTGCTGCCGGAGGATGTTCTCGCTACGCTCTATGTGGACGACCTTTCGATCTCTTTTGGCGTGGCTCAGATGCCAACTTTGGAGCGTCGACTCCAACAGGCATTGAACCGCGTCTCTCGCTATGCCGAAGCGCACAGGTATAGGTATTCTTTGTCCAAGACTAAGGTGGTGCACTTCTGCCGCCATTCTCGGCTTCACCCCGACCCAGATTTGTTTCTTAATGGGGTGCGCCTGAAAGTGGTTGAGTCGCACCGTTTCCTTGGTCTTGTATTCGACCGATGCCTCACCTCGGAGGCTCATATTCGCAGCCTTAGGGTCTCTTGTACCCGCGCCATGGACATTCTCCGTTTCGTGACGTTCAGCTCTTGGGGCGCTGATAGGGCTACTGCCTTACTTTTTTTATCGATCCTTTGTTCGTTCGAAGCTCGACTACGGATGCGAGTTTTATGCATCCGCAGCCGAGCGTTTATTGCGGAAGGTGGATTCGATCCACTACACCCGCCTCCGCCTTTCGACCGGTGCCTTCCGCACTTCCCCCATTGAGAGCCTGTTGGTCGATGCTGGGGAGATGCCGCGTGCAGTGCATCACTCGCCTGTACGCGCGAGCCCAGCGCCTACTTCAGTTGCCAACAGCTCTCACTGCATCCGCAGCTGATCTCGACGGTGCCTATGCCGCCGAGAGACGCCAGTCTTACCCTAAGCCCTTTGGATTTAGGGCCAGGAAACTCCTTCGAGAGGTAGATATAGCTCTCGGGCAGGTGGCGCCCCTGGTTCTGCCCAGGACGCCACCCTGGACGGTACCACATTTGGCTATTTGTCGCCACGCCTCTTCTCCAAAAGCTTGTACTGCGCCGGGAGTATTGCGTTCGACCTTTTTGGAGCTCACCTCGTGTCACGCTCGAAACGTGCCAGTGTATACGGATGGCTCTAAGTCCCAAGAGGGGGTCGGCTTCCACGTCGTGTCCCCTCTGTTTGAAGTCAGCGGGGCTCTGCCAGGTGATGCGTCTGTCTTCACGGCCGAACTGGTGACAATACACCACTCGGTACGGGAGATTACGCGACGTGCCCGGTTCGGAGACTGGATTGTGACCTATAGCGACTCACAAAGCGCCCTGAGTGCTCTCGGGGCATTGGAATCTCCGCATCCCCTGGTTCGCGATATCCGTGACGTCACGGTTTTGCCGAGCCGGGCGGATGTCGAGATTATTTTCTGCTGGGTTCCTGGACATGTAGGAATTGCGGGGAATGAGCGTGCCGATGAGGGCGCCAAAGAGTCCGCAAGGACTCTGCGACCGGACCAGCGTTTCGCTCTTCCTCACACCGACTACATGGCAGGAATACGGGCAGCTCTTCGGACTGCTTGGCAAAGAAGATGGAGACGGTCGAAGGGAACTTAAATTTCGTGCCATTGCGTCGCGACTGTTCCCATGGACCTATCCACCAATGCCGCGGCGGCTTCAGGTCGCTTTCTGTCGTCTCCGAATCGGGCACACTCGTGTGATGCATCGCTATTTGATGGAGCGCTCGCCTGCGCCCTATTGCGTCGTCCCCCAGACTGTTCAGCACATTCTTGTCGAATGTCCCAGTCTGGGTGATCTTCGCGCATGATACCTGTCCCGATACCGGGATTGGCGGGGTCGCTACCGCCTGTCCCTTGTACTCGGGACAGATTCGTGTACATTGATTGGTGGACTTATAGACTTTTTTTTTTGGAGGGGGGGTGCTGCTTTCTCCCCTTTATTTAACTAGGTTTTATTTTTTTTGTTATTGTTCTTTTCTTTGTTGGTCGCACGCTCCTGCCGGGGTGAGGGTGTCCTCTCCCCGACGCCTGAGATTGCTTCCTAATTGTTATGATCTTCCCTTTTTATCATTGTTGTGTTTTCATATTCCTATTTTAAAGTAGCCTAGTGCTAGGCTCTCGTGATTCCGGCGATTTATGCCCAAGTGGGCAGTCGCCAGATAGGCTCCTAAAATAATTACAAAAAAAAAATCCTTATTTATATGTCACACTCGTAAGATTGAGTAATCCTTAAGAGACAGAGCATGACTACTGTCTAAATATATTTGAAGAGCATCTTGCAGAGAAGGCCGCAAAGCCACGAAAAGTACAAACTCCAATACTGGTTCATTTCCCACTACAAAGAGGGCAAGGGCAGTTTCATCCAAGCATCCCGGTATCTGGAGAGAGAGAGATAGGACTCATCCCTGAAGGTCATCTTTAAAAGTACGAGAAGGGAGTCTTCATAGACTCAAAGATGTTACCTAAGCGAAAATGCTCTCCAACCTCTCATACCTATCTGATGGCACCGTTTGACCATTAAGTCTCACAAGTCCTCGCATGTCTACTATCCACTAACTTCATACGTCGCAAATACATTAAATGCTGGGGATCCATTCTCACAACAAATCGTACTCTGTACAAAAATGGCTGTACGACTTGAGACAGAGACGCAATGCAGCCAACTCACTTTCAATTATCAAATACGCTGTTGCCGCTCAGATTGGGTCAGTGGAACATAAGGTGATAGTGGAGTTGTTCAAATGGTTTCTTGGCTGCTGTGTAAATCCAGCCCAAATGGCAACTCAGCGGAGTATTCAGAAAGGAAATAGGAAAGAGATAGTAGAATAGTGAATAGGAAAAAGACTTGAGAGTAGAATAGTGAATAGGAAAAAGACTTGAATGGGTTCGATGTTCAAGGTTATGCAGAACTCAAGAAATCAGGGAACAAAGAGGCAGAAGCTTAAGAATTTGAGCAATTTGGTTACTAATAAACAACAAGGTTTTAAGAGTAGATTTATTTAAGAACTAACTACTACCCCCAAATTATTTACAATTGGAGGAACGCCATAGAGATTTATCTGCTTGACAAAAATAGACCCAAGATTCGAACCTAAAGAATGAAACTATTTAATTAAATATGAGCATAACAGAACTCTTTGAAAGAAAAAAATTAATAATGAAATGTATTACAAAAAGAATATAAATTTAGTAATATAAAAATATAAATATAAAGCTACATTATATAATAAACTTAATTTGGTTTAGTGTCTAATTTATAACTAAGAAAACTTTATGAGGAGGTGAGGAAATCTTCATCCTGCAAGGAAACTTTGTGGCTAATGGAATATATAATTTCTTAAAAGGGTAAATAATAAAATAGATAAGGGAGCTCAAATCATCTTTATATATATATATATATATATATATGAGAATACTTAGCCCTTTACTGGGGTCTTTTTTACTTCTTATTTAATCATCTGAAGTTAGAGCATTTAGTTTGTAAAAGTGAATTTTGAAAAATTTACAATTTGGAATGTTCAATACAAACAATCATAATTATATATCAAAATATCATCTCTGAAATTCGCTGAATGTACTTTAAACTAAGTAATACCTGAAAATATGAAATGATTCCAGTAAAGCACTCCAACTTAACTTGCCTATCTAAAAAAATATATTGAAATCAAAAGAAAAGGAGAATAAGCAGCTCACCGGACAAAAAATTATTCACTTAGGGTGAAAAAACCTAATTTAACATCTGAAGCATCGAGGAACCTTAGGCAGCCGAGAGGCGTAGCTCAGTTTACCTCTAAACGTTAGTTAGGCTTTATTTGTGTTGCGGACGACGTGAAGATCTGTAGATAGCAAATATCAAAATGTGTGATTGCATTTGGCTGCGCCAAAGGTCATCATGTGAAGGAGAGGGTGGAAGTTGGCAATGTTTCAACGAGTACAGTCATCCGGATTTACAAGCAATGGCAGAACTCCCAAGATGTTGAAAACTCTCGCCAGAATTGCGGACGGAAGAAGAGAATCTCGAGGCTTGTAATTGCAAATCGATTTGTTTCGAGGCAGAAATTGCCACAAAACGTCAATTCTGGTCCTTCACGACCCATTCCAGAAAGAATATTACACAGGGAATTCCATGGCATGAACATATGGAGCAAAGTGGCGTGCAAGAGGCCCTTACTATGGTCACAAGTGACTAATTCTTTGTCCGGCGAGCGTATATTACAACGCTCACTCTGCCATGCTTAAAGCCTTTGAAACATGCAATTACTCATTTACTTTTCACCCCATCTACAACCTGATCTTGGATCAAACATCCACCCATCGAATGACCACTCACGTCCAAATATACTTCAAGCATTCTCGCATTTGGTCCATATGCCAGATACAAAAGTCAACTTCTCAAACGCTGCATGCATTCATCGAGTCATTATCGTTAATCACCGTATTCTTCTTTTTTCCGGTCCATACACTCAACGGTTTCATCACATATGAACAATCTTTCATAAACTTTCTTCCAAACTTAACAAAACCATACAACTCTCTCTCTCAATGTGGTAGGGTTTATGAAGATTTGTGACCTTTTCCGCAAACTTCTCTGATTTATGCAATCCAGTCGCACTCACCTTATGTCCCCCAAACTGAACTTTGCTGGCAACCACACACATTTAGACAACTTCGCTTTCACACCAACCTCTTCCAACTTTCTCAAAAAATCACTTACCCTAGGCCTATGTTCTTACATGCTCTCGCTCATCACCAAAATATCATCTAAAAACACTCGTACATTCTTACACGGAAAACTGCTCAACTCCACATTCATTGCACGCTGAAAACCCAAAGCTCAGGTTTCTAAACTGATAATGGCGCTTTGCGGTGGAGAACGTCGTAATAGGCCTGCTCTCTTCAGCCTTAGGCATTTTTTGGTAGTAACCACGTACCAAATCCATCTTTGTAAGTACTTTCATTTTATTCATAATGTGCACACAACCAGACTTAACACTCATGGTAAACCTGTCTTGCAATGTTCATTCATTCACTCTTCTGTAATCAATACAAAGTCGCAAACTTCCATCTGGCTTTCTCACAGGCACAATTGGCCTATTCCAACCACTTACACTTGGCTTAATTACACCAATTTCTTTCCTTTGTACACTGTTTGTCTATCTCTTGATCCGCAGGGAAGGGAAATGACGAGGCCTCTGTTAAATTGGTGTGTCGTCGCTCATCACAATTTTAAACTTGGGCAAGTGAGTGTTGCTGAAGTCGTCATCCCCTTGACTCAAGGCACCGCTTCTATTCCACAAAATCCTGTAAAGCTTTTGCTTCTCACATTACCTCAACTTTTTTTTCAAATTTATTTACTCAATCAATTCTTCATACTTCCAAACATTCGACTTTATAATCACAGAAAGTACACTTGCATTCACCACACGCATATCATTCTCCCACTTGTACTCGTCTCAGTCTCTTCCTTCACAGATCGGGCCAAACTTGGATGCACACGCGCGGATCTTTCATATCATACACGATCGAAGACATGCACAACTCGCTACAGTCGATAGGTTGCAGCACTACCAGCGAATACATACATATTTCCATCATTCTGACCTATCTCAACATCCGAATTCCATCCAATCCTAACACTCAATGTTTCGTTCTGCTTCAAGGGCACACACTCCATCCCATACACCTCCAGACCTTCCATGATATTCACTTTCACACCTCCATCTGGTCCCACATAGCATTAACACTTCAAACTTTCATTTTTCTTGCATTCACCCCATAAGGGGCTCAGCGATTTGCTTTCCTGGTTGCCGTGCTGACGAAGCTCAGCGCCTCATCCCGCCCCAGCTTATCTTCTTATCTTGCTTTCTAACACCCTCTCTTCCTACCATGCTTCTTCACTTTCCATACAACCTCTCCCACAGCTTTTTTCCGGTTAGCCTCTAATTTCACACGGTAGACGCCGACCAGCTTCCTTTCATCCAACCATCCCGGATCGTGGCTGAGGGAGGAAGTGAGAATGCCCCCTCACTCCTGAGCTTTAATTTGGGGTGGTGGGTTTTTAACAACCTGCTTCACCTCCACGCTCATTTTCGTCAAATACTCTTTCTCTCTTTTTACAGTCTATCAATTTCATGCCAAGCCCAAGGTGGAGCCGCCTTGCCGAAGGGCTGCCGGCCACAGAGCGGGAGGTGTGGTCCTAAATGGCGGCAGTAGGATTTTGTCGGCCCCGTGTTCACCGCTTCGCAGAGCGGGCTACTGCGTGGGGTGATTAGTGTTTGCGTCCTTTGTTACTAATAAGGTCACCATACCCGATGATGAGATTAATAAAAAAAACACTTCTCTTTCACCACCGTCGGGGCCGCCTTCGGGTAGCTCCACAGTAGAAAAGGGTGCCCCTCCCCGCCTGTACTTTCACAGGCGACCCTCCAAACTTCATTTAATCCTCTGCCATTCCAACTGGTGCAGGGGACTCCCTCTCACACCCTTCTCTGCGGGCGACTCCCTCCTTTACTTTCCGAGGGGACTGCCAAGAAAGCACGCCAGCGGTCCATAATTGAAGGCTTCGGCCATACTAATCGCTCCTGTAGACGCGCAAAGTCGGGGTTACCCAAAGTCTGTCTAAGTTTCTCCAAGGCCGCACACGATAAGTCTAAATCGTGTGTAGCCAAGTGTGTCAATTGCGGAGAGCCGCACCCCGCTTCTTCAAAGTAATGTGGTGAGTATCTCTTTGAGAAGGAAATCCTGGCCATTCAGGCCCAATGTCGTCTCTAATTTCGCGAGGCTAAAGATATGGTCTTGGGCGATCGGCGCTGCCTGGGACGTCTTATGCCTTAATGTTAAAAAGTCCTTCTACTCCTGGCCTATCCAGCTCTAGGAGCATGGTTGTTTCCGCACCCATTCGGAACGCTTCCTCTGGTTCTACCCACCCCGGGCGCTCCTTTGATAGAGTTGCGGCATAAAGGTTACACACAAAGCCCCGGCTCAAACCACGGCTCCACCTCCTTCCCCGTAAGGCGAAACGGTCACGCGCCTCCACCGAGTCGTTAGACTCACAAGAGGCAACACCCCTGAAGTTAGTCGTGAGGCCATCTTCCGGGGTTCCTAAAGATGCCTTCCGAAAGGAGGACAGCACTAAAGGAGCTCCGGATCCTATGACAGCGCCTTCAGCTCATTGTCTGACCAACAGCACCCGTACTTCTTCCTCAGGGAAGAATCCGGCCATTCCCGTGAGTGGCTTCTCTTCGAAAAGGGTCCCCGCATCTCCTCCGGTTAGGCCTGGACGGCATATTCCTTCAATTGAATTGCCGCAGACTCCGGGCCAACTGGGAGGAGCTGTGGAGCCTCGTCTCTACCATTTTCCCTTGGATATAATTTTGCAGGAGACTATGTTGGGCGCATGCCCCTTGCCCACCCTCCCGTGGTATTTATGGGTTTTACCACCTCACTACCATGGGATGGGGGCTGGGTAGGAGGATGCGCTTTTTCACCCGTCATGATGTCTCCATTCCTCTCTTGGCTTTAGACACCTTTCAGCCAGTAGTTGTGCAGCTGCCCCTGGATAGGAGCTATACTTTTATTTCTGCGTACATTCCACCGTTAGCCGATTTCGATGCTGGGGAATTCCACTGCGTCGTGGCACGATTGCCGAGGCCCTATCTCTTTCTCGAGAGACACCCTCTCTGGGGAGACTACTCCATCAATCCCATGGCTCAGGCCCTTGCAGACCTGATCGACGAGATGGAAGATAGGTGTCGTAAATATGCTTAAGTTTACGTATCACTGCCTGAGAACCGCTACATTTTACTGTCTCGATCTATCATTGAGCTCTCCAGATGCACAGCCTAATTTGGGGTGGCAGATATTCAGTGACCTCCATGGTAGTGATCCCTTTCCCATTTAAATATCATTTTCTGGGACGCGGCTGCGTGAGAGCCCGCCACGGTGGTGCTTGGCGCGAACGCGGTGCTCCCCATTTCAGGAAATGACTGATTTTTCTGCCCAGTCGAGGATTTTAGGTCGGTAGATGAGGCAGGGTACTTCTCCAGTATCCTCATCGCCCTGGGCCTAACTACTATTTCTAGAACGTCTGGCCGTTTTGTACGCCGACTGCTTCTGTGGTGGTCAGCCGAGTGTGAGGCGCCTCTCAAACATAAGCGTTATACCTTCATGTGCTATAAGCGCGGCCCGAAAGATTTCACTCGGTGAATTTGGTCGAGCTAGGGCTAGTTTACGGTATGTTCCTTACCACGCCCGCTCCTCTTCCTGGCAGGCATACCTGTCTTCATTAACGGTAAGACACCTCTAGCAGAGGTGCGGAAGCGAGTCAAGGGGATTCGGGGAGAGTTCTCGCAGGACCCCCTCCCGTTCTCGATGAGAATGCGACCGCAATCTCTGAACCCACGTCCGTGACGGAATCCTTCGAGACCGCTTTCTCCGCATTATCTAGCAGGGATGCTGCTCCGCCACCATTCAATGCGCCTCATGATGTGGCGGAAGGCCGCCGACCTGACTTTACCTCCAGAGGCGGAGAACCCTTCAACGACACCCCGTAAGGGGCGCGGCGATTTGCCATCCTGGCCGCCGTGCTGACGGGATCCAGCGCTCCGTCCGGCCCCAGCTTAGCCTCTCTTCCTTCCTTCAGATAGCCCGATTTCTCCCCTACCTCGTCGCTTTTCATACAACCTCTCCCACAACTTTCTCTGGTCAGCCTCTAATTTCACAGGGTAGAATGCTGACCTTCTTCTCAAGCCAACCACCCCGGATCGGGGCTGAGGGGGGGAGGGGACATTGTTCCCTAACCCCTCAGCTCCGGTTCGGGATGGGTTTTTTTTAACAACCTGCTTCATCCCCACCCACATCTTCCTCACATCCCTTTTCCTCTCCTCTTCACAACCTATATTTTTTACGCCGTGTCCAAGGTGGAGCCGCCATGCCGAAGGACTGCCAGGCCACCAGGCGGGAGGGGTGGTCCCGAATGGCGGCGCCTGGCTCTGCCGGGCTTGTAAGCACCTCTCGCAGTGCGGGCAACTGCGAGAGGTGATGAGCTATTGCGTCCCGTAATCAAAAGAGGGTCACCATGCCCATGTATGAAAAAAAACAAAAACCCCAACCCCCAACTTCCCCAAAAACATCTACGGAGCCGCCCTCGGGCAGCTCCACCGAGAAAATGGAGGTCCCCCCCCTTGTGCTTGCGCAAGGGACCCTCCATAATTCTTTAACCGGAGAGGAGGTTTACTCCTCTCCTACGCCTACGGGTGTAGGGGACTCCCCCTCACCCCCTTCTCTGGAGGTGCTTTCGGGCACCTCCCTATCTCCAGCGGCAGTCCCTCCTTTGCTTTCTAAGGGGACTGCCAAGAAAGCCAGCAGGCAGCCCATTGCCGACCGCCCCTCGTGCAAGCGGCTCGGTAGGGCAAACCCCCTTAGGGGGGAGAGGGAAGCCAGGCCCCTTCGGTCGCTTCCCTCAAAAGACCTGCTGGCAAGAATTTTGAACCTTGCTGGGGTCAAGGCCTGTGCCTCCCCACACCACCTGACTAGTGACAATACTGCCAAGGGGACCTGCGATGTCCTGGGAGGGGATGGCCAACTGGAGGCCCCTCCTGTGATAGACATGGTCCTTGAGGAGACCCAGCCCCAGACGGTAGGGCCTTCCATGGGGGGGAATTCGGGCTCGGCGCCAAGCACCGAACCCGAATCCGCCCCTATGCAAGGTCCTCCTCAAATGGCTGAGGGCTCCGAGGCAGTAGAAGGAGGGGAGGGATCTCCTCCGACAGGTGCCCCTACGACAACCAGGACCTTCTCCATTTCGGAGAGGGACCTGGCTGAGGCTGGTCCATCTGGCCTGGGGACTTCTGCCGGCGGAGGTGAAAAGCGGGTTCATTCCCCGCCCTCCTCTCCTAAAAAGAAAAAGACTAAAAAGACTCAAAAGACGAAGAAGACTCGGGGCTCCTCTCCATCCGCGGGGGCTGCGGGGACGGATGGGTCTGCTGCCACTTTGGTAGGCGACCAAGCCAAGATCGGCACATCCGGCCCCTCTACCCCCTCGTGTGCGGAGCCCATGACTACGACTAAGACCAAGAATGCACAGGGCGGAGCCTCGATGACATCGGGGCCCCTCATTCAGAGGTTACCTGGCGTTTTCGAGCCCGCTGGCTTCAAACGCTTCCTCGTTATTCGCTCCACTGATGGCACCATGTTGTCCAAGGGCAACATGATCCATCAGAGGAGAGGATTAGCTAGTGCAATTGGTAGAGAGCCGAAGGTAACCCGTTTCTCGGACGGGAGCCTTCTGGCGAATGCGGCGAATCCCGCCGAGGCGGCCAAGATAAGTGCTCTTCGGACACTTCATGGCACCCCGGTGAGTGTGACGCCGCACTCTACCATGAACTTTGTGAAAGGAGTAGTTTATGCGAGGGAACTCGTTGACTACTCCATTGAGGACATCACCCTAGAGCTGGCCGACCATGGGGCGGTCAAGGTCGAACGTGTGATGAGAAAACAGGGAGGGGCCTCGAGACCCACCCCTACACTCTTCGTCACGTTCGACTGTGACAAGCTCCCTGAGTCGGTGCGTGCCGGTTGGTACCGCTACCGCGTGAAGGCATTCGTGCCACTGCCGCGGCGGTGCTATTACTGCCACCGCTTCGGCCATACGAATCGATCATGTAGACGTGCAAAATCGGGGTCACCCGAAGTCTGTGTAAATTGCTCCAAGGTCGCACACGATAAGTCCAAATCGTGTGTGGCCAAGTGTGTCAATTGCGGAGAGCCGCACCCTGCTTCTTCGAAGCAATGTGGTGCATATCTCCTTGAGAAAGAAATCCTGGCCGTTCAGGCCCAGGATCGACTCTCATTCCGCGAGGCAAAGGACTTGGTCCTGGCGCGCCCGGCTCTGCCTGGGACGTCATATGCCTCAATAGTTAGAAAGGCACCCTCTGCTCCTGGCCCATCCAGGCCAACGAGCACGGTTGTTTCCGCGCCCATTCGGAGCCCTTCTGTGGGCTCTACCCAACCTGGGCGCTCCCCTGGTAAAGCTGGCGGCAAAAAGGGTTCATACCCTGCCCCGGCTAAAACCAGGGCTCCCCCCTCTTCCCCCAGCGTGACCGTTTCGCGTAAAGCGAAACGGCCACGCGCCTCCACCGAGTCGTTAGACTCACAGGAGGCAACACCCCTGAAGATGGTCGCTAGGCCATCTTCCGGGGTTCCTAAAGCTGTTCCCCGAAAGGAGGACAGCAACAAAGGAGCTTCGGCCTCTTTGCCCACGCCCCGAGGTGGAGCGAGTGGCTCGGAGACGGTGGTTCCTCGAAAAGAGGGCCCCCCGCCTCCGAAGCCGCAACGCCCGCCTAAAGTTTCGAGGCGGAGGGAGGAAAAGACTCGCATGGCGAGCCCAACCTCCCCCAATAAGTCCTCGAAGGCGACAGCGCCTTCAGCGCTTTGTCCGGCCAACAGCGCCCGGGGTTCTGCCCCCGGGAAGCGTACGGCCATTCCCGTGAGGGTCTTCAATTCGAGGAGGGCCCCCGCGTCTCCTCCGAGCTAGGCCTGGAGGGCATATTCCTTCAATGGAATTGCCGTGGACTCCGGGCCAGCTGGGAGGAGCTGCGGAGGCTCGCCTCATCCCGTTCCCCGTTAGCTATTTTTTTGCAGGAGACCATGCTAGGCGCGTGCCCCCTGCCTGCCCTCCCGGGGTATAAGGGTCTTGCGACCCAACCACCGCGGGACGGCCGGGCTGTGGGATGCGCGGTTTACACCCGGCATGATGTCTCCGTTCTTCCTTTCTCTTTAGATACCTCCTTTCAGGCAGTGGCTGTGCAGCTGCACCTGGATAGGAGGTATACTATCATTTCTGCGTACATTCCACCGTCAGCTGACTTCGACGCGGGGGACTTTCGCCGCGTCGTGGCACGGTTGCCGAGGCCCTATCTCTTGCTTGGAGATCTGAACGGCAGGCATCCTCTCTGGGGAGATTACACCATAAATCCCAGGGGACAAGTCCTTGCCGATCTGATCGAAGAGCTTGAGATGGGTGTCCTAAACGTGGATGAGTTTACGCATCACTGTCCGAGAACCGCTTCATTTTCTTGCCTTGACCTATCTTTGTGCTCTTCGGATGCACAGCCTGATTTTGATTGGGGGGTGGTCGATGACCTCCATGGTAGTGATCACTTTCCCATTCAAATATCATTTTCAGGGCAACTGCCGCCTGAGAGACCACCTCGGTGGTGCTTGGCGCGGGCGCGGTGGCCTGCATTTCAGGAAATGACTGAATTCTCTATCTCAGTCAAGGAGTTTAGGTCGGTAGATGAGGCCGTCGAGTTCTTCTCCGGCAACCTCATCGCCGTGGGCCTGACTACTATTCCTAGGACGTCTGGCCGTTTTGCACGCCGACCACTCCCATGGTGGTCGGCCGAGTGTGAGACGGCCCTCAAACAGAAGCGTTATGCCTACATGCGCTATAAGCGCCGCCCGAACGATTTCACCGTCGCTGAATTTCGTCGGGCTAGGGCTAGGTTCCGGTATATTTCGAAGCACGCCCGCCGCTCTTCTTGGCGGGCATACGTGTCTTCACTTAACGGGAAGACCCCTTTAGCTGAGGTGTGGAAGCGAGTCAAAAGGATTCGGGGCAAGTTCTCGCAGGACCCCCCTCCCGTTCTCCAGGAGAATGGGACCGCAATCTCGGACCCCGCGTCCGTGGCGGAATCCTTAGCGACCGCTTTTTCCGCATTCTCTAGCCGTGATGCTGCTCCGCCAGCATTCAATGCACGTCGTGATGTCGCGGAAGGCCGCCGGCTGGACTTTACCTCCAGAGGCGGAGAACCCTTCAACGACAAGTTTACTGTGAGTGAGTTGCGTTCCGCTCTCGCTTCGTGCGCGGACACCGCCCATGGTCCGGACGATGTCCCGTACGCCATGCTTCGACACCTGGGTGAGCGAGGCATGGCCTTTCTATTAGATTTGTTCAACAGGATCTGGGTGGAAGGTCTCCTCCCAGACTCCTGGCGAATCGCTACTGTGCTCGCCTTTCGCAAGCCGGGGAGAGATCACTCTACTCCGACCGGTTTCCGCCCAATCTCTCTAACCTCTTGCGTGTGCAAGTTGATGGAGAAATTGGTAAATGTTAGATTAGCCTATTTCCTGGACAGCGGAGGCCATCTGTCTTCTGCACAGTGCGGCTTCCGTAAGTTCCACTCCACGTCGGATGCTCTGCTCCGACTGGAAAATGCCGTCTGCGAGGCTTTCCTTCGTAGACAGCACTACGCCACGGTGTTTTTTGATCTGGAGAAAGCCTATGATACCGCATGGCGATACGGTATCATGGAGACTCTCCACACGATGGGGGCGAGGGGACGCCTCCCAATGTTTATATCTGAATTTTTGCGAGATCGTCGATTCCGCTTACGGGTGGGGGGAGCCCTCTCCGGCCCAAAGGAGCAGGAAGAGGGTGTCCCGCAGGGAAGTGTCCTCAGTGTCACACTCTTTGCCCTGAGCATCAACGGCATCACCTCGGTGCTGCCGGAAGATGTTCTCGCTACGCTCTACGTGGACGACCTTTCGATCTCTTTTGGCGCGGCCCAGATGCCAACTCTGGAGCGCCGACTCCAACAGGCATTGAACCGCGTCTCTCGCTATGCCGAAGCGCACAGGTTTCGGTTTTCTTTGGCCAAGACTAAGGTGGTGCACTTCTGCCGCCATCCACGGCTTCACCCCGACCCAGATTTGTTTCTTAATGGGGTGCGCCTGGATGTGGTTGAGTCGCACCGTTTCCTTGGTCTTGTATTCGACCGACGCCTCACCTGGGAGGCTCACATTCGCAGCCTTAGGGTCTCTTGTACCCGCGCCATGGACATTCTCCGTTCCGTGACGTTCAGCGCTTGGGGCGCTGATAGGGCTACCGCCTTACTTTTTTATCGATCCTTTGTTCGCTCGAAGCTCGACTACGGATGCGAGTTTTATGCATCCGCAGCCGAGCGTTTATTGCGGAAGGTGGATTCGATCCACCACACCGGCCTTCGCCTTGCGACCGGTGCCTTCCGCACTTCCCCCATTGAGAGCCTGTTGGTCGATGCTGGGGAGATGCCACTCGCTCTGCGCCGCGTGCAGTGCATCACTCGCCTGTACGCGCGAGCCCGGCGCCTCCCCCAGTCGCCAACAGCTCTCACTGCATCCGCAGCTGATCTCGATGGTGCCTATGCCGCCGAGAGACGCCAGTCATACCCTAAGCCCTTTGGGTTTAGGGCCAGGAAACTCCTTCGAGAGGTAGATATAGCTCTCGGGCCGGTGGCGCCCCTGGTTCTGCCCAGGACGCCACCCTGGAGGGTACCACATTTGGCTATTTGTCGCCACGCCTCTGCTCCCAAAGCTTGTACTGCGCCGGGAGTATTGCGTTCGATCTTTTTGGAGCACACATCGTGTCACGCTGGTACCGTGCCAGTGTATACGGATGGCTCCAAGTCCCAAGAGGGGGTCGGCTTCCACGCCGTATCCCCTCTGTTTGAAGTCAGCGGGGCTCTACCAGGCGCTGCGTCTGTCTTCACGGCCGAGCTGGTGGCAATACACCACTCGGTACGGGAGATTACGCGACGTGCCCGGTTCGGAGACCGGATTGTGATTTATAGCGACTCACAAAGCGCCCTGAGTGCTCTCGGGGCATTGGAATCTCCGCATCCCCTGGTTCGCGAAATCCGTGACGCCACGGTTTTGGCGAGCCGGGCAGATGTCGAGATTATCTTCTGCTGGGTTCCTGGACATGTAGGAATTGCGGGGAATGAGGGCGCCAAAGAGTCCGCGAGGACTCTGCGACCGGACCAGCGTTTCGCTCTTCCTCACACTGACTACATGGCAGGAATACGGGCAGCTCTTCGGACTGCTTGGCAAAGAAGATGGGAGACGGTCGAGGGGAACTTAAAGTTGCGTGCCATTGCGCCGCGACTGTTCCCATGGACCTATCCCCCAATGCCGCGGCGGCTTCAGGTTGCTTTCTGTCGTCTTCGAATCGGACACACTCGTGTGACGCATCGTTACTTGGTGGAGCGCTCGCATGTGCCCTATTGCAACGACTGCGTCGTCCCCCAGACTGTTCGGCATATTCTTGTCGAATGTCCCAGTCTGGGTGATCTTCGCGCACGATACCTGTCTCGGTACCGGGATGGGCGGGGTCGCTACCGCCTGTCCCTTGTACTCGGGACGAGTGCGTGCACCATGACTGGTGGACTTATTGACTTTTTGGGGGAGGCCGGCCTTCTCCCCTTTATTTAAGGTTCCTTTTTTTGTTATTGTTTTGTTTTAGATTGCACTCTCCTGCACCGGGGTGAGGGGGACCTCCCCCCGCTGCCGGAGATTGCTTCGATTGTTAAGTTTTTCAAATTTATATTGATTGTTAAGTTTTCATATTTTAACTTTAAAGTAGCCTAATTCTAGGCTGTCGTGTTTTTCGGCGACTTATGCCCAAGTGGGTAGTTGCCAGATGGGCTCTATAAAAAAAAAAAAAAAAAAAAAACCTTCAACGACAGGTTTACATCGAGTGAGGGTATCCTTCCAGACTTCTGGAGAATTCCTAATTTGCTCATTTTCGCAAATCGGGGGATATCACTCTACCGTTTTCCCCCGGCTGGTTCCGCCCAATCTCTCTAAACTCCTGCGCGTTCAAGGTAATAGGGAAATCCATAAACCCCAATCTTTATATCTGAATTTTTTCGAGATCGTCGATTCTGTGTACAGGAGGGGGTGGCCCTCTGCGGTTCAATTGATCAGGAAGAGGGTGTCCCGAAGATAAGTGTTCAGTGTCACACTTTGCCCTGAGCTAAAACAGCATCTCCTCGATTCTGCAGGAAGATGTTCTCCATACACTCTCCGTAGACGACCTTTCGATCTCTTTTGGTGCGGCCCAAATGCCAACTTTAGAGCGTCGACTCCAACAGGCATTGAACCGCATCTCTCTCTATGCCGAAGCGCACAGGCTTCGATTTTCTTTGGTTAAGACTGAGTTGGTTCACTTCTGCCGTCATCCACTGCTCCACCCTGACCCTGACTTGTTTCTAAATTGAGCTCGCCTGACAGTGGTGAACTCGTTCCGTTTCTTTGGTCTTGTATTTGACCGATGCCTCACCTGGAAAGTTCATATTTGCAGCCTTAGGGTCTTTTGTACCCCCACCATGGATATTCTTCGTTCCGCGACATAGGACTACTGCCTTACTTTTTTATAGATTCTTTGTTCGTTCGAAGCTCGACTATGAATGAGAGATTTATGCATCGTCCATAGGTGGGCGTGATAACGAAAAAATGTATCACGATAACCGATAAATCGATAACAATAACCTTATCGGCGACAACCCATAATCGATAACTGGCGATAAATTTATTGTCCGATAAGGTGATTATCGATAAATCCAAAATTATAATACAATATTGATTATTGACTATATATAGCGTTATATTACAATACAATAGTAAGAATATTTGAATACTGTTTCTCAGTTTCTTACCTGGTGAGGCTCTCCTTCATCTCCTCATAGGTTTTGAGGATCATCCTCCCAGCTCCGACCTACCTATTTCTTCCTCCAAAGCATGCGCAGCTCGCCCCTGTGCTAAACTGGAACCAAAAATTGAAATTATCGATTATCGCTAGTTTGGAACCAAAAGTATCAGCGATACCGATTAATCGATAACTCGGAAAAAAATATCGGATAACCGATAACCCGATATCGTTATCGCGATAAATTATCGCGATACGTCCCCCATTGGAAGTCTACTTGTCAATGCTGGGGATATACCACTCGCTCTGAGCCATGCAAAGTGGATTACTCGCCTTTTATCTGAGCCCGGTGCCTCCCTCAGTTGCCAACAGCTCTCACTGCATCCGCAGCTAATCTCGGCGGTGCCTGTACCGCATAAAGACGCCAGTCATAAACTAAGCCCTTTGGCTTTAGGGCCAAGAAACTCCTTCGAGAGCTAGATATAGCTCTCGGGCCCGTGACGCCCCTGGTTTTGCCCAGGACGCCATTCTCGTTGCTACCACCTTTGACTATTTGTCGCCACGCCTCTTCTCCCAGAGCTTGTAACGCGACGGGAGTATTGAGTGTATACGGATGGCACCTAGTCCCAAGAGGGGGTCGGTTCCCACGCTGAATCCCCTCTGTTTGAAGTCAGCGGGCCTATGCCAGGCGCTGTGTCTGTATTCACGGCCGAGCCTTATGCAATACACCCCTCGGTACGGGAGATAACGCGACGTGCTTGGGTGGAGACCCGATTGTGATTTAAGGCAACTCACAAAGCGCCTTAAATGCTCTCGGGGCATTGGAATCTACGGATTCCATATTCACGATATCCGTGACGCCACGGTTTTGTCGAGCCGGTCGGATGTCAAGATTATCTTCTGCTGGGTTCCTGGACATGTAAGAATTGCGGGAAATGAGTCCGCGATGACTGGGTGACCAGACCAGCGTTTCGCTTTTCCTCACACCGATTACATAGCAGGAATACGGGCAGCTATCCGGGCTGTTTGGCAAATATGACGAGAGATGGACGAGGCGAACCTAAAGTTACATGCCATTGCGCCGCGGCTGTTCCTATGGACCTACCCCCAATGCCCCCCGAAAGGGGCGCGGCGATTTACCATCCTGGCCGCCGTGCTGACGGGATCCAGCGCTCCGTCCGGCCCCAGCTTAGCCTCTCTTCCTTCCTTCAGATAGCCCGATTTCTCCCCTACCTCGTCGCTTTTCATACAACCTCTCCCACAACTTTCTCTGGTCAGCCTCTAATTTCACAGGGTAGAATGCTGACCTTCTTCTCAGCCAATCGTCCCGGATCGGGGCTGAGGGGGGAGGGGACAATGTCCCCTAACCCCTGAGCTCCGGTCTGGGGTGGTTGGCTTTTAACAACCTGCTTCATCCCCACCCATACCTTCCTCACATCCCTTTTCCTCTCGTCTTCAAAATCTATCCGTTTTACGCCGTGTTCAAGGTGGAGCCGCCATGCCGAAGGACTGCCAGGCCACCAGGCGGGAGGGGTGGTCCCAAATGGCGGCGCCTGGCTCTGCCGGGCCTGTAAGCACCTCTTGCAGTGCGGGCTACTGCAAGAGGTGGTGAGCGATTGCGTCCCGTAAAACAAAGAGGGTCACCATGCCCAATGATGAAACAAAAAAACATCTCCCCCTAATTCCCCCTATAACAACAACGGAGCCGCCCTCGTGCAGCTCCACAGAAAAGATGGAGGTCCCCCCCCCCTGTGCTTGCGCAGGGGACCCTCCATACCTCTTCAACCGGAGAGGAGGCTTACTCCTCTCCTACGCCTACGGGTGTAGGGGACTCCCCCTCACCCCCTTCTCTGGAGGTGCTTTCGGGCACCTCCCTATCTCCAGCGGCAGTCCCTCCTATGCTTTCTAAGGGGACTGCCAAGAAAGCCAGCAGGCAGCCCATTGCCGACCGCCCCTCGTACAAGCGGCTCGGTAGGGCAAACCCCCTTAGGGGGGAGAGGGAAGCCAGGCCCCTTCGGTCGCTTCCCTCAAAAGACCTGCTGGCAAAAATATTAAACCTTGCCGGGGTCAAGGCCTGTGCCTCCCCACTAAAGACTTATGACGCTGCCAAAGGGACCTGCGATGTCCTGGGAGGGGATGGCCAACTGGAGGCCCCTCCTGTGATAGACATGGTCCTTGAGGAAAACCAGCCTCAGACGGTAGGGCCTTCCATGGGGGGGAATCCGGGCTTGGCGCCAAGCACCGAACCCGAATCCGCCCCTATGCAAGGTCCTCGTCAAACGGCTGTGGATTCTCAGGCAGGACAAGGAGGGGAGGGATCTCCTCCGGATGAATCCCCTGCGCCCACCGGGACCTTCTCCATTTCAGAGAAGGACATGGCTGAGGCCGGTCCATCTGGCCTGGGGGCTTCTACCGGCGGGGGTGAGAAGCGGGTTCATTCCCCGCCCTCCTCTCCTAAAAAGAAGAAAAAGACAAGAAAGACGAAAAAGACTCGGGGCTCCTCTCCATCCGCGGGGGCTGCGGGGACGGATGGGTCTGCTGCCACTTTGGTAGGCGACCAAGCCAAGATCGGCAAATCCGGCCCCTCTACCCCCTCGTGTGCGGAGCTCCTGACCAAGACTAAGACGAAGAATGCACAGGGCGGAGCCTCGATGACATCGGGGCCCCTCATTCAGAGGTTACCTGGCGTTTTCGAGCCCGCTGGCTTCAAACGCTTCCTCGTTATTCGCTCCACTGATGGCACCATGTTGTCCAAGGGCAACATGATCCATCAGAGGAGAGGATTAGCTAGTGCAATTGGTAGAGAGCCGAAGGTAACCCGTTTCTCGGACGGGAGCCTTCTGGCGAATGCGGCGAATCCCGCCGAGGCGGCCAAGATAAGTGCTCTTCGGACACTTCATGGCACCCCGGTGAGTGTGACGCCGCACTCTACCATGAACTTTGTAAAAGGAGTAGTTTATGCGAGGGAACTCGTTGACTACTCCATAGAAGACATCACCCTAGAGCTGGCCGACCATGGGGCGGTCAAGGTCGAACGTGTGATGAGAAAACAGGGAGGGGCTTCGAGACCCACCCCTACACTCTTCGTCACGTTCCACTGTGACAAGCTCCCTGAGTCGGTGCGTGCCGGTTGGTACCGCTACCGCGTGAAGGCATTCGTGCCACTGCCGCGGCGGTGCTATTACTGTCACCGCTTCGGCCACACGAATCGATCATGTAGACGTGCAAAATCGGGGTCACCCGAAGTCTGTGTAAATTGCTCCAAGGTCGCACACGATAAGTCCAAATCGTGTGTGGCCAAGTGTGTCAATTGCGGAGAGCCGCACCCTGCTTCTTCGAAGCAATGTGGTGCATATCTCCTTGAGAAAGAAATCCTGGCCGTTCAGGCCCAGGATCGACTCTCATTCCGCGAGGCTAAGGACTTGGTCCTGGCGCGCCCGGCTCTGCCTGGGAATTCATATGCCTCAATAGTTAGAAAAGCACCCTCTGCTCCTGGCCCATCCAGGCCAACGAGCACGGTTGTTTCCGCGCCCATTCGGAGCCCTTCTGCGGGCTCTACTACACCCGGGCGCTCCCCTGGTAGAGCTGGCGGCAAAAAGGGTTCACACCCAGCCCCGGCTAATACCAGGGCTCCCCCCTCTTCCCCCAGCGTGACCGTTTCCCGTAAGGCGAAACGGCCACGCGCCTCCACAGAGTCGTTAGACTCACAGGAGGCAACACCCCTGAAGATGGTCGCTAGGCCATCTTCCGGGGTTCCTAAAGCTGTTCCCCGAAAGGAGGACAGCAACAAAGGAGCTTCGGCCCCTTCGCCCACGCCCCGAGGTGGAGCGAGTGGCTCGGAGACGGTGGTTCCTCGAAAAGAGGGCCCCCCGCCTCCGAAGCCGCAACGCCCGCCTAAGGTTTCGAGGCGGAGGGAGGAAAAGACTCGCATGGCGAGCCCAACCTCCCCCAATAAGTCCTCGAAGGCGACAGCGCTTTGTCCGGCCAACAGCGCCCGGGGTTCTGCCCCCGGGAAGCGTACGGCCATTCCCGTGAGGGTCTTCAATTCGAGGAGGGCCCCCGCGTCTCCTCCGAGCTAGGCCTGGAGGGCATATTCCTTCAATGGAATTGCCGTGGACTCCGGGCCAACTGGGAGGAGCTGCGGAGGCTCGTCTCGTCCCGTTCCCCGTTAGCTATTTTTTTGCAGGAGACCATGCTAGGCGCGTGCCCGCTGCCTGCCCTCCCGGGGTATAAGGGTCTTGCGACCCCACCACCGCGGGATGGCCGGGCTGGGGGATGCGCGGTTTACACCCGGCATGATGTCCTCGTTCTTCCTTTCTCTTTAGATACCTCCTTTCAGGCAGTGGCTGTGCAGCTGCACCTGGATAGGAGGTATACTATCATTTCTGCGTACATTCCACCGTCAGCTGACTTCGACGCGGGGGACTTCCGCCGCGTCGTGGCACGGTTGCCGAGGCCCTATCTCTTGCTTGGAGATCTGAACGGCAGGCATCCTCTCTGGGGAGATTACTCCATAAATCCCAGGGGACAAGTCCTTGCAGATCTGATCGAAGAGCTTGAGATGGGTGTCCTAAACGTGGATGAGTTTACGCATCACTGTCCGAGAACCGCTTCATTTTCTTGCCTTGACCTATCTTTGTGCTCTTCGGATGCACAGCCTGATTTTGATTGGGGGGTGGTCGATGACCTCCATGGTAGTGATCACTTTCCCATTCAAATATCATTTTCAGGGCAACTGCTGCCTGAGAGACCACCTCGGTGGTGCTTGGCGCGGGCGCGGTGGCCTGCATTTCAGGAAATGACTGAATTCTCTATCTCAGTCGAGGAGTTTAGGTCGGTAGATGAGGCCGTTGAGTTCTTCTCCGGCAACCTCTTCGCCGTAGGCCTGACTACTATTCCTAGGACGTCTGGCCGTTTTGCACGCCGACCACTCCCATGGTGGTCGGCCGAGTGTGAGACGGCCCTCAAACAGAAGCGTTATGCCTACATGCGCTATAAGCGCCGCCCGAACGATTTCACTGTCGCTGAATTTCGTCGGGCTAGGGCTAGGTTCCAGTATATTTCGAAGCACGCCCGCCGCTCTTCTTGGCGGGCATACGTGTCTTCACTTAACGGGAAGACCCCTTTAGCTGAGGTGTGGAAGCGAGTCAAAAGGATTCGGGGCAAGTTCTCGCAGGACCCCCCTCCCGTTCTCCAGGAGAATGGGACTGCAATCTCGGACCCCGCGTCCGTGGCGGAATCCTTAGCGACCGCTTTTTCCGCATTCTCTAGCCGTGATGCTGCTCCGCCAGCATTCAATGCACGTCGTGATGTCGCGGAAGGCCGCCGGCTGGACTTTACCTCCAGAGGCGGAGAATCCTTCAACGACAAGTTTACTGTGAGTGAGTTGCGTTCCGCTCTCGCTTCGTGCGCGGACACCGCCCATGGTCCGGACGATGTCCCGTACGCCATGCTTCGACACCTGGGTGAGCGAGGCATGGCCTTTCTGTTAGATTTGTTCAACAGGATCTGGGTGGAAGGTCTTCTCCCAGACTCCTGGCGAATCGCTACTGTGCTCGCCTTTCGCAAGCCGGGGAGAGATCACTCTACTCCGACCGGTTTCCGCCCAATCTCTCTAACCTCTTGCGTGTGCAAGTTGATGGAGAAATTGGTAAATGTTAGATTAGCCTATTTCCTGGACAGCGGAGGCCATCTGTCTTCTGCACAGTGCGGCTTCCGTAAGTTCCACTCCACGTCGGATGCTCTGCTCCGACTGGAAAGTGCCGTCTGCGAGGCTTTCCTTCGTAGACAGCACTACGCCACGGTGTTTTTTGATCTGGAGAAGGCCTATGATACCGCATGGCGATACGGTATCATGGAGACTCTCCACACGATGGGGGCGAGGGGACGCCTCCCAATTTTTATATCTGAATTTTTGCGAGATCGTCGATTCCGCGTACGGGTGGGGGGGAGCCCTCTCCGGCCCAAAGGAGCAGGAAGAGGGTGTCCCGCAGGGAAGTGTCCTCAGTGTCACACTCTTTGCCCTGAGCATCAACGGCATCACCTCGGTGCTGCCGGAAGATGTTCTCGCTACGCTCTACGTGGACGACCTTTCGATCTCTTTTGGCGCGGCCCAGATGCCAACTCTGGAGCGCCGACTCCAACAGGCATTGAACCGCGTCTCTCGCTATGCCGAAGCGCACAGGTTTCGGTTTTCTTTGGCCAAGACTAAGGTGGTGCACTTCTTCCGCCATCCACGGCTTCACCCCGACCCAGATTTGTTTCTTAATGGGGTGCGCCTGGATGTGGTTGAGTCGCACCGTTTCCTTGGTCTTGTATTCGACCGACGCCTCACCTGGGAGGCTCACATTCGCAGCCTTAGGGTCTCTTGTACCCGCGCCATGGACATTCTCCGTTCCGTGACGTTCAGCGCTTGGGGCGCTGATAGGGCTACCGCCTTACTTTTTTATCGATCCTTTGTTCGCTCGAAGCTCGACTGCGGATGCGAGTTTTATGCATCCGCAGCCGAGCGTTTATTGCGGAAGGTGGATTCGATCCACCACACCGGCCTTCGCCTTGCGACCGGTGCCTTCCGCACTTCCCCCATTGAGAGCCTGTTGGTCGATGCTGGGGAGATGCCACTCGCTCTGCGCCGCGTGCAGTGCATCACTCGCCTGTACGCGCGAGCCCGGCGCCTCCCTCAGTCGCCAACAGCTCTCACTGCATCCGCAGCTGATCTCGATGGTGCCTATGCCGCCAAGAGATGCCAGTCATACCCTTAAGCTCTTTAGGTTTAGGGCCAGGAAACTCCTTCGAGAGGTAGATATAGCTCTCGGGCCGGTGGCGCCCCTGGTTCTGCCCAGGACGCCACCCTGGAGGGTACCACATTTGGCTATTTGTCGCCACGCCTCTGCTCCCAAAGCTTGTACTGCGCCGGGAGTATTGCGTTCGATCTTTTTGGAGCACACATCGTGTCACGCTGGTACCGTGCCAGTGTATACGGATGGCTCCAAGTCCCAAGAGGGGGTCGGCTTCCACGCCGTATCCCCTCTGTTTGAAGTCAGCGGGGCTCTACCAGGCGCTGCGTCTGTCTTCACGGCCGAGCTGGTGGCAATACACCACTCGGTACGGGAGATTACGCGACGTGCCCGGTTCGGAGACCGGATTGTGATTTATAGCGACTCACAAAGCGCCCTGAGTGCTCTCGGGGCATTGGAATCTCCGCATCCCCTGGTTCGCGAAATCCGTGACGCCACGGTTTTGGCGAGCCGGGCAGATGTCGAGATTATCTTCTGCTGGGTTCCTGGACATGTAGGAATTGCGGGGAATGAGGGCGCCAAAGAGTCCGCGAGGACTCTGCGACCGGACCAGCGTTTCGCTCTTCCTCACACTGACTACATGGCAGGAATACGGGCAGCTCTTCGGACTGCTTGGCAAAGAAGATGGGAGACGGTCGAGGGGAACTTAAAGTTGCGTGCCATTGCGCCGCGACTGTTCCCATGGACCTATCCCCCAATGCCGCGGCGGCTTCAGGTTGCTTTCTGTCGTCTTCGAATCGGACACACTCGTGTGACGCATCGTTACTTGGTGGAGCGCTCGCATGTGCCCTATTGCAACGACTGCGTCGTCCCCCAGACTGTTCGGCATATTCTTGTCGAATGTCCCAGTCTGGGTGATCTTCGCGCACGATACCTGTCTCGGTACCGGGATGGGCGGGGTCGCTACCCCCTGTCCCTTGTACTCGGGACGAGTGCGTGCACCATGACTGGTGGACTTATTGACTTTTGGGGGGAGGCCGGCCTTCTCCCCTTTATTTAAGGTTCCTTTTTTTTTTGTTATTGTTTTGTTTTAGGTTGCACTGTCCTGCACCGGGGTGAGGGGGACCTCCCCCCGCTGCCGGAGATTGCTTCGATTGTTAAGTTTTCATATTTTAACTTTAAAGTAGCCTAATTCTAGGCTGTCGTGTTTTTCGGCGACTTATGCCCAAGTGGGTAGTTGCCAGATGGGCTCTATAAAAAAAAAAAAAAAAATACCCCCAATGCCGCTCCAGCTTCAGGTTGCTTTCTTTCGTCTCCGAAATGAACACACTCGTGGGACGCACGGCTATTTATGGAGCTCTTGCCCGCGACGACTGCGTTGGCACACACTCTGTTCAGCTCATTCTTGTTGAATGCTCCAGTCTGGGTGATCTTCTCGCACGTTACCTGTCACGCCCGGTACCGGGACGAGTGTGCTCGGGACTGGTCTTTGCACATGGACTTTCGGTCTATGACTTTTTGGAGGAGGCTGGCCTCCTTCACTTTATTTGACTGTTTGTTGTGGTTCGCATGCTCCTGCGCCAGGGTTAGGCGGGCTTACTCCCAACATCGAAGCGCACCTTCCCCCCAGTTGCGTGTTTGCTTTCTTTCCTTTTTTTTACCTGTTGTTTTTTAGCCTTTGTCTTTCCTTTTTATTTCT
Source organism: Ceratothoa steindachneri (assembly GCA_963969495.1). Taxonomy (NCBI): domain Eukaryota; kingdom Metazoa; phylum Arthropoda; class Malacostraca; order Isopoda; family Cymothoidae; genus Ceratothoa; species Ceratothoa steindachneri. The sequence continues at coordinate 15,686,848 of OZ018331.1, read as the reverse complement.
TATCTACACATTTGTTTTTATTTTAGCCTATTAGTAGGCACTTGTGAGTACGGTCTGACATTTCTCCTAGTAGGCAGTCGCCAGATGTGCCTCCCCCCCCCCTCCCAAATTGGGCTTCTCCTCAACCCTTAATTGCTGAACCTGATTCGCTACTTCTGAGTTCGTCCTTCCAGTGGAGCCTAACGCACCCCTCCCATCTGTGAGACCGGGGTGCTCCCCTTGCTTTATCATCGACCCCAGCTCTGTATGCGATACCTCTGTTCTGTGCAGCAGGCCCCTGTATCAGAGATCTACAAATTCCTGTATGCTGCCGAGTCAACGGCGACATTTGATACGTTGCTGCCTTTACCCCATCCCTTGAACCTCCGGATAGGAGATTATCTCTCCAACCTGGGTGCTCTAAGGGTCCTTGCTATTCTCTCATTGCCAACCCATAGTTGGAGTGCTCCACTCCCCACAGTTTGTACCAGCATGTGGAGCCTGGACAAGTCGTCCGTGGATCTTTGCACCCTTAAGAGCCTGTTCTTGGAGCATGTGACCGACCTCACACATAAAACACTGCCCCATATATACGGTTAGTTCCAAGTCAGACAGTGGTGTGCGTGCCGGAGCCACCTTCTCAGCAGAGTTTCTAACTTTATCTTTGCCCCTGGCAACTTCTATTTTTACCGCTGAACTTTTAGCCATTCTTTTAGACTTGAGACTGATCCAAATTTTACTTTTTAAAGATGTCGTTAAATTCTACCACTCTCGGAGTGTTTTACAAGCAATTCGATGTTTTAGAGCTTCCCCTTCCTTAGTCACAGAAATCTTTAACTTGCTGGTCGGTTATCGCGTTCTATTTTGTTAGGTCCCTGGGCATGTGTGATGTAGGGGTTCTAGGCAACGAGAGGGCTCATCGCTGTCCCGTTCAGCCTATTTTGTGTCCCCGTCTAATTCTGCACTGCCTTTCTGAGATTTCTTTCCCTTTATAAGAGAATATATTTTTCAGGTGTGGCAAGATGAATGGGATGGGTGTTAATCATTTCAATTATATAGAATTAACAAGTCTGTTCGCTCTAGGCTATCGAGCCTTCAGAGACTACGGTCCTTCGAGGTGGCCCTTTGCCTCGTTCGCATGGGCTACACAAGACTAACCCACGGTTATCTTGCTTCGGCTGGTACTCGAATCAGCTCTTGCTGCCGCTTTTGTGGTGGGGGCCATTCGGTTGCCTATCTCCTACTAGAATGCCCTCATTTCGCCACTCTCCGGTCGTCCTGTTTCTCGACCCTTTTAATTATCCCTCGCTTGTCCCGCCTTCGTTTCATTCTGACTGAGGAATCTTTTCAACCCTAATTTCTTAAATTTTTATCACATTTTATAACTAATTTGTTTCTTTTTATTCCCTCTGCCATTATAATCCACTTGGATTGGGCAGCTGGCCAACTGGTTCCTTACCTTAAAACTTATGTTGGTCTTTGTTTATTTGGTGCTGTTGTTCTATTTTTTTATGCCTGCCTTGGCCTTTATTCCTTTTTTATCTGTATTTGTTATTTATATATTATTTGTGAGTATGGTGACTTTTGCTGCCCTAGTAAGCAGTCGCCAGATGGGTTCTTAAAATTAAAAACATAAGCCTCTCCTGTAACAAATGTAGAGCCATGTGGCATTTTCAAAAAGGATCCTTTAACCCCGCTCTACTGTGGTATTTGTTTCTGAAACATGTCTGAGTGATCATGCCCTCAGTGGCAACAGCCAACATAGCGCTCTTAAATTAAAACAAGGTCTGATGACCAAAATCGCGCGCTCTCACTCATTCTGATTTATGACCTTACGACCTTCAAAATTTTCAATAATTCCCTAACTAACCTTGGGAGGACCTTGACAATTATAGTTTTCGAAAGAGAATGTAAAACAACATAAGGGTTTCAAACTAGTTAGAATTTTCCGAATAGTAACAATGTTATTACAAACAAAAAAGAAGGAAAACGGGAACCGACCCACATAGTGACGTATAGAGTCGCACGCGACTAAAAAGATCCCATATTCCTCATGCTCAATCCATACAGAAGGATCAAAGTCGAAGCCGCAATTTAGTCGCGGCAGCGGTGTATCATTGATCTCTGCTGCTGCCCTTGCCCGGGTTTTTCCCTGTTTACCTTTTAAATTATCACATTCTTTTAAATTTCCGCCTTACTTTTACTTTCCAAAATTTGATTAATTATACTGATTCCGGAACTTTGAGAATCCCATCGTTCTTTTGGCTCTTATCCCATTCTCAAAAAAATCGTGGGTGTCTGATACAGAATGCCTCAAGATATAAGATCACTTTTGTTAAGATCATAATCAGGTGGGAGTACTAAAGAATGAATATAGGTTGGGTGAGGTCCCTACTCTTTCTTCCAGAAAGATTGTAAAATTACTGTTTCTTTTTTCAGGAGATGAAAATGCGTTCTTCCAGTAACCCTAAAGTAATTCCACAATATAGTGGTTTAGCTCCATCGCCACCTCGAGTCCTTAATTATAACCCAAATTGGACTACTGGTATATATTCAAGCTCTGAAAGACCAGGAAAATGCGCCGAAAACAACTCCATACCTTCCCAGTCAACACACATAGATATAATACATGCGCTGCATCATTCGATAATGAATAAGAAAATCCATAAATGCTGCTCCTGTCCTTATCAGACTGCACAGAGGAGAGCTTTAAGCATACATTTAATTACTCACACTGGCGAGAAGCCTTTCAAATGCAACCTTTGCTCTTATCAGGCTGCAACGAAAGAGTATCTCAAACAACATTCTTATACTCATACAGGCGATAAGCCTTTCAAATGCAACCTTTGCACTTATCAAGCTGCAACGAAAAGTCAGCTTAAAACCCATTCATATACTCACACAGGCGAGAAGCCTTTCAAATGCAGCATTTGCCCTTATCAGGCTGCAACAAAAATGCATGTTAAAAGACACGCACTTACTCACACTGGCGAGAAGCCTTTCAAATGCAAACTTTGCCCTTATCAGGCTGCAACGAAAGATCAACTTCAAAGCCATTCATATAGTCACACTGGCGAGAAGCCTTTCAAATGTAGTTTTTGCCCTTATCAGACTGTAAAGAAAGTAGATATTAGAAGACATTCAAGGATTCACACTGGCGAGAAGCCTTTCAAATGCGACCTTTGCCCTTATCAGGCCGCAACTAAAGGTCCACTTAAAAAGCATTTATATACTCACACTGCCGAGAAGCCTTTCAAATGCGACCTTTGTCCTTATCAGGCTGCCAGAAAAGATAATATTAAGAAACATTCATATACTCACACTGGCGAGATGCCTTTCAAATGCAGCATTTGCCCTTATCAAGCTGCAAAGAAAGGTTGGCTTAAAAGGCATTCATATACTCACACAGGCGAGTAGCGTTTCAATTGCAAGGTTTGCCCCTATTATGATGAGTAAGAGGACAATCTTGTGGCACATTTAAGAATCTACACAAATGATTAATAAAACTTAAAAGAGAAGCAAAGTGTATCAATGCGCCATATAAGCCGCCTCTACTATTCCACCGTGGGTGAATATATCGAGCGCTTTCGTATTGGTCAGCCGAGTCTGAGACGGCTCGCAAACAGAAGGATGCTGCCTAACTCCATTTTATTTGACTTTTTGGTGTTGGTTGCATTCTCCGGGCGAGGGAGGGCAGGCAGACGAAAAACAAAGGAATGCCTTTGCTAAAGAGGTTTTGAAAAGAACCTGCAGAGTTGACGAAAGAAGACATTATAATGGGCTCCTGGCCCATCCAGGCCAACGAGCACGGTTGTTTCCGCCCCCATTCGGAGCCTTGTGCTGTTTCTACTCAAACCAGGCGCGTCCCCGGTAAAGCTGGGGGTAGAAAGGGCTCACACTCAACCCGGGCTAAACCAGGGTTAGCGACCCATGAAGTTTGTTGCCAGGCCATTTTCTGGGGTTCCTAAAGCTGTCCCCCGAAAGGAGGACAGCAACAAAGGACCTTCGGCTCCTTCACCCACGCCTAGTGGTAGGCTGAGTGGCTCGTAGACGGTGGTTCCTCGAAAAGAGGGCCCCCCCGCCTCCGAAACCGCAACGCCCGCCTAAGGTTTCGAGGTGGAGGGAGGAAAAGACTCGCATGGCGAGCCCAACCTCCCCCAATAAGTCGTCGAAGTCGACAGCCCCTTCAGCGCTTTGTCCGGCCAACAGCGCCCGGAAAGGGCGGGAAGCATACGGCCTCCGGGAAGCATACGGCAATTCCCGTGAGGGTCTTCTGTTCGAACGGGGCTCCCTCGTCTCCTCCGAGCTAAGCCTAGAGGGAATATTCCTTCAATGGAATTACCGTGGTTTCCGTGCCAGTTGAGAGGAGATGCCCGTTCCCCGTTACCTATTTTTCTGCAGGAGATCATGCTAGGCGCGTGCCCACTGTCCGCTCTCCCTGGATATAAGGGTCTAGCGACCCCACTGCCACGAGATGGCCGGGATGGGGGATGCGCGGTTTACACCCGGTATGATGTCTCCGTTCTTCCTTTCTCTTTAGATACCTCCTTTCAGGCAGTGGCTGTCCAGCTGCATCTGCATAGGAGGTATACTATCATTTCTGCATACAATCCACTGTCATCCTCTCTGGGGAGATTACTCAATAAATCCGCGGGGACAAGTCCTTGCCGATCTGATCGAAGAGCATGAGATGGGTGTCCTAAATGTGGATGAGTTTATGCATCACTGTCCGAGAACCGATTCATTTTCTTGCCTTGATCTATCTTTGTGGTCTTCGGATGCACAGCCTGATTTTGATTGGGGGGTGGTCGATGACCTCCATGGTAGTTATCACTTTGCCATCCAAATATCATTTTCAGGGCAACTGCCCCCTGAAAGCACAGGCGCGGTTGCCTGCATTTCAGGAAATAACTGAATTCTCTATCTCAGTCCAGGGGTTTTGGTCGGTAGATAAATCCGTTGAGTTCTTCCCCGGCAACCTCATCGCCGCGGGCCTGACTATTATTCCTAGAACGTCTGCCCGTTTTGCACGCCGACCACTCCCATGGTGGTCGGCCGAGTGTTAGACGGCCCTCAAACAGAAGCGTACATGCGCTATAAGCGCCGCCCGAACGATTTCACTGTCGGTGAATTTCGCCGCTCTTTTTGGCGGCCATACTTGTCTTCACTTAATAGGAAGACCCCTCTGGCAGAGGTGTGGACGCTAGTCAAAAGGATTCGGGGCAAGTACTCGCAGGATCCCTCTTTCCGTTCTCCAGGAGAATGGAAACGCAATCTCGAATCCCGCCTCCGTGGCGGAATCCTTCGCGACCGCTTTCTCCGCATTCTCTAGCTGGTATGGTTCTTCGCCAGCATTCAATGCACGTCGTGATGTCGTGGATGGCCGCCGGCTGGACTTTGCCGCCAGAGGCGGAGAACCCTTCAACGACAGTTTTACTGTGAGTGAGTTGCGCTCCGCTCTTGCTTCGTGCACAGACACCGCCCATGGTCCGGACGATGTCCGTACGCCATGCTTCGACACCTGGGTGAGCGAGGCATGCCTTTCTCTTAGATTTGTTCAACAGGATTTGGGTGGAGGGTCTCTTCCCAGGTTCCTGGCGAATCGCTACTGTGCTTGCCTTTCGCAACCTGGAAGAGATCATCTACTCCGGCCGGTTTCCGCCCAATCTCTCTAACCTCTTTCGTGTGCAAGTTGATGGAGAAATTGGTAAATGTTATATTAGCCTTCTTCCTAGACAGCGGAGGCCATCTGTCTTCTGCACAGTGCGGCTTGCGCAATTTCCACTCCACGTAAGATGATCTGCCCTGACTGGAAAATGCCGTCTGCGAGGCCTTCCTTCGTAGACAGCACTACGCTACCGTGTTTTTCAATCTGGAGAAAGCCTATGATACCGCATGGCGATACGGTATCATGGAGACTCTCCATACGATGGGGGCAAGGGGACGCCTCCCAATGTTTATATCTGAATTTTTGCGAGATCGTCGATTCCGCGTACGTGTGGGGGAAGCCCTCACCGACCCAAAGGAGCAGGAAGAGGGTGTCCCGCATTGAAGTGTCCTTAGTGTCACTCTTTGCTCTGAGCATCAACGGCATCACCTCGGTACTGTCCGAAGATGTTCTCGCTACGCTCTACGTGGACGACCTTTCGATTTCTTTTGGCGCGGCCCACATGCCAACTCTGGAGCGTTCGACTCAAACCTTCATTGAACCGCGTCTCTCGCTATGCCGAAGTGCACAGGTTCCAGTTTTCTTTGGCCAAGACTAGGGTGGTGCACTTCTGCCGCCATCCAAGGCTCCACTTAGAGCCAGACTTGTTTCTTAATCGGGTGCGCCTGGAAGTGGTTCAATCGCACCGTTTCCTTGGTCTTGTTTTTGACCGACGCCTCACCTGGGAGGCTCATATTCGCAGCCTTAGGGTCTCTTGTACCCGCGCCATGGATATTCTCCGTTCCGTGACGTTCACCGCTTGTATCGCTGATAGGGCTACTGCCTTACTTTTTTATCGATCCTTTGTTCGTTCGAAGCTTGACTACGGATGCGAGTGTTATGCATCCGCAGCCGTGTGTTTATTGCGGAAAGTGGCCTCTTTCCACCACACCGGCCTTCGCTTGGCGACCTATGCCGTCCGCACTTCCCCAATTGATAGCATATTGGTCGATGCTGGGGAGATGCCACTCGTTCTACGCCGAATACAGTGCATCACTCGCCTGTACGTTCGAGCCCGACGCCTCCCTCAGTCGCCAACAGCTCTCACTGCATCCGCAGCTGATCTCGACGGTACCTATGCCGCCCAGAGACGCCAGTCATACCCTAAACCCAAAGGGCTAGGGCTCCTTTGGGTTTAGGGCTAGGAAACTCCTTCGAGAGCTAGGTATAGCTCTCGGGCCGGTGGCGCCCCCTGGTTCTGTCTATGACCCCACCCTGGAGGGTACCACATTTGGCTATTTGTCGCCACGCCTCTGCTCCCAAAGCTTGTACAGCGCTGGGAATGTTCCGTTCGACCTTTTTGGAGCACACCTCGTGTCACGCTAGAACCATGCCAGTGTATACGGATGGCTCCAAGTCCGAAGAGGGGGTCGGCTTCCACGCCAAATCCCCTCTGAAGTCAGCGGGGCTCTGCCAGGCGCTGCATCTGTCTTCACATCCAAGCTTGAGGAAATACACTACTCGGTTCGGAAGATCACGCGACTTGCCAGGTTCGGAGGCCGGATTGTGATCTATAGCGACTCACAAAGTGCCCTGACTGTTCTCGTGGCATTGGAATCTCCGCATCCCCTAGTTCGCGATATCCGGACGCCACGGTTTTGGCGAACCGGGCGGATGTCGAGATTATCTTCTGCTGGGTTCCTGGACATGTAGGAATTGCGGGGAATGAGAGCGCCGATGAGGGAGCACAAGAGTCCGCCAGGACTGTGCGACCGAACCAGCGTTTCGCTCTTCCTCACACCGACTACATGGCAGGAATACGGGCAGCTCTTCAGACTGCTTGGCAAAGAAGATGGGAGACGGTCGAAGGGAACTTAAAGTTGCGTGCCATTGCGCCGCGACTGTTTCCACAGACCTATCCCCCAATGCCGCGACGGCTTCAGGTCGCTTTCTGTCGTATCCGAATCGGACATACTCGTGTGACGCATCGTTATTTGATGGAGCGCTCGCCTGCGCCCTATTGTGACTATTGCGTCGTCCTCCAGACTGCTCGGCACATTCTTGTCGAATGTCCCACTCTGGGTGATCAGCGCGCACATTACCTGTCCCGGTACCGGGATAGGCTGGGTTGCTACCGCCTGTCCTTTGTACTCGGGGCGAGTGCGTGCACATTGACTGGTGGACTTTTGACTTTTGGGGGGAGGCCGGCCTTCTCCCTTTTATTTAACTAGTTTTTTTTGTTATTTTTTTTTCAAGGTCACATGCTCCTGCTTTGGGGAGAGGGGCACCTCCCCCTGACGCCGGAGATTGCTTCCTGATTGTTGTCACCTTCCTTTTTTATCATTGTTTTCATTTTCTTATTTTAAAGTAGCCTAGTGCTATGCTGTCTTGATTCCGGCGACTTATGTCCAAGTGGGCAGTCGCCAGATAGGCTCCTAAAATATATATATATATATATATATATATATATATATATATATATATATATATATATATATATATATATATATATATATATATATATGGTATTGTGAAGGCTGTAAATAGCAAAATGTTAATTTTTGCTGATGACACTAAATTGTCAGCTGGAACAAAAGAAGTTAAGGGGAGCTTTAAATTACAGAGTGCCTTAAATAAGTTATTAGCTTGGTCCCTGTAATAAGGGAACCGAAACAAAGCAGCTATCCCGGCTTTATTGAACGTATAAGGACATCCTCTAAAAGAGATAAACTCATTACCAAATGCATTAATAAAATATATAGGTGTAATAAAATAAATAAATGAATGAGTGAAAGTAAATAAACACATTAACGATAATATAAACGTAAATACACAAATTTATGGGCAGAGGGTGAAGATTTTACTTGCTGTTTTCCGTTATTCTTGCCCCCCCCCCTCCCTCCTTGTATGTTACTGGGGCTTGCCTCTCGACTGGTAATCTCTGTACCAATAGGGGGTTTGGTTGCCCGGTTAGTGGTAACGTTGCCACTCAAAAGAGTGAGCTTGGTAGGAATGGGATAACGCTTGCCACCGGCAATGGTAACAAGTTATTTTTCATGCGCAACGGAAATATCCCTTTAGGTAGCCTTGTACTTGATCCGAGAAGAGGGTACCAGCTTGGATGAATAAAATAATCTGTTTATAGATGTAAACGAGTCTCAGTCTATTTATTTTACCTTGCACCAAATTAGGAAGTAGTCCGAGTACAATTTCACAATTCGATTTTACAACAAAGTAATGCGGGAATATGATAGAGCGACCGGACGATTATAATGATTGACTTATTGAATTAATGAAAGCTTAACAATTAAGATAGTAATAATGTAAGACTCTCTTTTAACCTCTCTGCACCCATTTATGAAGGGGCATAAACATTCATCAAGTCAGCCTCTCGCCCCGCCTACAAATGACGTTGGCGCACGTGATTGGCTGCTCATTCCATTATCTCGCCTCCTGATTGGCTAAAATTAATCCTTTAATTAATATTGATTGCATGGCGTCTCAACTGTCGTACCTCGTTTTTGGTCAATATTTCTAGAAAGCGGAGCTTTATTATTAGACATACATTTGTTTAACTTCTGGCTATCTTTTTTACAGAATGGTGAAATGCTTTTATCACACGCCTTTTTATTACCTCCAGACATTCTCAGTTTCTAAATGTTTACTCTTTGTCGCCTGTCTGATTTAAGCCCAGATACAGAGACTACCACTTTATTACACTGAGAAAATCGAGCCTTTACCTCGACATTTTAGACTCGCTCTCTTTTCCTTTCCTCGGGTTCCGTTGTGTAGGGTGTCCACATGTACACCCTTCAGGTGAATACATGTGTGCCCTACAAATTAATTAACAATTAAATAATGCAAAAACATGGATACAAAACACTATTATAATAAATACACACACACACACACAAAAAAAAAAAATATATATATATATATATATATATATATATATATATATATATATATATATATATATATATATATTTATATATAAATATATATATATATATATATATATATATATATATATATATATATATATATATATAAACACGATATTAATGATCCCAAATATAGAATCGTTATGAATATAAGTTAGCAACAATAACAACTTACAGAATTATCAGTGAAGTCCAACATTAACTACGAGGCCAAGATCCCAACTAAATCCCCAAAATAACATAGTCACCGATGTTAACTATGTAAAGTGGCAGTAGTTTCAACATATAATATTCTTCCCTCCATTAATATTCAAAGATTTAATCGATCAACGGGTCGCCACATTCTACTCGATCGACGACCCCGGAGGAGGTTGGTACAGGGGCAATCTCAAGGATTGGAACATTCTGATTTGGTGCCGATTTAGAGGTGCGAGTTGGAGGTGGGAGAGACGGTGTCTTCCCTGCCATCTTTGAACCGCATATATCAATGCCCACTGGCATTCCTATAAAATATTACATGTATCTATATTCCATTGCATCAATTTAAATATTACCATTACCTAATATCATTTTAACGTAATGTACCTTGTGCATAAATATTAGCATACTTTCCTTTTTAAATTCAATGTAAAAATATCCATTTATTTTCCCATTTAATGTCTACAATTTATATTAAATATGTAAAATCTCAAATATTTTGTATAGGTATTTTCAATATATCTTTTGTAATATATAATTGCCATCCAAAAATCGTGGCTAAGATACATTCTTTTCGGCAACACTTACTTTAGTCTAACACTCAAACTAACATGCTTTCAGCTCTCCCACATTGAACATAAATATTCCTCACTCGTCTCTCGTCATTCTCAGCATAAATATCCCAATTCACAGTCCATCATAGTTACCTTACCTCCCTTCACCTCACATTTCACTCCATACTTTTCATACATTTTATTAGGTTACGTTATATTTCACTGCCTTCCCCACAAATCAACCATACTATCCTACACTTCCCATCCTTTTTACAAGTCAAGCATACTTTTAATACCATTATATATTCTCATCTTGTAATCCATATTTTAATTATGTTTACGTTTTATTCCTTAACAATTTTCAATTTAATTCTCATTCATTTGTATAATTGTAATTACCTTTCACTTGTTATTTCCAAATTCAATTCTCTCATTATGCATTCGTTGATTTTAGAAATATATATTTTGTTATCGTTCGTTTTCTTATAACCCTTGCGTTGAAGTTTTTTCAAATTCAGTTCACGTCAGTCGTTAGGCACATATTAGCAGGCGACTATTCCATCCAATTCAACAAATTTATGGTAATGGTTTTCAAATAGCTATCTAGGTTGATATATTAACTGAAATCAATCCCACTAATAATTAATACCATACCGGACTTGGGCATATTGAGGATATGCTTCCAAAAATTGTACTTCTTCCGTTAGAGGATCGGTCTTACTTCGACGGTATTTGCGAAGAAGAACAAGTCCGGGTTCTAACAACCATGACGGCATGCTCGACCCATTACTCGATCTCATGGAATAGATAAATTAACGTTTATGAGGTGTTATATTAGTAGAAGTGTTCAACAACGATCATATTGAGTGCATAGCGTTGGAGAGAACGACACCTCCCAGGCAGCGGCAAGAAGTCCTCTAGACTCCAGAGCTAGTGAAATAGTTTTCCAAACAGGGCTAACGAACCTCTCACATTGCACGTTTCCCATAGGATGGTTGGGCGTAGAATATGGTTAATAAGTAAGTACGAAGCTCTTCAGACATAAAGTGGATCCCCTATCCGCGTGAGTATATTTTGGTAACCCGAAGATAGAAAAGAGAGTGGAGAGACATTTTATTACGGTCAAGGCGGAGGTGTCTTTGCATGGAAAAGCAAAAGGGAACTTCCAATACTCATTGACAACAATCAGGAGATATCGATTAACTCTATTTTAGGGCAGAGGTCCTTTAAAGTCTACCGTCATTCGGTCAAAGGCATGCATCATGCTGATAAGAGTTGAAGATTGTGGTTTATGATATTGAGGTTTCAATTGTTTACATACATCGCATGAGGATATTACACGCTTTACATCATCCGTAGAATAGGATAGGTTACGACTGCTCACAAAATGGAGAAAACTGGTAACGCTAGAGTGGCATAGCGATTCGTGTATTTCACAAAGATCACTGAGTGATATACTTCCATAGAATCCACGAGAGAGTGCGTCCGCAGAAGCATAAAATTTCCCAGGTCTGTAGTTAACTTCAGATAAGTATGGTAGAAGCTCCATTCTCCATCTCATTATTTTCTCGCTTTATTTTGCTTTTGTGAGATTGATCAAACATGAATCTGACGGGGCGTTGGTCCATTACTAATTTAAAATTCTTACCAGAAATGTAATGACAACATCTACGTCTCTAAATGTGTAAATTTATTAATAGTTTCGGAGTAGTCTATGGCCAATATGAGCTTACCGTTGTGATGAACAACAACTACTTGTGTCCTCCAGGGAGAAAAACTAGCCTCAATAATATCTTCCGCGATGAGTCTTGATATTTTCGTTCGTATGAGATCGCGATCCGATGGACCATGCCTGCGAGGTTTAATGACAACAGGACTACATTGGGGCGAAAGATTCCTGAATACCCTGACTGACAGGATTTATTGTCAGGGCAGCGAGGGAACATATATCCAACTTAGAAAGTGAGCCTCCTAAAATTATAACAGTGCATAGTTGAGGTAATGCTAACACATAGAATGATATGAGTGACCCTTTTATGCATAAATCAGTTTAACAGTCTCTGGAAACGTGAGATTTCAAATTAGACGACGCCATTGACACGACTCCATCGAAAATGGCGACTGGCAACCGGAGTCTGTCGCATAAATTTTGGGAAATAAAGTTCTCAGAACTGCCAGTGTCAATTAACGCCCTTGCCTCTTGACCATTGATTGTAACTTACATTAAATAGTTTCTCATAGTATTAATAGAGGCTAAAGTGGTACTCGCATTCGATTCAGCAGTAAACAAACGTCGTGAGCGGCAAACTTTTGAAAAGTGTCCTCGTTTTTTGCATTTAAAGCACAGTACATATGGGTTGGATATTTAGGGTGAGGATGCGATGATCTTCCACAGTATCTACATTAACTTGTCTTACCGCTAAGCAATCGGACGGGGACCAGGTACCTTTCGAGTCGCTATATTCTGCCATACGAACAAGTTATTCAACCTCAGCTGCAGCTGCTGGGACGTCGCATTGATAAGAGCGGGAATCTTTCGACGCAATTTCAAGTGAACGAGCGAGATCCACGGCTGAAGTGAGTGAGAGTGTACGATACTCTAAAAGGCGAGTTCTTATGCACGTCGACAATATACCTGTAATAAATTCTGGAGTTCGTAACAAATCAAGTAGATAAGGGAGAGAATGTAGATGTAATTTACTTGGATTTTAGTAAAGCATTTGATAAGGCACCACATAGGAGACTAGTTCATAAATTAAAAATGATTGGGATGTGTAGGGGTGTTTCAAATTGGATAGCTGAGTGGCTGAAAGACAGGAAGCAAAGGGTAGTGCTAAATGGTGTAAAGTCAGAGTGGAGGGATGTTTTAAGTGGGGTTCCTCAGGGATCAGTTCTCGGTCCATTATTATTTGTCATCTATATAAACGATCTTGGAGAGGCAGTTAATAATAAAGTGTCAATTTTTGAGGATGATACCAAATTAGCAGCTGTAGTTAAAGATATTGATGATAATTTTAAAGTGCAGGGGGATTTAAATAAATTGTTATCCTGGGCACATAAGTGGCAAATGACTTTCAACCTTGATAAGTGCAAAGTTATTAACATGGGAAAAGATAATAGAGAATTTAACTATGAAATAGATGGGCATTGGCTGAGCTCAGTAGAGGATGAAAAAGATCTAGGAGTAGTAATAGATAAGTCATTAAGGTTTTCTAAGCAGTGTATTGAAGCAAGAAATAGGGCAAATAGAGTGCTGGGTTTCATTAAGAGAAATGTCAGTTACAAAAGTAAGGAGGTTATTCTTAAACTCTATAACTCTTATGTTAGGCCACATCTAGAGTACTGTATACAGGCATGGTCCCCACATTTTAGACACGATATTCTCCTTCTCGAGTCAGTGCAACGGAGGGCAACAAAGATTATTCCTTCCCTGAAGCACCTTGAATATATAGATAGACTGAGGGTATTAAATATGTTCTCGTTCGAAAGGAGATGTGTGAGAGGGGATATGATTGAGCTCTTTAAAAAATTTTCTGGGATAGATAAATTGGATGTTAGCAAGTTTTTTGAGTTAGAAGATGAAAATACGACTAGAGAATTTAACTATGAAAATTAAAAAGCAAGGGTGTAGGTTGGATTTAAGAAAATATTTTTTCACCAATAGAGTGGTAGACTTCTGTAACAAGTTGCCGCGGGGGGTAGTAGGTAGTCCAAATTTAAATGTATTTAAGAGTAGGTTGGATGAGTTTATGGGGAGGGAAGGTTGTGATGGTTCCTAAGTTTTGTATATATTAATATTGTTTGTATATATCTATAGCTGCATAATTTAGTTCTTGACAAGCCTTGATTAGTGATACCCTTTTTTCTGGACGCAATCCTCTGGATGTAGTTTTCTTGGAAGTTTGGGTGCCTTAAAAAAGAGGCCGTTTGACTCGGATGACCTATGATGAGCCCTTGTGGCTTTTTGTCATCTGTTATATTATATTGTAGGGGACTTTGATTTTGTCTTCCCCTGGCGATGGTGCTTTTTGTTGGTGGGTTTCGACGGATGCGGATGACCTTTGATAGGCCCTTGTGGCTTTTGTCATCCGTGAAATTATGTATGTTATTTTAAATGAGTCACGAACATACTCATCTCGATTTATATCGCTACTCACGCCCCGGAAATTGCAATCAACGGCTAACTTGTGGAGTGTTCGAAAGTACTTGTCAACTATCTCGGATTCTAATTAGCTGCTACTCATTACTCGATATCGAGCAACAACCTCATTGGAAGGTTGAATGAAAGCAGCCTTCAATTTTTCTATTTCAGAGTCAAATGTCTCACAATCCGTGATGAGTTCGAAGTTCTCAGTCGAGAGGGAATTCGTCAACAACCCTAGATCGAACCTTTGTAGCACTTGAAAACAAAGAGCCAGTGTTTAAAAATCTCGGCAGCATCTGGGTGTTTAGAGCAACTGGAGACGATCTGGACGCAGGACAGGATGCATGACGATGACAATAAGTTCAATAAATTGTAATAAGGATACCGAAACAAAGCAGTTATCTCGGCTTTATTGAACTTATAAGGACATCCTGTAAAAGAGATAAACTAATTACCATATGCATTAATAAAATATATATGTGTAATAAAATGAATGAGTGAAAGTAAATAAACACATTAACGATAGCATCAACATAAATACACAAATTAATTAACTACTACATAATACAGGAGATATTATAGAACTAGAAAAAATCCAGAGAATAGCTACAAAGCTGGTAGCAGAGCTTAGGGATCTGCCATATGAAGCAAGACTTGAGAGGCTGCGGATTACCACATTGGAGGAGCGAAGGATTAGAGGTAACATGATCGAGGTGTTCAAAATATTCTATAATTATGAGAATATTGAAGCCAAACAGTTCTTTCAAGTTGCTGCAGAAAGTAACAACATCCAATCAGAAACTAGACACCACCGGCTTAGACAACTGAGGCCCTGTCACAGAACAGCAAAGTGGGGCCCCTTTTTGGTGTTAGATTGGTAAATAAATGGAATGGTTTACTGGAATATGTTGTGTCCAGTGCAAGTACTATAGCATTTTAAAACAATTATGATAAACACTATAATAGTGTGAGAAGAGGCAACTTATGAGCCTGTCTCTCGGGCCTCTTAACCACTCCTAAGGTAAGCACACAAACATGGATACAAAACACTGTATTAGAACACACACATTATATATATATATATATATATATATATATATATATATATATATATATATATATATATATATATATATATATAAATATATATATATATATATATATATATATATATATATATATATATATATATATATATATATATATATATATATATATATATATATATATATATATATATATATATATATATATATATATATATATATATATATATATATATATATATATATATATATATATATATATATATATAAACACGATATCAATGATCCTAAATATAGCATCGTTATGAATATAAGTTAGCAACGATAACAAATAACAACTGGAGTAGGTATGAAGAGAGGGTGGCAAGGATGACACTTGGGATCTTTCTTTTGCTGAGTCCTATTACTACCTTCAGAAGAAAATACATCTCCTGTAAACCGAAAGGTTGTATC
Source organism: Ceratothoa steindachneri (assembly GCA_963969495.1). Lineage (NCBI taxonomy): Eukaryota > Metazoa > Arthropoda > Malacostraca > Isopoda > Cymothoidae > Ceratothoa > Ceratothoa steindachneri. The sequence continues at coordinate 15,670,883 of OZ018331.1, read as the reverse complement.
GCTCCACGCTTTCCAAATCTTGTTTGATATAAGTGCTAAATCGTTAGGCACTTTAGTGAGAAGTTTGCTTAATCTAGGTTATCTCCGTCTAACTACTGCCTTAGTAACCTAAGGCTTTTTTCCGTAACGAAAGTTGCCTGTCCCCTAGGGCACAGGGGCATGCTTCTCTCGAGATGTCTCAAAAGGACAAATCTCGAGTTAAACTAAAACGACCTAATTCTAATACTGATCTCGAACCACCTACCGTTGATCCTACTCTAAAGCAATTACATAAAGTGATCAAAGAGACTGACCAAGCTGTCTCACGTTTCTCTTCACAGCCATCAACTTCTGGTTCAGAGAAATCAAACACCAACCCAAATTACTTTGCTAAATATAATAATCCAACACACAGTAATAAAACTCCCGTTACATCACAAGTAAGACCAATGATACAGGTAGTATAAATGTGACTTCCATACACAAAAATGACCCCAAATTGAATATTGATCCCAAATTTGTTTGTTAACATAATAACGTAACATAATTTCACGGATGACAAAAGCCACAAGGGCCTATCAAATGTCATCCGTATCCATCAAATCCCACCCACATAATGCATCCATAGAATTTTGTCAGATCCTGCATCTACAATATACAATTTAACAATCTATAGGATTATGTCCATCCATGCATCTACAATATATAATTTAAAGTCTCCATAGGAGTCTGTCAAAAACAAATTCAAAGTCCCCCAAAACAGCAGTCTATTGGCTGTCTGGCTTTGTTCTGGAAGGTTGTCTTACAGGAAGCTCCTGATTCTCATTGTAAGATTGGGATATAATACTGATTTGGGTGTGTAGTTTTTCTTGTATTTATTTAATACATCAATCACTGTGCAATAAATACATTAGTGATTAATACTTTTGGGGAAGATAAGTGATCTCTAATATTCCTTGCTATAATAGATTCCATCATTTTCCCTACCACTGATGTCAAACTTACTGGTCTGTAATAAGACATATTTGTTTTATCCCCTTTGTTAAATATAGGTATCACATTGGCTTTCTTCCATGCCACTGGCACAATGCCACTCTCTAAAGATGCATGCTAGGGGCTCACTTAACACATCCTTACATTCTTTCAAAATTCTAGGAAAGACCTCATCAGGACCGGGTGCTTTACTACTTTTGATTTTATCAATTTCCTTTGTCACTATCTCCTTTGTGATCAATATATCCTTTAATTTCTCTTCATCATTACCCCGAAAGATCATTGACACCTCAGGTATATTTAGAGTATCCTCCTTTGTAAATACTGAGAGAAAAAAGTCATTTAGCATTCCAGCCATTGAGTCCCTATCACTCACTAATTCTCCATTGGAATCTATAAGTGGGCCTATTTTATCTCTTTTTCCTTAATTTTGTATAATTGATAAAAACTTTTAGGATCCTCCTTTGCCCTATTTGCCACTTTAATTTCATAATTTCTCCTTGCTACTCTAACTAACTTTTTAACATCTCTTGCTAGTTCATTATATTTCTGCCTTAAGTGATCCTCTCCATTTTTTATTTTCCTATAAATGCCCTTTTTAATGCCAATATAATGCTTAATTTTATCTGTCATCTATTTTGGGTCATTATTTTTAGTCCTAATCTCCTTATATGGAATGTTAATCATCTGACCTGTAATTAATTGCTCAATTATTCTTTCATACTCCTCTTCAATTGTAATCTCTTCCTCCTGGTGATTATTGTCTCCACTAACTGATATCAATGAATCTATTCCTGATTTGATTTCATTGCCTGGTTTCTGTACAACTGCCTCCAGGTAAGTCCTTAGCCCATTATAATTTGCTCTTGTAAAGTCAGGAATTTTAACATTGTTCATGCTACTATCAATACCATTCCATTTCATCTTGAATCTAATTTCACAATGGTCACTATTACCCAAATTTCCTCCAATCTCAGTATCCTTAATAATTTCTTTCCTATTTGTCAGAACTAAATCCAGTATAATATTACCTCTAGTGGGTTCGTTAATAATCTGCCTCAGAAAATTATCTTGAACAACATTCAAAAATTCCTCAGCCTCCTGATCACCCACAAGAGCTTCCCAGTCTATATTTCTGTAATTAAAATCACCCATTATACACACATGCTTACTTCTACATGCCCATTCTATCTCCTGCCACAGAAGATTTGAAGCTTCCTTACTAAGATTTGGTGGTCTGTATAATAATCCTATGACAAGCTTGTTTTTACCCTCCTGTGTTATCATCTACTTTAATTGTACTGTTCACACAACACTGGAGATTATATTTAATATAAATAATAACCCCTCCTCCTCTCTTCCTATTCCTATCTGTATGGAACATGTTAAAGCCCTCAATCTCAACCTCAGGTTTAAAGTGATTACCTGCCAAATCAAGCCATGACTCTGTTATCGCAATTATATCAAAATTCTCTTCACTCACTAACGCTCTTAAGAGATCTATCTTATTCCTTATACTCCGACCATTTGTGTAGTATATTTTAAAGTTTTTTTTATTATTCCCATCTTCATTGCATCGTGCTTTTTTATTCCTAGTTATCTACTCATTCACTTGTGCATTAGTCCCCCTATAACGCATCAGTATGCCCTTCATCTAGATATTCCTCTATCTCTGCATCCCTTCCATTTCCTACACCTGCCCTCTATTCCTGTTATTCCCACACCTCTAACAGCTTCTAGTTTCCCACCCGTAAGGATCTAATCACACTATCCAGCTCCCCCCATAGAACCTCAACACCTGCCCGACTAAGATGGAGCCCATCCATCGCATACAACCTCCTATTCCCGTAAAACCCACCCCAGACATCTACAAACACCAATCCTAACTCCTCACACAGTCCTTTCACAAATTCATTCAAACCAATTGCACGCGACAACCATTCTACCCCCACATCCAATCTCGGAAACACACCAGAAACAACACCTTTTACCCTGCTTTTACTCATCCTTTCAACTAACCTTTTATACTGCTCACGTAAGAGTCAGAGACGACTTGATTGAAGTCTTCAAATGGGTAAAAGGATATAAAAAAGGGGATCTGGGTAAGGTTCTTATTCTTAGTGAACATGACAGGACACGTAGCAATGGGTTTAAAGCTTGATAGGCAGTCGCCAGATAGCCCCTTAAATAAAAAAAAAAAAAAAAAAATTAAAGCTTGATAAGTATAGGTTTAGGAAGGAGATCGGGAGGAATTGGTTTACAAATCGTGTGGTAAATGAATGGAATAGGTTTACTAGACATGTGATAGAAGCCTCCTCTCTGGGTAGTTTTAAGAATAGATTAGATAAATATATGGATGAAGCTGCTAGATGGGACTGACTTTTTTTTTAGGTATATATTTTTCTAAGTTGTGGCGAGATTATATTTTGCGGTTGCATGAATGGACATAATCCTCTGGATGTATTTTATGTATATTGTAGATTAGATCTGGACAAACTCCTGTACAGGGTGACAATGTTGATGACTTTTCTCTGGCAAGAAATCTTTTGTGTGTTGACTGGAACAGGAGCTGCCAAGTGTAGGCCATCAATGGTCTTTTGCAGTCTCCTTCTTTTCTTATGTTCTTATACAATAAAAAGAAACTGCATCCACAGGAATGAGTCAAGAAACATATCCCCATACCAAAAAGTAAGAAATTAATCCTCCATCCCAATATAATCATCCAATCTGCGCTTGAATTTAGCTAAAAATAATAATAAAGATCCTAAAAAATTCTTTAGCTATTATAGAATCAATAATCAATCTAACAGTGATAAAATAGGGCCTATTAAATATGAAGAGGTTTTGAAAGAATCTGATGAGGAAATAGTAGAGGTCCTTAATGATCATTTTGCTTCAGTATTCACAGAAGAGAAACCAGTTAGATTAATTGATGATAATTCTAGGTCAAGGGAAGTAGTGATAAATTCTATTAATATAGACAGAGAAGAAATTAAAGGGCTTATAATTCAGTTAAATACTAGTAAGGCATCTGGCCCTGACAACATTCATTCTAGGATACTCAAAGAAGGTGTAGAAAGTATTGCAGTAGCTCTCGAGAAGATATTTATTAGATCACTAGAGTCTGGAGAAATACCAAATGATTGGAAATTGGCAAATGTAGTGCCAATTTTTAAAAAGGGAAGCAAAGAGGACCCAAATAACTTTAGACCGGCAAGCTTAACTTCTATAGTCTGTAAAATTCTTGAGAAGATGGTTAAGAAGGGAATTTCTGATCATCTAGAGAGTAGCAGGTTAATTAATGATGCTCAGCATGGTTTTAGAAAAGATAGATCGTGTTTAACTAATTTACTGGATTTTATGGATTATGTAACTAAAGAATTAGATAGGGGTGAGAAAGTTGATGTGATCTACTTAGATTTCAGCAAAGCTTTTGATAAGGTTCAACATAGAAGACTAGTTCATAAATTAAAGCTGCATGGGATATGTGGGAAGGTTTTAAATTGGATAACTGAATTATACTGATTCCGGAACTTTGAGAATCCCATCGTTCTTTTGGCTCTTATCCCATTCTCAAAAAAATCGTGGGTGTCTGATACAGAATGCCTCAAGATATAAGATCACTTTTGTTAAGATCATAATCAGGTGGGAGTACTAAAGAATGAATATAGGTTGGGTGGGGTCCCTACTCTTTCTTCCAGAAAGATTGTAAAATTACTGTTTCTTTTTTCAGGAGATGAAAATGCGTTCTTCCAGTAACCCTAAAGTAATTCCACAATTTAGTGGTTTAGCTCCATCGCCACCTCGAGTCCTTAATTATAACCCAAATTGGACTACTGGTATATATTCAAGCTCTGAAAGAACAGGAAAATGCGCCGAAAACAACTCCATACCTTCCCAGTCAACACACATAGATATAATACATGCGCTGCATCATTCGATAATGAATAAGAAAATCCATAAATGCTGCTCCTGTCCTTATCAGACTGCACAGAGGAGAGCTTTAAGCATACATTTAATTACTCACACTGGCGAGAAGCCTTTCAAATGCAACCTTTGCTCTTATCAGGCTGCAACGAAAGAGTATCTCAAACAACATTCTTATACTCATACAGGCGATAAGCCTTTCAAATGCAACCTTTGCACTTATCAAGCTGCAACGAAAAGTCAGCTTAAAACCCATTCATATACTCACACAGGCGAGAAGCCTTTCAAATGCAGCATTTGCCCTTATCAGGCTGCAACAAAAATGCATGTTAAAAGACACGCACTTACTCACACTGGCGAGAAGCCTTTCAAATGCAACCTTTGCCCTTATCAGGCTGCAACGAAAGATCAACTTCAAAGCCATTCATATAGTCACACTGGCGAGAAGCCTTTCAAATGTAGTTTTGCCCTTATCAGACTGTAAAGAAAGTAGATATTAGAAGACATTCAAGGATTCACACTGGCGAGAAGCCTTTCAAATGCGACCTTTGCCCTTATCAGGCCGCAACTAAAGGTCCACTTAAAAAGCATTTATATACTCACACTGCCGAGAAGCCTTTCAAATGCGACCTTTGTCCTTATCAGGCTGCCAGAAAAGATAATATTAAGAAACATTCATATACTCACACTGGCGAGATGCCTTTCAAATGCAGCATTTGCCCTTATCAAGCTGCAAAGAAAGGTTGGCTTAAAAGGCATTCATATACTCACACAGGCGAGTAGCGTTTCAATTGCAAGGTTTGCCCCTATTATGATGAGTAAGAGGACAATCTTGTGGCACATTTAAGAATCTACACAAATGATTAATAAAACCTAAAAGAGAAGCAAAGTGTATCAATGCGCCATATAAGCCGCCTCTACTATTCCACCGTGGGTGAATATATCGAGCGCTTTCGTATTGGTCAGCCGAGTCTGAAACGGCTCGCAAACAGAAGGATGCTGCCTAACTCCATTTTATTTGACTTTTTGGTGTTGGTTGCATTCTCCGGGCGAGGGAGGGCAGGCAGACGAAAAACAAAGGAATGCCTTTGCTAAAGAGGTTTTGAAAAGAACCTGCAGAGTTGACGAAAGAAGACATTATAATGGGCTCCTGGCCCATCCAGGCCAACGAGCACGGTTGTTTCCGCCCCCATTCGGAGCCTTGTGCTGTTTCTACTCAAACCAGGCGCGTCCCCGGTAAAGCTGGGGGTAGAAAGGGCTCACACTCAACCCGGGCTAAACCAGGGTTAGCGACCCATGAAGTTTGTTGCCAGGCCATTTTCTGGGGTTCCTAAAGCTGTCCCCCGAAAGGAGGACAGCAACAAAGGACCTTCGGCTCCTTCACCCACGCCTAGTGGTAGGCTGAGTGGCTCGTAGACGGTGGTTCCTCGAAAAGAGGGCCCCCCCGCCTCCGAAACCGAACGCCCGCCTAAGGTTTCGAGGTGGAGGGAGGAAAAGACTCGCATGGCGAGCCCAACCTCCCCCAATAAGTCGTCGAAGTCGACAGCCCCTTCAGCGCTTTGTCCGGCCAACAGCGCCCGGAAAGGGCGGGAAGCATACGGCCTCCGGGAAGCATACGGCAATTCCCGTGAGGGTCTTCTGTTCGAACGGGGCTCCCTCGTCTCCTCCGAGCTAAGCCTAGAGGGAATATTCCTTCAATGGAATTACCGTGGTTTCCGTGCCAGTTGAGAGGAGATGCCCGTTCCCCGTTACCTATTTTTCTGCAGGAGATCATGCTAGGCGCGTGCCCACTGTCCGCTCTCCCTGGATATAAGGGTCTAGCGACCCCACTGCCACGAGATGGCCGGGATGGGGGATGCGCGGTTTACACCCGGTATGATGTCTCCGTTCTTCCTTTCTCTTTAGATACCTCCTTTCAGGCAGTGGCTGTCCAGCTGCATCTGCATAGGAGGTATACTATCATTTCTGCATACAATCCACTGTCATCCTCTCTGGGGAGATTACTCAATAAATCCGCGGGGACAAGTCCTTGCCGATCTGATCGAAGAGCATGAGATGGGTGTCCTAAATGTGGATGAGTTTATGCATCACTGTCCGAGAACCGATTCATTTTCTTGCCTTGATCTATCTTTGTGGTCTTCGGATGCACAGCCTGATTTTGATTGGGGGGTGGTCGATGACCTCCATGGTAGTTATCACTTTGCCATCCAAATATCATTTTCAGGGCAACTGCCCCCTGAAAGCACAGGCGCGCTTGCCTGCATTTCAGGAAATTACTGAATTCTCTATCTCAGTCCAGGGGTTTTGGTCGGTAGATAAATCCGTTGAGTTCTTCCCCGGCAACCTCATCGCCGCGGGCCTGACTATTATTCCTAGAACGTCTGCCCGTTTTGCATGCCGACCACTCCCATGGTGGTCGGCCGAGTGTTAGACGGCCCTCAAACAGAAGCGTACATGCGCTATAAGCGCCGCCCGAACGATTTCACTGTCGGTGAATTTCGCCGCTCTTTTTGGCGGCCATACTTGTCTTCACTTAATAGGAAGACCCCTCTGGCAGAGGTGTGGACGCTAGTCAAAAGGATTCGGGGCAAGTACTCGCAGGATCCCTCTTTCCGTTCTCCAGGAGAATGGAAACGCAATCTCGAATCCCGCCTCCGTGGCGGAATCCTTCGCGACCGCTTTCTCCGCATTCTCTAGCTGGTATGGTTCTTCGCCAGCATTCAATGCACGTCGTGATGTCGTGGATGGCCGCCGGCTGGACTTTGCCGCCAGAGGCGGAGAACCCTTCAACGACAGTTTTACTGTGAGTGAGTTGCGCTCCGCTCTTGCTTCGTGCACAGACACCGCCCATGGTCCGGACGATGTCCGTACGCCATGCTTCGACACCTGGGTGAGCGAGGCATGCCTTTCTCTTAGATTTGTTCAACAGGATTTGGGTGGAGGGTCTCTTCCCAGGTTCCTGGCGAATCGCTACTGTGCTTGCCTTTCGCAACCTGGAAGAGATCACTCTACTCCGGCCGGTTTCCGCCCAATCTCTCTAACCTCTTTCGTGTGCAAGTTGATGGAGAAATTGGTAAATGTTATATTAGCCTTCTTCCTAGACAGCGGAGGCCATCTGTCTTCTGCACAGTGCGGCTTGCGCAATTTCCACTCCACGTAAGATGATCTGCCCTGACTGGAAAATGCCGTCTGCGAGGCCTTCCTTCGTAGACAGCACTACGCTACCGTGTTTTTCAATCTGGAGAAAGCCTATGATACCGCATGGCGATACGGTATCATGGAGACTCTCCATACGATGGGGGCAAGGGGACGCCTCCCAATGTTTATATCTGAATTTTTGCGAGATCGTCGATTCCGCGTACGTGTGGGGGAAGCCCTCACCGACCCAAAGGAGCAGGAAGAGGGTGTCCCGCATTGAAGTGTCCTTAGTGTCACTCTTTGCTCTGAGCATCAACGGCATCACCTCGGTACTGTCCGAAGATGTTCTCGCTACGCTCTACGTGGACGACCTTTCGATTTCTTTTGGCGCGGCCCACATGCCAACTCTGGAGCGTTCGACTCAAACCTTCATTGAACCGCGTCTCTCGCTATGCCGAAGTGCACAGGTTCCAGTTTTCTTTGGCCAAGACTAGGGTGGTGCACTTCTGCCGCCATCCAAGGCTCCACTTAGAGCCAGACTTGTTTCTTAATCGGGTGCGCCTGGAAGTGGTTCAATCGCACCGTTTCCTTGGTCTTGTTTTTGACCGACGCCTCACCTGGGAGGCTCATATTCGCAGCCTTAGGGTCTCTTGTACCCGCGCCATGGATATTCTCCGTTCCGTGACGTTCACCGCTTGTATCGCTGATAGGGCTACTGCCTTACTTTTTTATCGATCCTTTGTTCGTTCGAAGCTTGACTACGGATGCGAGTGTTATGCATCCGCAGCCGTGTGTTTATTGCGGAAAGTGGCCTCTTTCCACCACACCGGCCTTCGCCTGGCGACCTGTGCCTTCCGCACTTCCCCAATTGATAGCATATTAGTCGATGCTGGGGAGATGCCACTCGCTCTACGCCGAATACAGTGCATCACTCGCCTGTACGTTCGAGCCCGACGCCTCCCTCAGTCGCCAACAGCTCTCACTGCATCCGCAGCTGATCTCGACGGTACCTATGCCGCCCAGAGACGCCAGTCATACCCTAAACCCAAAGGGCTAGGGCTCCTTTGGGTTTAGGGCTAGGAAACTCCTTCGAGAGCTAGGTATAGCTCTCGGGCCGGTGGCGCCCCCTGGTTCTGTCTATGACCCCACCCTGGAGGGTACCACATTTGGCTATTTGTCGCCACGCCTCTGCTCCCAAAGCTTGTACAGCGCTGGGAATGTTCCGTTCGACCTTTTTGGAGCACACCTCGTGTCACGCTAGAACCATGCCAGTGTATACGGATGGCTCCAAGTCCGAAGAGGGGGTCGGCTTCCACGCCAAATCCCCTCTGAAGTCAGCGGGGCTCTGCCAGGCGCTGCATCTGTCTTCACATCCAAGCTTGAGGAAATACACTACTCGGTTCGGAAGATCACGCGACTTGCCAGGTTCGGAGGCCGGATTGTGATCTATAGCGACTCAAAAAGTGCCCTGACTGTTCTCGTGGCATTGGAATCTCCGCATCCCCTAGTTCGCGATATCCGGACGCCACGGTTTTGGCGAACCGGGCGGATGTCGAGATTATCTTCTGCTGGGTTCCTGGACATGTAGGAATTGCGGGGAATGAGAGCGCCGATGAGGGAGCACAAGAGTCCGCCAGGACTGTGCGACCGAACCAGCGTTTCGCTCTTCCTCACACCGACTACATGGCAGGAATACGGGCAGCTCTTCAGACTGCTTGGCAAAGAAGATGGGAGACGGTCGAAGGGAACTTAAAGTTGCGTGCCATTGCGCCGCGACTGTTTCCATAGACCTATCCCCCAATGCCGCGACGGCTTCAGGTCGCTTTCTGTCGTATCCGAATCGGACATACTCGTGTGACGCATCGTTATTTGATGGAGCGCTCGCCTGCGCCCTATTGTGACTATTGCGTCGTCCTCCAGACTGCTCGGCACATTCTTGTCGAATGTCCCACTCTGGGTGATCAGCGCGCACATTACCTGTCCCGGTACCGGGATAGGCTGGGTTGCTACCGCCTGTCCTTTGTACTCGGGGCGAGTGCGTGCACATTGACTGGTGGACTTTTGACTTTTGGGGGGAGGCCGGCCTTCTCCCTTTTATTTAACTAGTTTTTTTTGTTATTTTTTTTTCAAGGTCACATGCTCCTGCTTTGGGGAGAGGGGCACCTCCCCCTGACGCCGGAGATTGCTTCCTGATTGTTGTCACCTTCCTTTTTTATCATTGTTTTCATTTTCTTATTTTAAAGTAGCCTAGTGCTATGCTGTCTTGATTCCGGCGACTTATGTCCAAGTGGGCAGTCGCCAGATAGGCTCCTAAAATATATATATATATATATATATATATATATATATATATATATATATATATATATATATATATATATATATATATATATATATATATATATGGTATTGTGAAGGCTGTAAATAGCAAAATGTTAATTTTTGCTGATGACACTAAATTGTCAGCTGGAACAAAAGAAGTTAAGGGGAGCTTTAAATTACAGAGTGCCTTAAATAAGTTATTAGCTTGGTCCCTGTAATAAGGGAACCGAAACAAAGCAGCTATCCCGGCTTTATTGAACGTATAAGGACATCCTCTAAAAGAGATAAACTCATTACCAAATGCATTAATAAAATATATAGGTGTAATAAAATAAATAAATGAATGAGTGAAAGTAAATAAACACATTAACGATAATATAAACGTAAATACACAAATTTATGGGCAGAGGGTGAAGATTTTACTTGCTGTTTTCCGTTATTCTTGCCCCCCCCCCTCCCTCCTTGTATGTTACTGGGGCTTGCCTCTCGACTGGTAATCTCTGTACCAATAGGGGGTTTGGTTGCCCGGTTAGTGGTAACGTTGCCACTCAAAAGAGTGAGCTTGGTAGGAATGGGATAACGCTTGCCACCGGCAATGGTAACAAGTTATTTTTCATGCGCAACGGAAATATCCCTTTAGGTAGCCTTGTACTTGATCCGAGAAGAGGGTACCAGCTTGGATGAATAAAATAATCTGTTTATAGATGTAAACGAGTCTCAGTCTATTTATTTTACCTTGCACCAAATTAGGAAGTAGTCCGAGTACAATTTCACAATTCGATTTTACAACAAAGTAATGCGGGAATATGATAGAGCGACCGGACGATTATAATGATTGACTTATTGAATTAATGAAAGCTTAACAATTAAGATAGTAATAATGTAAGACTCTCTTTTAACCTCTCTGCACCCATTTATGAAGGGGCATAAACATTCATCAAGTCAGCCTCTCGCCCCGCCTACAAATGACGTTGGCGCACGTGATTGGCTGCTCATTCCATTATCTCGCCTCCTGATTGGCTAAAATTAATCCTTTAATTAATATTGATTGCATGGCGTCTCAACTGTCGTACCTCGTTTTTGGTCAATATTTCTAGAAAGCGGAGCTTTATTATTAGACATACATTTGTTTAACTTCTGGCTATCTTTTTTACAGAATGGTGAAATGCTTTTATCACACGCCTTTTTATTACCTCCAGACATTCTCAGTTTCTAAATGTTTACTCTTTGTCGCCTGTCTGATTTAAGCCCAGATACAGAGACTACCACTTTATTACACTGAGAAAATCGAGCCTTTACCTCGACATTTTAGACTCGCTCTCTTTTCCTTTCCTCGGGTTCCGTTGTGTAGGGTGTCCACATGTACACCCTTCAGGTGAATACATGTGTGCCCTACAAATTAATTAACAATTAAATAATGCAAAAACATGGATACAAAACACTATTATAATAAATACACACACACACACACAAAAAAAATATATATATATATATATATATATATATATATATATATATATATATATATATATATATATATATATATTTATATATAAATATATATATATATATATATATATATATATATATATATATATATATATATATATATATATAAACACGATATTAATGATCCCAAATATAGAATCGTTATGAATATAAGTTAGCAACAATAACAACTTACAGAATTATCAGTGAAGTCCAACATTAACTACGAGGCCAAGATCCCAACTAAATCCCCAAAATAACATAGTCACCGATGTTAACTATGTAAAGTGGCAGTAGTTTCAACATATAATATTCTTCCCTCCATTAATATTCAAAGATTTAATCGATCAACGGGTCGCCACATTCTACTCGATCGACGACCCCGGAGGAGGTTGGTACAGGGGCAATCTCAAGGATTGGAACATTCTGATTTGGTGCCGATTTAGAGGTGCGAGTTGGAGGTGGGAGAGACGGTGTCTTCCCTGCCATCTTTGAACCGCATATATCAATGCCCACTGGCATTCCTATAAAATATTACATGTATCTATATTCCATTGCATCAATTTAAATATTACCATTACCTAATATCATTTTAACGTAATGTACCTTGTGCATAAATATTAGCATACTTTCCTTTTTAAATTCAATGTAAAAATATCCATTTATTTTCCCATTTAATGTCTACAATTTATATTAAATATGTAAAATCTCAAATATTTTGTATATGTATTTTCAATATATCTTTTGTAATATATAATTGCCATCCAAAAATCGTGGCTAAGATACATTCTTTTCGGCAACACTTACTTTAGTCTAACACTCAAACTAACATGCTTTCAGCTCTCCCACATTGAACATAAATATTCCTCACTCGTCTCTCGTCATTCTCAGCATAAATATCCCAATTCACAGTCCATCATAGTTACCTTACCTCCCTTCACCTCACATTTCACTCCATACTTTTCATACATTTTATTAGGTTACGTTATATTTCACTGCCTTCCCCACAAATCAACCATACTATCCTACACTTCCCATCCTTTTTACAAGTCAAGCATACTTTTAATACCATTATATATTCTCATCTTGTAATCCATATTTTAATTATGTTTACGTTTTATTCCTTAACAATTTTCAATTTAATTCTCATTCATTTGTATAATTGTAATTACCTTTCACTTGTTATTTCCAAATTCAATTCTCTCATTATGCATTCGTTGATTTTAGAAATATATATTTTGTTATCGTTCGTTTTCTTATAACCCTTGCGTTGAAGTTTTTTCAAATTCAGTTCACGTCAGTCGTTAGGCACATATTAGCAGGCGACTATTCCATCCAATTCAACAAATTTATGGTAATGGTTTTCAAATAGCTATCTAGGTTGATATATTAACTGAAATCAATCCCACTAATAATTAATACCATACCGGACTTGGGCATATTGAGGATATGCTTCCAAAAATTGTACTTCTTCCGTTAGAGGATCGGTCTTACTTCGACGGTATTTGCGAAGAAGAACAAGTCCGGGTTCTAACAACCATGACGGCATGCTCGACCCATTACTCGATCTCATGGAATAGATAAATTAACGTTTATGAGGTGTTATATTAGTAGAAGTGTTCAACAACGATCATATTGAGTGCATAGCGTTGGAGAGAACGACACCTCCCAGGCAGCGGCAAGAAGTCCTCTAGACTCCAGAGCTAGTGAAATAGTTTTCCAAACAGGGCTAACGAACCTCTCACATTGCACGTTTCCCATAGGATGGTTGGGCGTAGAATATGGTTAATAAGTAAGTACGAAGCTCTTCAGACATAAAGTGGATCCCCTATCCGCGTGAGTATATTTTGGTAACCCGAAGATAGAAAAGAGAGTGGAGAGACATTTTATTACGGTCAAGGCGGAGGTGTCTTTGCATGGAAAAGCAAAAGGGAACTTCCAATACTCATTGACAACAATCAGGAGATATCGATTAACTCTATTTTAGGGCAGAGGTCCTTTAAAGTCTACCGTCATTCGGTCAAAGGCATGCATCATGCTGATAAGAGTTGAAGATTGTGGTTTATGATATTGAGGTTTCAATTGTTTACATACATCGCATGAGGATATTACACGCTTTACATCATCCGTAGAATAGGATAGGTTACGACTGCTCACAAAATGGAGAAAACTGGTAACGCTAGAGTGGCATAGCGATTCGTGTATTTCACAAAGATCACTGAGTGATATACTTCCATAGAATCCACGAGAGAGTGCGTCCGCAGAAGCATAAAATTTCCCAGGTCTGTAGTTAACTTCAGATAAGTATGGTAGAAGCTCCATTCTCCATCTCATTATTTTCTCGCTTTATTTTGCTTTTGTGAGATTGATCAAACATGAATCTGACGGGGCGTTGGTCCATTACTAATTTAAAATTCTTACCAGAAATGTAATGACAACATCTACGTCTCTAAATGTGTAAATTTATTAATAGTTTCGGAGTAGTCTATGGCCAATATGAGCTTACCGTTGTGATGAACAACAACTACTTGTGTCCTCCAGGGAGAAAAACTAGCCTCAATAATATCTTCCGCGATGAGTCTTGATATTTTCGTTCGTATGAGATCGCGATCCGATGGACCATGCCTGCGAGGTTTAATGACAACAGGACTACATTGGGGCGAAAGATTCCTGAATACCCTGACTGACAGGATTTATTGTCAGGGCAGCGAGGGAACATATATCCAACTTAGAAAGTGAGCCTCCTAAAATTATAACAGTGCATAGTTGAGGTAATGCTAACACATAGAATGATATGAGTGACCCTTTTATGCATAAATCAGTTTAACAGTCTCTGGAAACGTGAGATTTCAAATTAGACGACGCCATTGACACGACTCCATCGAAAATGGCGACTGGCAACCGGAGTCTGTCGCATAAATTTTGGGAAATAAAGTTCTCAGAACTGCCAGTGTCAATTAACGCCCTTGCCTCTTGACCATTGATTGTAACTTACATTAAATAGTTTCTCATAGTATTAATAGAGGCTAAAGTGGTACTCGCATTCGATTCAGCAGTAAACAAACGTCGTGAGCGGCAAACTTTTGAAAAGTGTCCTCGTTTTTTGCATTTAAAGCACAGTACATATGGGTTGGATATTTAGGGTGAGGATGCGATGATCTTCCACAGTATCTACATTAACTTGTCTTACCGCTAAGCAATCGGACGGGGACCAGGTACCTTTCGAGTCGCTATATTCTGCCATACGAACAAGTTATTCAACCTCAGCTGCAGCTGCTGGGACGTCGCATTGATAAGAGCGGGAATCTTTCGACGCAATTTCAAGTGAACGAGCGAGATCCACGGCTGAAGTGAGTGAGAGTGTACGATACTCTAAAAGGCGAGTTCTTATGCACGTCGACAATATACCTGTAATAAATTCTGGAGTTCGTAACAAATCAAGTAGATAAGGGAGAGAATGTAGATGTAATTTACTTGGATTTTAGTAAAGCATTTGATAAGGCACCACATAGGAGACTAGTTCATAAATTAAAAATGATTGGGATGTGTAGGGGTGTTTCAAATTGGATAGCTGAGTGGCTGAAAGACAGGAAGCAAAGGGTAGTGCTAAATGGTGTAAAGTCAGAGTGGAGGGATGTTTTAAGTGGGGTTCCTCAGGGATCAGTTCTCGGTCCATTATTATTTGTCATCTATATAAACGATCTTGGAGAGGCAGTTAATAATAAAGTGTCAATTTTTGAGGATGATACCAAATTAGCAGCTGTAGTTAAAGATATTGATGATAATTTTAAAGTGCAGGGGGATTTAAATAAATTGTTATCCTGGGCACATAAGTGGCAAATGACTTTCAACCTTGATAAGTGCAAAGTTATTAACATGGGAAAAGATAATAGAGAATTTAACTATGAAATAGATGGGCATTGGCTGAGCTCAGTAGAGAATGAAAAAGATCTAGGAGTAGTAATAGATAAGTCATTAAGGTTTTCTAAGCAGTGTATTGAAGCAAGAAATAGGGCAAATAGAGTGCTGGGTTTCATTAAGAGAAATGTCAGTTACAAAAGTAAGGAGGTTATTCTTAAACTCTATAACTCTTATGTTAGGCCACATCTAGAGTACTGTATACAGGCATGGTCCCCACATTTTAGACACGATATTCTCCTTCTCGAGTCAGTGCAACGGAGGGCAACAAAGATTATTCCTTCCCTGAAGCACCTTGAATATATAGATAGACTGAGGGTATTAAATATGTTCTCGTTCGAAAGGAGATGTGTGAGAGGGGATATGATTGAGCTCTTTAAAAAATTTTCTGGGATAGATAAATTGGATGTTAGCAAGTTTTTTGAGTTAGAAGATGAAAATACGACTAGAGAATTTAACTATGAAAATTAAAAAGCAAGGGTGTAGGTTGGATTTAAGAAAATATTTTTTCACCAATAGAGTGGTAGACTTCTGTAACAAGTTGCCGCGGGGGGTAGTAGGTAGTCCAAATTTAAATGTATTTAAGAGTAGGTTGGATGAGTTTATGGGGAGGGAAGGTTGTGATGGTTCCTAAGTTTTGTATATATTAATATTGTTTGTATATATCTATAGCTGCATAATTTAGTTCTTGACAAGCCTTGATTAGTGATACCCTTTTTTCTGGACGCAATCCTCTGGATGTAGTTTTCTTGGAAGTTTGGGTGCCTTAAAAAAGAGGCCGTTTGACTCGGATGACCTATGATGAGCCCTTGTGGCTTTTTGTCATCTGTTATATTATATTGTAGGGGACTTTGATTTTGTCTTCCCCTGGCGATGGTGCTTTTTGTTGGTGGGTTTCGACGGATGCGGATGACCTTTGATAGGCCCTTGTGGCTTTTGTCATCCGTGAAATTATGTATGTTATTTTAAATGAGTCACGAACATACTCATCTCGATATATATCGCTACTCACGCCCCGGAAATTGCAATCAACGGCTAACTTGTGGAGTGTTCGAAAGTACTTGTCAACTATCTCGGATTCTAATTAGCTGCTACTCATTACTCGATATCGAGCAACAACCTCATTGGAAGGTTGAATGAAAGCAGCCTTCAATTTTTCTATTTCAGAGTCAAATGTCTCACAATCCGTGATGAGTTCGAAGTTCTCAGTCGAGAGGGAATTCGTCAACAACCCTAGATCGAACCTTTGTAGCACTTGAAAACAAAGAGCCAGTGTTTAAAAATCTCGGCAGCATCTGGGTGTTTAGAGCAACTGGAGACGATCTGGACGCAGGACAGGATGCATGACGATGACAATAAGTTCAATAAATTGTAATAAGGATACCGAAACAAAGCAGTTATCTCGGCTTTATTGAACTTATAAGGACATCCTGTAAAAGAGATAAACTAATTACCATATGCATTAATAAAATATATATGTGTAATAAAATGAATGAGTGAAAGTAAATAAACACATTAACGATAGCATCAACATAAATACACAAATTAATTAACTACTACATAATACAGGAGATATTATAGAACTAGAAAAAATCCAGAGAATAGCTACAAAGCTGGTAGCAGAGCTTAGGGATCTGCCATATGAAGCAAGACTTGAGAGGCTGCGGATTACCACATTGGAGGAGCGAAGGATTAGAGGTAACATGATCGAGGTGTTCAAAATATTCTATAATTATGAGAATATTGAAGCCAAACAGTTCTTTCAAGTTGCTGCAGAAAGTAACAACATCCAATCAGAAACTAGACACCACCGGCTTAGGCAACTGAGGCCCTGTCACAGAACAGCAAAGTGGGGCCCCTTTTTGGTGTTAGATTGGTAAATAAATGGAATGGTTTACTGGAATATGTTGTGTCCAGTGCAAGTACTATAGCATTTTAAAACAATTATGATAAACACTATAATAGTGTGAGAAGAGGCAACTTATGAGCCTGTCTCTCGGGCCTCTTAACCACTCCTAAGGTAAGCACACAAACATGGATACAAAACACTGTATTAGAACACACACATTATATATATATATATATATATATATATAATATATATATATATATATATATATATATATATATATATATATATATATATATATATATATATATATATATATATATATATATATATATATATATATATATATATATATATATATATATATATATATATATATATATAAACACGATATCAATGATCCTAAATATAGCATCGTTATGAATATAAGTTAGCAACAATAACAAATAACAACTGGAGTAGGTATGAAGAGAGGGTGGCAAGGATGACACTTGGGATCTTTCTTTTGCTGAGTCCTATTACTACCTTCAGAAGAAAATACATCTCCTGTAAACCGAAAGGTTGTATCGCTCCACGCTTTCCAAATCTTGTTTGATATAAGTGCTAAATCGTTAGGCACTTTAGTGAGAAGTTTGCTTAATCTAGGTTATCTCCGTCTAACTACTGCCTTAGTAACCTAAGGCTTTTTTCCGTAACGAAAGTTGCCTGTCCCCTAGGGCACAGGGGCATGCTTCTCTCGAGATGTCTCAAAAGGACAAATCTCGAGTTAAACTAAAACGACCTAATTCTAATACTGATCTCGAACCACCTACCGTTGATCCTACTCTAAAGCAATTACATAAAGTGATCAAAGAGACTGACCAAGCTGTCTCACGTTTCTCTTCACAGCCATCAACTTCTGGTTCAGAGAAATCAAACACCAACCCAAATTACTTTGCTAAATATAATAATCCAACACACAGTAATAAAACTCCCGTTACATCACAAGTAAGACCAATGATACAGGTAGTATAAATGTGACTTCCATACACAAAAATGACCCCAAATTGAATATTGATCCCAAATTTGTTTGTTAACATAATAACGTAACATAATTTCACGGATGACAAAAGCCACAAGGGCCTATCAAATGTCATCCGTATCCATCAAATCCCACCCACATAATGCATCCATAGAATTTTGTCAGATCCTGCATCTACAATATACAATTTAACAATCTATAGGATTATGTCCATCCATGCATCTACAATATATAATTTAAAGTCTCCATAGGAGTCTGTCAAAAACAAATTCAAAGTCCCCCAAAACAGCAGTCTATTGGCTGTCTGGCTTTGTTCTGGAAGGTTGTCTTACAGGAAGCTCCTGATTCTCATTGTAAGATTGGGATATAATACTGATTTGGGTGTGTAGTTTTTCTTGTATTTATTTAATACATCAATCACTGTGCAATAAATACATTAGTGATTAATACTTTTGGGGAAGATAAGTGATCTCTAATATTCCTTGCTATAATAGATTCCATCATTTTCCCTACCACTGATGTCAAACTTACTGGTCTGTAATAAGACATATTTGTTTTATCCCCTTTGTTAAATATAGGTATCACATTGGCTTTCTTCCATGCCACTGGCACAATGCCACTCTCTAAAGATGCATGCTAGGGGCTCACTTAACACATCCTTACATTCTTTCAAAATTCTAGGAAAGACCTCATCAGGACCGGGTGCTTTACTACTTTTGATTTTATCAATTTCCTTTGTCACTATCTCCTTTGTGATCAATATATCCTTTAATTTCTCTTCATCATTACCCCGAAAGATCATTGACACCTCAGGTATATTTAGAGTATCCTCCTTTGTAAATACTGAGAGAAAAAAGTCATTTAGCATTCCAGCCATTGAGTCCCTATCACTCACTAATTCTCCATTGGAATCTATAAGTGGGCCTATTTTAGGTAAATATGTAGATTATCGGCCCGGCCGATCCCGGCCGATAAACCGTAGTTTTTTCGTACGTGTTCCAAAATGTTTCACGTTTTTGGAGTACATTTAAGGGGACGGCTCGTGTTGGGGTAAGCACCAGGGGGGGACCACACTACGATGATCCTGAGTTTCATTAAATTGGGGGGGGTCTGGGGGGCGCAGCCCCCCAGTATATAATCCTAATTGTTATAATGTTCTGCCGTTTACAGAGGGGAATGCTTTAACTACATCATGTCAGCGTCTTTAATCGTTTTGCAAATTATAATAGGGGGTGGGGGTGGGGGGTATGACGTCAGAAATGCTTAATTTCAATTTTTTTCATACTTAATAGCTTTTTATTATCCCCATTCGGAGTCATTTTTATTTTTCAATATATTTTTCCCCATTTTACTCTTTTTATTACCTTGTTTTATACAATTAAATATAATTAGCTAGATCATTTCAAGGAACTACTTGTTTTTTAGCAGTTTGGGTGTCAAACATTCCCCTTTTACGCAGTTTGAAAATTCTCAATCGCACGTCTTCACCGCAGTTTCAAAATGCAATCGAATTTTCAAGTTTGTCCGTCGTCTATTGCGGAATTATTAAGCCTAGTTTCTGCTAGAGATAAATTAAACAACTTTTTGGAAGTGCATAATTTAGTGCGAACTAAAAGTGAATGCGAAATCTGTGGCCGGCAATTAGAGGTGACCCCAGAATGTTGAACGCGTCTGGCGAGATGCGAGAGGTTCAATTCCCAAATACGGGAGAAAAACCGCTCAATTCGACGCCTATCTTGCAACCGCCATCTTCTGCAAGCGCTTCCCGTTGACCAAAACGGGAATTAAAGAACAATTCCACGCCTTCCTCATCGCTATTTCTGAAGTTTACCCCCCGAAATAAAGTAAGTTAACAGCGCTTATCGTTCTTTATTTTTGGATAAGAAAGATGGCGTCAGTTAGATTTCGAATACGACGCAGGCGCGCAAAATAAATAGGCTTCCCTCTCCGCTATTTCGGAATGATAACCAATGCAATTAAGTACGGGAAACAAAGTGTTTCGTTTTTTTTTTCGGGCAATTTGGTAAATAAAATGGCCTACGTAAACAGCATTTTCGGTGGGTTTAATTTCGAGATTTCCCCCCCAAAAATGGCGGCAACTAGCATTCGAACAAAACTCAAACGCGCATGAATATTCAAACACGGGTGAAAGATAACGCGAACGAAGATTCAAACACGGGTGAACGATAATATTTACACAAAACAATTTTTCCTAGGCCGGGCCGATAATCTACATGTTTACCCTATTTTATCTCTTTTTCCTTAATTTTGTATAATTGATAAAAACTTTTAGGATCCTCCTTTGCCCTATTTGCCACTTTAATTTCATAATTTCTCCTTGCTACTCTAACTAACTTTTTAACATCTCTTGCTAGTTCATTATATCTCTGCCTTAAGTGATCCTCTCCATTTTTTATTTTCCTATAAATGCCCTTTTTAATGCCAATATAATGCTTAATTTTATCTGTCATCTATTTTGGGTCATTATTTTTAGTCCTAATCTCCTTATATGGAATGTTAATCATCTGACCTGTAATTAATTGCTCAATTATTCTTTCATACTCCTCTTCAATTGTAATCTCTTCCTCCTGGTGATTATTGTCTCCACTAACTGATATCAATGAATCTATTCCTGATTTGATTTCATTGCCTGGTTTCTGTACAACTGCCTCCAGGTAAGTCCTTAGCCCATTATAATTTGCTCTTGTAAAGTCAGGAATTTTAACATTGTTCATGCTACTATCAATACCATTCCATTTCATCTTGAATCTAATTTCACAATGGTCACTATTACCCAAATTTCCTCCAATCTCAGTATCCTTAATAATTTCTTTCCTATTTGTCAGAACTAAATCCAGTATAATATTACCTCTAGTGGGTTCGTTAATAATCTGCCTCAGAAAATTATCTTGAACAACATTCAAAAATTCCTCAGCCTCCTGATCACCCACAAGAGCTTCCCAGTCTATATTTCTGTAATTAAAATCGCCCATTATACACACATGCTTACTTCTACATGCCCATTCTATCTCCTGCCACAGAAGATTTGAAGCTTCCTTACTAAGATTTGGTGGTCTGTATAATAATCCTATGACAAGCTTGTTTTTACCCTCCTGTGTTATCATCTACTTTAATTGTACTGTTCACACAACACTGGAGATTATATTTAATATAAATAATAACCCCTCCTCCTCTCTTCCTATTCCTATCTGTATGGAACATGTTAAAGCCCTCAATCTCAACCTCAGGTTTAAAGTGATTACCTGCCAAATCAAGCCATGACTCTGTTATCGCAATTATATCAAAATTCTCTTCACTCACTAACGCTCTTAAGAGATCTATCTTATTCCTTATACTCCGACCATTTGTGTAGTATATTTTAAAGTTTTTTTTATTATTCCCATCTTCATTGCATCGTGCTTTTTTATTCCTAGTTATCTACTCATTCACTTGTGCATTAGTCCCCCTATAACGCATCAGTATGCCCTTCATCTAGATATTCCTCTATCTCTGCATCCCTTCCATTTCCTACACCTGCCCTCTATTCCTGTTATTCCCACACCTCTAACAGCTTCTAGTTTCCCACCCGTAAGGATCTAATCACACTATCCAGCTCCCCCCATAGAACCTCAACACCTGCCCGACTAAGATGGAGCCCATCCATCGCATACAACCTCCTATTCCCGTAAAACCCACCCCAGACATCTACAAACACCAATCCTAACTCCTCACACAGTCCTTTCACAAATTCATTCAAACCAATTGCACGCGACAACCATTCTACCCCCACATCCAATCTCGGAAACACACCAGAAACAACACCTTTTACCCTGCTTTTACTCATCCTTTCAACTAACCTTTTATACTGCTCACGTAAGAGTCAGAGACGACTTGATTGAAGTCTTCAAATGGGTAAAAGGATATAAAAAAGGGGATCTGGGTAAGGTTCTTATTCTTAGTGAACATGACAGGACACGTAGCAATGGGTTTAAAGCTTGATAGGCAGTCGCCAGATAGCCCCTTAAATAAAAAAAAAAAAAAAAAAATTAAAGCTTGATAAGTATAGGTTTAGGAAGGAGATCGGGAGGAATTGGTTTACAAATCGTGTGGTAAATGAATGGAATAGGTTTACTAGACATGTGATAGAAGCCTCCTCTCTGGGTAGTTTTAAGAATAGATTAGATAAATATATGGATGAAGCTGCTAGATGGGACTGACTTTTTTTTTAGGTATATATTTTTCTAAGTTGTGGCGAGATTATATTTTGCGGTTGCATGAATGGACATAATCCTCTGGATGTATTTTATGTATATTGTAGATTAGATCTGGACAAACTCCTGTACAGGGTGACAATGTTGATGACTTTTCTCTGGCAAGAAATCTTTTGTGTGTTGACTGGAACAGGAGCTGCCAAGTGTAGGCCATCAATGGTCTTTTGCAGTCTCCTTCTTTTCTTATGTTCTTATACAATAAAAAGAAACTGCATCCACAGGAATGAGTCAAGAAACATATCCCCATACCAAAAAGTAAGAAATTAATCCTCCATCCCCATATAATCATCCAATCTGCGCTTGAATTTAGCTAAAAATAATAATAAAGATCCTAAAAAATTCTTTAGCTATTATAGAATCAATAATCAATCTAACAGTGATGAAATAGGGCCTATTAAATATGAAGAGGTTTTGAAAGAATCTGATGAGGAAATAGTAGAGGTCCTTAATGATCATTTTGCTTCAGTATTCACAGAAGAGAAACCAGTTAGATTAATTGATGATAATTCTAGGTCAAGGGAAGTAGTGATAAATTCTATTAATATAGACAGAGAAGAAATTAAAGGGCTTATAATTCAGTTAAATACTAGTAAGGCATCTGGCCCTGACAACATTCATTCTAGGATACTCAAAGAAGGTGTAGAAAGTATTGCAGTAGCTCTCGAGAAGATATTTATTAGATCACTAGAGTCTGGAGAAATACCAAATGATTGGAAATTGGCAAATGTAGTGCCAATTTTTAAAAAGGGAAGCAAAGAGGACCCAAATAACTTTAGACCAGTAAGCTTAACTTCTATAGTCTGTAAAATTCTTGAGAAGATGGTTAAGAAGGGAATTTCTGATCATCTAGAGAGTAGCAGGTTAATTAATGATGCTCAGCATGGTTTTAGAAAAGATAGATCGTGTTTAACTAATTTACTGGATTTTATGGATTATGTAACTAAAGAATTAGATAGGGGTGAGAAAGTTGATGTGATCTACTTAGATTTCAGCAAAGCTTTTGATAAGGTTCCACATAGAAGACTAGTTCATAAATTAAAGCTGCATGGGATATGTGGGAACGTTTTAAATTGGATAACTGAATGGCTGAAAAATAGGAAACAGAGAGTTGTACTGAATGGAGTGAGGTCAGAGTGGAGGAATGTTATTAGTGGCGTACCTCAGGGATCAGTTTTAGGCCCTTTATTATTTATAATCTATGTAAATGATCTTGGGCAAGGTGTAAATAGCAAAGTGTCAATTTTTGCTGATGACACTAAATTGGCAGCTGTAGTCAAAGAGGTTGAGGGTAGCTTTAAAGTGCAGGGTGACTTAGATAAGCTGTTAGCTTGGGCTCAGAAGTGGCAGATGACTTTTAACCTTAATAAATGCAAAGTTATTAACATGGGGAGAGATAATAGGGAATTTAGCTATGAGATGGATGGATATTGGCTTAATTCAGTTGAAGATGAGAAAGACTTAGGAGTGGTAGTAGATAGGTCACTGAAATTTTCAAAGCAGTGTATTGAGGCAAAAAATAGAGCAAATAGGGTGCTAGGTTACATTAAAAGAAACGTTAGCTACAAGAGTAAGGAGGTCATCCTTAAACTATACAACTCTTATGTCAGGCCACATTTAGAGTACTGTATACAGGCATGGTCACCACATTTTAGACATGATATAAACTTATTAGAGTCAGTACAAAGGAGGGCAACAAAAATAATACCATCCCTGAAGCACCTTCAATATGAAGATAGACTGAGGGTATTAAATATGTTTTCATTTGAAAGAAGGTGTGTGAGGGGAGATATGATTGAGCTTTTTAAAATCTTTTCTGGGATGGATAAATTAGATTTCAGCAAGTTATTTGAGTTAGAAGGTAGTAATAGAACTAGAGGCCACCACTTAAAGATTAAAAAACAGAGGTGCAGACTGGATGTTAGAAAATATTTTTTCACTAACAGAGTGGTGGATTATTGGAATAGTTTGCCACCTGAGACTGTAGACAGCCCAAACTTGAATGTTTTCAAGCGCAGATTGGATGATTATATGGGGATGGAGGGTTAATTTCTTACTTTTTGGTATGTGGATATGTTTCTTGACTCATTCCTGTGGATGCAGTTTCTTTTTATTGTATATTTTGGGGGATTTTGATTTTGTTTTTGACAGACTCCTATGGAGGCTTTAAATTATATATTGTAGATGCATGGTTGGACATTCCTATGGATTGTTAAATTGTATATTGTAGCTGCATGATCTGACAAAATCCTATGGATGCATTATATGGGTGGGATTTGATGGATACGGATGACCTTTGATAGGCCCTTGTGGCTTTTGTCATCCGTTAAATTATGTTATGTTATGTTATGTTGAAAACATTCAAGTTTGGGCTGTCCACAGTCTCAGGTGTCAAACTATTCCAATAATCCACCACTCTGTTAGTGAAAAAATATTTTCTAACATCCAGTCTGCACCTCTGTTTTTTAATCTTTAAGTGGTGGCCTCTTTAAGCTCAATCATATCTCCCCTCACACACCTTTTAAATGAAAACATATTTAATACCCTCAGTCTATCTTCATATTCAAGGTGCTTCAGGGATGGTATTATTTTTGTTGCCCTCCTTTGTACTGAGTCTAATAAGTTTATATCATGTCTAAAATATGGTGACCATGCCTGTATACAGTACTCTAAATGTGGCCTGACATAAGAGTTGTATAGTTTAAGGATGACCTAAAAACTCTTGTAGCTAACATTTCTTTTAATGTAACATAGCACCCTATTTGCTCTATTTTTTCCTCAATACACTGCTTTGAAAATTTCAGTGACCTATCTACTACTACTCCTAAGACCTTCTCATCTTCAACTGAATTAAGCCAATATCCATCCATCTCATAGCTAAATTCCCTATTATCTCTCCCCATGTTAATAACTTTGCATTTATTAAGGTTAAAAGTCATCTGCCACTTCTGAGCCCTAGCTAATAACTTATTTAAGTCACCCTGCACTTTAAAGCTATCCTCAACCTCTTTGACTACAGCTGCCAATTTAGTGTCATCAGCAAAAATTGACACTGCTATTTACACCTTGCCCAAGATCATTTACATAGATTATAAATAATAAAGGGCCTAAAACTGATCCCTGAGGTATTCCACTAATAACATTCCTCCACTCTGATCTCACTCCATTCAGTACAACTCTCTGTTTCCTATTTTTGAGCCATTCAGTTATCCAATTTAAAACCTTCCCACATATCCCATGCAGCCTTAATTTATGAACTAGTCTTCTATGTTGAACCTTATCAAAAGCTTTGTTGAAATCTAAGTAGATCACATCAACTTTCTCACCCCTATCTAATTCTTTAGTTACATAATCCATAAAATCCAGTAGTTTAGTTAAACATGATCTACCTTTTCTAAAACCATGCTGAGCATCATTAATTAACCTGCTACTCTCTAGATGATCAGAAATTCCCTTCTTAACCATCTTCTCAAGAATTTTACAGACTATAGAAGTTAAGCTTACCGGTCTAAAGTTATTTGGGTCCTCTTTGCTTCCCTTTTTAAAAATTGGCACTACATTTGCCAATTTCCAATCATTTGGTATTTCTCCAGACTCAAGTGATCTAATAAATATCTTCTCAAGAGCTACTGCAATACTTTCTACACCTTCTTTGAGTATCCTAGAATGAATGTTGTCTGAGCCAGATGCCTTACTAGTATTTAACTGCATTATAAGCCCTTTAATTTCTTCTCTGTCTATATTAATAGAATTTTATCACTACTTCCCTTGACCTAGAATTATCATCAATTAATCTAACTGGTTTCTCTTTTGTGAATACTGAAGCAAAATGATCATTAAGGACCTCTACTATTTCCTCATCAGATTCTTTCAAAACCCCTTTATATTTAATAGGCCCTATTTCATCACTGTTCTATTTTTATGGAATCTATAATAGCTAAAGAGTTTTTTTAGGATCTTTTTTATTATTTTTAGCTAAATTAATTTCTTCTGTCCTTTTGGTCTTCTTAATAATCTTATTTAGTTAATTTCTGGTTGACCTATAATGGTTTAAATTATCTAAACTACTCTCACTTAAGAACATAAGAAAAGAAGGAGACTGCAAAAGACGATTCATGGCCTACACTTGGCAGCTCCTGTAATCTCTGGTATGCCCTTTTTTTCTCTGAAACTTTATTAGCTATTTCTTGATTCCACCATAACGGTTTCCTACATTTCTTTCTAATAGACTTCATTGGAATACACTGTTCCTTAGCCATCTTTAATATAGTCTTAAAAATATCCCACATCTCATAAGTATTCTTTTCATGGAATTCAAAATCCGACCTAATCTGATTTAGCATGCTGCGTAATTTATCGTAATCTCCCCTATAAAAATTTGGAATTTTTGTTGAGTTTGTCGTTGTTCTACCCTTAACTATTTGAAAATTAAACCAAACCATCTGATGATCACTGTTTCCCAATCATTCCTCTACACTCAATCCTTGAACTAAGTGATCATCATTTGAAAGAATCAGATCTAATATATTGGCACTCCTTGTTGGCTTATTAATAAATTGGGTCAAAAAATTATCCTCAAAACACTCCATAAACTTACAACTTGCTCTATCTCTTCCTATCATATTTTCCCAGTCTACAGAAGTTAAATTAAAGTCACCCAGAATAACTGTATCTTCTTTGCATCCTTTTCTTATTTCCCTAATCATTAACTCATCGATACAATCAGTCTGTTGTGGTGGTCTATAAAAAGCTCCCAAGTGTATTTTCCTACTTTTACCAACCTTAATATCTATCCATAATGATTAACCTTCTCTTTGCTTTATAGAGTTATTTATCTTTGAAGAAATGATATTTCTGATATAAATAATCAACCCACCACCAGTCCTATCTCTCCTTTGACTAATGTACATAGTATAACCCTCTAGTTCAAATTCAATGAAATCATTAAATATATTTTCATTACCCATGATTCAACTATACATATTATACCTATATCTTCATGAATGATATAACTAAATAATTCATCCCTCTTATTTCTGAGACTACGAGCATTTGTGTAAAGGCAACTTAGCCCACCTATCCCTGAAGCACCTGAGGGCCTATCTCCTCTGCATCTACTTTCTCTCCTTCCCCGACCATGTACTCTTGTATTTCCCTGACCACTATCACTACTCAAGTAATTTAACCCTAAAGCACTTCGATTAGCCTGCCTACCTTCTACAAATCTGTGTTTGCTTCCTTTCCCTGCCTCACTTTGAGCCATTAAATTTCCCTGACCACTATAAAGACCTAGTTTCCCACCTCTAAAGACCTAATAACACTATCTAATTCCCGCCACAAAACCTCAACCCCATCTCGGCTCAGATGGAGTCCATCCATCGCATACAAACCCTTATTCCCATAAAACCCACTCCAAACATATACAAACACCATTCCTGACTCATAACATTAACATAACATAATTTCACGGATGACAAAATCCACAAGGGCCTATCAAAGGTCATCCGCATCTGTCAAAACCCACCAACAAAAAGCACCATCGCCAGGGAAGGACAAAATCAAAGTCCCTCACAACATAATACAACAGATGACAAAAGCCACAAGGGCCCATCATAGGTCATCTGAGTCAAACAGCCTCTTTTTTAAGGCACCCAAACTCCCAAGAAAACTACATCCAGACTCCTCACACAAACCTTTCACATATTCATTCAACCCCATTGCACGAGACAACCATTCCATCCCCACATCCATTCTCGGAAGCACACCTGAAACAATGCCTTTTACTCTACTTTCACATATCCTTTCAATCAGCCTTTTATACCGCTGTCGTAACTCACAAGTGCCCACCTTCTTTACATCGTTTACTCCAACATGTGTAATTTCAACTGCTTCCCTCTCATACCCACACACCAACCTATCATACCTCTCACACACATCATTTACACCAGCACCTGGCAGACAAACTCTCACTCCCTTCCATTTACTTTCACTCAACTTCCTATCTAAATACCTAATCTGAAAGTCACCCATCACAATCACCTCAGTAATTCTCCTATTCTCTCTAGGCCTAGTATTACCCTCCCTCCTGCTCTCACTCACTCGACCTCCTATTCTACTTTCAGGCACGGCCACACCAGACAAATCTCTTTCAAATTCTTCCTCTCTCAGGGCATCAAATCTGTTAGTTAGCCTAACAGGTTCCATGTCCCTCTCATTCACACACCTAACCTGTCCTAACTTATCTATTCTGTTCACTTTCACCCACCACTCATCATCACTTACTTCACTTACTGCTTTCTCTCCAGTCCCTGTTCTAGGTGTAACTTCCTTCCTCCTGGTCCCAATCCGACTCTTCAAATGTCCACTTGCATCTCTTCTCACTTCACACACTAAATCGTTCAGTCTCAAGCATTCCACACATAATTGACTCACCTCCTCAGTCAAAGCACATACACGGCAGTCAGACACATTCACTCTCCTCTCTACACCACAGACATTGCACACTACATACACACTACTTTCAAAAGGCATACTCTCTACATCCAAACAGTCAGCCATACTTAAACAAGAACAATAATAGAAACAAAAACTTACGAACAACAAGAATTTGACCCAAATTTGTGTATGCAAGTTTAAAACCTGCTAATCAAGATGGTCACCGAAGTAAACAAAAGTCACTTTCTCACAAAAACAAAATAACCACAATTTATACAAAATAACCACAACTTAACTTTGTTATATTAACCAAATATACAATCTAATAACTTAATATTTATGTTTACTATGTCACACACCAAAGTATAGCAAATAATCAGAATATTCCAAGAGCCCTACGAAACACGTGCTACCTGTTTGAAGGTATATTTAAGCTCTCCAACAGTTAATTTGACAAAATTAAGTCCATGGCCCTGTCAGTGAGCTTAAATATTACAGAACAGGATCCCTCTTAATACATACAAAATCCTCAGATCAGACAACAGTTCTCTTAAATACAAAAACCATTATCAATGGACAATATGATGTAGAGTGCTCAGTTGCACAAAATTTAAATACTATTCAAGGTATCATATATGCACCTGATCTACTATACTATGCTTATGAAAATTAGACGCCTCAATAAAGGCCCTTCCCGTATCCCTACCCCCTTGTTAGTATTAACTTTTGCTGGAAATGTCTTGCCTTCATTATTGATAACCATTACCCTAATCCCTTGATGTGCTTTAATTGCTGGCATTTTGGACATGGAAGTAGGACCTGTACAAATAAATCTAGATGTCTTTATTGTAATGAGCAACATAATTCTCAGGATTGTATCGCTCCAAGGGAAGCTCCTAAATGTATTCACTGCTCTTCTCCCAACCATTTAAGAAATTCTAAGGAATGTCCGGTGTGGATCAGGGAGAAAGAAATTGTTCATTTAAAAATTGATAAAAAATTATCCTTCTTTGAAGCTCAACAGGTATATTTCAAAAATCATTGTATAAATGCAAGTGACATATATACAAGAAAAAAATCTAACAAAAGAAACACAATGCGACCTACCTATTACTAGACCACAAACTCTACCTGCAAACAGTATTAATAATGAAGATAAACAAAACTCTCATAATGCTGATGTCTCAAATGAATACCTATGGTCTATCCTTAAAGAATATAACATAACATAACATAATTTCACGGATGACAAAAGCTACAAGGGCCAATCAAAGGTCATCCGCATCCATCAAAACCCACCCACAAAAAGCCCCATCACCAGGGAAAAACAAAATCAAAGTCCCCCACAATATAATATAACAGATGACAAAAGCCACAAGGGCTCATCATAGGTCATCCGAGTCAAACAGCCTCTTTTTTAAGGCACCCAAACTCCCAGGAAAACTACATCCAGAGGATTGCGTCCAGAAACAAGGGTATCACCAATCAAGGCTTGTCAAGAACTAAATCATGCAGCTATAGATATATACAAACAATATTAATATATACAAAACTTATCACAACCTTCCCTCCCCATAAATTCATCCAACCTACTTTTTAAATACATTTAAATTTGGACTACCTACTACCCTCTGCGGCAATTTGTTCCAGAAGTCTACCACTCTATTGGTGAAAAAATATTTTCTTAAATCCAGCCTACACCCTTGCTTTTTAATTTTCAAGTGGTGACCTCTAGTCCGATTTCCATCATCTAAATCAAAAAACTTGATAACATCCAATTTATCTATCCCAGAAAATTTTTTAAAGAGCTCAATCATATTCCCTCTCACACACCTCCTTTCAAACGAGAACATATTTAATACCATCAGTCTATCTATATATTCAAGGTGCCTCAGGGAAGGAATAATCTTTGTTGCCCTCCATTGCACTGACTCGAGAAGGTTAATATCGTGTCTAAAATGTGGGGACCATGCCTGTATACAGTAAGCTATATAAGAAAATCATGGAAGCAAACATTGCCCCTAAACCGGCAGTTAACAAAATGGCTATAGTGTTTAATAAAATGGGCTTTACAAAAAAAAATGATTCAAGGGATGGTTACAGAATATTATTTGGTGATTAATAGTTTAAATTATAGATAATGAACTTTAGAATATATCAGTGGAATATACGCAGTTATACAACAAGGTTACCTAGCTGCAGATGATCCTAAATGAGTATTCTCCATCAATTGTAATGTTACAAGAAACAAGGTTAGGAATAGAGCAAAACATTTCTTTAAAAGGATATTCCATCATAAGAAAAGATAGAAGCTGTAATGGAGGAGTTTTACTAGCTATTATAAGAACTTTTAATGAGTTAAACATAACATGAGCAAAGAGAATGATAAATGATTGGCTTACCTTGAGAAAAGGACTAATACTGTATCCAGGGATTTATGATATTTGGTTCCAGAGAATATCGTTGCCATCTGGAGTAGCTTATTCCTCTTTAGTATTTTGGGTAAGCTATCATTAACTTTCTCTTGTAACAATGAATTTACTGAAAAAGATGTCCAGAACGCCTCTTGTTAACAATACGTTGAAGTTGACCTTTTTGAGAGAACTGAGAGAGCCAACGCTTTTTTCTTTTGCGCTGAAGCATTTGTCATAACATAACATAACATAACATAATTTCACGGATGACAAAAGCCACAAGTCCCTATCAAAGGTCATCCACATCTGTCAAAACCCACCTACAAAAAGCACCATCACCAGGGGAAGACAAAATCAAAGTCCCCCACAATATAATATAACAGATGACAAAAGCCACAAGGGCTCATCATAGGTCATCTGAGTCAAACGGCCTCTTTTTTAAGGCACCCAAACTCCCCGGAAAACTACATCCAGAGGATTGCGTCCAGAAACAAGGGTATCGCCAATCAAGGCTTGTCAAGAACTAAATCATGCAGCTATAGATATATACAAACAATATTAATATATACAAAACTTAGGAACCATCACAACCTTCCCTCCCCATAAATTCATCCAACCTACTCTTTAAATACATTTAAATTTGGACTACCTACTACCCTCTGCGGCAATTTGTTCCAGAAGTCTACCACTCTATTGGTGAAAAAATATTTTCATAAATCCAACCTACACCCTTGCTTTTTAATTTTCAAGTGGTGACCTCTAGTCCGATTTCCATCATCTAACTCAAAAAACTTGCTAACATCCAATTTATCTATCCCAGAAAATTTTTTAAAGAGCTCAATCATATCTCTCACACACCTCCTTTCGAACGAGAACATATTTAATACCATCAGTCTATCTATATATTCAAGGTGCCTCAGGGAAGGAGTAATCTTTGTTGCCCTCCATTGCACTGACTCAAGAATGTTAATATTGTGTCTAAAATGTGGTGACCATGCCTGTATACAGTACTCTAGATGCGGCTTAACATAAGAGTTATAGAGTTTAAGAATAACCTCCTTACTTTTGCAACTGACATTTCTCTTAATGAAACCCAGCACTCTATTTGCCCTATTTCTTGCTTCAATACACTGCTTAGAAAACCTTAATGACTTATCTATTACTACTCCTAGATCTTTCTCATCCTCTACTGAGCTCAGCCAATGCCCATCCATTTCATAGTTAAATTCTCTATTATCTTTTCCCATGTTAATAACTTTGCACTTATCAAGGTTGAAAGTCATTCGCCACTTATGTGCCCAGGATAACAATTTATTTAAATCCCCCTGCACTTTAAAATTATCATCAATATCTTTAACTACAGCTGCTAATTTGGTATCATCCTCAAAAATTGACACTTTATTATTAACTGCCTCCCCAAGATCGTTTATATAGATGACAAATAATAATGGACCGAGATAGATTCCTGAGGAACCCCACTTAAAACATCCCTCCACTCTGACTTTACACCATTTAGCACTACCCTTTGCTTCCTGTCTTTCAGCCACTCAGCTATCCAATTTGAAACACCCCAACATATCCCAATCATTTTTAATTTTAATGAGTCATGTTAAACAATTTATTAAAAATTTAGACATAAACCATGCCTTGTACACTGATGATATTGTAGTGTGGCTATCTTGTGAAAACTTAGATCAAATGCACAAATAAATGCAATATATCATGGATTCTATATCTGACTGGTCACAAAAATGGGATACCACCTTTCTCCTACTAAAACTAAGTGTATAATTTTTACAAAACGCCCTAGGAAACACAACTTGCCAGAACTGATACTATTAAATTACCCTGTTAATTACATTTAAACTCATAAATACTGTGTCGGTGTGGTGGAGCGAATGTGAGTGTGTGAAAAAGGGCCATTCTCCCACCCCTTTTCTCAGTACCCTCTCCCTCCCTCTGTAAGAATGTGTGTGAATGGGAATGGGTTTGTTTTATTTTTGTTTATTTTATGTATAAAATGATTACCATGTTTTTCTTTCTTTCCAGGCGTCATATTCTGGAAAGATAGTAGCTAATTTTGAGATATCACTATAATTAAAATAATATTGTACTTTGCTTAAAATAAACTTTTATCAAAGCGTCATATTCTGGAAAGAGGTAAGCTAGTCGATAAATTTACTCGGGTAATGCCCACTTATTAGTTTCGCAATCCATGTATAAATAAATGGGTCATAAAAGGAGGATATATCTCTTCTACAGAGAGTGGAAGTGTGGACTGATAGCAAGAGGGGTTCTCTAGACGAGTGCTCCGCCCAGCCCTGAGACGGAGGGCTTTCGTGCCTCTTTAACCACCTGAACCTCCATACCCGCCTTCGTTGACAATCCTGCCTCCTTCTAAGTTAGCCTACTACCACCCACCTCCAGCACACAAGTGATAGCGCGTGCCCCCTTTTCGTTCGGTTGTTGTTTTTTTTTGTTTTGTGTAGAATATAAGTAAATTGTTGTATTCGCCGGTTATAAAATTCTCTTTTTGTATCGTATTTGGATTGGGGAATTTAGCCTCATTTTGAAGTGTGCACACTTCCCTAGTAAATATAAAATTGTTGTAAATATAAGCTGTAATTATCATTGTACTTTTTTTTCTGTTAGTAAAGAACTGTACATACAATCCGTTTCATTCTCCTTTGATTTCTCACGTCCGGATTAGTATAGGAAGCGGGTTGGATCGATTGGGGTTAGTCTAAATTTTTCGGCCCGCTACATTTGGCGCCCGAATAGGGACGTGAGACTTCGAAACTGGGAGAGTGACTGGATTGGATTGCAGTCCATACCCAATTAGTGTGACAAGTAGTTTGATTGATTTTTCCCTCCTCCTATCTTTTTACTAACTTGGGAACAATGGCTGTAGCGGAAACATTGAATGAAGAAGTAGTGCGATTGAGACTGGAGTTGAGAAAGAAAGAAGAGGAGTGTGAAATGTTGCGGGGAATGATGGAGGGAATGGAGAATAAAATAAAAGGGATGAATGAAAAGACTGATAAGATGAAGAAGGAAATTGGAGACTGACAGGATCAGACGGACCGACGGATGCAGGACCTGTATAACATGATGACAGGGGCTGGATCAGTCCCAGGACCTACAACCCTTATCCCTGCTCCTACTGAAGGGACTCCGCTAAATGGAATGGATGGCAGTATGATAGTCTAAAGAAGATACGGTGAGTGGTAGGAAGGACGGAGAATGGAAGAGAGTTGAACGCAAGAGTAGGAAGAGTGGTGCAAAGGGGAAGGATAGGAAGGTAAGAGGCAAGAGTGTGGACTCATTGTACTCGGATGAAGGAGAGAGTGATGGTATGATTGGAATGAGTGAGACCGAGAGTAGCTCTTCGGAGAGTGAAGTGAATGTGGGGAAAGGTATTTTGATAAGGGAAGTGCCAAAGATAGATCGATTTAGGTTACATGGTGGGAAAAGTATGGAAGAATTCTTTGGGGAATTTGAGCGTTATTGTAAGCTCAAGTACCCGGAGAATAAGGGATACTGGATGAATGTTTTGGGGGAATGTTTGGAGGGAAAAGTATTGGAGTTTTTCCGTGTGATCACAAGTGTGGGGGAGCCAAAGTACGATGTAGTGAAGAAGAGATTGATTGGGCAGGTGAAACGAATGAAAGAGAGTGTGAAGTATAAAAGGGTGAATGAATTTGAGAAGGCTCGAATGGGGAAGAGTGAAAGTGTGAATATGTATGCACATAGGCTTGAGAGTATGGCAAGAATGAGGTATGGTGATGATGATGTAAATGAATGTAAACCACTGATGAGGAAGTTTTTGGACACGATCCCGCGAAAGGTGAGTGAATGGCTGAGTGGAAAGAGAAAGGAGAGAGTGAGACTGACAGGTGAATGGTTGATGTGGGAGGATGTGTTGGAACTGTTAGAAGATGGACGATTTGATGATGAAAGCGATCTAGAAGAGGATGGATGGTACAGTGTGAATGTTGGGGGTAAGAAGCCCAGGAGCTTTCATCCACCCCAGCAGTTTGTCAGCTACAGGGATGCCCTGAAGGCTGCACCAGCTGGAGTGATGTCAAACTTCCTGGGCCGGCAGAATGGATGGGCAAATGGAGGGTGGTCGAATGGAAGGGGGCAGATGAATTTCAAGCTTGGGAATGGATATATGAGAGAGAAACCGAGGTATGTCCCAGCAAACGAGAGACCGAATGGTGGGAGAAAGATTGTGGAATGTCGTCGGTGTGGAAGGAAAGGTCATATGTTGGCAGAATGTAGGTGGACATCTGGTGCATGTTTTGGGTGTGGTAAGAAAGGGCATATGATAAAGGATTGCCAGGAAAGTGTGAAAGAGTGCTTCGAGTGTAAAGAAATAGGCCATTTGAAGAAAGATTGTCCGAGGTTGAATGGTGGAGCAACTGGTGGGGAAAGTATGAAATATGCATGTGGTAATTGTGGAAAGGCTGGTCATTATGCAAGGATGTGTCGTGACCAGAGGAATGTATGTAGCTATTGTGCAATGGAAGGACATTCAAGTGAAAAGTGTTGGATTAGACTGAGCGCAAGGTGTGAATGGAAAGTCTGAAGCGGGAAACTGAATGGTAAGAGGGTACCTGCTGAAGTATCCTCTGGGTGCATGAGTGTGAGTAATGTGTTGGTAAGTCTGTCTAGTGTGAAAGTGCTGTCTGGTAGGAAGTATGAGTGTCTGAGTGTTAAGGTGGAATTGAATGGAATTGAGTGTTTGGCTTTAATAGATTCTGGATGCCAGGCGAGCTTGGTGTATAAAGATGTGTATGACAAGGTTAGCGAGAAAGCCCTCCTGTCTGAGTGCAAGGGTAGTTTAGTAGGTATTGGTAATAGGAGAGTGCCTGTGATTGGAATGATATGGTCAGCTGTTCGAATGCATGGTATGATGATGAATGAATGTGAATTTTCTGTGATTGATAAGGTGAGTAGTGAGTATGGTGTGATTTTGGGGTATGATTTTATGAAAATGAATCTTATGGTTGTGCATCCTGCGAGTGATCAGATTGAGAGAAAGATTGGTAAAAATGGGGTGTATAAGTTGTATGTAGGGAAAGATGGTAGCGTTTTGAGGAGTGTGTTTACTGGTATTGAGGTGACTGCTATGGAGAATGTAAGGCTTGTGAAGGGTGAACGGGTGTCTGTTAGAGCGAGTTGGAGTAAGGATGTTAGTTTGAATGTGAGTGAGAACACTGTGATATTGGATGGAAAGGATGCGTGTTATAAGGTAAGGCGTGTTGCTTGTGTGTTTGATGGCTTGATGAGAATGAATGATCCTTTTGTATGTGTGCAGGCGGACCCCAGTGTGAAAGGGCAGGTGAGGGGAATCCAAGTCGGAGATCTACTGGGCCACCTCTCCACTGTCAATGAGGTAGGTATGGATGATAGTACGGATGTCAGGGTGAATGTTGCAGGTGAAGAGACGTGTGAATGGACGTATAATGATGTGAAGAGCATGGTGGAATTGGATGGATGTTTAACTGAGTATGAAAGGGAGGATGTGTATCGAATGATATTTGAACGAAAGGGAGCCCTCAGTAAGGGTGATCTGGATTTCGGGGTTGCAAAGCTCCCAGAATTCAAGATTGTCCTGAAGGAGGATTCCCCAATCTATCAGCGGCCAAGGCATTTCCCACGTCCGGTTGCTGATGAGATTGAGGAGCAGTGCTTGGAATTGGAGCAATTGAAGATGATTGAAGAGAGCGAGAGTGCATGGAATAGTCCAATTGTACCTGTACGTAAGCTGGATGGAAGATTGCGTCTGTGTGTGGATTATCGAAAGGTGAATGAAAGGACTGTGAAAGAAAGGTTTCCGATGTGTGTGGTATCTGAGTGTGTGTATAGTATGCATGGGATGGAGTGGTTTATGAAGCTGGATCTGGTACGGGGGTATTACCAGATGCCCATTGCTGAGGAGAGCCGGCCAGTAACTGCCTTCTCTTCCTCAAAGAGGCATTACCAGTTCCGGAACCTCAGCTTTGGGTTGGCTAATGCTCCCGGAGCCTTCCAGCGGGCAATGAATGTTGTGTTGAGTAAGTTTGCGAGTAAGAATGTGATTGCGTTTATAGATGATATTTTGATTATGACTGAGACTTTTGAGGAGCATATGAGATTGGTGAATGATGTGTTGAGAACGTTGGAGAGTGTTGGTGTGAAGGTGAAAGTGGCGAAGTGTGAATGGTTTGCGAAAGAAGTGGAATTCCTTGGGCATATGGTGAGTGAGAATGGGTTGCGAAAATCACCAAAGTATGTTGAGAAGGTGCGAATGTTTCCTAAACCGGTGACTGTGAAGCAACTGAAGTCATTTTTGGGTTTGATTGAGTTCCAGCGAAAGTTTATATGTGATTGTTCTGGTGTGAGTAAGCCTCTGACTGAGTGGATGGGCAAGAAAGGTAGTACGGTTGTCAAGTGGAATGATAAGATGAATGAGGCGTATGAGAGACTGAAAGAGGCAGCGGCTGAAGATGTTGAATTGGCTTACCCAGATTATAGTGTAAATGCTAAAATGCTTGAACTGTATACAGATGCGAGTGGGTATTGTATGGGAGGTTTTCTGATGCAAGAGCAGCGTTTGAATGGAGAGAATGTCAGGCGAATAATTGGGTATGTATCCAAGGCTATGAATGTTGCAGAACGAAAGTATTCGACTGTGGAACGAGAGCTGGCTGCGATAAGATATTGTTTGAAAGTGTTGCGTCCATTTTTGTATGGTGTGAGGTTTGTGATAAAAACCGATCATCAATCTCTTGTGTATCTGCAGCGTATGAAGTGGGCTGATAGTAGGATTGCAAGGACTTTGGAAGATTTGAGTGACTTTGACTATGTGATTGAGTATGTGCCTGGTGAACGGAATGGAGTGGCTGATTTGATGTCAAGGTATCCTGGTACAAATGATGAAAATGTGTGTGGAGTGAGTGATCCTGAGTATTTGCCGAAAGGGATTATGAATGGAAAAGAGAGTAAGGGTGGTGGTGATTCCTTGTTTGAGAGTGTATGGAATGGTTTGCAAGATATGAAGAGTGTTGGAGTAGATGTGAGAGTGCCCGATAGTGTAGATGATTTAAGGAAGGAGGTAATGAATGAAGTGTGTAGGAAGCCTGAAAGCATTGGTATGGCAAAGGTGCGGAACTTCATGAAAGAATTGAGAGCGATGTGTATGCAAGGGGTCCCGCCATTTCAGGAAGTGTTGATTGTAGTGAGTCGTTTGTATGGAGTGATTGTTTATGTGCACTTTGGTGGTGAGAGGCCGATTGTGTACAAGGATGAGAAGATGAAGGGTTTGAATCCTAATGTGGTACATCTGCAATGTTTGAGCGGTGTGCACTACAATTGGGTAATTGAAAAGTGTTCATATATAAGAGAGAAGAATGATTGTCTGGATGAAGGTGAGTGTGTGTTGAGTGATGATATGGGAGTTAATGACAGTGTGGATATCAGTGCTGATTTTGGTGTGCTTGTTCCTTCGGTGTATTGCGAACATGGTGGACCTGATATGATGGAAGCGAGAGTGAAAGTTGGTGAAAGGTTGTTCTGTGGTTTGATTGATACTAGAGCGCAGGTGTCTTTAGTGAATGAGAAGATTCTGAGTAAGTATGATGAGTTTAAATGTTGCGAGCATAAACCTGTGAAGTTACGGATAAGTGGATTAGGGAATGGCTTGATAGTGGCATGGGAACAGGTTAGTCTGAAAGTGAGTTTGGGTAATGGTGTGAATGTGAGGCATGACTTTGTGATTCTGAAAGGTGAGCAAATGCCTTGTTGTTTCTTGCTTGGTGTAGACTTTATGAGATTGAATGATTTGTCTTTGGATGCTGATAAGGATCGTCTTATGAAAGGTGAATGTGAGGTGATGAAGTTGAATGAGTGTGCGAAGAATGTTGTCAAATTTTGTGGCATGATTGAGTTGGTCATGGATGATGAGAATGAGATTTTAAGTGATGATGATATTCTAGAGATGCAAGAGATGTGTCCTTTTGTTAGTGAGTTGAAGAAGTGTGTAATAATGCGTGTTGATTTGAATGAATGGCTAGAGTGTTTAAGTGATTTTAAAAGGTATGCTAAGGATTTTGTTGTTTGTATGGATGTTGTATATTTTGTGAGGCATGTGAAGGGTGGTGATGATATGTATGTACCTGTGATGTCCTTAGTTGGTATGATTGGTCTGGTGAAGGTTGTGCATGATAATTATGGGCATATGGGTAAGTTTAAGCTGTGGGAGTGTATGAAGGAGCGTGTGTTCCACCCGTTTCTGAGAACTGTTGTGAATGATGTTGCAACTACGTGTGAAAGGTGTCAGAAGCGAAAGGTGCAAGGTGTGCAAGTGAAACCACCGATGTTGAAAGTTGATGCGAAAGAACCGTTTGAATTGGTAGTGATTGATTGTGTGTCTTTGCCCCGTACGAGTGCTGGGAATGTTGGTATGGTTGTTATGGTTGATCATAAAAGTAAGTTTGTGTATGCAGCGCCTGTGAGAGATAAAAGGAGTGTGACTGTTGCGCGTGTGGTTGAGCAGTTGTTCTTTCCTATGTGTGTATGGAAGCCTAGAAGATGTCTGAGTGATAATGGGCCTGAATTTGTAGGGGAAGTGTTTGAGCAAATGTTGAGAGAGAATGGTGTGGAGCATGTGAGAACAACTCCGTATGTACCGTCTTCAAATGGATTGGCTGAACGGACTATAAGAACCTTGTGTGAGATGTTGAGAATGATGAGTACGACAGTGAATGACTGGGATGTGTGTCTGGGGAGAGTGTTGTGGGCGTATAATTCAACTGTGCATAGTGCAACTGGAATGTCCCCATGTCAGTTTGTGATGAATTTTGAAAGGCGAGTGAAAGATAGGTTTCGTTTGAGTGAAAGTGAGCAGAGTGTATGGCGTGAGGCGCATGAAAGGTTCCGTTCATTTGAATTAGGTACAAAAGTATTGAAGGTGAAAGAAGTGAAGGGTAGGTTGAATGTATCAAAGATGAGTGAGAAGTTTGATGGACCTTATAGAGTTGTGAGAGTTTGGGAAAATGGGGTAACGTATGTTTTGGAGAGTTTGAATGACGGCATGACTGAGAGAGTGCGGGCTCATCAGAGTCAGTTAAGGAGATGGAGAGAACCTCCTGACTACCTGGTGAGCCATCCGGTGTATGGACTGTGTAGAGAGAGAGGTAAAGTGCATGATGATGAGATTGAATGTGATAGTATGGATCTGTCTGGGAAAGAGCTAGTCTTAGTCTCGAGGAGTAGAAAGCATACAAAGAAGAGTGAAAGGAAGAATGCTAGTACGAATGAAAGTAAGTCTGAGCAGAGTGTTTCTGGTATGGGGGATCTTGAAAGGGAGATTGAGTTTTTGCGTAAACAGGTGAGTGATCTGGCTGGTATAAGTAGACGAGTGAGTGAGCTGCCTGTGCCTGATTTTTCTGGTTTTGGGAACAGTATGAATGATAGTGTGTTTGGGCAGAATGAACCTAGTGTGGCTGATTTTTCGGGTTTTACGAATGGTAATAGTAGGGATGAGTTTGATGTAGTGAATGATGAAGTGGCTGATTTTTCAGGTTTCTGGTGGGAACCAGTCGAAGGGGTTTCTGGTATGCCTGTTGAGAATACAGGGGATGTGAGTGACCTGTCTGTTTCGCAAGAATGTACCTTGAGTTGGATGAGAGCTGTGAGTGAGGAGCTGATGAATGGGGGTATGAAGAGTGAGGGTTCTGAACGGAAGAGTATGAAAGAATTCTGTCATGAGATGGGAGAACTGGTAATGAGGGCTAAGAGTATGGTTGATGAGATGATAAATAGTGACGATGAGACTGACAGGACGACTGGCGAACAACCCCGACTAATTGCTACGCGTAGCCAGGGACCAGTAGAAGAGTGTGAATGGGTGCAGAAGGGTGCGATTGAGCACAAGTGGTACCGTGAAGAGTGATTGAAAGGGTTTAGTGAGTGGCTGGTCGAATGGCTTAAGGAAGGAGGGGTGTGGTGGAGCGAATGTGAGTGTGTGAAAAAGGGCCATTCTCCCACCCCTTTTCTCAGTACCCTCTCCCTCCCTCTGTAAGAATGTGTGTGAATGGGAATGGGTTTGTTTTATTTTTGTTTATTTTATGTATCAAATGATTACCATGTTTTTCTTTCTTTCCAGGCATCATATTCTGGAAAGATAGTAGCTAATTTTGAGATATCACTATAATTAAAATAATATTGTACTTTGCTTAAAATAAACTTTTATCAAAGCGTCATATTCTGGAAAGAGGTAAGCTAGTCAATAAATTTACTCGGGTAATGCCCACTTATTAGTTTCGCCATCCATGTATAAATAAATGGGTCATAAAAGGAGGATATATCTCTTCTATAGAGAGTGGAAGTGTGGACTGATAGCAAGAGGGGTTCTCTAGACGAGTGCTCCGCCCAGCCCTGATACAGAGGGCTTTTGTGCCTCTCTAACCACCTGAACCGCCATACCCACCTTCGTTGACAATCCTGCCTCCTTCTAAGTTAGCCTACTACCACCCACCTCCAGCACACAAGTGATAGCGCCTGCCCCCTTTTCGTTCGGTTGTTGTGTTTTTTTTTGTTTTGTGTAGAATATAAGTAAATTGTTGTATTCGCCGGTTATAAAATTCTCTTTTGGTATCGTATTTGGATTGGGGAATTTAGCCTCATTTTGAAGTGTGCACACTTCCCTAGTAAATATAAAATTGTTGTAAATATAAGCTGTAATTATCATTGTACTTTTTTTCTGTTAGTAAA
Organism: Ceratothoa steindachneri; assembly: GCA_963969495.1. Lineage (NCBI taxonomy): Eukaryota > Metazoa > Arthropoda > Malacostraca > Isopoda > Cymothoidae > Ceratothoa > Ceratothoa steindachneri. Next base: position 15,628,370 of record OZ018331.1, on the reverse strand, counting down.
GAACTGTACATACAATCCGTTTCATTCTCCTTCGATTTCTCACGTCCGGATTAGTATAGGAAGCGGGTTGGATCGATTGGGGTTAGTCTAAATTTTTCGGCCCGCTACCTCATGGCATTAGATCAGGGACTACCTTGGGTAGCTCATATTACGTCATTGATAGAGAAATGTAAATCTTGCAAATACAAACTGGGGGTCAAATAGAAGGCATCTATTACATATATATAAATCCCTTATTAGAAGCAAAATAGACTATGGCTCTTTTCTATACCATACATCATCAGAAAGCAACCTATTAAAACTTGATAGAATACAATTTAAGTGTATTAGACTAGCTATAGGTGCATTAAATTGTACTAAAGTTGACTTTTTAGAAGCAGAATCTAATTATAATGCCTCTTAAATTTTGTAGAATATTGCTAGAGCTAAGATATGGTATCAAAGTACTCAGTATTGCAAATCACCCCACACTTATATATATTTTACAATTCTTTTGGTAGAATTTCTATGACCTTCGGCCTCACTCAATACCTTTTTGCGGTTGGATTAAAAAATATATAATGAACTTAGGATATGACCCCATTGATTTAAAAACCATAAAAATATCTAACTGCTATATAACACTAACTAAAGTTCACTTTAACCTCTCATTAACTGCATACCCTAAGAACAAAACTCCTTCATGCATTTATCAAACATTGTCCTTAGAATTAATTGAGTTGTATAAATCCTCAGGTTTTAATATAACCTTCACAGATGGTTCCAAAAGTAATGAAGGAGTAGCATGTGCTTTTAGCTGGAGAGAAACCATTAAGACCTTCAAACTGCCCCATTACTACTCTATATTTACTGCTGAGTTATATGCAATATTGAGTTCACTCAAGTACATAAATCAAAAGTTAGACAACTGCAAACTACTAATAGCTTCAAACTCCCTATCAGGTTTGCTAGCTGTGAAGGAACAAAAAAGTCATTACTTAATCCACCGTATAATTAACTATATACATAAAATCAACCTGGAAGCTGTTTTTTTATGGGTTCCTAGTCATGCAGGTATAAAAGATAATGAAGTGGTTGATGCAGCAGCTAAAGAAGCAATACACAATGCTAATAAGACACACCTGGGGTTCTCAGTATCAGAAATGATAGGCATACTGCAGCCCTCAGTCTTCAACTTCTGGCAAAATGAATGGTCCCAAAATAATGGCATTCTTTCCCAAATCATTCCTAATTTAAACAATAACAGACCTTATAGAATGTCACGTCATGAACTCATCCAACCTACTCTTAAATACATTCTCATTTGAAGATTGGGATATAATACTGATTTGGGTGTGTAGTTTTTCTTGTATTTATTTAATACATCAATCACTGTGTAATAAATACATTAGTGATTAATACTTTTGGGGAAGATAACTGGCAGCAATCCTGAGCAAGAATTTTTTGGGGTGTGTGTTAACTTTTTCCTTAGTAAATTTCTGAGAGTATGGCTGTTTGTATAGATGGTGAGAGCATGCCATTTGAAAGTAGTGTGTATGTGGTGTGTGATGCATGTGGAGTTGAAAGGAGAGCGAATGTAACTGAATGCCGTATGTGTTTTCTGGAAGGGGAGGTTAGGAGGTTGAGTGGGGAATGTAAGAGGTTGAATGATTTGGTGTTTGAGGCGAGAAGAGATGCAAGTGTGCGATTGAAGGGTGAGATTAGTGCTAAGAGGGTGGAAGATAGGGCAAGGACTGGGAACAGTGTGGAAGTTGTGAGTGATGATGAATGGTGGGTGAAAATGGATAGGATAGATAAGTTAGGACAGATTAGGTGTTTGAAAAGGAAGGACATAGAACCTGTTAGGTTGACTAACAGATTCAATATCCTGAGAGAGGAAGAGTGTGAAAGTGATTTGCCTGGTGTGATTGTGGATGAAAGCAGGAGGGAGGGTATTGTTAGGCCAAGACAATAGGAGAATGACTGAGGTGCTAGTGATGGGTGACTCTCAGATTAGGTATTTAGATACGAAGTTGAGTGATAGCAAGTGGAAGGGAATGAGAGTTTGTCTGTCAGGTGCTGGTGTAAGTGATGTTTGTGAGAGGTATGATAGGCTGATTTCTGGGTGTGAGAGGGATGCAGTTGTGATTATGCATGTGGGAGTGAATGATGTAAAGAAGGTGGGTACATGTGAGTTATGTGAGCAGTATAAAAGGTTAGTTGAAAGGATGAGTAAAAGCAGGGTAAAAGGTGTTGTTTCTGTTGTGCTTCCGAGATTGGATGTCGGGGTAGAATGGTTATCACATGCAATTGTTTTGAATGAATTTGTGAAAGGACTGTGTGAGGAGTTAGGATTGGTGTTTGTAGATGTCTGGGGTGGGTTTTACGGGAATAGGAGGTTGTATGCGATGGATGGGCTCCATCTTAGTCGGGCAAGTGTTGAGGTTCTATGGGGGGAGCTGGATAGTGTGATTAGATCCTTACAGGCAGGAAACTAGAAGCTGTTAGAGGTAAGGGAATAACAGGAACAGAGGGCAGGTGTAGGAAATGGAAGGGATGCAGAGATAGAGGAATAGCTAGGGGGGAGGTCATACTGATGCGTTATAGGGGGACTAATGCACAAGTGAATGAGCAGATAACTAGGAATAAAAAAGCACGATGCAATGAAGAATGGAATAATAAAAAAAACTTTAAAATATACTACACAAATGGTCGGAGTATAAGGAATATGATAGATCTCTTAAGAGCGTTAGCGAGTGAAGAGAATTTTGATATAATTGCGATAACAGAGTCATGGCATGATTTGGCAGGTAATCACTTTAAACCTGAAGTTGAGATTGAGGGCTTTAACATGTTCCATACAGATAGGAATAGTACGAGAGGAGGAGGGGTTATTATTTATATTAAAGATAATCTCCAGTGTTGTGTAAACAATACAATTAAATTAGATGATAACACAGAGTCATTATGGCTAAATGTAAAGGAAGGTAAAAACAAGCTTGTCATAGGATTATTAAACAGTCCATTAAATCTTAGTAAGGAAGCTTCAAATCTTCTGTGGCAGGAGATAAAACGGGCATGTAGAAGTAAGCATGTGTGTATAATGGGCGATTTCAATTACAGAAATATAGACTGGGAAGCTCTTGTGGGTGATCAGGAGGCTGAGGAATTTTTGAATGTTGTCCAAGATAATTTTCTGAGGCAGATTATTAACGAACCCACTAAAGGTAATAATATACTGGATTTATTTCTGACAAATAGGGAAGAAGTTATTAAGGATACTGAGATTGGAGGAAATTTGGGTAATAGTGACCATTGTGAAATTAGATTCAAGATGAAATGGAATGGTATTGATAGTAGCATGAATAATGTTAAAATTTCTGACTTTAGAAGAGCAAATTATAATGGACTAAGGACTTACCTGGAAACAGTTGTACAGAAACCAGGCAATGAAATCAAATCAGGAATAGATTCATTGATATCAGTTAGTGGAGACAATAATCACCAGGAGGAAGAGATTACAATTGAAGAGGAGTATGAAAGAATAATTGAGCAATTAATTACAGGTCAGATGATTAACATTCCATATAAGGAGATTAGGACTAAAAATAATGACCCAAAATAGATGACAGATAAAATTAAGCATTATATTGGCATTAAAAAGGGCATTTATAGGAAAATAAAAAATGGAGAGGATCACTTAAGGCAGAGATATAATGAACTAGCAAGAGATGTTAAAAAGTTAATTAGAGTAGCAAGGAGAAATTATGAAATTAAAGTGGCAAATAGGGCAAAAGAGGATCCTAAAAGTTTTTATCAATTATACAAAACTAAATAAAAAGAGATAAAATAGGCCCACTTATAGATTCCAATGGAGAATTAGTGAGTGATAGGGACTCAATGGCTGGAATGCTAAATGACTTTTTTCTCTCGGTATTTACACAGGAGGATACTCTAAATATACCTGAGGTGTCAATGATCTTTCATGGTAATGATGAAGAGAAATTAAAGGATATCTTGATCACAAAGGAGATAGTGACAAAGGAAATTGATAAAATCAAAAGTAGTAAAGCACCCGGTCCTGATGAGGTCTTTCCTAGAATTTTGAAAGAATGTAAGGATGTGTTTAGTGAGCCCCTAGCATGCATCTTTAGAAAATCATTGGAGAGTGGCATTGTGCCAGTGGCATGGAAGAAAGCCAATGTGATACCTATATTAAAGAAAGGAGATAAAACAAATATGTCTAATTACAGACCAGTAAGTTTGACATCAGTGGTAGGGAAAATGATGGAATCTATTATAGCAAGGAATATTAAGAGATCACTTAGATAAGCATAAGTTGATAAAAGAATCACAACATGGCTTTATTAGGGTAAATCCTTTCTGACTAATTTGCTGTCTTTTTATAGTAAGGTGTATGAAGCAGCAGATAATGATCAAAACTATAATATTTTATACTTGGAATTTAGTAAGGCATTTGATCGAGTGCCACACTTATGGCTTCTGAGCAAAGGTAAAGCACACAGGATCGATGGCAGCATATTTAGGTGGATTCAGTCATGGCTTGGTGACAGACAGCAAAGAGTTAGTATAGATGGAGTTAAATCTGAGTGGGGGTGTGTTAGCAGTGGAGTTCCGCAAGAATCTGTTTTGGGTCCCTTGCTATTCTTAATTTATATTAATGATCTTGACATAGGTATAAGTAGTGACCTGAGTAAATTTGCTGATGATACTAAGCTAGGTAGGGCCATTAGGGCTGATTCTGATGCTGTTGTAATGCAGGAGGAATTGACCATTCTGTCCAATTGGGCCGAGAAATGGCAAATAAAGTTTAACATAGTCAAATGTAGTGTACTTAGTATAGGTAGAAATAACCCATTGATTAGTTATAAATTAAATGTGAGAATTTTAGGGAGGACCGATTGTGAGAGGGACTTGGGTATTTTGGTAAGTTCAGACCTCGTCCTAGAAAGCAATGCCTAAATGCTAAGAATAAAGCTAATAGGATATTGGGATTCATGAGGAGGAGTGTAAGCAATAAGAGTGCTGAAGTCATTCTAAAACTGTATCTGGCGCTAGTTAGGCCTCATCTAGACTATGCAGTACAATTTTGGTCACCATATTATAGGAAGGATATTGATTTGCTTGAGTCTGTGCAGAGAAGGATGACAAAGATGATTGGTGGGCTAAGGAACTTACCTTATGGTGAAAGGCTCAGAAAACTAAATCTAAATGCATTGGAAAGGAGAAGAGTCAGAGGGGAATTGATTGAAGTCTTCAAATGGGTAAAAGGATATAATAAAGGGGATCTGGGTAAGGTTCTTATACTTAGTGAACATGACAGGACACGTATCAATGGGTTTAAGCTTGATAAGTATAGGTTTAGGAAGGAGAAAAGAAGATTGTTTATGGCATGGAAACAGGGTGGGAGTAAGGAAGCATACTTGGCAGGCAAAAATAGGGCAAGTCATGAAGTGTATAGGGCTAAGTCAGAGGCCCCAAAACTTCTTCTTGAGACCCTCAAGGGTGCTGATAGCAGGAAAAGTTTTTAAACTGGCTAGGTAGATGAAAAAGTAAAATAGTGATATAGTGGGGGAACAGTGCATAAAAAATTATGATGGTAGAGTTGCGGTTGGGCAGGACAATATAAAAAAAGGCTTAGAGGGAGCACTATAATCATTTTTTAAATTTAGATTTTGATTGGGACAGTACATTAATGTATTAATGTACTGAATCAGAGGACTGGCTGAAGAGTGTGATTGTGAATGAGTATCAGGGTTAAAGTGATGCGCTAGAAAGGGGTAGGCATTAAGCTCTTTGATGATGTTATGAAAGTTATCGTTCGTGATCTAGAAGAAATGATTAGGGAAAGGATCAAATTTGATGACATGCAGTTTAGGTTCATGATAGGAAAAGGAACCATAGATGCTATAAGGAAATGAGATATGAGGAAAAGTGTTTTATTATTTTTCAATATAACTACCCTCGACTTCAATGCACTTGCGCCACTTGTCCCTGAGGCTTCGAATTCCTGATAACCAGAAATCTCCCGACTGCTGTTCAATCCACTCCTGGACGGCGAGCTGGACATCTTCATCGTCCCCAAACCGGCGTCCACGCAGTGCAGCCTTGAGCTGGCGGAATAAAAAGTAGTCGCTAGGGGCCAGATCTGGACTGTAGGGGGCGATGGTTGAGCTCCTCGAATCCGCACTCGCGCAGGGCAGCTTGTGCAATTGTGGCCTCATGGACAGGGGCATTGTCGTGGAGGAGCAGGACACCGCGTGTCAACTTGCTGCGCTGCTTCTGACCGATGCACTTCCTCAACCCAGCCAATTCCTCGGCGTTATATTGGCCTGTGATGGTCCTTCCACAAGACGCATAGTCCACCATAAACACTCCCTCAGAATCCCAGAAGATGGTGGCCATGATCTTCCCCGCTGTGGGTTGGGTCTGGAACTTGATGGGAGTCAGAGAGCCCCTGTGCTTCCAGGCCATGCTTTCGAGCTTGGTCTCGGGATACAAGTAATGGACCCACATTTCATCACCTGCCACTATGCATGACTTGAATCCCACTGGGTCTTGGTTGTACAGGAGCAGCAGCTCCTCCAAACTTTGATGACGTTGAAGTCGATCATGGGGCGTGAGGTTTCTAATGACCCAACGGGCAGAGACCTTGATCATGGCCATATTGTAGTGGATGATGTTGATAACACTTCCATGTGATATTCCAAGTTCTCGCTCGATTTCTTCGACCTTCACCTGTCGATTTTCGAGGATCATCCTCTCCACACGGGTCACATTGTCCTCGTTAGTCACATCTGATGGGTGTCCTGGATGGGACTCACGACCATGGCGGAACTCCCTATTCCAATGAGCAATGGTTGCATAGGAAGGGGAGGTGTCGGTGTACACTGCAACCATGCGTTCATGGATCTCTGCATTCTTGCCTTCCTTGGTCAAAAATTTGATCATTGCGCAGTACTCAACCTTCTCCATTGTGGAAAAATTTGTGACTGACGATCTGCGATCAGCTACTGCTTCTTAAATAGATGAGGCAGGAGCATGCAGCTGCAGGTCCTGACTTTTCATAACTTGTCCTAACACCCCTATCGATTGGCAAAACTTATTGACCACTCCTCATATATTTATAGTTAGACAGCTCCAGGAGAATTACATCACTAGGAACAGTGTTGTATTATATTTTTGTTGACCTGGAAAAGGATTTGAATAGGGTACCAAGAGATGTGGTGAGGTGGGCAAAGAGAAAATTATGGATCAAGGAGTGGTTGGTTAAGGTGGTCATGGCTATGTACGAAGGTTCAACAACTTCCCTGTGAAGGTTGGTGTGCATCGGGGATCCATTTTGAGTCCCTTGCTCTTTGTTATGGTCCTGGAAGTGCTGCCACAGAATTTTAGAACAGGATTGCCATTTGAGTTTTATGCTGATGACTTATTACTGATTGCTGAGGATGAGAGGATGGCACTTGAGAATTTCAGGTCAGGTTGTGGAGGGAAGGGATGAATTCCATGGGGCTAAGAGTGAATTTGGATAAAACAAAGATGATGATTTCAAGAGTGGGTTGTGGTAATGGCATCATTGATGGTAGGTGGCCATGTGCAGTCTGTCACAGAGGGGTAGGGAATAACTATCCTGTGTAGTGGATGCACTTTGTGGGAGCATAAAAGATGTGGTAGTATCAAGGGTAGGCTGCAGAATAATTGAGAGTTTGAGTGCACTGTGTGTAGAGGATTGTATTTGATGGTGTGTCACTTGAATGCGTAGAGGAGTTCTGCTATTTGGGAGATAGGATCAGTGCTGGGGCGAGTTCTGTGGCAAGGGTTGAAGTGGTTGGAAAAAGTTAAGAGAGGTACTTCCTTTCTTGATGCTCAGGGGTTTTTCGCTCCGAGCTAAGGAACGTCTGTACGCTGCATGCATACAAAGTGCAATGTTGTACGGCAGTGAAACGGCCTGTGAAGGAAAAGGACATCCAGATCCTCAAGTGCACTAAGATGAGAATGGTGAGATGCATGTGCAGAGCATCTCTGAATTTGAGGCCTGGAGGAGCCAGGGTTGTAAATTAAGGGATTGAATGAATTAGTATGGCCCTGAGAAGACTCAGACGGGTGGTTCAATCATGGGGAGAGGATGGAGGATAATAGTTGGGTATTAGGAGTTTAGAGATTTGGGTATAGCTGCCCGAGAAAGATGTGAAATGAGGTCATACTGAGGGGCCTCATAGATATGAGTTTGAATAGAGAAACAGCCAGATATCGAGCAGCTTGGAAAGCTGCTGACACATGATGATGATAGTATACACCCATAGGGACAACACAAGATCAACAAAAATAGATATGGGAACACTTATTTACAGAAAAGGAAAGGACCCAGGATTTACTTATTTTTCTAAGCAAAGAAATGTCATTTTGTAAATAAACATAAGCACCTTTATTATTAAGCTTACTAAGATCAACATGAGGGAGAGCTAAATACAATTTTGAATCGTCAGCAAACAAGATAAATTTGCTCATCAGACTAGCACAAATATAATTAATAAAGATTAGGAAAAGAACAGGACCCACCACAGAACCCTGTGGAACCCTACTAGTAACATCAACTGATTTGCTAGAAAAACCCTGGACTACTACCTTCAAACTTCTATCAGTTAAAAAATCACTGAACCATCTAAGCAATGGGTTACAAATACCAAGTTGAGAAATTGTGATGATGAGCAATCTATGATTAACACCATCAAAGGCTTTACTATAGTCAAAGTAAAGAACATCAACCAATGCACCAAGGTGCTAACATAGGCATAAGTCAATAGTAATTGATCAGAAACCAGAAACAGATAGGTTAGCACAGAAGCCAAATTGGAAATGGAGCCAAATTGGAAATGGGAAAGTAAAGAGTTTGACTCAAAATAATCAAGGAATTTAGAAACTATGACCCTTTCCAAAGTTTTACTACAATTAGAAGTCATACTAATAGGCCTATAGTTGGATGGATTGGAATGAATACCACTCTTGAATAAAGGCAGCACAAGAGCAACCTTCCACAGAGAAGGAACAGTCATTGAAGAAAGGCTTTTACTATAAGAAGGGATAACAGAGAACTGTAGCAGTTTTTCAAAACAGTTGAAGGAATATTGTCAGGGGCGGAGTTTGGGGAATGTTTAAACATTTTTAAAGCATTTAGCACATCAATAACGGTAAGATCATCAAAGGTTAGCTTAGAAATAGAATACTGGTTAGAAAAAGTATTTAAGGGCGCTTCCCTCATAAAAACTGATTTAAAATAGTCGGCCATATGGTTAGTCACTGAACCACTGTCATACACCCAAGAACCATTAGTGATCAATGGCACCACAGCAGGATTGTCAGTCTTTGTTCCTCAAGTAACTATGAAGTCCTTTAGAATCATTATCCTTGGATAGAGATGGTTCATAGTTAGAAACCACACTTGTAGCCTGTCATAGCTACAAGCTCCACCTATCTATCCCCACTGTGCTGCCCTTTTACTCCTCTTAATAATCTTATTAAGCTCATTTCTTGTTGAAGTATAATGATTTAAATTGTCAAAAGTACTTTCTGTAATCTTTGGAATGCCCTTTTCTTCTCAGAAATCTTTCAGAAATTTTCCTTAGGTCAACTTAAAATTTTTTAGATTTAATTACCATCATTCTTTTACTCATACTATATCTAGATCTTCATCAATAATGTAACTAAATAACTCATCCTTCCTATTTATAAGACTATGACCATTGGTATAGAGACAACCCACCCATATCTATTGAATTTATCATTATGCATCTATACCACTCTATTCTGACCCAGACATAAGCTTACCTTTGACCTTAAATAAACTGGCAGTTCATTGGTATCTTGTAAATTATAAGTGTTGCCAAAAATATCCTAAGGCAAGTGGCTAGGCATAATAGGTCCTATCTACATTAATTTTTTATTTTGGGCGAATTTTTTCTTAAACTTAGACCGTCTCACAGAAGCCATTTAGTTCTTAAATTGAACTCACCTTAATTTATTGCAGCTACTGAGTTGACCTGAATTGGGACTCCATATACCAAATAACTATGCCTAATGAGGCTTAACTTTAGTCTAATTGGAAGTGGTCTGTCCTATCATTAGGCCATAAGGGCCTTTGTTAGGTACATATTGTTTTGAGTGTCTGATGGGTCACTGCCCCTCCTGATCATTACATCAGACTCATTTTCCTCTCTCTTCCCAACTTTATTTTAGAAGACAGCAAATTAAAAAATATATATTGAAGCTTCTGAAGTGTCTGGTATATGAAAGAAGTTTATCCACCAGAAACTTTAATCATTATATAAAACATTCAGATAGAACTGTTGAAACAAACAAGAAATAAACATGAATAATGAAAAGAATTTATTTAATGATGAAATGAAGGATAATAAAAAGGTGAGTTAATTGAGATCTTTCAGGTATTTTGTATAATTAAGTAATGTTGATTATTCATTCCTTGGTTATCTTTATTGTGAAATGGGATTTTCTCTTTAGTATTTCTTTGTTATACCAACAATTGACTCCATTAATTGCATTAATTGATGCAAATAATTTATAAACAAGGAAAACTTGCAGGGATAATATCCAATTTAATTTTATTGGTGCCTCTTTTTTATTAACTGATGGTGCAAAAAAGACAGAAATGTTGATGTGGACCACTCAGGAGATACTCTGTGTAGCTTGGTGACTTGGTTGACTTGAATCTGGTGAGCTTCCTATTGCTCTTTCTCACTGCCTTTTTTTTTACCCTCCCTTCAGCCCTTTCTCTACTACAACTGAAACCTGGAGGACCCTTACACCCTACTGGTTTGAGTCTCTATTGGGGGGGCTACTGTCTATACTGTTTTTTGTGGTATCCAAACGAACCCCATATCCTCGTGGCCTAACTGAAAATAGGAAAGGCTCTATCACTGGATTGACTTGAACTCTTTGATGAGTCAAGGTGAAGCTGCAACAAGATGGGTGGTGTAGCTCGGGGCAAAACCCCCTGTTAACACTGAAACCTGGGTATGAAACCCCTGTAAGGGACTCATCGATATGTTTCCGTGGCTGCCTTGCTGATGTGACTCAGCTCCCCATCCATCCCTAGCTTAGCTTCTCTCCCATCCTTTGCTAACCCCTAATCTTCCTCTCCTGTATTTACTCTCCCTCATCTTGCCCCTGCCCTTCTGTTGTCCCTTTTCTATACCCCTTTTGTTAACCCTTTCTCCTGTCCATGGACCTCCCCAATCATGACCTGGCACTCATTTCAATCACACAACTGGGTTTTTATCAAGGGGTGGTGGAGAAGTTGAATACTACCCCACCCAGTGATAGCGGCCGGGATCAATCAAAGGTGCCCATTAGTGCCATTTCCTTATTGGGGTCAGTGTTGGCCATCGCAGGAAGGGTGGTAAAATGTTCCTGAAAACCCTTTACCCCATTTAATATCATCAGAGCATCTGATGGGCTGCACTAAATCAGAAAAAGAGGCCCTCCCCTACCCCCGTGCTTTCCCAGGGGCCTATCCAACCTCCTTTAATGGGTGTGAGTGAGTCCCCCTCAGCCCTTTCTTTGGAGGCATCCTTGGGTGACTCCATCTCTTCTACAGTGGCAGTCCCTTCCTTGCCTTCACAGGGGACTGCCAAGATAGAAAGATGGCAGCCGAAAGCTCACCACTCCCAGTAGTAGTGGCCAAGTTGGGCCAACCCCCTGAGAGGCAAGGGATAGTAGGGCCTGTCGGTCCCTTCCCCTTAATGTCATGCATCTCCAGTTTATACAAGGGGTCAGTGTAGCTGCCCCCTCCCCACCCCCTCTCTTTCCCGATGGATGTTAAGTTTGCTGTCTATAGACAAGACAAAAAAAACTTTAATGGGATCCATGATGTCTGGAGGAGGAGGGGGGGGGAGGACACACAGAGGACCCCTGAGATAGACAGGGTCCTGAAGGTGACTCAGTCACAGGCAGAAGGATCTTCCATGGGGTTGAATCAGATCATGGTTCCAAGAATCGAACCCGAGTCTACCCTCTTGCAAGCTTCTCCTCAGACAACTTGGGTCCCTGATAACTCAAAATGATAGGAATGATCTCCTTTTCCCAGCTGAGTCCCTTTTGACAGCCAAGACCTTCTCCATTTGAGAGAAGGATCTTGCTAAGGCTAGTCCATCTGGCCTAAAGGTTCCTTCTGGTGGTGGAGAGAAGTGGGTTCATTCCCCACCCTCCTCTCCTAAAAAGAAAAGAAAAAGACTAACTCTGTATGGTGAGGGGGGGGGGGCTCAATTACATTGGGGCTTTCATAGAGAGACTACTCAGCATTTTTTAGCCTGTTGGCTTCAAACATTTTCTGGTTATTTGCCCCTCTGATGGCAGAACGTTTGCCAAGGGCAACTAGCTATCCTACTGGTAGAGTGCTGAAGGTGACCAGTTTTTAGATGGGAGGGTCTGGTGAATGCATTGAATCCCTCTGAGGCAGCCATGATTAGTGCCCTTCAAACACTTGATGGCACCACACCCTACTATGAACTTCATGAAAGGTGTGGTTTACACAAGGGAACTCTTGGATTACACGCTGGCCTAACAAGGAGTGTTCAAAGTCAAATTTGTGTTAAGAAAACGGAGAGGGACCTTGAGATTCACTGCTACTGCGTTCATCACATTCAACTGATACTCTTTCTTAGTCAGTCAGTCAGTCAGTGCATGCTGGTTGGTATCACTACTGAGTGAATGCATTCATGACACTGTTGCGGAGTTGCTACTACTGCCACTGCTTCGGCTATACTAATGGCTCCTGTAGACATGCAATGTCAGGGTTAGCTGAAGTGTGTGCAAATTGTTCCAAGGTCATACATGATAAATCTAATTTCGGTATGTCCAAGTATGTCACTTACAGAGCTATACCCCAGTCTTCGAAGCAATGTAGTGCATATCTCTGGAGAAGAAAATTCTGGCTGTTTTGGTTAATGATTGTGTATCATTTCATGAGGCTAAGGACTTTGCCCTGTAAGGTTTCGACATGGAGTGAAGAAAAGACTTGCATGGCGAGCCCAACCTCCCCAATCAACAATGGTTTTTTTGGCAAATGGTGTTCTGCCACAGGAAAGCATGCAGCCATTACTGTGAGGTTCTTTTCTTTCAAAAGCGACCCCTACATCTCCGAGCTAGGCATAGAGGGCATATTCCTCCAATGGAATTGCCACATACTCTGGGAGGAGCTGCGGAGGTTCATCTTCTCATATTTTCTTTAGCTATCTTTAGGCAGGAAACTAGTTGCCCACCCTCCTGGTGTATAAGGTTTTTGCGACCCCACCACTACAGGATGAGGGCTGTGCAGAATGATGTCTCAGTTCTTCTCTTTGCTTTAAATTCCTCCTTTCAGGCAGTAGCAGTGTGGCTGCAACTGGATAGGAGGCGGCTGAAGGAAACTTAAAGTTGTGTGCCATCACTCCAACACTGTTCTCATGGACCCCCCCCCAATACCTTGCTCACAGGATGCACTACAATTTGATGGAGCGCTCACCTGTGCATTTCTTGTAGTGACCTGATTGTCTCTCAGTCTGGCACATTCTTGTTGGATGTCCCAGGCTGGGTGAGTTTTGTGCTTCTGCCTGTCCCAGTACTGGGATGAGCAGGGTCTCTACGGCTTTTCCTTTCTGCTCGAGATAGGTTCGTGCACACAGACTTACTGATTATATTACCCCTTGGAGGAGGCTTTCCTCCTCCTCCATTTTATTTGACTCTCCTTGTTGTAGGTCGCATGGGAGGAGGGCCTACCCCTGACGCAGGATCAGGCTTCCTTCTTGTTGCTTTTTTGCTTGTTGTTTGTTTTATTTGTTTGTTATTGTCTTTTTTAGCCTTATTGGCATTTGTTCCTGTTTTTTTATCTTTGTTATTTGTGATTTACCTGTTTTTTTTTTTAATTTCACCTTTTTGTAAGGGCTATAGTGTGATTACAGTGACCTTTGCCCTAGTAGGCCTTCACCAGATAGGCTCTTAAAATTTAAACAAATAATAATGGAGGAGAAATATCTTCTCCCATTGCCATTGTGCCCCAGGGTTGTTGTACCCTTTGCAGACTTGGGCATCACTGCCCAAGAACCGCTTCATTTCCCTGCCCTGATCTTACACTGTCCTCTGAAAGTACAGCAGGATTTTGAGTGGTTGATGACCTCCATGGTAGTGACCACTAATTATCATTTTCTGGCAGTGACCCCTTGAAAGACCTTTGTGGTACTTGACACAGCCGCGGTGGTGGTTCTCATTTCAGGAAATGACGGATTTCTTAGCACTTTACTCAAAGAACAATCCAGACTGGTACAACCATTCTTGTTGAATGTCCCAGTCTGGGGGATCTCCATACATATTACCTATCCCAGTACTGGCATGGGAGATGTCGCTACCATTTGTCCTTTGTAATCAGGAGGGATTTGTGCACATAGACTTGAAAACTATTTGACTTCTTGGAGGAGGATGGCCTCCATTTTATTAGACTCTATTTGGTGTTTGCTGCTAATTCACTAAGGGGAAGGAGGCAACTCCCTCCAATACCAGAGCATTTTTTCTTGTGCTTGTTTTATTTTTTGTTTGATTTGATTTTAATGTAACCTAGTATTAGGCTAGAAATCTAATCATGCCAACATCATAAAGTGTGGGTGAGGGAGGAGGAGGAGGAGGAGGATGTGCCATTTACACCTGGTATGAGATCTTTGATATCTTTATTCTTCAATTCACTATAAATAGCCCCTTTCAGGCAGTGGCAATGCGCCTCTCTCTCAATAAGAGGTATGCTGTTAATTCTGTATCCATGACTCCACAGCTCACTTCAAAGAGGAGGGGGGGGGGAGTCCTGCCATGTCATAGCATGGCTGCTGAGGCTCTTTCTCTTCCAAGGTGATCTCAAATGGTAGACTGCATAATCTCTCCCATGGGCCAGGTCCATGTTGACCTGATTAATGAGCTGGAGATAGGTTTGCTAAATGTGGATGAGTTTACCCATCATTGCCTGAGAAGCTCTTCTTTTTCCTTCCTGTTTCTGTCCTTGTGCTGTCCAGATGCCCAGTCTGGTTTTTATTCTGAGGGTCAGTTTCTGGCTACTGCCACCTGAGGAACTGCCTCAGTGGTGCTTGGAGTGACAGTGCTGTCTGCATTTCCAAAATGACTCATTTCTCATTCTCAGTTGAGGCATTTAGATCTGTTGATGAGTTCCCAAGCAACCTCATTGCCGTAGACTGAACTACTATTCCTATAATGTCTGCCTGTATTGTATGCTGTCCGCTTCATTGATAATCCGCTGGATGTGAGACAACCTCAGGCAAAAGCAATACACCTAAACATTGACAGAACAATTTCATCATCTGTGAATTTTGTGAACTTCAGCTATGTTCTGGTACACCCACTGCACTTTATTTGTGGGCATGATCACCTTCAATTAATAAAAAGACCCCACTTCCTGAGGGACAGAAGAGTCTAAAGGATTCAGGGCAACTTCTCTCAAGAGAATGTGTCCACAATCTCAGACTGTGCATTCCTGTCAGAATCTTTGGGGGACACTTCCTCCACATGCTCTAACTGAATGCTGCTTCTCCACATGGATATAATGCAGCTTTGGATGTCACTCAGGGCCATTGACTGGAGTTTAACTCCTTGCTTCATGCACATACACCATTCCTGCTCTAGATGAAATACCATATGCCATGATTCCACACCTAGGTGAGTGTGAGCCAGACATGATCTTTTTGCTAGATGTTTATAATATGATCTAGACAGGGTGTATCCTCCCAGACCTCTGCTGAATGGCTACATAGCTCACTTTTCACAACCTGGGGAGAGATCCACTACCCCTGCTTGCTTCCAGCTAATTTCTCCAATCCCCTGGATATGCAATTTGAAGGAGAAATTAGTAAATGTTAGATTAGCCTTTTTCTTGGTAAATGGAGGCCATTTGTCTTCTGCACAGTGTGGCTTCCAAACTTTGGATGCTCTGCTCCAGCTGTAAAATACTATCTAGAGGCCTTGATTGATACCATCATGCCACAGTGTTTTTCAATCGGAAGGCATATGATACTGCATAGTGATAGTTTCATGGAAACCATCCCCACCTCAGGGAAGAGAGGAAGCCTCCCAACCAATTTTCATATCTTCTTCCTGCCAAATAGGACAGGAAGAAGGTATCCCACAGAACATTATCTCAATCTTGCACTCTTTGCAGTACCATCAATGGTATCTCACTGGTGCTGGAAGATGTTTTTACTACGCTCTATGTAGATGACCTATTGACCTGTTTTGGTGTAGCCCAGATGCCAACTTTGGAGTACTGACTCCAATAGGCATTGAACTGCATCTCTTACTATGAGAAAGCGTACTGGTTTGTTTTCCTTGTCCAAGACTAAAGTAGTGCACTTTTATCGCATCTCCCAGCTTCACCTGACCCAGACTTGTTTCCTGGTTTTATGTTTTACCAATACTTAGTTGGTAGGCTCATATTCACTGACTGTCTCTCTTGTACCCACTCCATGGACATTCTTTGTCATGTGATATTCAATTACTTGTAGCTCTGATAGAGCTACCACCCTGCTTTTTCTTCATTTGATTAAAGCTTGTTCAAGGATGCTAGGTTAACGCATCCATAGCCTAGCAAGAATTGGTGGGAGATGGATGCCCCTTCACTTGCCTCTTGCACAATGCATTATGATTTTGTATGCATGAGCCTGGCATCTCCCTCATTCAACCTCAGTTCTCATTGCATCTGCGGCTGATCTTGATGGATCCTATGCCAATGAGACTGCACTCATAACCTAAACCTTTCAGTTTTAAGGATACGAAACTCTTTCAAGAACTTAGTGTAGTTCTTAGGCCAGTTGTGTGTTTGTCTAGGCCCAGGATGCCACCCTGGAGGGTAGCACCTTTGATGATTTGTCACCATGCCTGTTTTTGCAGCAACTAGAGTACTGTATGTAACCTTTTTAGGCCGCAATTTGTGTCATGCTGGATCTGTTGCCAGTCTACACAGATGGCTCAAAGTCTGACAAGTGGGTTAGCTTCCATGCTGTTTGCCCTTGGGGTTTGAAGCAGGGTGGGCAAATAAAAAACCTGGGGTTGGGGGGTCTTTTTTTAAGTGAAATTTGAAAAAACCTGGGGTTTGGGGTTGTTTTTTTTCAAAATTACATTTTTTTTTCAAGAAATAAATGCTACTTATTATTTTATTCGAAATTCATATTTATGTTTATAATTTCAACAAATGTATCAAATTAAGATTATTTCTCTGATACTGACTCATAATAATTCATCTCTCCTTCTACAGGTTAAGGCTATCATGGGTACTCACAATTCTCGATCAGTGGTCTGTTACTGTGATCTGTTCTCACTATAATATAATTATAAAACTAAGTAATTATTAATATTATATAAAAAATAGATATAGCTATTCTTTTTCTATGTTATTCTAGTGCTTGTAGCATTTGTTTTTGGAAAAAAAACAGAATAAAACACGGGTTTTGGGGGCTTTTTCAAATTTGGGTTTTTTTGCCAACCCTGGTTTGAAGTCAGCAGGGCTCAACATGCCCTGAGTCTGTCCTTATGGCTAATCTGGTTGCAATACCAACTCAGCATTATTCCCGGTTCAGAGACTCACACAGGGCCATAAGTGCTCTTGTTATGGCGGGATACAATGTACCTCCCGCAACTTTTTCACTAGGGTCCGAGACTCAAACTTGGATAGGCAAAAGTCCACTTCTGGCAGCAAAGGAGACAGATACGCGACCTTTGACGAGCTAATATATTTCCACAAAAAATTTACAATTATGTACAATGGTATTTACAAATAAATTATGATATAAATATACAAAATTGAGACAGCGCTGTCAGACTTATGGCAACCAAGACAAAAAAAAATATTAGAGATCTAACAGCCACATCACCCTTACAATAACTCCAAGTTACAGACTCTCAGTACAAAAGTTATCTGCCCTTCTTCAATCAGTGGGAAGGGAGTGGGAAAGTGGAGGAAAATGGGAGGGTGGATGTCTTTCGGATGAACTGCCAAACTGGCTCTGGGTTCTACTCAAGTGTATCAGGGCATCCTCACTGCACAATTAGCTGAGCTGGAGGAGCCAAATTGACCTAATGGTCAGCAGCGGTAATACTCCAAGTTACCATGGAGGAAGGGCGGCCCAATTAACCCTTTGGAAAAACTGCTGCCAAGGACAGGGTCAGGATACCAAAGGCTGGGTTGGTGATGGCCCCCCTAAATGTGCAGGTGGCAAATTAATTAAGACTTTTGAGCCTTGAAAAAAGATTTTAGCAGCCAAAGTGTAGGGAGGGGATGGCTGATTTCTATTCAAGAATTTTCTAGGCAAAATATATATCTTGCAACAAGAAAACAAATTTTAAATGACGTATACAAATTATAAAAAAGTTCTACACTACCAATTTCTATTTACAACCTAGTCTATTCTTACCCCTATTCCTAGCAACACTTCTAGCATAAACAAAGAAAAGTAGGGCAAAGTGGTGAAAGATCCATAGTGGACAAAATGGAGAGAATGGCTCCCAAATATACTCTCCATTCACACATGAGCCATCCATCACTTTGTGCCATTTGAATCTCTGCACACTATACTTTCCATTATCTATGGTACCACAGTCACTGTGAGCCCAGTAGATTTTGGTTCTTGGACAGGTTGGGATTACAGGGAACGAGGGCTCCAAAGAATCTGTAAGGATTCAATTACCAACCAACGTTCCTCTATAGTGACTATAGGGCAAGAATCGGGTAAGCCCTCTGGGCTGCCTGGCAAAGAAGATGGAGTATGTCTGAAAGGAGCCTAAAAATGAGTGCCATTATAAGTGATGGTTCCTGCAGATGTGCCACCAATGCTGCATCAGCTTCATGTCACTTTTTTTTTTCTTCAATTTGGGCACATTTGTGCACTCCTATGCACCTTACTGCAATGGCCGCGTTTTCCTTCCTAGTGTTTGGCACAATCTTGTTGAATGATCCAATATGGGTCATCTTCCCATATGTTACCTATCTGAGTACTAGAGTGAGCATTGTCACTACCACTGAATTTTTTATAGAGACTTGTGGTATTTTTGTATCTTCCTTGCAAGATATTTTTCAGGCATCCATGAGGATTACCTGATATGAGTCGAGTGACACGCTCAAGGGTTGTTTGCCCTTATTCAGAAAATGAAGATAATATTCCTACTCAAGAATTTCAAGGCTTAAGTGATCAATCGCAACAACCATCAAGTGGTTACATTATGCAGGAGTCAGCCACAGATTCTGCAAGATACCTCCTGGCAACGTCTGAAGGCCAGGATAGAGGTACCTCGCCTCGACTGCCACCAGTTGACCACGTGACTGAATCTACAGATCACTCACCGGCTATTGAGAGAAGAATCATTGAATCAGGTCCGCTTCCATCCGCATTTCCCACAACAGCCACTGTGGATCCTGAAATCCCTAGATTGGTAGGCTGACCGCCAGTTGCAGCAAAGAATCCTGAAATCCCTCCCGAGCTTCCCGCTCAAGGACTGTACCCAGAAGACGTGGAACACTTCAGCGCCGTCCGGTGGGAACAAGTAATAGAAAATTTATGGTCAAACGTCAATGCACCAGTCTTCAAAACACGTGACAGGCAGGAAATTAATTTGCTTTTATCATTACACAGCTTCAGATTGTCCTTGGGACAATATGAATTTATTCACTTGCATATGAGACTATGACTCTTCACACAGTGTGGCTACACGGCTGGGGTGTGGCCCTCAAGGATAATCGGGAGCAACTTGCCATTAACACAGGTATTGAAATATATCGAACACACTTTAAATGGCCTAAGATCGTGGTCATCATCATCCAGTTCTTTTTTCAGGTACTTTCAACACGCTCCACCAGCATATCGATCTTGGATTAGACCTTCCTGGATGGGTATGGGAGGCTGAGTTACGAATGTTTGAAGGACTAGGAACCACCCGGCGGTTCCTAGAAGATGTCACTTATTCCTTGTGATGGAGGCATCGGATCAGGATCGACTGGGCAGCAAGGAGAATAGGTCTGGACACAAGAACCCTTTCTTCAACCTCGGAGGAATTCGAGGACAACCGCCACAGCGCTCCAATTCCATCGCCTCCCAGGTTTCAGAGCCCAGATCTCTCCTGGGACTCAGACTAAATCAACATCTCGTCGTTATCGGGGGGGCAGCCTCACTGCACCCAAGATAAAATGCAATCGCTTCTCATCTTCCTCAGCTCCATCCTCCACGAGCATGGAGACGCTCCAACGACGTCTCAACCCGCAAATTTCGGAAGTCATTGATATCAATCAACAGGACATGGCCATCATACAAATCAACGGGCCCAGTCTCCATCCTATGGTTGCCCAAGGCCAAGAAAACGACCTCGGGGAATTGAGAAATTTCTTCAAACAAGCGGTCAAACAACTTGGCGCACTACATATTCAGTTACCAGTCTCCATAACTAGCATCCCTCAGGTCAGCCCTGCGGTTCCTACTATCCTTCAGGTTAATGCTCCTCCTTCATTGGTATCTTCAGGTCCCACTTCTGATCATCCCTTGGAACACAGTGATGTTCTGAGGAACTTTATGAGTGGGCCCCCTGACATCATTGTAGCGGATTTCCAGAACAACAACAACAGGCAAACCAGGATGGCAGCCAAAAGGGACAATAACAACACCAGGGAGAAGGCATGGATTTTATTAGTCCTCAAATGGATCCTTTAGAACCCTACATACATCCTACTAATTGGGAGGCAGACATTGATGTCCAAACCCCAGGTAATTTTTCCAGAACTCTTGCTTCCAACCATATTGTAAAAAGCCTTCAAAAAGACGGGATCAGAATTTATACCAAGCCAAGGTATCATCATTGGGTCTCTTCCAACCCTAGACTTCAAAACTGGGTAAATAAACTATTGGAAATGGATATCATGGAATGTTCAGATGAAATAAGGGCCTCACATCGTTTATTCCCAGTTCCTAAACCAAATGGCAATCATCAGAATAGTATACGACATGAGCTCAATTGAAGACTTCTACTCGCCACCTTCATTTCAACTCCCGACCATCGATAAGGTTTTGAAGCAGGTCAAAAAGGAGTATTTCACGATAAAAATTGACCTCAAGGATGGGTTTTACCATCTGAATTTACATGAAAAAGCACGCCCCCTGCTCGTGGCCACAGTAGCGGGACAGAAATACCGCTTCAAGATAATCACACATGCTACCAGTACCAGGCAGAGTAGCATAGTTACCACTTTTCATTTTATTTGAGTCTTCGTGTTGAGTGCATCACTCTGGGGCCCAGGGAACACTACATTGCCTGTTCAGTTGCCAGTAAGACCTTTAAGAAAATCTTGATTTGGAATCAATTTGTTTCTCAAATCAGATAATTTGGAAGATACTCGCAAGATGGGCTGCTCTGACATGAATTCTAAAAGGGGTATTATGGTGACCTATGATGCCCTAGGTAGGTGTTGCCAGATTGGCACCTTTGAAAAAAAAATTCACCCCTTGAGAAGTGTGATATTTTAACATTGTTTGTGCTTGTATTCAAATGGCTCAGGGGCCATAGCCCTGATGTCAAGAGACATTTAAACCATTGCTCACCAAATTAAACTTTTGAGTGGAATGTATCACCTTTTTTATCTGCTTGAATATCAATATAATCAGCCTTTTAAAATTTATAAGATTTATTATAAAGTGTGAAAGTATCTTTTTAACTTTTACAGGATCAATCTGGAGAGATTAAAGAAATAAATCATAAGTTCTGTGAAGATCCACTTGGCGGCAATTTTGATGATAAAAAGGTGAGAAAAAATACAACACTAAAATTGCCTATTTTTATTCATTGGTTCCATTTGTTTTATTTTTAACCATCATTATCAGCATAAATCTAATTATTATAATTGAATCATTTATATGAGAGAATTAAATTATTTATTAGGATGATTGTGTAGATAGCTCAGCCAAAAAGATCAAAGATGAGTGTTTTGATGGAAAACAACATGGATTAAGAAGTCAAGAAGAAGAATTTGGTGATTCTTATGAAATAATCAGCCAATTTGGCTCACACAAGGAGGTAATTTTATTATATTTTTTTTATCCAATTTGTTTGCATAGTATCCCGGCTAGGTTGGACTATTCAATTACCGAGTCTTAAATATGATTTAAGTTTGTAACTTTAGAGATAGGGATCTCTTTGTGCATTTCTAAAGAAAAATCTCACATTTCTTTATAAATTATATACAAAAGGCGAGGAATGCTTCTGTACCTGAAAGTATTTAATAAAAGGTTCTTAAATAAAGCGGTGATTAAAATATTTGGATGTTACATGCCTAAGTTGTCATTAATGGTAATCTACACTTAAATACAAAAGATTTAAATGATTGCATGTACAATTGCAAAAGATTTAACTTATTAAATCTTAATTTGTGTAATCTTTTGGATGAAAAACTCAAATATTTTATCCTTTGTGTTATTGCCTAAGTAGTGTAAGAAATGTTTGTTATGACATGGTTCAAAGAGATGGTGGTCATCTTCTACAATGTATGAAGAGATGGAAAGAGCCAAGAGAGGATGACATGGTCCATGCATACCAGGAAAGAGAGTGGTATTGGCCGATGAGAGAGGCATCACCTCGGAGCCAGAGCAAGTTTTTAATCTCAAGTTATGGGCATGGAGGAAGTGGCGGGTCACAGTAGGACTCATTGAGAGTCGTCTCACATGTTTCCTGTCATAGTAAGAGATTGAACCAATGAGTGCAATAAGTGAACAATTGGATGTGATGGCTGTCAGACTTTTGCCTGCCCTAATTAGTTTTTTCTGGTAAATATCTTCAGAAACTTCTGTTAAACAAGATTGCAGAGAAAACATTAAAAATGTGTGGAAAGTTCATTCATAGTCTTTTCCACCAGTAGGGCCTGGTGGTCAAACATGAATGTGAGAGGCCTGGGTAGCCTTTTGCTCCTACTTTTTCGTCCATTTTATATAAATAAAAATATTTGTTATTCGGCACTGGAATAAAATTGACTTGTCTTTAACTTTAGGAGCGATTTTATGAGATTGTAATGAAAGAGGAAATTAAAGAAGAACCCCTGGAAGATGAAATTCCTCTCCTTGATGGAGAGAGACTCGATTCAGAAGAAGAAAACTTGAGCCCCAAATCTTCTACTGAAATGGCCAGACAAAACTCCCTTCAAGAAAAGGTAATTTTGCCCACTTTAAAATTTAATACCAAATTTATTTTTGCAAATTTTAATGCAGTGAAAGACTTATTAATTTGAGTGAAAGTTTATAGCAC
Organism: Ceratothoa steindachneri; assembly: GCA_963969495.1. NCBI lineage: Eukaryota > Metazoa > Arthropoda > Malacostraca > Isopoda > Cymothoidae > Ceratothoa > Ceratothoa steindachneri. Next base: position 15,605,057 of record OZ018331.1, on the reverse strand, counting down.
CCACAAAGCCTTGTGAGGAAAATCTACCAAATGACAAATAAAAGGCGATCAACTCCAGATATTGGGTTGCTGACCTGAGACGCTGCTGCCCATGCCAATGGTTTTATATTGCCAACTCTTCATCCACTCCTTGTCAAGTCATGGTGGTTAATCTGCATCTATGGTTTAATGGTTATATAAAAAATGGGAAAAGTAAATTGTTCTATCTATTCATGATGGATAAGATCTTATTGAAATTCATATAAAGGTCAGACTGACATTGCTAATATGCATAAAGGCAATAGGTGCTTTTCCTTGGAGGGTAGGAGGGGATGGGATGTGGCTTGAGTGCACCTAAAACACAGACAGGTTCTGAGGTAGAGGAGAGAGTGGATATTTCTTTGTGTAAAGATGGGAAGGGAAAGGTGGAAAGACAGCAGTGTTGTAATAGGCTATGAGCTTGATGATGTGTATAGGAGCTACCTACTCTTGCAAGGGTAGACACAGGGCAGTCAATTGAACCTGGTAGGGAAAAGAGGAGTGGTAGTTAATGCTTTAAAAGCAGACCTCTCACTATTCTAGTTGATAAGTATTGGAATTCTGATGTCAAGGCGGTGTTGAACCCCAGTGAGGGTAGACACAATGCCTTAGTGGTCATAAGCTGGCTGCCTATTGGGAAGAGACACTAATAAATAATGTGTATACAAAATGGCACACCCCAAAGCCACATACACAGGATCCAGTCATGAGTGTCTCTCTAATATCTGGTACCAGTAATGCACAAAAAAGTGTTTGGGGTGGGGGCTAAGTGAAGGAAAGAGAGTCAAGCCCACTTTCTTCTTGGTATTCCTTAGGGTTCCGAGACTTGGTGGATGTTCTGCACTTAGAACCCCTTGACAGGAGCTGCATTTATGTGGTGGTGTTGGGGATTGTCGGATCCGAAGATCTGACGAGCCATGCTAGGGAAGATCGAAGCTTCCTACTCCACTCATCATTGGGGAAGAGGGCTACCCATACTGGATAGGTGCATACAAAAAAATTGGTGATCCATGCTAGGGGAAACTGGGTTCCCTACTCCGTCGATCATGGGAGAGAGGGTTACCCATATTAAATGGGTCATCAGCTTGAGACAAGACCAAATGGCTCCAATGTAGACTTCTAATACGGGCCAACGGAGGGATCACTCTTTAGAGTCATCCTTTGCTGCGTGGGTATCTGGGCTGGGGATACGTGTGGGAAGGGGGTCAGCCCTGGCGTGGAAAAAAATGACACATCACAGGGCCTGCTTTTTTAAATGAGCAGTCTCCATGGTCATGAGGTAGCTCTTAGCCGTTGGCTAGTGCCCAGACCCGGCGCAGACACAGTAGAAACATGAAATTAACACGTATATGGGTGTAAAAAATAAAATTAGCCTCGAGAAGTGGTCAACTAGGCACACTGAGACATCATCTACTGGTTGTTGTGCTCCTGAAGAGAAGCAGATGGGAGTACATCCTACTGCTTCAAAAATCCAGAATGGGAAAGTTGGTAGCAGGACATCTGCTGTGTCCTCTACATCATCACAAAACGGCGACACTTATGATGACTGATATCCTACAAAGCCTCACATTCAATACAATACACACTATCATGTAGAAGTGTGCTACCATAACGAGAATTGGAATCATCTATGAGAATAATGATACCAACAGATGTTATGTGATCTTCCTGATAAAGGAGGCCGCTAAGGCAGCCCTTGAACGTGCAACCTCCTTATCCATATGTGACAAGAACTTCTCTGTTGGACTCTGAAGATAGAGTAATCCTGAAGAGACAGAGCAGGACTACTGTCCAAACGTATTTGAAGAGCATCTGGCAGAGAAGGCGGCAAGGCCACAAAAAGTACACACGCCATACTGGTTCATTGCCTACTACAAAGATGGCAAAGGCAATTTCATCTGAGCTGCTGTATATCCGGAGAGATAGATAGGACTCATCCCTGAAGCCCATCTAAAAAAGTATGGCAAGAGTGTCCTCATACACGCCAAAGATGTCACCCAGGCAAAAATGCTCGCCAACTTCCCATGCCCATCCGATGGTATGTTTGACCATTAAGCCTCACAAGACCTCGCAAGTCTACTATCCAATGACCTCATATGTTGCAAATAGACTAATGGTTGGGGATCCGTTGTCACAGCAAATCATACTCCATACAAAAATTGCTGTAGCGACTTAAGACAGACACTTAATATAGCCAATTATTATCTTTCAATCGTCGAATAGGCACCCCCTCTGCTGAGCCATGCTAAACACCTTTGAAATATACGAAATTACGTGTTTCCTTTAAACCTCATCCTTGCACCCCCTGTTCTTGCATCAAACATCCACTCATCCAAATGCCATTCGGTCCTTGCCCCATAAAATCCTGTAATCGTGCGTCAATAGCCTACAGGTAGTTAGTCACTATACATTCCCCCATGTCTTCCTCGACATATGCCGGTTGGCAGGCATTAGGTGAAAAAGAAACCTCGAATGTGATAGTGATGTCTCGGGTGGGGGGGGGGGCATGGAGGCCCCACTTCAGGTCACCCAACCCCAGACGATAGGATCTTTCATGGGGTCGAACCCGGTCTCGGTGGCTAGCATAGAACCCGAGTCTGCCCTGATGCAAGCTCCTCCTAAGACGACTCGAGTCCCCGAGGCCTCACAAGGAGAGGAGGGATCTCCTCCCCCTCCTGGTACTCCTGTGGCAGGCGAAACCATCTCCATTTCATATAGGGATCTTGCCGAGGCCGGCCCATCATGCCTAGGGGGCTCCTACCGGCAGAGGAGAGAAGTGGGGTTCATTCCCTGTCCTCTCCTAAAAAGAAAAAGACTAGGCTCCTCTTCCTACGTGGGAGCCCCTGGTACGGACTGGTCTGCTGGCGTTTCGGTAAGCCACCATGCCTAGATCGGCACGTCCAGCCCCGTTTCTCCCCCGGGCGGGGAGTCCCAGACGAAGACCAGAACGGAGCCTTGCTTACGTCGGGACCCCACGTTCAGAGGCTACCCTGCGTTTTCGAGTCCGCTGGCCTCAAAAGCTTCCTTGTTATTCGCTCCACTGATGGCAGTATGTTGGCTAATGGCAACATGATCCTTCAGAAGAGAGCTCTTGCTAATGTCATTGGTAGAGACCGAAGGTGACCCATTTCTCGGACGGGAGCCTTTTGGCGAAAGCGTCCAATCCCTTCAAGTCGGCTATGATTAGTGCTCTTCGGACCGTTGAGTTGCACGCCTGTGAGTGTGCCTCCGCACTCTACCCTGAACTTCGTAAAAGGAGCAGTTTATGCGAGGGAACTCGTGGACTACTCCATAGATGTCATCACCTTAGAGCTGGCCGACCACGGAGTGGTCAAGGTTTAGCGTGTAATAAGAAAACAGGGAGAGGCTTCGAGACCCACCCCTACACTCTTCGTCACGTTCGACTGTGACAAGCTCCCTGAGTCTGTGTGTCCCGGCTGGTATCGCTACTACGTGAAGGCATTCGTGCCACTGCCGCGGGTGTGCTACTACTGTGACTGCTTTGGCTATACTAATCGCTCGTGTAAACGCGCAAAGTCAAGGTTACCTCAATTCTGTGTAAGTTGCTCCAAGGCCGCACACGTTAAGTCCAAATCGTGTGTGGCCAAGTGCGTCAATTGCGGAGATCCGCAACCCACTTATTCGAAGCAATGTAGTGCGTATCTCCTTGAGAAGGAAATCATGGCTGTTTAGGCCCAGGATTCTTTCTCATTTCGCGAGCCTAAGGACTTGGTCCTGGCTCGCCGGTTCTGCCTGGAACGTCCTATGCCTCAATGGTTAGAAAGTCACTCTCTGCTCCTGGCCCCTCCAGGCCTACGAGCACGGTCGTTTCTGCGCCCATTCGGAACCGTTCTGCGTGTTCTACCCACCCCGGGCGCTCTCTTCTTAAAGCTGGCGGCACAAAGGGTTCACACTCAGCCTCGGCTAAAACGAGGGCGCGCCTCCACCGAGTAGTTAGACTCATAGGAGCCAACACCCCTGAAGATGTTCGTGAGGCCATCTTCCGGGCTTGCTAAAGCTACCCTCCGAAAGGAGGCCAGCACTAAAGGAGCTTCGGCTCCTTCACCCGCACCCAGTGGTTGGCTGGGTGGCTCGGAGACGGTGGATCCTTCCAAATGACGGATATACCCCTCCGAAGCCCCCCCCCCTCCTTAGTTTCGAGGCGAAGGGAGGAAAAGACATTCCACCGTTAGCCGTCTTTGACACTAGGGATTTCCGCCGCGTCGTGGAACGGTAGACACCCCCTTTGAGTGGTCAGCATTTCAGGAAATGACTGATTTCTCTCTCATTCGAAGAGTTTAGGTCGGTAGATGAGGCCGTTCCTATAACTTCTGGCCGGTTTGTGTGCCGACCACTCCCGTGGTGGTCAGCCTAGGTTGAAACGGCCCTCGAACAGAAGCGTTATGCCTACATGCGCTATAAGCACCGCCCGAACGACTTCAGTGTCGGTGAATTTCATCGAGCTAGGGCTAGTATCTGGTATATTTCGAAGCACGCCGCTGCTCTTCTTGGTGGGCATACCTGCCTTGACTTAACTGGAAGATCACTCTTGCATAGGTGTGGAAACGAGTCAAAAGGATTCGGAGCAATTTCTTGCAGGACTTCCCTCCCGTTCTCCAGGAGACTGGGACCACAATTTCGGACCCCGTATCCGTGGCGGAATCCTTCGCGACCGCATTCTCTAGCCGAGGTGCTGTTCGCGATATCCGTGAGGCCACGGTTTTAGCGAGACGGGCGGGTGTCGAAATTATCTTCTGCTGGGTTCCTGAATATGTAGGACTTGCTTGGAATGAGGTAGCCAGAGTCCGCGAGGACTGGGCGACCAGACCAGCGTTTCACTCTTCCTCACATCGATTACATGACACGAATACTGGCAACTCTCCGGGGTGTTCGACAAAGTGGATGAGAGACAGTCGAGAGGAACTTAAAGTTGCGTGCAATTACGACGTGACCTACCCCTAATACCGCGACTGATTCAGGTTGCTTTGTGTTGTCTCCGAATTAGACACACTCGGGGGGCACCACCATTTGATGGAGCGCTTGCCTGCACCATACTGTGAATGTTCCAGTCTGGGTGATATCCGCGCATGTTACTTGCCCCGGTATCGGGAGAGGGGTTCGTACACACGGACTTGCACACTATACGACTTTTGCAGGAGACTGGCCTCCTCCACTTTATTAGCCTTTTCGTAGCTCGCATGTTCCTGCCCAGGGTGAAGCGGGCCTGCTCTCGATGCCGGACCGCGCTTCCTTCTTGCCCTTTTTTATAGCCTTTTTTCTTTTTTATTGTTGTTATTTACATATTGTTATTTGTTTCTTAACATAGCCTAGTAGTAGGCTGTGTTGAATATGGCGACTTATGCCCAAGTAGGCAGTAGCCAGATGAGCTCCTAAAATTAAAAAAAGTATCTTACCATTATGGCACATTGGAATTGTCGTCCCCTTTTTCAAACCGGATAGGCATGGATTGGACTTATCTGTGTGCATCTTGTTTTGGCTTGTCCTTGAACCATCCCTTGTTTTCCTTTTTGTGGTGGTGATCCCTCGGTTACCCAGCTTCTATTGGAATGTCCTCATTTTCAAGTGTACCTCGCTTGTCCCTCCTTTATTTTCTTGTGACCGAAGAATATTTTAAACACTTTTTTAAAACTTTTATCTCGTAGTGGTTTTCTCACTCATAATTAATTTGCCCTTATTTGTTTTTGCTCCCATATATAATCCCCTTGAAATTGGGCTGCTGTCCATTTTGTTCCTTAAATCCTTATCAAATGATCTGCTGTACTTTTCAAAATACTCTTGCACACACCTAAAAATGGTTGCTCCTTTCAAATCAGTTTCTGAAGATTTACCAAATTGGTAGCATGACTAAATTTGTCTGTCTACCCTTTTTTGAAGTTCTAGGTGCTCAGCCGGGCACTGCATGTCTTCACAGCTGAGCTGGTTGCAATTCACTACTCACCATTTGAGATTATGCATTGTACCTGCTTCAGAAACAAAATTATGATTTATATTGACTCATAGAGAGCCCTAAGTGCTCTTGAAGCATTAGAATCTCGGCACTCCCTGGTTCTCAGTATCTGTGACACCTTTGCTGTCAAGATTATCTTCTGTTGGGTTCATGGACATGTTTTATTGTAGGAAATGATGGAGCCTAAGGATCTGCAAGCATTTGGCATACATACCACCACTTTACTTCCCCGTACACTAATTACATAGCAGGAATAAAGTCATCCATTAGACCTATCATGTAAAGAAGCTCTCAAAAACAAGCAACCAAAACCTAAAGTTGGATCGATGTCCCTGAGATAGTTCTCTTGGACCTACCCCACACTAGCCCAGTGTCTTCAGTTCACTTTGTAATTTCCGAAGCAGTTTCCAGGATGGCCCCTTTTAAGAAAAACAAAAGTGATCTCTGAACCTCACACACATTCATGGTGCACTTTCCCATTTGATGGAGTGCTTCTTCCATGAACCTTAAAGCAAAGACTGAATGGTTCCCCAAACTGTCCAGCACATTCTTTCCTAATGTCCCACGACGAGGTGGTAGCTACTGCATGTCCCCTGTACTTACATATGATGAATTTGTGCACACCCAACTGCAGCATTTTTTAATTTCTGGAGGAAGCAGCCCTCCCCCCATGGTCTATATATAGTCTGGAGTTGTTGGCTGCATGCAAATATGCTGGAGGAAAGTGAGCCTTGGACTTTTGAGGTTTGTTTCTTTTTTTAAAAAATAGGCTAAGTATAATTAGGGTAACTGTTCCTGGTTGCTGTTATCAAGTGCACTCATCATCTATCACTACCGTCATTCAAGAATGGCATGTTGACACCTTCATACCATAGGTTAGAGGTGTGCATACTCTCTCTTCAGTGGCCAACAAGGGCCTATTTGCAATTCCCTCAGCAGCGCCCTCTGATAGGCTGCCCTCACTTTTCGTTGTGGTCATAATCAGGTATGAGTCCTAAAGAATGAACCTGGGTTGGGTGGGGTCCCTACCATTTCTTCCTCTCGCACAAATTCTCTCTGATACACTAGAAAGATTGTAAACGAGAGATTGTAAAATCACCTTTTCTTTTTCAGGACATGAAATTGCGTTCTTCTAGTAACCTTAAAGTAATTCCACAATTTAGTGGTACAGTACCATCGCCATCTCGAACCCTTGATTATGACCAAAATTGGACTACTGGTGTGTATTCAAGATCTGAAAGCCCAGGAAAATGCGCCGAAAACAACTCTATACCTTCGCAGTCGATACACACAAATTCACATGCGCTGCATCATTCGAGAATGAATAAGAAAATCTATAAATGCTATTCCTGTCCTTATCAGACTGCACAGAGGGGAGGTTTTATCATACATTTAAGAACCCACAATGGCGAGAAGCCATTCAAATGCAACCTTGGTTCCTCTCGGGCTGCAAAGAATGGTGACCTTAAAATCCATTCATTTCCTCACACTGTCGAAAAACTTTTCAAATGCGAGCTTTGCCCTTATCAGGCTGCAATGAAATGTCAGCTTAAAAGACATTCATATACACATACTGGCGAAAAGCCTTTCAAATGCGACCTTTGCCCTTATCAGGCTGCAAGAAAAGATCAGCTCAAAAGCCATTCATATACTCACACTGGCGAGAAGTATTTCAAATGCAGTCTTTGCCCTTATCAGGCTGCCAGGAAAGGAGATGTTAAAAGACATTCAACGACTCACACTCGCAAAAAGTCATTCAAATGCGATTTATGCCCTTATCAGGCTCCAGAGAAAGGTCAGCTTAAAATCCATTCATATACTCACACTGGCAAGAAACCTTTCAAGTGCGACCTGTGCGCTTATCAGGCTGCCAGAAAAGAAGATATTAAGATACATTCATATACTCACACTGGCGAGAAGCCTTTCAAATGCAGCCTTTGCCCTTATCAGGCTGCAATGAAATGTCATCTTAAAACGCATTCATATACTCATACTGGCGAAAAGCCTTTCAAGTGCGGCCTGTGCCCTTATCAGGCTACCAGAAAAGAAATTATTAAGATACATTCATATACTCATACTGGTGAAAAGCCTTTCAAGTGCGACCTTTGCCCTTATCAGTCTGCCAGAAAAGGAGATATTAATATACATTCATATACTCACACTGGCGAGAAGCCTTTCAAATGTGGTCTTTGCCCTTATCAGGCTACCACGAAAGGAGATGTTAAAAAACATTCAACGACTCACACTGGCGAGAAGCCTTTCAAATGCAGCCTTTGCCCTTATCAGGCCGCAAAGAAATGTTATCTTAAAACGCATTCATATATTCATACTGGCGAAAAACCTTTCAAATGTGACATGTGCCCTTATCAGGCTACCAGAAAAGAAATTATTAAGATACATTCATATACTCATACTGGTGAAAAGCCTTTCAAGTGCAACCTTTGCCCTTATCAGTCTGCCAGAAAAGGAGTTGTTAAAAGACATTCAACGACTCACACTCGCGAAAGGACATTCAAATGCGACTTATGCCCTTATAAGGCTCCAGAGAAAGGTCAGCTTAAAATCCATTCATATACTCATACAGGCCAAAAGCCTTTCAGATGCAACCTTTGCCCTTATCAGGCCGCAAAGAAATGTCATCTTAAAAGCCATTCATATATTCATACTGGCGAGAAACCTTTCAAATGTAGCCTTTGCCCCTATAAGGCTGCCTCGAAAGGAGATGTTAAAAGACATTCAATGACTCACACTGGTAAGAAGCCTTTCAAATGAAGCTTTACCTACCCAAAACAGGCTGCAAGAAAAGAGTCAGCTTAAAAGCTATTCATGTATTCACAGAAACGAGCAGTCTTTGCCCTTATACATTTAATAAACCTTAAAGAGAAGCAAAATGTCTCAATGCGCTACAAACGCCTCCTGAACTATTGCACCGCGGGTGAATTCATCGAGCGCTTCCGTATTGTTCAGTCAAGTGTAAGACGGCCCGCATATAGAAGGATGCTGTCCATGTCCATTCTATTTGACTTTTTGGTCTTATTCGCATACTCCGGGGTATGGCAGGCGGACTTAAAACAAGGGGATATCTTTGCTAAAGAGATTTTGAAAGGAAGCCGCAGAGTCCACGAAAGGGACTCTATGAGGGTTCTAAGAAATCGAATAAAAATATTAACCCTAAAATACAAAGGGTGTCAAGACGTACACAAGCAGATAATTGAAACCCCTTTAGCCTACTCTTACTTTCTAACAACCTGCGTTTTTATTCTACTTCTGCACTCTCCCTACAACCTCTCACAACTCATTCTGGTCGGCCTATAGTTTCACAAGGTGAATGCCGACTAGCTTCCTCTCACCCAACTATCCCGGATCGGGGAGTAGGAGGCAGCATCCTCTCACTCGAGCTCTGGTCTTGCCCGGTGAGTTTTTAACAACTTGCTCCATCCCCACCCACATCTTCCTCACATCCCCTTTCTTTCTCCTATAAATCTGTCGATTTTACGCCCAGCCCAAGGTGGAGTCGCCATGGCAAGGCTTCCTGGCCACTGGGAGGAAAGGTATGGTCGTAAATGGCGGCCGCTGGTTCTGCCGGCCCGGTGTTCATCCCTCGCAGAGCGGGCTCTTGCGTAGAGTGATTAACGTTTGCATCCCGTATAAACTATAGGGTCGCCAAGCCTTTGAAAAGCATTCTTTGCCCTTATCAGGATCAGAGAAAGGACAATCTTCTGGTACATTTAAGAACCCACACTGGTGGCTTTTTTTGCAGTAGACCATGCTGGGCGCATGTCCACTGACCACCCTCCCTGAGTATAAAGTTTTGCGACCGCACCACCATGGATGGGGGCTGGGTGGAGGGAAGTGCTATTTACACCCAGCATGATGTCTCTGTTCTTCTCTTCGCTTTAAATACCTCCTTTCAGGCAGTAGCTGTGCAGCTGCACCTTGATGGGAGGTATACTGTTATTTCCGCGTACATTCCACCGTCAGCCGACTTCCGCCGTGTTGTGGCATGGTTGCCGATGCCTTTTCTCTTGTTCGGAGACCTGAACGGTAGACACCCCCTCTGGGGAGACGACTCGTTCAATTCCAAGGAGGGGCGAGGCGATTTGCCATCCTGGCCGCCGTGCTGACGGGATCCAGCACTCCGTTCGGCCCCAGCTTAGCCTCTCTTCCTTCCTTCAAATAGCCTGTATTTCTCCCCTACCTCGTCGCTTTTCATACAACTTCTCCCACAACTTTCTCTAGTCAACCTCTAATTTGACAGGGTAGATACTGACCTTCTTCTCAAGCCAACCGTCCTGGATCGGGGCTGAGGGAGAAGGGGACAACGTTTCCTAACCCCTGAGCTCCGGTTCGGGATGGGTTTTTTTTAACAACCTGCTTCATCCCCACCCATACCTTCCTCAAATCCCCTTTTCCTCTCCTCTTCACAATCTAACTTTTTACGCCGTGTTCAAGGTGGAGCCGCCATGCCGATGGACTGCCAGGCCACCAGGCGGGAGGGGTGGTCCGAAATGGCGGCGCCTGGCTCTGCCAGGCCTGTGAGCACCTCCTGCAGTGCTGTCAACTGTGAGAGGTGATGAGCTATTCCGTCCCGCAGAAAATTTAGGGTCACTATGCCCAATGATGCACAACCCTTCCCCCCCCCAAAAAAAACAACCCTTAACTTCCCCTGTATTATCAACGGAGCCGCCCTCGGGCAGCTCCACCGAAAAAATGGAGGTCCCGTCCCCCCTGTGCTTGCGCAGGGGACCCTCCATATTTCTCTAACTGGAGAGGAGGCTTACTCCTCTCCTTCGCTTACGGGTGTAGGGGACTCCCCCTCACCCCCTTCTCTGGAGGTGCTTTCGGGCACCTCCATTTTTCCAGTGGCAGTCCCCTCTATTCTTTCCAAGGGGACTGCCAAGAAAGCCAGCAGTCAGCCCTTAGCCAGCCGCTCCACATCAAAGCAGCTCGGTAGGGCAAACCCCCTTAGGGGGGAGAGGGAAGCCAGGCCCCTTCGGTTGCTTCCTTCAAAAGACCTGCTGGCAAGAATTTTAAACCTTGCCGGGGTCAAGGCCTGTGCCTCCCCACACAAGACTGACGACACTGCCAAGGGGACCTGCGATGTCCTGGGAGGGGATGGCCAACTAGAGGCCCCTTCTGTGATAGACATGGTCCTTGAGGAAACCCAGCCTCAGACGGTAGGGGCTTCCATGGGAGGGAATCCGTGTTCGGTGCCAAACACCGAACCCGAATCCGCCCCTATGCAAGGTCCTCCTCAAACGGCTATGGTTTCTGAGGCAGTGCAAGGAGGGAAAGGATCTCCTCCGGATGGTGCCCCTGCGACCATCAGGACCTTCTGCATTTCGGAAAAAGACCGGGCTGAGGCCGGTCCATCTGGCCTAGGGGCTTCTGCCGTCGGAGGTGAGAAGCGGGTTCATTCCCCGCCCTCCTCTCCAAAAAAGAAAAAGACTAAGAAAACTCGGCGCTCCTCTCCATCCGCGGAGGCTGTGGGGACGGATGGGTCTGCTGCCACTTTGGCAAGCGACCAAGCCAAAATCGGCACATCCGGCCCCTCTGCCACCCCGGTTGCGGAGCTCCTGACTAAGACCAAAAGTGCATAGGCCGGAGCCTCGATGACATCAGGGCCCCTCATTCAGAGGTTACCTGGCGTTTTCGAGCCCGCTGGCTTCAAACGCTTCCTCGTTATTCGATCCAGTGATGGCACCATGTTGGCCAAGGGCAACATGATCTGTCAGAGGAGAGGATTAGCTAGTACAATTGGTAGAGAGCCGAAGGTGACCCGTTTGTCGGACGGGAGCCTTCTGGCGAATGCGGTGAATCCCGCTGGGGCGGCCAAGATAAGTTCTCTTCGGACACTTCATGGCACCCTGGTGAGTGTGACGCCTCACTCTACCATGAACTTTGTGAAAGGAGTAGTTTATGCGAGGGAACTCGTTGACTACTCCATTGAGGACATCACCTTAGAGCTGGCTGACTATGGGGCGGTCAAGGTCGAACGTGTGATGAGAAAACAGGGAGGGGCCTCGAGACCCACCCCTACACTCTTCGTCACGTTCGACTGTGACAAGCTTTATGAGTCGGTGCGTGCTGGTTGGTACCGCTACCGCGTGAAGGCATTCGTGCCACTCCCGCGGCGGGGCTATTACTGTCACCGCTTCGGCCATACGAATCGATCTTGTAGACGTGCAAAGTCGGGGTCACCCGAAGTCTGTGTAAATTGCTCCAAGGCTGCACACGATAAGTTTAAATAATGTGTGGCCAAGTGTGTCAATTGCGGAGAGCCGCACCCCGCTTCTTCGAAGCAATGTGGTGCATATCTCCTCGAGAAAGAAATCCTTGCTGTTCAGGCCCAGGATCGAATCTCATTCCGCGAGGCTAAGGACTTAGTCCTGGCGCGCCCAGCTCTGCCTGGGACGTCATATGCCTCAATAGTTAGAACGGCACCCTCTGCTCCTGGCCCATCCAGGCCAACGAGTACGGTTGTTTCTGCGCCCATTCGGAGCCCTTCTGCGGGCTCTACTCAACCCGGGCGCTTCCCTGGTAAAGCTGGCGGCAAAAAGGGTTCATACCCAGCCCCGGCTAAAACCAGGGCTCCCCCCTCTTCCCCCAGCGTGACCGTTTCCCGTAAGGCGAAACTGCCACGCGCCTCCACCGAGTCGTTAGACTCACAGGGGGCAACACCCCTCAAGTTGGTCGTCAGACCATCTTCCGGGGTTCCCAACGCTGTCCCCCGAAAGGAGGACAGCAACAAAGGAGCTTCGGCTTCTTCGCACAAGCTTAGAGGTGGAGCGAGTGGCTCGGAGACATTGGTTCCTCGAAAAGAGGGCCCCCCGCCTCCGAAGCCGCAACGCCCGCCTAAGGTTTCGAGCCGGAGGGAGGAAAAGACTCGCATGGCGAGCCCAACCTCCCCCAAAAAGTCCTCGAATGCGATAGTGCCCTAGGTTCTGCCTCCGGGAAGCGTACGGCCATTATCATGAGGGTCTTCTGTTCGAGGAGGGCCTCCGCGTCTCCTCCGTGCTAGGCCTGGAGGGCATATTCCTTCAATGGAATTGCCGTGGACTCCGGGCCAACTGGGACGAGCTGCGGAGGCTCGTCTCGTCCAGTTCCCCGTTAGCTATCTTTTTGCAGGAGACCATGCTAGGCGCGTGCCCCTTGCCCTCTCTCCCGGACTATAAGGGTCTTGCGACCCCACCACCACGGATTCTCGCAGGCCTCCCCTCCCGTTCCCCAGGAAAATGGGACCGCAATCTCGGTCCTCGTTACCGTATTCTCTAGCTAGGATGCTGCTCCGCCAGCATTCAATGCGCGTCGTGATGTCGCGGATGGCTGCTGTCTGGACTTTACATCCAGAGACGGAGAACTCTTCAACGACAGGTTTATTTGAGTGAGTTGCATTGCCCTCTCGCTTTGTGCTCGGACACCGCCCCTGGTTCAGACGATGTCCCGTACGCCATGCTTCGACACCTGGGTGAGCGAGTAATGGCTTTTCTGTTAGATTTGTTCAACAGGATCTAGATAGAGGGTATCCCAGATTCCTGGTGGATCGTTACTGTTCTCACTTTTCGCAAACCGAAGAAAGATCACTCTACCCCTGCTGGTTTCCGCCCAATATCTCCAACCTCCTGCGTGTGCAAGTTAATGGATAAATTGGTAAATGTTAGATTAGCGTTTTTCTGTATAGTGCAGCTCCCGCCAGTTCCACTCCACGTCAGATAGTCTGCTCCGACTTAAAAATGACGTATGCGAGGCCTTTCTTTGTATACAGCACTACTCCACGTTATTTTTCGCCCTGTAGTACGCAGGGCGATACGGTATCATGGAGACTCCTATAGTATATGGTTATTCATGTGATTTATTTTCTGTTAATAAATCAGCCTAAATAGCGTTTCGAAAACCATAACCATAAATTTGTTTGATCGAAGTTGTCTGCTGATAGTTTTTAGGCCTAAGACGACAGCGAAATAAATTTTGAAATAATGAACTGGGTTTTAAGAAAGACAATTAAACAAATATAAATATATTCATAGAATCAACGAATGTACAATGAGATAAGTAAATTAGGTATACAATGTAAGATATTGTTAAATATGATTTACAGTAACAAGATGCGAAGAGAATTGAAGTACGTGAAATAAATATGAAATAATATGGTGAAATAATATGGTGAAATAATATGGTGACTATGATGGACTGTGAATTAGGGGCTGCAATGTGAGAAGTAAATATAATTAGGACCTACCCGTATGGTCGTTTGCAAAGAATTGTGAGAGAAAGTGGAATTAAACTAAGTATGATTTGTTTGGAGGTAAATGACTAATTGTAGAAGGAATGATTACCGACCTTTATACGAAGAGTGGCGTGAGTCGAATGGGAGAGAATGTTCTTCCAGAAGGTCGAGCTTAAAGCGTGTGTTTGTTTGTTTGTGTGTGAAATTTTCAAGAGATGTTGTTTGAAACAGTAGTACGTTAAATGAATTGACAAGTAAAATAATGAATTAATTAATTATTAAGTTGTACATAAAATATGATTTAATTTACAAAAGTTAAGCAAAATAATTGAACGATTAAATTGACAAAGTTAAAGTATTGCATAATATGAATTTTACATAATTGATATATATATATATATATATATATATATATATATATATATAAAAGTTTCCCAGGTTTTTATTATAGGAATGCCCAGAGGCATTGCTATACTCCAACGATGGGGACGAGGAGCAGCCTACCAATCTTTATATATGAACTTTTGCGAGATCGTCGATTCGGCGTACGGATATGGGGAGATCCCTTCCCAGCCCAATGGAGCAGCTATAGGGTGTCCTGTAGTGAAGTGTCTTCAGTGTCACACTCTTGCCCTAGGAATTAATGGCATTACCTCGGTGCTGCCAGAAGATGTTCTCGCTACGTACGCGGACGACCTTTAGATCTCTTTTGGCGCAGCCCAGTTGCGAACTGTCAAAGTGGTAGACTCCCACCGTTTCCTTGGTCTTGTATTTGACCGACGCTTTACCTGGGAGGCTCATATTCGCAGCCTTAGGGTCTCTTATACCCGCGCCATGGATATTCTCCTTCCGTGACGCTCAGCGCTTAGGGTGCTGATAGGGCTACTACCTTACTTTTTTATCCATCCTTTGTTCTTTCTAACCTCGACTACGGATGCGAGTTTTATTCATCTGCAGCTAAACGTGTATTGCGACCGGTGCCTTCGGCACTTCCCCCAGTGGTAGCCTACTTGTCGATCCTGGGGAGATGCCACTCGCTCTGCGCTGTGCACAGTGTATAATTCGCTTGTATGCGTGAGCGCGGCGCCTCCTTCAGTCACCGACAGTTCTCACTATATTCACAGCTGATCTCGACGGTGCCTATGCCACCGAGAGACGCGAGACCTCCCTAAGCCTTTTGCCTTTAGGGCTAGGAAACTCCTTCGAGAGCTAGATATAGCTCCCGGACCGGTGGTGCCCCTGATTCTGCCCAGGAGCCACCCTGAAAGGTACCACCACTGACTATTTGTTGCCACGCCTTTGCTCCCAATGCTTCTACCACTCCGGGAATATTGCGTTCGTCTTTTTTGGAGCACCCTTCGTTTCACGCTGGAACCGTGCCAGTGTATACGGATGGCTTCATGTCCCAAGAGGGGGTTGGTTTCCACGACGTATCGCCTCTGTCTGAAGTCAGCGGGGCTCAGCCAGGCGCTGCTACACGGCCGAGTTGATGGCAATACACCGCTTAGTACGGGAGATTACTGGACGTGCCCGGTTCGGAGACCGGATTGTTATTTATAGCGACTCAAGAAGCGCACAGACTGCTCTCGGGGCATTGGAATCTCCGCATCACCTGGTTCGCGATATCCGTGACGCCACGGTTTTGGCGAGCCGGGCGGATGTCGAGATTATCTTGTGCTGAGTTCCTGGACATTTAGGAATTGCGTGGAATTAGAGCGCCAAAAAGTTGGCCCAAGACTGGCCTCCAGACAAGCGTTTTTCTCTTCCTAATACCGATTATATGGCAGGAATACGGTCAGCTCTTCGGGCTGCTTGGCAATGAATATGGGAGACGGACGAGGGGAACTTAAAGGCTCGTGCAATTGCGCCGCGACTGTTTCCATGGACCTACCCCTGAATGCTGCGACAGCTTCAGGTTGCTTTGTGTAGTCTCCGAATTGGACGCACCTCCATTTGATGGAGCGCAGATGATAAATCCACAGTAGAATAGGTAAAAAGCGCAATGGCCTGGCGAACGTGTTTACACTTTCTTAGAGGAATGTGACTGATGCACGAGGAATGGTTCCGGATTTGCCGAGATGCAGCTCGGGCCGCTAGAGCGCGTTAAAGCGGCTCGCTGATTGGGTGGAGGTGGAGCTGATGTGAGCCCTTTTTGCGCGCTAGTGGCAAAGCGATCATTGAGAAAATGAGGCGTTACCAACTTTTGTTATACCTTATGTACCGTTGCTATAAGGTTTAATATTGCCTGTCCTTTGGTACCAGGAGACAGGAAGCGTGCAGCCGACGTTTTCCGCATGAAACTGAAAATCTGGAGTTTGCGGGTTGATCCCCTCTTGCCGGCAGTTGTTCATTTATGGAGTAGTAGGTGAGGGGGAGTAGATTTAGTGTCAGCAAGAGCACCCACCCCTGCAACCTCTCCCACAACTTTCTCATGTCTGCCTCTAATTTCACAGGGTAGACGCCGACAAGCTTCTTCTCACCCAACCATCCCGGATCGAGGCTCAGGGGTGAAGAGTCTGCCCTCGGGGGGGGGCACTGTCCCTCTTAAGACACTGATGCCCCCCCAAAGCCTCTGGAATAATAGTGAAATTCACTCCAAGGTGTGTGGTAGGGGGAGTTCCCTCTTGTTAAAACGAACGAGACTTGATCGCGTTTCAGCTTGTCACGAGCGCATTGGACGGGGTGAGGTAGAAGTTCAGCCTCGCTTGTTTGCCAGGTATGGTAATGTATAGTACACTGGCCTACCATCATGAGGCGATCACAGCAAAGTATCGCTAGCTTTTTTACCATAAAGAATCTGAGTCTGAGATTGGGAAAAAGTTCAGCAGGAGCCCGAAAAAGAAAGTAGATGTCCTAGCTACTGCTGCTACTCCATCAACATCACCGATAGCCAGCAAGAGTGAGACCTAAGTTTCATCAAGTTTATAATTATTACTAGAGTAGCTCTACTTGTATACTGTAATATTGCTAACCATCTCTATACTACTGCTAACCATCTCTATTACTACTGTTAACCATCTCTGTTACTACTGCTGGGACTGAGGGATTTTTTTTCTGATTTTAGAAGAGTAAAAAACTACCTAAGAACAACACCTGGAGATGACCGCCAATGTAGCTTGATGTTAATGGCCACTGAAAAGAGTATGATCAAGTCTTTTGATCTCGAGGAGATGTAGATGATTTTGCTCTTCTGAAGTCTCGTCCCTACCCTTTGCTCGAGATGGGCTACAAAGGTCAAACCAGCTACTATATTATATTTATGATATTTTGAATGTATATGCGAGATTAAATTACCTCAATTACACTTTTTTAATATGATGCAATTATAGATTTTTTTGGAGGAATCCTTTGGTATTGGTAAATGGTTTTCTTTCTTTTGTTTAAACTTTTCTTACTAAATAATGTTGGATATATCATGTATAATCATTACTGTGTAAGTATTTGCTATATGTGTATATTAATGATAATTAAAATGGACACACATGTGCAGTATCTTTTTCCTTGGAATTGAATCACAACAGTTGCTTGGGATGATTATATAGATATGATGCACGTGGGTATGAGCACCTGCTTGGTTGTTTTATTTAACTCAATACAGCTCTTATATGGAATTAAAATGCTCCAAAATGGGCACGAACTTTCACGGGGGCTTACAGCACCACCACCCCGAAACTCCCAGCTGATATGGCTCGCTTCGCTCGACACCCCGCCCGTACCATAAATTCTATAACTTTTCCTCTTCTGCCCCAAGGAGAACCTGAAATGACTCTACTCTCCGCTTACGGCGTGTGGTGATTAGCTTTGCGTCCCGCAATAATAATAATAATAATAATAATAATAATACATGTCTCCATGCCCACCAATGAAAACTTTAAAACAACTTTTAATCCCCTGACACTGGATATGACCATGGACTTCTCTTCGGCCCAGGCTAGTTCGAAACCTACGCGACAGCCTCTATCTCGCCCTCAAACGGAAATCGTCGCATCAACCACTTCGAGGTCGCCCCCTCGCAATATGAACCAACCTTCTAGTGCTCAATAGCACCTCAACCTTCGCCGAAAACCGACGGCAAACCTACATAACATCCTAGCTTCCTCTGCTTGGTCTCGCTATATATCTTTACGTATTCCACAAAAACAAAAGGTCTGTGGTTTACACACGTACCACGCCTTAAAAGAAATGTTTCCTAAATCCGCCCCTGATTTCTCAATTGCTGCTTCGCACGCGGAGATAATAGTCCGAGCTACCACCGAGTCATTCTCCCAACGCCTGCTTAGCCTGCAATCTCTGCTCTCTGAAAATCTCGGACAGTGATAAGAACGAATTTAATGTCAGGACCTGCACGGTCCTAGTGGATAACTTCTTGCCAGGACCTGACGCTACAAACGAGTTCCTCGCTTCCGTCATCAAAGAAGTCTTCACCGACCAACAACATAATGTTGAGTCAGTCAGTATTTTTCAAACGCCATCCTCTTGTTCTTCCACTCCATTTAGGGTTGCCAAGATAACTCTAAAACAACAAACACTGCCAATGCTTATAAAATTTGCAGGGACACGTATAGGAGTTTAAGAAGAACTCCCCACCCCACTCCAGTGCAGTACTGCAGCAGATTCGCCCACTACGCAAAATATTGTAAGAGCACTGGGAATCCGTGCTTTCGACGTTGATAATTTGTAATCTGGACACAATGCCACAGATTGCACAGAAGAGACGCACTGCCTCAACTGTGGCGGCCCACATCATGCCCGCCACAAGAAGTGCGTGCCCTCGCTATCTCTATCACTAGGAGATCCGCGTTCGGTTCCTGCGTCTCTGGCCGCTGTTCAGTGCACATGTCTTGGATCGCTTTCTCTCTAAGCTCGAAACCATTTGTCGTGTTTGTCCTTATTTTTGTAGTGATAGCAGTGATAGTGCTGACGTGCCGTGTAAAATTTAATTTAGTGTTTGTGGTTTTCAACAGGAATGTTGTAAAAGATCTAGAATATTTTGCTTAGCATCTTCGCATCTCAACACCTACGTGCTCACGTGGTATAACGCCCGAAATAACGTCTTAGTGCGTTCGCTTCGGTTTAACGAAACTCCGGCGTTTTTTATTTAAGTTCGGCTGTTTTAAAACGTCAGATTTAGCTAGAAAACTTAAATTCAATTCATTATGCCTCCACCCCAAGGTTTGAATGGGCTAAGTGTTATAGTTTAGTTATCCGAGATTTGTTTATGTTAAACCTAAGGAAAACCCGTCCAAATCTGCCTTCTGCAAGTTGTGCATTCTTCGTAAAGTTTTAGACGATACTATCGCAAGTGTCCGGTCAGATATAAAAAAGATAACAACTAAAGTTCTATCGGACGCGCAAAGGCATTCCGTTACTCCCACTGCAAAAGTAATGATATCGAAAAGCAATTGCAAAAGATTAGTGAGGTTGAACAACGCGTAACGTCTGTAATCTCAGCTCCAGCTAAATAATTAACATGCAAAATAGCAGCCGTAGATACAAAAGCGAACAAGCGCAAATCTCAAACGATATTAAAATTAGTATCCTTAAGGATGATGTAGATATAGTGAGACACACGATTAATTTAATCAATAAGTTTGTGAATGTTAAAGGGGGGGTGCTTGACCTAAAAATTTCCCTGATTTGGAGTTGCCCATAAGGAACTCTTTCTCAGCTTTAAATGACAGTTTGGAATGCGATTACGAATGCGAAACAATTGAGGTCGGTGATTCTTTAATTAGACACATGGATAAAGAATTTGCTCGTCGAAGTGGTGCGAAAAGCAAACGCAAACGAATTTGTGTGCTGGGAGGAAAAATTTAAAACATAACTAACGAGGTAGAAAAATTAGACGTCCGCGAAAATAGACCACTGGTCATAACTTTAGTAGGAGGAAATGACATTGACACTTGCACGTGCCTTTGAAAAGAGGAAACTCAGGAAATTTTGAAGAGGTACAGAAATCTGATGAAAGAAATGAAAAACAAATCAAATAAATGCGTTTTAGTTGGTATAATGCCAAGGAAATCATTGCCATTGCGTAAGGCTTCTAAGGCAATATTCAGTAATACGAGGCTGGATGTTTTATGTAGACAGGAGGGGATAGAGTTTGTAAACTATTGGGCGAATATAGATCATGATGGGCTCTATGCGAGAGATGGGGTTCATTTTGGTTTTCACGGCATAGGTCGGATAGGGCGCCTACTCGACACCACAGCTAGGAAATATGAAATAATAGACCCAAAGCAGCAGGAAAACTCGCAAGTCTTGAATATAACGGAAGAAACGTAAATATAGCAAATATTAAAGGAAATAAATCCCTTAAAGTTTTATATACAAACGCTCGTAGTATCAGAAAAAAAGCGGAGTTTAAAGCCTTAGTTTCAGCGGAAAGATTAGATATTGAAGCAATCTCAGAATCATGGCTAAACCTTGAGAGGGACTTTTGGGAGAGTATCAGATAGTAGGATACAAACTATTTAACAAAGACCGACGAAACAGAATCGGAGGGGGCGTCTTAATATACGTTTCTGATAAATTAAAACCTATTTTAAAACATGTTCAAGATAACCATTTTTTCGACTTCGTAGGCGTCAATATTAGGTCAAAAAGCTTAGATTTGAGAATCGCTTTAGTTTACAGACGACCACCTTCCTGTAGCGAAGAGAACGATCTAACCTTGTACAATTCTTTAAGTAACTTCATACGCGATAAACAAAGCCTCATATTGGGTGATTTCAATAATGGGAATATATACTAAGAGACGTTGTATTGCGACGATGGAGTGGGGGCGAGACTCGTAGATTTGATGCAAGAAAACTGTTTATTTCAGAAAGTTAGCGAAGGAACGCGTAATGGTAGAGTATTAGATCTGGTGCTGCCGAATAATGAAATTCTGATTTCAAAATGTGAGGTTGGGAAAAATTTAGGGACTTCTGATCATAATATCATACGTTTTCAAATAAACGCGGACACCAAGACCCAGGATAACCGTATGCAAATTCCAGATTATAGACGAGCGGATTTTAACTCAATGCGAAGAGAAATCACGAGTAGAAATTTCAGGCAAAGTTTTGAGGGTCTTTCGGGGATGGAAGCGTACGAATTTTTAGCAAGCGAAATAAAAAACTAGAAAGAGAACACGTTCCCTTTAAAATAAGACGCGAAAACACTGAGAATAAACCTCAGTTGTTTAACAATCATATAGCCATTAAATTAGGGGATAGAAACACTGCCTATAAACGCTGGAAAAGTATTAGAACAGAAGCTAATTATAACGCGTACATCAACCTCAGGAGAGAGGTTAAGACACTATGTAGTTAGAAGTTCAAAAATAAATTTTGAAATTAAAATCGCAAATCAATGTAAGGAAGATCCCAAATCCTTTTTCGAGTATGTAATTAATAGGAATCCTGCAATGAGCACGGTAGGTTCACTGTTAAATGAAAATGGTGAGTTAATTGGCGAATCAAATGAGATGGCGACTATTTTAAATACATTTTTTTTCAACCGTTTTCGCACTCGAGAGGGATGGTCCAATCCCGGATTTGGATAATCCACCTTTTAAAGAGGCAGATCATACCGTACTTAGCGATATGAAATTTTCAGTTGAAGAAGTAAGGAATTACATAGAGAAACTTAGAATTAGAAAAGCTCCAGGTCCGGATGGTATTAGTACGAGACTACTGAAACAATTAAAAGATGTAATATCGGAGCCTATGGCGTTGGCGTTCGAGATGTTGTTTCAAGGATGGGGGGGTCGTCCCGCGCGACTTTAACTTGAAAACGTCACACCAATCTTCAAGAAAGGTGGCAGAATCAGGGCCGGGAACCTCTACTGGTTAGTCTAACGTCCGTAATTGGTAAACTGATGGAAAAAATTGCGCGAGACTAAAAAATTGTCATTATGACTCAAATATTCGCAAAATTTTTAGGGCTGCTTCGAGTGGGTCGGTTGGCCTTTGCACGCCTGTATCTCGGCAATCTCTAGACACCAAGCAAAACTAGAGATGCGTGAAGAAGGCATCACACGATCAACACCCACCTTTTCCGCTGTAACGAATGATGCTTTTAGTATTCACGGCCCTCTACCCACGTCTAGTAAATCAGCGCTCAGAACTAACCACCCGACACCAGCTTCTCTATCTCCAACGGTCGCCCCCCCCCATAAAAAGAATTCACCAAGGAACCTTTGCGAACACACCGAGCTACGCCTTCGCAACAAAGTTAGGCAATATCACCTTCCAATCTTAATGGAATACAACCTATCACTCCCCGTCGAAGAGTGCAACTCTCGCCCGAAGTACATGTGGTTCACCTATTTTCAAGATATGAGTCAACCCCTAATCGCAGGTAAAAGCAGAAACCGAACTCAATCACCTCCCTCCTCCTTATATGTATCAAGTCATGAACCCACCCATGTACTACATACAACTAAATCATCAACAATCTCACACGATGATGAACTTATTGATCATCTACCTAACCAGGTGCTTGCCTCTACTAAGGGCCCGATGGATGTGGAAGCTGTTCTTGCCCTGAGTAGCTGCTACCCAGTCCCTTTCACCGCAGGTTATCACTACCCATTGTCGCCCCCGACAGCGAATCCCTTAGTCCCCCGCGCACAAATCGTGAGGGAGGTGGAGGTCGTAAGCGATTTATACTTTCTCCGATTCCACCTCTTTGAGCCCCTGCAACGACAAACGCACCCGACTCGAAGATGACACCCAACCCTAGACTGGATCAATGAGTTCCTCAGAAGAAACGGGGGTTTCAAATTAAATCATATACCTTGAATTGTCCCTCGCAAAGCATACCCTCCGACAAAACACCTTCACCCGACGAGAGAGATCTTGTAGACCTCTCGCTTGCTAAAGTACATAAAATCGGTACACCAGATCCCCCTCACTGTACTGATAACGACAACACTCGGATATCACTATGCTTAAATAAAACCACCGAGACCGCCCCAACTACTGACTCTTGTCAGTCATGTGATCACCTGGCTGACTCGTCACCTTTCCATATACCCCGCGTTTTAACTAACAGCACCTCCCTGATTACAGATTATGACCTTCCTCCGAGTTACACAGCTGCCAATATAGCATCCTACAGCCCGACAACCTCTATACCAGATTCTTCACCGACCACCGAGAAAACCTGCCACCAAACCCTTTAACCCATTCTCCTGATGTACCCACAGATAATGTATTGCCCCCTCTCTTAGCATGCCTGGACCAAAACGGATGAACCATAGTCCCGCCCCTTTGCCTCACTCAAACTTTAACGTTCCAACGTCTTCAACCTTCTGTCTGACATGGAATATCCGCGGATTTCTGGCCAATTATGGCTCGCTGCAGGCCCTCTTAAAACAGTTTTTCCATGAAGTGATTTTTCTCAGTGAAACAAAGCTCCTAGACCCCTCTTACTGTTCTCTTACTGGTAACCTCTTTTTCCGCACAGATATATCATTTACCACCATCCCCCCTCCGCACAAACCTTAACTACCTCGCTGTCCACCTCCAGACCAACCTCTTAACGGTGTGCTCAATATACCTGCCACCTTCCAAGCCAATCACCTTTGCCTCCCTGAATGAACTTGTCTCCCACCTCCCGAACCCTTCCTTTTAACTGGAGACTTTAATGCTCTTAACCAGTATCGGTACGATGCCATAAACAACAGCAAAGGGCATGTTGTACTAGATGTAGTCTTACAACAAGACCTACAAGTCCTCAATGACGAAGCCCCTACCCATTATCAAACCCAGACAAACTCCTTTACCCACATAGATATGTCTGTCCCCCCTCCCTCTCTGGGATCTCTTCTTCAGGGGTTGTTCCCAGAGAGGCTCTGGCCTACTCGTGGCAAGGAGGGGGAGGTCAGCCCTCGGCCCCTTAGGGGACCCATGGTTCTGCCAACAAGACTTTTAACATGCCCCTCTTTCTTTCCTTCTCTATTACGCTCTTCTACTGCCCTTTATTTCCCCCTCTTCCTTCACCTATCTAGTGGTCCTTATCGATACCCGACCTCTGTTCTTTTAATGGATTGATTCCGAATTGTTCTTTTATGAAGGTGAAAGAGGCTGGGCATCTCCACCGCCTTCGTCTACCGAATGCCCAAGGAGAAACCCATCGTTGTCCCCTTTTCTCCGCGCGTACGAGAACTCGGGCAGCCCCTTAGGGTTATAAAGATGGTGCGGTGGATCCGTATCTATTCTCCAAGAGGACATACCGGACGTAACTGATTGTATAGTTGCAGTAGTGCCGGGCCCTTGTAGGCCTCCATGGTGGGGAGCCCCGAGGGAGAATGCAAAGTTTTTTTCTTTTTGCAATGGCTAGCCATAAACCAAAACTTCCCCTTCTCGTAAGGGTTCTCGTGTCAAACGTTCCTTAGCTTCCCTTTCAGCCTTCCCTCGCTCGTTGGACCCCTATTCCAACGAAGTAGACCGAGAGCTTGATTATCCTCGCTTTCTTCTCATGAATTCATCATCTGACATCCCACTTGAGAAAGTCGATGTGTTTGACGTCAATGAAACTTTTGAGTCCCACTGTGGTGAAGCCTGCCGGATGTGGTTAAGAGGAAGTGGTGATGTCGTAGTCGAGGTGTCATCCCACTCTCAACACAACCTTGTGCGAAATCTATCTTCGATAGCTGAAATTCCAATTACTGTCTCGCCCCATCCGCGTCCGAATTTTGTAAAAGGCGTCGTCCGTTCAAACGAACTAAAGGACTACGACCCCACCCGCCTTCAGAGTAAGCTCAGTACCCAACGTGTCACACACGTACACAGGGTAACTAAAACATTAGGCTCCACTAAAGTCCCAACCACCACACTGATTTTAACAGTTAAACGACAAGAACTGCCGCAGCATATTAAAGCTGGATACCTTCGTGTCCCGGTAAGTCCCTACATCGAACTACCCAGACGCTGCTTCAATTGCAATCAATTTGGACATGTTGGCCGTGGTCGCGCACCCTCGCTCCTGTGTGAATTGTAGCTCTGACTACTATGGCCCCAAATGCACCAAAACTCTCCGCTGTGCCAACTGCGGAGGTACCCACAGTGGTGCGTCAAAACTCTGCTCTATATTTTAATATAAAAAGGAAGTGCTCGCTTTGCGCGACTCCCTACGTCTAGACATAAGAGAGGCCCGCCTGCGTGCCCGAGCACAAACTTCGCCACTCGGCCGGCTCTTCTCTGACGTTTTACGTGACGCCGGACGAAATCGACCATCATGCGTGAGTTCCGACCAGTCTGACAACTTCACCCTAGATCTACTCGCAGCATCGAAAACATTCAGAATATGCAGTCGAAGCATCGCTCTCACACCGAGATAACCAATGTAGCCCCCCTCTCTTCAGCAGCTCTAGCTGAGAGAGACGCTCAGGGTGAGACACTTGAAGACATCAGACGCTATTTGAAAGAATCCTCAACATCGACCAGTGAAGTTTCATCAACCCTGCCCCGACACCCAAAGCCCAGTGGTAAGAGGAAGGATTCCTCACCTGGGTCATCGACCACCAATAAACGGGCAGCCTCTGTAGCTGACTCTGCCGAACCCCGAGAATCTTCAATGGACTCCTCCCCTATGGCTGGACATTCTATGCCCTTAAGTGCGTCCCGCCCTTCACAGGACTTAGGCCTCATCCTGATCCAAACGATGGCAGATATACAGCCAGCTCCACACACCTCGCTCAGATCACCTGTTCGTTCCGCTCACCCTTCAATCCAAGATCCGATGGAAGCAGTTGATACTCCAACATCACCAATCGTGGCGGTTGGACCAATTCCTCAGACACCGAAAATGCCCTCGACCCATGAATCCGGATCTACCGGCCGAAAATCCCTTCTTGATCTTCCTTTTCCGCCAGGTCCGTGAGCCCGAATTACAATCAAGGGCCTCAGTCGATTCTCCAAAACCTACGAAAAAAAACCCCGTTACTGCTCTATCTAGGATCTGCCCCCCTGCAAAAGCAGGATCCTCAAAATCAGCTCTTCCTCTCCCAAGCTCTTTGGGACGAACTTCAAATACAATATCGGCATCAAAAGAGAAAAAGAGATCCACAGTGGTATCTAATCGTCACACATAGTATCTTCCATTTTACAATGGATTTGTCAAGGCGTTCTTCCAAAGTGGGAAGAACTCAAAATTCTTTTGACGACTATCCACCCCGCTGTTATTTTCTTCAGGAGAATAAACTGGGTATACGGGCCCTTTCCGCAGGTACCCAGCTTTCTCACTTTCAACTCTATAGTTCCTGCTGGAAACCCCTCTCATGGAAGGGGTCAATTATGTTATCTTCATCCCATCATGTTTCTCCCATCTCCCTACATACTACCCTCCAAGCTGTTGCCGTGAGGGTTTTTCTTACTAAGCTTTTTACCGTTTGCTCTATTTACCTACCCCCTTGTTTATCATTGTCAAGACCCGACCTTTTAGAACTTATAGACCAGTTGCCCTTCCCATTCTTATTGCTAGGAGATTTTAACGCCCGTCACCCATACTGCGGTGACATCACTCGAAATGCCAAAGGCAGTGTTTTAGAGTCTTTTTTTATTATCCGACTTTCTTTGTGTCTTAAATACTGGCATTTTACCTCTCATCATGTCCAAACGGACTCTTTTAGTTGTGTTGACCTGTCTCTTTGTTCCCCTGATTGCTCCACGGAATTTCGATGGTCAATTCTTAACAAGCTCCATGGGAGTGACCACTTCCCTATTGTCCTGTCGACCCTTTAACTTAGCCCTCATACAACCATGCTCCTTAAGTGAGACTTAGGTCATGTAGATTGGGAAGGTTTCCAAGAAGCGTCCTTCACAAATGCATCCTTGGTGACCTTTAATGAAGTGGACGCGGCAGTAGAATACTTTACATCGACTATCTGCAATGCAGAAACACAGACCATCCCACAGAGGTGACCTGTCACAAACCGCTCAACCCTGCCCTGGTGAACCTCGACGTGCGCAACAGCTATCAAAAATTACAAGTTAGCCCATGCTCGATTCCGAAAGAACCCAACTTTGTGCAACAAGGTCGACCGAAACCGAGCTCGTGCGCTTCGCTAAAGAACCCTTCGTCAGGCTCGCTGAAATTCATGGTGCAGATACGTTTCATCGATTTCCTCTATGACACCTACTGCTAAGATCTGGAAGAGGATTAATAAGATCAGGGGCCGTTATGCTAATCACCATGCCCCCACAATCAACTTAGATGGTTCCTTGGAGAATCACGGCCTGGCGGTCAGCAATGCTTTTGCTGACCACTTCCGCGCCGTCAGCAATGTCAGCCGTTACGATAAGGCTTTTCAATCCTTCAAATCAAAGGAAGAATCTCATTCTCTCAACTTCACAACAAAATCTAACCTTCCGTATAACGCTTTATTCAGCATCCATGAGCTGCAAGGCACTTTGTCCCTTTGCAGATCTACTCCCCCTGGCCTTGATGAGATCCATTTCGATATGATTCGGCACCTACATCCACACTCTAGTCTCTTTCTGCTCGATTTGTACAACCTTATATGGGTGAAGGGTTTTTACCCGTCATCATGGCGCATTGGGATCATCCTTTTCTTTGTCAAACCGGGTAGGGACGGGTTGGATGCAGATCACTACCGCCCTATAGCTCTCACCAGCTGTTTGAGTAAATTGCTGGGAAAAATTATATTGGAGCGCCTAAACTGGTTCCTAGAAAACAATCACCTTCTCTCTCCTTTTCAATGTGGCTTCCGCAAAGGTCATAGTACCCTTGACCTACTAGTACGTTTCGAGGGATCGGGCGGAAAGCTTTCTCATTAAAGCAACGAGTCCTGGCCATATTTTTTGATATTGAGAAAGCCTACGGCACAACATGGAGATACGGTATCTTGAAGCAGTTATACGTCTGGGGGATGAGAGGCCTTTTACCTTCACTTATTCATAGTTTTATAGCATCTCGATCCTTCAAGGTACGTGTTGGAGACGCATACTCTGACCTGCAACCCCAAGAGGAGGTAGTTCCTCAGGGCAGTGTTTTAAGTGTCTTATGTTTTATAATTGCCATCAATGATATTATTTAGTCTCTCCCAGAGGGTGTATCGGCAACTCTGTTTGTCGATGATTTAGCACAATACTGTTCCTCACCGCGCCTTCCATCAGCAGTGCGTCGGCTACAACTGGCGGTCAATGCTGTATCCAAAAGAGCACACCTTAAGGGGTTCCGCTTTTCCACGAACAAAACCAAAGCAATGTATTTCCACTGAGGCAGAGGGGTTCTTGTTCCGTCATCTATCTCCCTACAAGGCGAAGATATATAGTTTTTCTCCGAGATTCGGTTCCTTGGCGCAACTCTCGATCCAAAGTTATCCTTGTTACCACACCTATGCCGACTTCTAACAGGCTCTCTGCGGGCTCTAGACATTTTGAAAGTCCTCTCACACACTTAGTGGGGCAGTGACCGACAAACATTGTGGACATTATACACAGCCCTCATCCAATCTAAATTTGATTATGACTGTCAAATTTACTCATCGGCTTTCCCTTCAGCCCTTAAAATGCTGAACCCCATTCGAAACATCGGAGTTCGCCTTTCTAGTGGAGCCTTCCGTACTTCTCCTGTTAACAGCCTTTACTGCGAGAGTGGGGTACTCCCTTTGCCCTACCATAGACTTCAAATCTGCATGCGATACCTCTGCCGAGTACAGCAAGCTCCTGTATCAGAGGTCTACGGATGCCTGTATGCTGCCGAATCAACGGCGGCATATGATAAGTTGCCATCTTTACCCCGCCCCTTGAACCTTCGCATAGGAGATCATCTCTCTAACTTGGGTGCTCCAAGGGTCCTTACCCTTCCATGCTTACTGACCCCTAGGTGGCATGCTCCTCTCCCTACAGTATGTACCAACATGTGGAGCCTGGAGAAGTCCTCCATGGACCCTGGCATCATTAAAAGCCTTTTCTTAGAGCATTCGATCTCCCACAAACAATGCTGCCCACTATACACGGATGGCTCTAAGTCAGACAGTGGCGTGGGTGCTGCAGCCATCTACCCAGGAGGAGAATTCCTAAATCTATCTTTGCCACCAGCAGCATCCATTTTTACCGCTGAACTTTCAGCAATCCTTTTAGCCTTTAGACTCATCCAAATTTTACCTTTTAGTGATTTTGTCATTTTTTCCGACTCAAGGAGTGTCATACAGTCAATTAGATCTTTTAATGCGTCCCATCCCCTGGTCACAGAAATTTGCAACTGGCTGATCCAAAATGCATCCCGATATAAAATTATTTTTTGTGGGGGTCCTGGGCAACGAGAAGGCTGATCGGCTGGCCCGCTCAGCACATTCTGTGTCCCCTGAGAACTCGTCTCTGCCTTTTAGGGACTACTTTCCTTCAATAAGAAAGTATATTTTTCAACTGTGGCAGAATGAATGGGGTGACTATTCATCATCCAAACTATACAAAATAAAAAATTCTATTCGCTCCTGGCCCTCGAGTCGTCATAGAATGCGGTCGTTGGAGGTGGCTCTTTGCCGAGTTCGCATTGGCTACACGAGACTTACTCACGGCCATCTTGTTTCGGGTGATGCTCATATCAGCCCTTGCTGTCGTTTTTGCGTTGGGGACCAATCGGTTGCCCACCTTTTTTTGGATTGTAGCCATTTTACCATTCTCCTGTTGTCTTGTTTCCCGACCCTTTTAACTATTCCTCAACACACCCGTCTTCGATTCATATTGGCGGAGGAATCTTTTAACCCGTCGATTTTTACACTTTTGTCACAAAGTGGTCTCCTCCACCTTTTATAGATGATATATCTCGTCTCACCCTAGCGGCCATATAGAATCCACTTGGATTGGGCAGCAACCCACTGGTAACTTACCTTAAACCTTCTACATCAGATCCCTCCGTATGTGCTCTAAACTCGCTCGAATTATCTGCTCCACGACCCTCTCCCCCAGAGATTCGTCCTCGTACCTTGTATTCATACACCCTACGAATAGCACAACGTTTAGAAAAAACTCGAGCTTAAACACCTCTCTGTTGCTTTACCTCCGTGGAGTCGTAGGAGTGCTAAATTTTGGGAACCTTTCCTGAGAGGCCACAAGGATGAGATACCAACCGCAGCTCAACGCGCCATGTTCCAAGAGCATGCAGACACTCACCTCGGTGAAACACCTCCCCGTAAGGGGCGCGGTGATTTGCCTTCCCGGCCACCGTGCTAACGGGCTCGGCCCCTCGTCCGGCTCCAAGGTAGACCCTTTTCCTAACTTTATCTACAACTTCTTCAACTTTCTTTGATCGGCCTCTAATTTCACAGGGTAAATGCAGACCGGCTTCCTCTTACCCAACTATCCTAAATCGGGGCTGAAAGGAGAGGGGAAAACGTTTCCTCCCCCCTGAGCTCAGGTCTGGGTGTGTATGTTCTTAACAACCTGCTGCATACCCATCCAACCTTCCGAGGAATAGCGATGAAGATAGCCAATATTCAAGGATGACGTTTGACGGGGAAATGTAGGATTAATCGTAATTCCAATGGAAGATGAAACTTATTTTCCTCAAAGGTAATATATAGAGATTTTCTTCAGATCGATAAAACGAAGGGAGACGGTCGTGTAACTTCAAAGGATTGCCATTCACAGAAGCTACCAATTAACGGGTAGAATCACGGCGGCGAAAGTCTTTCTGTCTGTGAACGCTCACGGAACTCTCGAGACGATGAGGACGACTTTGAGGTACGCGCAGGACTCACGCGATCTCAAGTCAAAACCGAGTATTTGTACGAGTGATCCGAAAGGGGGTGAGGAAGCTCCAGATAACTTAATCCCCCCCTCCCCCCAAAAAAATTAAGATAAATAGGTCAACAAAAAAAACATTCAAATTAGGCAACCAAATTAGAATTTCGTCTCCAAGGGTAGTGAAAAAAAATTAAATAAGTAACTACAGAGATAATAGATATATGTATACATAATAAAATTAAGAACAAAAAATCATATATATATATATATATATATATATATATATATATATATATATATATATATATATATATATATATATATATATATATATATAATTAACTTACGGGTTTACAAACGACCGATAAATTAGTGGATTAGGTGGTATTGTCTGCCAAACTTTAAACTGATACTGCTGGAGGATCAAAAGCCATCGCATTATACGTCCGTTCTGGCTCTTAGTATTTCGGAGGTACGACAAAGGGCGATGATCAGTTTCGCCAATAAATTTTTTTCATATCAAGTACATACTAAATTTGGTAAACTCCATACTATGGCTAGGGCTTTCCGTTCTATTACTGAGTAATTACGTTCACCAGGCAATAGCTTTCGGCTCGCGTAAGCCACCGGGTGGCTTTCACCTTCGTCGGTGTTATGGAGCAGCACGCATCCAATTTCTTCGTCACTCGCATCCGTCTTGATGCCGAAGAGTTTAGAGGGATTAGGGAGCCTCAAAATGGGGGCGGACGCTAGCTTGTCCTTGAGCTGCTGGAACATAGCAGTGGCTTCAAGATTCCATGAAAGGGGATCTGGGGATCGTTTTAAAGGAGGGCACTTAAAGGGGCGGAAATAGACGCAAAGATGGGGATAAATGTATGGTAAAAGGAGGCCGATCCCACGAATAACCTCAGGTGTTTCTTCGTGCGGGGAAGGGGCATCTCGACAATGTCTGTGAACCTTTTCCTCCTGAGGGCCCATCTGATTTTCCCCAACATTGAAGCATAGATACTTAATAGTATCGTACGCAAAGTGGCACTTACTAATGTCAAGGGTGAATCCGTGCTTACGAAGGCTAATAAGTAGGGCGCGAAGAGCTATCAAGTGTTGGTCCCACGTAGAAGTAGCAACATAAAGGTCGTCGAAGTAAAAGGAGTCATGCGGCAAATCATCCACAATCCTTCGCATTATCCTGTTATAGTTGCTACATGCAGTAACTAAACCAAAAGGGAGTCTTTTAAACTCCATATGACCATTGTAGGTTAGAAAAGAAGTATACTTGCGCGCGTTTTGACGGAGGGGAATTTGGTAGTAGGTTTTGCAGAGGTCCAACTCCGAAATAAATTTAGCTTCCTCAAAAAGGTGGAGATTCTCGATTATAAGGGGGATAGGCTCTGCATCAAACACAGTTAATGAATTTAATTTTCGACAATCGACGCACATGCGGGAGGTTTGGTCGGGCCTGCGAACCATGACTATGGACGAGCAGTAAGCTGACTTCGAGGGCTCGATTATATTTAATGCTAAAAGATTGTTCACTTCGTTAAATCCTTTCCTAAGGGGGGTGGGAAGAAGGTAGGGTTTCAATCGAAAAGGCTCTTGAGTGGTAAGGACGATGTCATGCTCAAATTGATTGAAGCAACCGGGGGTCTCGGAGATGACATCTTCGAATCCATTTATCAATTGATGCAGCTTACTCTTTTTAAGGTGCGATTCCCTGTGCAGGACATCTAGCACGGGGGATGATGATTCCGGGGGTCCAGATAAAGATGGGATAGGGTAATCACCATCTTGTTCAATGCATATTACTTGTACGACGTTGAGAGGGTCAGGGGGATAAACCACTCCCAAAGAGGACTCTTCATCACCGGCCACAATATTGTTGAGACACGCATGACGGTGATATTTCTTTAATATATTGATGTGGAAAACCTTATCTCCCGAGAGCGTTCGATTCAGGTAATCCACAGGTCCTTTTAATTGTAAAACGAAAAAGGGGCCCTTCCACTGGCTCAGGAGTTTGTTACTCTCCGTGGAAAGTAGCAACAACACCTCCTCGCCAGGCTTAAATCTTTCCTTCGCCTTTGGATCGAAATAAGTTCGATACTTTTCAAAATATACCTCAGCATTTTGATACTTGATTTCGGCACATATCTCGAGGTGCTTTCGGAGCACTACATAGTAGATAAAAATAGGAAGATTGGATTTCGTTATCCAGACGGGGATTGGTGAAAAGTCTCTTCAAAATAGCAAGGGGGCTCGAATATTACGGCCATACAGTAATTTGAAGGGGTTGATTCCAAAATTGGAAGTGTTTCAGGGGGGAGGGGGCGTAGCCGAAATGGCGTAAGCACGATAAAAGCCGGGTCATATACACGGCAGTTAAGAGTTCGGACTTGAGGGTAGAGTAGTCCACAGTGGATTTTGAGGGAGGGGAAATAAATATGTCCCCCGGCTGGGACTGTAGGACGGGGAGCAATTTGGCGATACCATCTACCTCGATGCCCCAATTGTTAATATCGAAG
This sequence comes from Ceratothoa steindachneri, assembly GCA_963969495.1. Lineage (NCBI taxonomy): Eukaryota > Metazoa > Arthropoda > Malacostraca > Isopoda > Cymothoidae > Ceratothoa > Ceratothoa steindachneri. The sequence goes on along the minus strand of OZ018331.1, from coordinate 15,571,619 downwards.
ATCTTCTCGAAATGCATAAGATATGATCCAAAATCTTCTTCTTTGAAGACGGGTAATGGTACTGATGAGGACTGTTGAATTACGTTCGCTCCGGGAGTTAACTGACATTGACTCTAATTGATTACGGCCTAATTCCAGTTCATGCGGCCTTATTCTCTCACGTTATTCCATTCATGCTATGTTATATTCAATCTTTCGTTGTTATCTTGCTCTTCTCTCTTCATCTTCTCTTAGTTATTGTCCCTTCGCTCTTCTCTCTTTTATTTCATTTCTCTCTTATTCCTGGATGTAAGTTAATAATTCTCGGCCTGATAGGCCCAACGATTCTTCTTGACTCCTGAAACGGTCAAACGAAGAAGAGATCTTGTTGGCTTACTTGGGGTAACGGAATACGCGAACGGGGCTATTGATGTAACGAAATTTCTCAGCAATATACGTGAAGCCTAACTTATCCAAAAAATAAATATTCAAAATAATCCCACTGATATGAACACTCAAATTCGTCCTAAACGTTTAGGACGAGTTAATCTTTCTATTTTGCCTCGAGATTAATAATCAATAATCAAAATTTTATATAGTTAATTAAACTAATGTTCCACTGATCTAGAACTAGCCTGAACGTACTTCGGCCAAAAGAGGAAAATAAAGAAACTTCAATAATGGGAGGGAACTACTAAAAACTTGAAGGGCATATATATATATATATATATATATATATATATATATATATATATATATATATATATATATATATATATATATATATATATATATCGTGTTACACCACTCTATACCATACACTAATATATTATGTGGGGGGGGGGGACTTAATAACCTACTTCAACGTGAAACGTTGAAGGACTGCTCTCAGGGATTAACGACCGACTAAGAGGTCACACTTGAGGCGTTGGGATTCAAATCTTTAATATCAGACAGAGTGCGTAATTGGTTGGCGAGATTTACTTGAATATGCCGAGAGTATCGTTCAAGGTTAGCTACAAATATCAAAATTAAAAATAGACTAAGTGAATTATTTAAATGAAATAGTCTCTTGGGATTATTAATTATGATAAGGATGAATTCCAGGATAAAATTAATTAAATAGCATTATGTTCAGGTCATAAGGGGGCACTAGACAATATTAATGATTGAGGGGGTTTCATTCTTACGGGTCGACGACTTCGAGGAAGGTCCTGCTCGTGATGAGGCAAGTGGGGCACGATCCTATCCACCCTTCCGAGGAATAGCGATGACGATAGCCAATCTTCAAGGATAACGCTTCACGAGGAATTAGGGATTACTCGTAATCCACTAGAAGAGGAAACTTCTTTACCTCAAAGGTAATTGATGGAGATTTTCTTCCCATCGATTAAACGAATGGAGACTGTTGCGCAATTTAAAAGGATTGCCGTTCACAGACGTTACCAAGTGACTGGGGTAGAATCACAGTTGAACGCTCACGGGACTTTCTACTCGCGACGATGAGGATGACCTTGGGGTGCGGGCTGGTCTTAGAGATCTCAAGGTAAAACCGGGTATTTGTACGAGTGAGCCTGAAGAGAGAAAGGGGGAATTGGAAAAGGGATCGAGAAAGCTCCAGACATCTTAATCCTTGATGCGGACGCAAAATGAGCTTTTAGCGGCAAGGGTCGAAAAACATAGCGGCTCGTTATCTCCTTGTCGACAAGAGGAAGGCTCTGGACAATTCACAGGATTGGGGGATATTTCCCCAATACGCCCAGGACTCGAAACTTCTCGAATGTTCTCGAACAGGAAGAGACGTTTTTCATAGCAGGATAAAAAAAAAATACAATCTCACTTGGTCTCCAAATAACGTGAGGAAGAATTACGTCAAAGGTTATTCTTTTACATTCATGAACAAACATAACTGCTCTATTTCGCTTCTTCACCTTCTGTTTTCCCCTTGATTTTTTACTTCCAACCATCACTACTCTAAGGGGCAAGTATGAGATAAATCTAAAGCTTCAATTAACGTTAGCTTTTCAACAAAAATGTTTGTTTAGATTAATCCTTTAGTCTGCATACCTTTCAAAGTTAGATACCTTCTAGTTTGGGTCATCTGCTAGCTTTCCTCTCTAACATCATCGGTGCACTAAAAGGAAATGAGATAAATTTAACAGAAAACAGGAAAACATAGAGGTACATAAGCAAACAACACAGATGAAAATGTGAAAGGAGAATAAATATGGAAAAAATAAGAGAATAAAAAATAAGTGAGAAGATATAGGTAACAAGAAAACCAGATGAAAGAGAAAGAATAAATTTAAAAATATGCTCAGAAGAGTGTATAGAAAAGAGAAGAATGATAAAACAAGAAAAGAAGATATCCAGTCCTCTGGACCCCTTTAAAATATAGACTCCTAAATACCGTCATTCCTCTTCTTTCAATACTTCTATGCATTGAAGCACTGGAGAATGTGAACCAATGTTTTCTATCTACGCCTGCTTATGTTTTCAACCTTTGAGTGATTCTATATTTTCCCCCAATATTCATATATTCACTATACACTCATGAAAATAATGAAAGAGTACCGTGTGTCCACGTGTAGTACCAAAACTTTCGCCACTAGGTAGTGAGAAAGAACAAAGAATGAAAACAGATATTACATGAGGTATAAATTAACACCAGTACACTACTCAATGGTCGAGTTTTTGCCCCTTCCAATATTTATGGACCTCACGTTGTATCAATTTAGTGGGTTGAATTTAAATATGGAAGAGGAGCAGGAATGCAAATAACGGACGAGGACTAAGTTTTCCTCCATTACTATAAAAAAAACAAAGTAATGTGGACTCTCTTCCAAAATTTTACATAGCCTTTTACGCATTCTATGCTTTCAAGCATCTTCTATACAAATAAATTTACAGTGGTCATCTCGGTTCTAAATCCATTTATTTTCATTATGTCCGAAACTCCGCCATGAAATGATATTCATATTTGTTCCTCGAAGGTTCTAAAACCATTTGACTTTCAAAATCTCTGCAGAATCGATAATCGAACCACTGAAGGGGCAGCGCCCAAGGTGAAAGTAGTTAATTCAACCGCCACCGATCATCTTATCTGAAATGAGCCATCACTCGGGAGGCTTTTCCCGTCTACACCCATCCATCATTCATTTTGATCTTGTCAGCAACTCAACTAACAGCTTTATTGTGTTTGTGCGTGTGGGGGTAGGGGTCATATTATCTATTCAATAAATCACATTAATTTCTATCTAGGCACACAATAGGTTTTATAAGAATTTTCACGTGAAAAAGATAGGTGACAGTAGAGGAAGAATGGTATGCCTCTTCGTGTATCTTAACGAAGAAAGAAAATGTAAATAATCTACTTTGAATTCGATCTCGTATTGCTCCGTGTCTGAAGGAACAATATGATAGATATACCTCTGCCATACAGACAAAGATCTCGACCAAATACTCAGAAGAGTCATGCATGAAGCACGCCTAAATCGGACTGGTAGCAAGAACTCCTGATGTAACCTCAAAGATGACAGAAAACGGGTACTTCAATCCGAAAAGAACAAGCAGGCACCTACAGAGGATACTAATGATTCAAAGGCTATGGCAGGAATTTCCCAATTTCATCAGAGACAATTTGGTATCAATACCAGCTATCTGTCTGTCGAATTTATCCTTCCATTCAATTAGCACGTGAATTCCACGAGCATCTCAGTGAGTGACCACATAGCCTCCTTGCTAGCGATTAACAGGCTACCTATAAAAATGCCATCTAAAAATCGAAGGCCTACTACTTGGCTGATTTGAGGAGATATAAGGAGATCGTAAGGGAATATGTACCAAACTCATTCAATGAAGCGCCCTGGAAGAATGAGTCGAAACGTTGCCAAGCTCAGATAAAGAAACAATCCCTTGAAGAACTTATAGAACTATCCAGAACATCAGATTGTCTCTTAAAATATGATTTCAGAACGGATACGTAAAAATGGATCATCCAGAAAAAGAGAAATTATGGCAATGACATTAAACTATCAAACGAAACATGAAACGACGAAATGGACAAAAGACGAAAGATTACGCCCCTCTCCCCTAAAAAAAACATTGGGAAATGAATCAACAAAATGAATGATATGCCAGATAAGCAAAGATAAGCATCTTAAATGAAAGAGAAAATATATTGGTAGTTGAAGCCGAGGTTGAAAAAATATTCAGAGAACAGTGGTTAAATGTTTTTTTTAATTAGCAAAGAAGAAAACGAAAAGTTCGACCTATGTTTTGAAATTAGAATTATATAAAAACAACGGAAAAATAATATTACGAACACATTCACACCTCTTTGTCCAAATAACCAGAAATGCCAACGAGGTGACCGACGCTATCCTCACGACAGAAGAGCCTATGAGTGTGTGTCACACACGTAATATCTGATAGATTGCATTTTTTTCTGACGAGGGCTGTGACGTGATATCGTGGGACCTTCGTTCGATTTATTGAGGCTGACACGTCATCCTAAATATTCTGGAGTTTTCGTTCTCTTTGATCAGCCGATTTCCACCTAATTATTCAATTGAATATTAAAATTAGATTAGGAATTATTGCGACTTTGTTATGAAAGAAAGTTATTTGATATTTAGAGTTAAGAATTTTCAATATATGTCGATATAGCATTGGGGTTTTAAACGATCTATATTTATTATTGTCTTCACAGAAGACATACCATTTTTTCGTGCTTGGAGAAGAAAGTTGTGTTTATAAGCAGAGCGGATTTCGTGCACTTATTTTTTGGTTTCGTGCGTCTCGGAAGACTAATGTGATTTAAGGCTATTGTGATTTAAGGCTATTGCGATTTAACGCTATTGCGATTTAACGCTATTGCGATTTAAGGCTATTGTGATTTAAGGTTATTGTGATTCAAGGTTATTGTGATTTATTGACTTAGTGTAAGACAACCAGCAGAGTTGTATCCCTTTTGTATTTTAGTGCGGGATACCGCGAGTGTTGTACCTCTCGTACATCTTTTGGTAGGACAACCGTGTGTGGTATCCTTGTTTTGTGTGGCACATACTAGGCCTGATTTTGGTGGTCGTGAGTGACCCTTCTTTTTGTATAAGCCTTCATATCTATGTGTATATATATATATATATATATATATATATATATATATATATATATATATATATATATATATATATATATATATATATTTATATATATATTTATATATATATTTATATATATATTTATATATATATATATATATATATATATATATATATATATATATATATATATATATATATATATATAATATATGATCTATCAAAGTTGTAATTAATTTTAAGGTCCTATAATAATCTACTCTTTGAATATATCGGCATTTTCAAGTGAATTCATTATCAAACATTTGTAATGTTTATCTGAGATAGATTTAAATCATTATTTTTGAATTAATTTGATTTAGAGTAAACTAGTTCATACTTTAAAATAATTAGTCAAACTTGTTAATACTATTACTGTGATGTATATATATAGATATCATTTTTGTGTTTGCGGTACATTTGTAAGTATTCATTTATTAGTTCGAGGCAAAAATATACGACTATTTGGAATCAATAGGTAATTGTCGTAGCCTCCCGTCAGATTTAAGTTAACAATTAAGTTAACATTTTAGTCCGTAAGTTTCCTTATTTGGGGCAATACTATTTCGTTCAGGAGCGAAACTTAACCTAGGACAGATCCCTTTTTTTCATTATTTTCCTTTTGTAAATATTGTTCTGTGTTGAGTCGACGCGTCTTCTATCCTTGGGTATGAACTTTTTGGCTTAAAGAATCTGGGCATGTCACCTGATCCCAGTTTGTGACATTATCAAACAGATTCAAACAATATGCGCTAGGAACATGAGAATCTATGATAAAATATTACGAAGAAGTGCCAAATAACATCTTGGAATGGCCAACAAATGTTTCCAATGCATGCGTGAAAACGGGCTACTTCCCTGGCGAAAATGATCTACATTGCTAAACCTGAAAAATCAACAAGGCAGATAGCATATTACTGGCCCCTTTCCTCATAAACTATATAGAAATCCCTTGAAACGCAGACTCGCGTGACACTTCGAGGAAAATAATCTTTACAATGAGTGCCGATTTGGTTTTCGTAAAGATAAACACGGAAAGGACATTGGGCCTGATATTGGACAAATTGATGAATGCAAAAGAGATAAGGCAAGAGTAGACATCTCCTGTCTGGCAGATGCCTATCTAATACAAGATACTTCAATCAACTAAACCTAAACAATGACTTAAAAAATCTGCGAGTACACGATAAATAGATGTGAGTTTATGGACATACCACACCATCAAGGAGAACGATTTAACCTTGAAACAGGTCTCACCCAAGGTGGTTGCTCTAGCCCAATTTCCTACGCTGTGTACACCGCAGATATTCCAGCTACTGGCATTTGAAGCTGTATGAACATCCAATTCATAGATGATGTAGCACAATTAATTGTGACACCACATAGGAACGGACGAATGCATGCACGATTGATGGGAGAAGAAATAAAAATAATCAACAGTATGAACAAAAATAGAAGATAAGAATAAAAAGAGAAAAAATAAACCGGTATCAATCTACAGGAAAAAGCTATCTGATAATTATTTAGAGGTGGAAAGGTACATATATTGTACTGGGAATGACTATAACAAAGTCTAGTAACGAGAAACAAGTAACCGAAAGAATCAACCAAGGAAAAATGGTGTGAAATTATTATAGAGGCCCAGAGGAGAACGAATATATAAGAAGGAAAACAAGAAAATAAATTACTTACAAATAGAATGAAAATCGACAGAGAAAAACGGGTGTAACGCATAATATAACACAAATACAACACAACAACAACACTTCTCACGATTGACTTATAGCCTTATACTTCCTACAACACGGACAGAGATTATGAGGTTGACCTCGAATCAAAGAGGTGATTCTCCGCTGCTCCCCAACTTGCTTCTTTTTCGCCTTATTTATTTGCTCCTGTCGTTCCCAAATGGGTTTTACAAGGCACAAGGACAATCAATAACAGGGACAGGAAAAATAAGATAAAAGTACTAGGGTCGGGTGGGGCAACACCGACCTATTAGTGGAAAAACCTGCAGATAAATTCGATTTTGTACCTGAGCGAGTGCAAATTGTGCCCAAAACAAACCTCACAACATGGCCCACCTAAGATATACTCATAAATCCTCAACTCAGAAAATAAGTGTCATTTTTAACACTTCAAAATTTTGGGGACCTCGGTCTGTGTTCTCCTATTGCAGAGGAATACCAACCGGGCTGTGGGGGAACATCGACCCTTATTTTTGAAGCTCATAAAACAAAAACATTGTTTTTTTTGCCTTAAATCAACATATATGAAAACCCTAGTCACCTCCTATCATTATTAAGTGATGAAAAGAAAGATAAGCACATAAAATATTAACATTTATTTGACAGAAAAAAACTAACTCTGGCAGGCAAAAATAATTTTTGGAACTTTTATGAAATTTTATGAATTAAAAACAACTATTTGCAGCAGAGAAGGAGGTCAAGACATCTTAAAGTATATTTGAGCTACTTCTAGCCTAATTACATACAAATAGAGGGAATTCAAGACATAAAACTATATACAAATAAATACCTTAGCCTGTAGGCTACTACAGGTTCAGAAGTGCATGTTGAAGGCAATCAGAGGGGTACACCTTAACCAGGTCGGCCTGACTCTTGGTGGCACCCTTGGTTGTTACCAGGACACCTTTACACTGTCCTAGCTAGACAGACGCTTCGTATAAGATGGTATGGAAGGTAGGTGTCTTTGGAGAAAGCTGACTTCATGCGGAGGAAAGAAAGATTAAACTTCCCATCCTCTAAGATGGCCAAGACCTGGGCAACGTAGCACACCAATGTGCCTATGTTCCTTTCCTCTTCCAGCTTCAGCTCAACAATAACAAAATTCCTCACCTGAAAAAGAATTGAAAACTGAGATAAAACAAAACAAAAAATAAATATATATATGCCAGATTAGGCTAGTCCTGATTGTATAGGTCTAAATATCACGTATATTATTGTACGCGGAAATACTCCAACACAAGCTGCGTGCCCCTCGAGTATTCCAAATTCACCTTTCGTCTCGTCTCGAATTAAATTCGCCCCTTTTCGCGCCTGTGAGACAACCAAATTCGCGGTTGGCTTTTCAGGAAAATGTCTGCCGCTAAAATACACCTGGTAGCCGACGACACGACTTCTGCGACCTTGGCCATCTCGGGGGGCTCCTGCTGGAGGAGGGGAGAAGCGCGTCCATTCCCCGCCCTCCTCTCCTAAAAAGAAAAAGACTAATAAAAAGAAGACAAAAAAGACTCGGGGCTCTTCTTCCTCAACGGGGGTCGCAGGGTCGGACGAGGCCGCTAGCAACCATAAACGAATCAAGTCAATATCGGCACGTCCGGCTCTGGTGCTCGCCTGGGCGGGAAATCTCAAAATAAGATGAAAAGTGCGCAGAGGGAAGCCTCTATTACATCGGGGCCCCTCATTTAGAGATTACTAGGCGTTTTCGAGCCAATTGGCTTCAAACGATTCCTCGTTATTCGCTCAACTAATGGCAACATGTTGGTTAAGGGCAACATGATCCATCAGAGGAGACCTTTAGCAAGTGGGATTGGTAGAGAGCCGAAGGTGATCCGTTTCTCGGACGTGAGCCTTCTCGCGAATGCACCGGGTCCCTCCGAGGAGGCCAAGATAGGAGCTTTTCGGACACTTGATGGCACCCCGGTGAGTGTGACACCGCACTCTACCATGAACTTTGTGAAAGGAATAATTTATGCGAGGGAACTTGTGGACTACTCCATAGAAGATATAACTCTAGAGCTGGCCGACCACGGGGTGGTCAAGGTCGAGCGTGTGATGAGAAAACAGGGAGGGGCCTCGAGACACACCCCTACACTCTTCGTCACGTTCCACTGTGACAAGCTCCCTGAGTCGGTGCATGACGGTTGGTACCACTACCACGTGAAGGCATTGGTATCACTGCCAAGGAGTGCTATTACTGTCACCACTTCGGCCATACGAATCGTTCATGTAGACGTGCAAAGTCGGGGTCACCCGAAGTCTGTGTAAATTGCTCCAAGGCCACACACGATAAGTCCAAATCGTGTGTGGCCAAGTGTGTCAATTGCGGAAAACCGCACTCTGCTTCTTCGAAGCAATGTGGTGGATATCTCCTTGAAAAAGAAATCCTGGCCGTTCAGGCCGAGTATCGTCTCTCATTCCGCGAGGTTAAGGACTTGGTCATGTCGCGCCCGGCTCTGCCTGGGACTTCTTACGCCTCAACGCTAAGAAAGACACCCTCTGCTCCTGGCCCATTCAGGCCAACGAGCACGATTGTTTCCGCGCACATTCGGAGCCCTTCTGCGGGCTCTACTCAAGCCGGGCGCTCCCCTGGAAAAGCTGGCGGCACAAAGGGTTCACATCAGGTCTCGCTAAAACCAGGGCTTTTCCCATTCCCACAGCGTAACCGTTTCCCGTAAGGAGGAACGGCCACGCGCCTCCACCTGGTCGTTAGACTCACAGGTGACAACACTCCTGAAGTTGGTCGCAAGGACATCTTACGGGGTTCCTAAAGCTGCCCGCAGAAAAGAGGACAGCAAGAAAGGAGCTTCGGCTCCTTCACCCACGCCTAGTTCCCCGTTAGCTATCTTTTTGCAGGAGACCATGCTGGGCGCATGCCCTCTGCCCCACCCTCCCGGGGTATAATGCTTTTGCGCCTACACCACCACGAGATGGATGCCGAGCGGGAGGATGTGCGATTTACACGCGGCATGAAGTCTCCGTTCTTCTCTTCGCTTTAGATACCTCCTTTCTGGAATAACTATGCAGCTGCACCTGGATAGGAAGTATAATGTTATTTCAGCGTACATTCTACGGTCATCCGTCTTCGACGCGGGATACTTCCGCCGCGTCATAGCACGGTTTCCGAGGCCCTATCTCTTGCTCGGAGATTTAAACGGTAGACACCCCCTCTGGGGACACTACTCTATCAATCTCCGGGGTAAAGTCCTTGCCATCCTGATCGACAAGCTTAAGATGGGTGGCCTAAATGTGGATGAGTTTACGCATCACTGCCCAAGAAGCGCTTTCTTTTCTTGGGTCGATCTATCTTTATGCTCTCCGGATGCACAGCCCGATTTTGATTTGGGAGTGGTCGATGACCTCCATGGTAGTGATCACTTTCCCATTTAAATATCATTTTTGGGGCCACTGCCGCCCGAGAGCCCGCCCCTGTAGTGCTTGTCACGGGCTCGGTGGTCTGCATTTCAGGAAATGACTGAATTCTCTATCTCAGTCGAAGAATTTAGTTCGGTAGATGAGGCCGTTGAATTCTTCTCCGGCAACCTCATCGCCGCGGGCCTGACTACTATTCCAAGAACGTCTGGCCGTTTTAAGGATGCAGGAAACAATATTTTAGAAGATGTGGAAGAAATAGAAGCATTATTTAGAGAGCACTGGAGAATGTATTAAAAATTAGCGAAGAGAATGACGACTATGACATTGTCGAAGAAAGGAGAAACAACGACGGAATAGACGCAATCACTACATCTGAGGAATTAAAAGAAACCATAAAGAACTTCCGACAGAGAGCCTCAGGCAGATCGGGACTCACCAGATTAAATTACATCGAAGCACCCCCCAAATATACTGGATGGAGTGAGAAACGTCTTCAATGCGTAGTTGAACACGGGATACTTTCCTGATGAACTGAAAGTGGCGAAGATGATATCCATACCCAAGACAGGAAAAAATAATAAATAACAGACTGTCCAAATTCCTCGATGATAATGGCCGAAGAAACAACTGCCAATTTGGCTTCAGGAAAAACAGAAGCACCGAGATGGCCCTTAGGAGTCATCCTTGAAAAAATAGCGAAAGCAAAGAGAGAAAAAATGAGCGTAAACATCGTATGCCGTGACGTGTCCAAGGTATTCGACAAAGTATGGCAGAGGGGTATACAACTCAAGATACTCAGATTAGGAATGAACAACAAGATCGAAAGGATTTTATATGATTAAGAAATGGAGACGTGCTTATGCGAAAATAGGATGACATCAGGGTGAAATATTCGAGCTCGCTGCGGGTCTTCCCCAAGGCTGCTTAAATATCCAATTTGCCGACGACATCACTCAAATCATAGTTTGCCCCGACAGGAACGGCTCAATGCAAGCTAGGATGACTGCAGAAGAGTTAAGAAGCATTAGTAGATACGAAGAAAAATGGAAAAGTAAAACCAACAGGGATAAATTTAAAATGGTTCCCGTGTACAGGAGGAGCATCTCAGATGTATATGTAGAAGGACAGCGCTACAGATACGACAAAGAATGAAGGTGCTGGGACTAACCATTATGAAATCAGGTTATAAAAAACACGTAACTGAGAGGGTAAATCAAAGGAAGAGCGGCATGGCATTACTGTACAAGTTAGTTAACCTAAGCATGAAAAACAAGAAAAAAGTTTATCAAGCCATACTACAGTCCGCGATTATTTATCCAACCATCGCGATGTAGACGATCTCGAGAAGTAATCTATTAAGACTCCAATAAGTCCAAAACAAAGCTATCTACTAAATAACAAACACCAGAAGAGGAGAAAGAAGAAGACTACGAGACCTGCATAGGGAGGCAAGGATAAAGCCACTTAACAGAAGAATTGCAAAAAGAGCAAGGAAAGTCTTAGAAAAGACACATAATGAAGTAGGAGTTGAATTAACCAACCAAATTGCCAAGAGAAGGATGGAGATCACACAGATTATTCCCAAGTTTCCCAAGGATAGATGAGGGATAAAGCAGTAAGGGTGTGTGGCTTATAATGTGGATAATAGTATTGAGTAGAACGTTTATAATGGTAATTAGCCTAGACAGTTTAAGGAGGCACCAGCCAAACTAAGAAATTACCTTGGCAATAAATTTGAGGTTGAAAGTGAATGGATGAGTTAAATGCAATTCTTCAGGAGGGATATTAATTATAAGTTTTAGCAATATATTTATTCAGGGAAATAATTTTAATAAAAATATATATATATATATATATATATATATATATATATATATATATATATATATATATATATATATATATATATATATATATATATATATATATCAGTTGAGGGAATATAATATGGGGAGAGCGTAAGTTATGTCCTTTAAATTACAAAATTAAGAATTGTACAGTACGACAATATGGTTTATGTAAACAGGCAACTCTGATCAATCAATAGAAAACTTAATAAGAGAAACTAAAAAAATGGCGATGAATGATTGCAGACAATTATTAAATTAGAACTATGTGACATGTAAATAATTTGGGGATGAATTAATTCTAGCGTAACGAAGGTTATACGATAATAAGGTTTGGGAGTGTAGGAAGTTATATGATAATGATTTGGGATGAAGGATAAATCTTTGCTAATGATTTGGAGTGAAGGGAAAATCTATACTAATGGTTAACGTGATCAATGGGTCTGGAAAAAAAACAAAAAACGCCATAATGAATTTGATACAAAGGGGGAAAACAAACTAAGAACTGTACGTAAATTTTTGACCAACCTGTTAATAGCGGAGCACGATTGAAATATACCATTTGCTGAATTTACGTTCACATGGTGAAAAGGGATGTTGCCATTTTATACATTTCCTGATATAGCTATAACTATATATAACTTATATATATATATATATATATATATATATATATATATATATATATATATATATATATATATATATATATATTGGGGGGGGGAATTTATTACATTTTGTAGGGGTTAAATCCCTACAGGGAGGAGAAGAAGACGAAGAAGAAATCTACAGCTAGAGAAAGAGATTAATACTCGACGATGACTAAGAGTAATTGATTAACCGAAGCAAACCAGAGAATAGCATATAGTCAATTATAACTAAGATAGGAATAGTAAAGAATAGATAGAGAGATAGAAACCTATACCAGTTTTTAGTAAGAATATTTACTAATAACGGTTCAAACGCCTTATAAATACAAATACTACTTTCTAACTTTATCAGACTAGCTATACTACCTAAAATGGACGAAGATAAGCCTGACCTCCAGGCAATTAGCATCTCTTTGTAAACCACTTATTTCCTTCAGCCTTCTGCATCTATTCGTTTTTAACTATCATATTCGCACACGGGACTCACAGTGATACGTGGGACAGGGGTCACGATAAACTGTTATAGTTATAGTTAGCGACACGTCGTGGTTTGGAGTCCACGTTAAGCTGTAGGTCCCTTGACTAACTAAGTCTACTTTTGTCCCCTACTATTTTCTTCGCTGTCCTATCCTAAAAACTTCTTCCTCTCCCTCTCACTCCTAACTGCCTTACTCACAGTGCTTGGAGCCTACTTTAGCTCCATGAGCGCCAAGGGAGGCGGGGAGGGTCGGAAGAGCTGTTCTTTATCTCCCATCTCTCTTTTTATTTTATTTCATTTCCGAATTGTTAGACTTGGAAGAAATCTACAAGAAAATTAAGCTCACCGAAAAGTTCACAGCCGGCAAAGGAGGAAAAGGCGAGAGGGTCGCCTAGAGAAAACGCCATCGATTTTGAACTTTTCTCTACGGAGACTTCAAGAACAAGATCTATTTTGTACGGAGCCACGTATAGCTGACCCATGATATCGTACTGCATACTGGGGAGTTTAACTTCCTGTTTACGAAAGAGAAATAATACAAAGCAGGAAGTTTATCTTCCTATTTACGAAAGAAAAATACTACAAAGGGGGAAGTTTGTCTTCTCATTTATAAGGTTCAATGTGTGAACCGTTTAAAATTTTAAAACGAATGTTTACTAGGTTCAACCCCTACAAGTCAAAGCAAGATTTATGTGGTCTGGTGAAGTTTAACTTTTAAATATGACCCAAAGTGACCCATGCAGCTATATGTGGAGCTTTGCATACTCTTTTCTCACCTAATAAACATGTAAATTTGAGGTTACTTTGTGTTTGTATGTACTTAGATTAAATAAAAATAGGTTACATAAGCTCGCGACGAAAGGGAAAAATATACTTTTATTTAAATAGAAATTGATTTAGGTAGGAGCAATTGTATAAGAAAATAAAGTTCTTTAAAAAAATCTACACTGGAACAACCATCATTTAAGCACCCCTTATTAAATGATTTAATGAAAATATATGGTTGCCATAAAGTATGACCCGCCCTACTCCACCAGGGTTCAGCTCTCAAGTATATCTTCTTAACCGCATTTTTGCACTCTTGTGTCTGTCGTTTTGTGCCCCCTCCCTCTCCCAAATAAGATTCCCGCTGGATTATTCGAAGGCAATCTAGTGTGTTTTTTTTTTATTTTAAGTGAAAATGCTGTTTCCTTCAAGAGTATCGATTTACCTAGGATGGATTAAGTTAGGTGTACTACATTTCTGTTTATGTAGCACCGCTTTTTTTTTACCGGGGCTTGGGTAATACTAATGCGCAGGAATGAGCACACATGGCTTAGCCACGTTGTATGTCCATATGAAATTGCTATTTGTTTCAAAATGGGGGGGGAGGGGGCAGTAATTATTATTTGGATGTAAAAAAAATTACACAACGAAACCCTACTTCGAGGCTTAAAACAAGGAAATTAGGTAGATCAAGGAAGGAAGAAAAATAAAATCTGATTTCTTATATTTCCTATATATACCCTTTTTTTCAAGGTAATACTTCAGTTTAAGGGCGGACGATAGAAGGCGCTGTTCCTGGGCTACAATCTAGGCCTTATGACGTCAGACAGTAGCTTCACATGTGGCCAATCAGGGCTTGTATTTGTTTTGTTATTTTGTTTTTTCCTTTCTTCTTTATTATTTAGTAAATGCATTCACTTCTACTCAATTATATTATTTTGTAATGCATTGATTTTTTTATAATTACTAATATATTAAACTTTGTATGTTTCGTTTAACTATTTTTTGTGAAATTAAACCATTAATTTCACACACTTTCAACCCTTAATTCAACATTATTTAACATATTGGCTATCCTGAAACCGCGCAGTTAAATGAGCGTGTTTCCTACAAATGTGGTTTGTTCGAGTTCACATTCCTTCTGTAGACTTTCTTCCTAAAGCTTGTATTGCTCCACGCTTTCCAAATCTTGTTTGATATAAGATAAATCGTTGGGCACAGTGAGAATTTTTCTTAACCTAGTTTATCTCCTTATATCTACTGCCTTAATAACCTAAGACCTTTTCCTTAACGAAAGTCGCCCGTGCACGGGGGGCATGCTTCTCTCGAGATGTCTCAAAAGGACAAATCTCGAGTTAAACTAAAACGACCTAATTCTAATACTGATCTCGAATCACCTAACGTTGATCCTACTCTAAAACAACTACGCAAAGTGATCAAAGAGACTGACCAAGCTGTCTCGCGTTTCCCTTCACAGCCATCAACTTCTGGCTCAGAGAATTCAAGAACCTACCCGAATTACTCTGCTATATATCATAATCCAATGCACAGTAATAAAGCTCCTGTAACATCACAAAGTAAGACCAATGATACAGGTAGTATAAATGTGACTTCCATAAACAAAAATGACCCCAAATTGAATATTGATCCCAAATTTGTTTCTTGGGTATATTTAAGTTCTCCAACAGTTAATTTGACAAAATTAAGTCCATTAACAATTAAAACAGTTGTTGAATCCATTTGTCATGGCCCTGTCATCGAGGTTAAATATTGCAGAACAGGATCCCTCTTAATACATAAAAAATCCTCAGATCAGACAACAGCTCTTTTAAATACAAAAACCATTATCAATGGACAATATGATGTAGAGTGCTCAGTTGCACAAAATTTAAACACTATTGAAGGTATCATATATGCACCTAATCTACTATACTTTGATGAAGAATTATTACTTAATGAATTAAAAATTCAAAATGAGTTGGTTATGAAAATTAGACGCCTCAATAAAGGCCCTTCCCGAATCCCTACCCCCTTGTTAGTATTAACTTTTGCTGGAAATGTCTTGCCTTCTAAATTATATTATGGATACCTTACGTTCAGTATTAATAACCACTACCCTAATCCCTTGATGTGCTTTAATTGCTGGCATTTTGGACATGGAAGTAGGACCTGTACAAATAAATCTAGATGTCTTTATTGTAATGAGCAACATAATTCTCAGGATTGTATCGCTCCAAGGGAAGCTCCTAAATGTATTCACTGCGCTTCTCCCAACCATTTAGGAAATTCTAAGGAATGTCCTGTGTGGATCAGGGAGAAAGAAATTATTCATTTAAAAATTGATAAAAAATTATCCTTCTTGGAAGCTCGAAAGGTATATTTAAAAAATCATCCTATAAATGCAAGTGACATATATACAAATAACAAGAAAAAAATATAACTGAAAAAGCTACGAAAGAAACACAATGCGACCTACCCATTACTAGACCACAAACTCTACCTGCAAAAAGTATTAATAATGAAGATAAACAAAACTCTCATAATGTTGATGTCTCAAATACATACCTATGGTCTATCCTTAAAGAATATAAGAAAATCATGGAAGCAAACATTGCCCCTAAACAGGTAGTTAACAAAATGGCTATAGTGTTTAATAGAATGGGCTTTACAAAAAAAATTGATTCAAGGGATGGTTACAGAATATTATTTGGTGATTAATAGTTTAAATTATATATAGATAATGAACTTTAGAATATGTCAGTGGAATATAAGCAGTTATACAACCAGGTTACCATTCTTGCAGATCTTAAATGAGTATTCCCCATCAATTGTAATGTTACAAGAAACAAGGTTAGGAATTGAGCAAAACATTTCTTTAAAAGGATATTCCATCTTAAGAAAAGATAGAAGCCGTAATGGAGGAAGAGTTCTACTTGCCATAGCCTCCTGGGTACCATTTGTAACTTTAAATATCACCTCTGATCTGGAAGCTATAGCAGCTAGAATTAATTTACCATCTTTAAAATTTACAATTTGTTCAATCTATATACCTCCAAGATTTCCTTTAACTACACAAGCTTAATGAATCTTTATAACCAACTTCCTCCACCAGTATTAATATCTGGAGATTTGAATGGACATCATTACCTGTGGGGCTCATCAGAGTGCTGTCAGAGAGGAAATAAAATAACAGATTTTATTGAAGAAGCAAATTTATACATCCTGAACTCAAAGGCCCCAACTTATTGCAATAAATTTAGAGGACACTTTTCTCATATAGATATATCTCTATGCTCCCATTCTTTAAAACTAAACTTAGAGTGGAAAGTACTACCAGATCTGTATGATAGTGACCACTTCCTCATAATTATGGAAATGATGTATGAAATGAATTATAATACCAGACCCAAGTGGCTATATTAAGGTAATTTAAAAAAATTTCATCAAGAGCTACAAATTCCAAAAGTCAATATTTTACTTAATGCAAATGATGCTTGCCTTCTAGTAACCTCTGTTATCACCAAATGTGCAGCCAAAACCATACCAAAGTCATCATGAAGAATATTCCCTAAATATAACAATCCCTGGTGGAATGATAGTTGTGCCTATGCAATAAAAGTTAAAAAAAGCCTATAAACTATTTAAGAATACATGAATCCAGAGTCTTTACTGTTATATCATGGGAAAAGATAATAGAGAATTTAACTATGAAATGGATGGGCATTGGCTGAGCTCAGTAGAGGATGAGAAAGATCTAGGAGTAGTAATAGATAAGTCATTAAGGTTTTCTAAGCAGTGTATTGAAGCAAGAAATAGGGCAAATAGAGTGCTGGGTTTTATTAAGAGAAATGTCAGTTACAAAAGTAAGGAGGTTATTCTTAAACTCTATAACTCTTATGTTAGGCCACATCTAGAGTACTGTATACAGGCATGGTCCCCACATTTTAGACACGATATTAACCTTCTTGAGTCAGTGCAACGGAGGGCAACAAAGATTATTCCTTCCCTGAGGCACCTTGAATATGAAGATAGACTGAGGGTATTAAATATGTTCTCGTTCGAAAGGAGGTGTGTGAGAGGGGATATGATTGAGCTGTTTAAAATTTTTTCCGGGATAGATAAATTGGATGTTAGCAAGTTTTTTGAGTTAGATGATGGAAATCGGACTAGAGGTCACCACTTGAAAATTAAAAAGCAAGGGTGTAGGTTGGATTTAAGAAAATATTTTTTCACCAATAGAGTGGTAGACTTCTGGAACAAATTGCCGCAGAGGGTAGTAGGTAGTCCAAATCTAAATGTATTTAAGAGTAGGTTGGATGAGTTTATGGGAAGGGAAGGTTGTGATGGTTCCTAAGTTTTGTATATATTAATATTGTTTGTATATATCTATAGCTGCATGATTTAGTTCTTGACAAGCCTTGATTGGTGATACCCTTGTTTCTGGATGCAATCCTCTGGATGTAGTCTTCCTGGGAGTTTGGGTGCCTTGAAAAAGAGGCCGCTTGACTCGGATGACCTATGATGAGCCCTTGTGGCTTTTGTCATCCGTTATATTATATTGTGGGGGACTTTGATTTTGTCTTCCCCTGGTGATGGTGCTTTTTGTGGGTGGGTTTTGACGGAGGCGGATGACCTTTGATAGGCCCTTGTGGCTTTTGTCATCCGTGTAATTATGTTATGTTATGTTATGTTATGTTAGCCTAGAAGGGTAATTAGATTATCGAAACGTCTCTCTTGGAGAAGGTTTGTACAAACTATTAATCATAACACTCATACAGCAGAAGTTTGGGATAAGATAGGGAGACCTACAAAAGGACATAAACCCCATCCACTCGTCACATTAAAATCTGGCAGTAACTTTACTTCTGACCCATTTGTGACTGCCCAAATATTAGCTAGCCACTTTGCTACTATTAGCAGTATTCACTCCTACATAGAACCCTTTGTATACACTATGGTGGAGGCTGAATTTAATAAAATTTCATTTGGGGTATCTAATAATGAGGAATATAACTGCCCAATTACATTATATGAATTATAAAATGCTATTCCCCAAAACAAACCAAGCTCTCCTGGCATGGATTACATAATATATCCCTTCCTAACAAATCTTAGTAACCTAAATAAACATATTCTCTTAAATTTCTACAATCACCTATTTCTAAATAATACCTATCCAGATACATGGAAAGAGAGTTTACTCATCCCTATTTTAAAGCCAGGGAAACCAAGTCAGGAACCATCTTCTTACCGCCCTATAGCCTTGACAAGTTGCTTATGCAAGACATTAGAGAGAATATTGACCATTAGATTACGGAAATACCTTAATGAAAAAAGTACTTATATTTTTAGGGAGGACCGATTGTGAGAGGGACTTCGGTATTTTTGTAAGTTCAGACCTTCGTCCTAGAAAGCAATGCCTAAATGCTAAGAATAAAGCTAATAGGATATTGGGATTCATTAGGAGGAGTGTAAGTAATAAGAGTGCTGAAGTCATTCTAAAACTGTATCTGGCGCTAGTTAGGCCTCATCTAGACTATGCAGTACAATTTTGGTCACCATATTATAGGAAGGATATTGATTTGCTTGAGTCTGTGCAGAGAAGGATGACAAAGATGATTGGTGGGCTTAGGAACTTACCTTATGGTGAAAGGCTCAGAAAACTAAATCTACATACATTGGAAAGGAGAAGAGTCAGAGGGGAATTGATTGAAGTCTTCAAATGGGTAAAAGGATATAATAAAGGGGATCTGGGTAAGGTTCTTATACTTAGTGAACGTGACAGGACACGTAGCAATGGGTTTAAGCTTGATAAGTATAGGTTTAGGAAGGAGATTGGGAGGAATTGGTTTACAAATCGTGTGGTAGATGAATGGAATAGGCTCACTAGACATGTGATAGAAACCTCCTCTCTGGCTAGTTTTAAGAATAGATTAGATAAATATATGGATGAAGCTGCTAGATGGGACTGACTTTTTTATGTACATATGTATATATTTTTCTAAGGAGTGGGGAGATTATATTTTGCGGTTGCATGAATGGACATAATCCTCTGGATGCATTTTATGTATATTGTAGATTAGATCTGACAAACTCCTGTAAAGGGTGACAATGTTGATGACTTTTCTCTGGTAAGAAATCTTTTGAATGTTGACTGGAACAGGAGCTGCCAAGTGTAGGCCATGAATGGTCTTTTGCAGTCTCCTTCTTTTATTATGTTCATACTACCAAAGTGGATTCAGAAAGCACTTCTCAACTATGGATAGTTTGGTACGCTTAGAATGTGACATAAGGGAAACGTTCCTCTGCAATAAATATGTAATGGCAATCTTTCTAGACATTGAAAAAGCATATGATACCATTTGGCACCATGGTCTTTATAAAAAACTATACAAGATGGGTTTACGTGGCCACCTCCCCAACTTTATTAAAAATTTCATTTCCTCTAGAATTATAAGAGTTTCGATAGCTAATCTGCCTTCAGAAAAATTTGCTGTACAAATCGGCTTACCACAGGGTAGCGTTATAAGTCCACTCTTATTTTCAATCATGTTAAATGATTTATTCAAAAATTTAGACATAAACCATGCCTTGTACGCTGATGATATTGCAGTGTGGCTATCTGGTGAAAGCTTGGATCAAATGCACAACCAGATGCAAAATATCATGGATTCTATATCTGACTGGTCACAAAAATGGGGTACCACCTTTTCTCCTACTAAAACTAAGTGTATAGTTTTTACAAAACGCCCTAGGAAACATAACTTGCCAGAGCTGATAATATTAAATTACCCTATTAATTACATGCAAAGTCATAAATACTTGGGCATGGTATTAGATCAGGGACTAACTTGGACAGCTCATATTACGTCATTAATAGAGAAATGTAAATCTAGCATTTTGCTCCTAAAATATCTTGCAAATACAAACTGGGGGTCAAATAGAATGCATCTATTACATATATATAAATCCCTTATTAGAAGCAAAATAGACTATGGCTCTTTCCTATACCATACATCATCAGAAAGCAACCTATTAAAACTTGATAGAATACAATTTAGGTGTATTAGACTAGCTATAGGTGCATTAAATTGTACCAGAGTTCATTTTTTAGAGGCAGAAGCTAATATAATGCCTCTTAAATTTCGTAGAATATTGCTAGGGCTAAGATATGGTATCAAAGTACTCAGTATTGCAAATCACCCCTCACGTATATGTATTTTACAATTCTTTTGGTATAATTTCTATGACCTTCAGCCTCACCCAAAACCTTTTTGTGGTTGGATTAAAAAATATATAATGAATTTAGGATATGACCCCATTGATTTAAACACCATAAAAATATCTAACTGCTATATAACACTAACTAAAGTTTACTTTAACCTCTCATTAATTGCATACCCTAAGAACAAAACTCCTTCATGTATTTATCAAACATTGTCCTTAGAATTAATTGAGTTGTATAAATCCTCAGGTTTTAATGTAACCTTTAGGTTTTAATGTAACCTTTACAGATGGTTCCAAAAGTAATGAAGGAGTAGCATGTGCTTTTAGCTAGAGGGAAACCATAAAGACCTTCAAACTGCCCCATCACTGCTCTATATTTACTGCTGAGTTATATTTACCTTGAATTTACCTTGAATCCCGGTCGATAGGTACCCTCTTGGGTTATATATGTGAATATATAACTGTGTAGGTCTTTGTGGTTTTTCCATTCTTTTTCTAATCTTGACTTAAAGATATTTACAGTTTTGCTGGTTACAGTTTCTGTTGAGAGTTTGTTCCATATTGAAGTGACTCTTGTCGGGAAGAAATTGGCTCTTGGACCAGACGAGCTCTGCACTTGGTACTTAAAGCAGTGTCCTCTTGTGTTAGTCGAGAGACCCGGAGCAAACATTGACCTGTCGCACAGCTTACAGTGGTTTCCTATTTGCAGTTCGTCATGTCCATGTGAAATCTTATATAGTTGCATAACATCTGACCTCTGTCTTCTAAAGTACAGGGTAGGTAGATTAAGGGCTTTTAGTCTCTCTGAATAGGAGAGATGAGAGATACTGTGAACCATGCGTGTTGCTCTACGCTGTACCCTCTCCACCATATCTCTGTCTCTTTTAGTTTTTGGAGACCAGATTACTGATGCATACTCCAGATGGGGTCGAATAAGACTCTTGTACAGGGGGAGGAAGGCATCTTTGTCTAGATATTGGAATGTATGCTTAATTGCCCCAAGTATCTTGTTGGCTTTGTTGACTTGAGCTTGGACGTGGTTACTAAAGCTTAGATTGCAATCAATAAGGACTCCCAGGTCCTTCTCTTCCGTGGTGTTCTGTAGTGTGTGATCTGTTCCATCATCTCTTGTCATTTTGTACTTGTGCTGGGGGTTGCTATTTCCCATGTGCATTACTTTGCATTTATCAGGGTGGAACTTCATTTGCATTTTAACTGACCATTCTTGTAGCATTTTCAAGTCTGCCTGTAAGCAGTTAGTATGGGAGTTGCCTTCACAGTTTTGGACAGCTGCATATATCTTTGTGTCATCTGCAAAGAGCGATATGAAGTTTTGTAGTTTGTCAGGTATATCACTGACAAATATCATAAAGAGAAGGGGGCCCATCACAGATCCCTGTGGTACGCCACTTGTAACTGGTTTCCAACATGATGCTGTACCACTTACTACCACTCTTTGCCTACGCTCCATCAAAAAACCACGGATCCACTGCAGGAGGTCACCGACGATACCAAGTGACTTCACTTTTCTAAGTAGTCTTTCATGTGGGACTGTGTCAAATGCTTTTGCATAGTCTAGGAAAATGATATCCACTGGTAAGCAGTGACTGAGAGCCTCTGTCCATATATCCAGCGCTTCTAAGAGATTTGTTACTGTGGATTTTCCCTTAGAGAAACCATGTTGTTGGACACATCTAAGATTATTGGCTTTGATATGTTGTATCATTGCCTCCGAGATAATTCTCTCTAGCATCTTGCACATTATTGAGGTTAGAGATACTGGGCGATAGTTGGCTGGGTCAGCCTTATTTCCCTTCTTGTAAATGGGAGTGATGTTCGCTTCCCTCCACTGTTCTGGAAGCTCGGAGTTGGTGATGCTGGATTGGAATATTGCTGTCAGAGGTTTGGTTATTTCCTTTGCTACTTCTCTAAGAACTCTAGGGTGTAGGTCGTCGTTTCCTGGAGATTTATCAGTTCGAAGTGAATTCAGTTGCTTAAAAATCATGCTCTCTGTAATTTCTATTGTTCCTAGTGCCTCATACTGGAGAGGTTTAGGCTCAAAGTCTGGAATGTTAATTCTGTCCTCTTGTGTAAAGGTCTTAAAGTATTGCTCATTTAGTGTTTCGGCTTTATCTTTATCGTCACTTACAAAGTTTCCCATGTGTATCCTTAAGGTCACCTACGTCAGTTTGAGTTTTCCTGCGGTTGTTGACATAGTTCCAAAAGGCTTTGTTATTGGTCTTGGCCTCCTTTGCTAATTTTTTTTCAAATTCCCTACGGGCCTGCCTTGATGCATGTGTAGCTGAATTTCTAGCTTCTGTGTAAGCTTTCCAGTCAGGTTTGCTCTTTGTATTCAGATATCTTATCCATGCGTGGTACTTTCTCCTAGCTTTGCGGAAGGCATCCTTGTTCATCCATAGTGGTTTGTTCTTACTCTTTAAATTTTTTGTTGGTATATGATCCCTCACTGCCTTCATGATTCTTGATTGTAGTATATCAATGGCTTCTTGTGTCGACTTGCCCGCAAGCAATTCGTCCCATTCAATGCTTAGATCTTCTCTCATTTTTTCATAGTCTGCCTGCTCATAGTTCCATATTGTCCTCTTCTTTTCCTGAGGTGTTGTGCAGAAGATGAATTTGAAGTCCAATCTGGCATGATCACTTGCTCCTAGTGGCTCATGATGTACTAGTTGTTCAATCATTTCTTGCTCATTACTAAACACAAGATCATCCAATGTTGGAGTCTGCTCATTTCTATATCTGGTTGGCTGGGTGACGTGCTGATGTAAATATATATCTCGTACACATTCAACGAATCTGGATGCAGGATTGTCTGGATTTTCTATGTTCGGCGTTTGAGGTGATGGGTTCCAGGTGATGCTCGGATGATTAAAATCTCCTGTGATGAGTAGATGAGTTTTCCGTTTGTTAGTTGCCCACCTGAGTATCATGTAACGCTGTGTCTCGTGTAGTTGCAAGTAGAGGCGAACCAGATCTATAGATGACCCCTAAAAGCAAGTTGTTGTTGTGACTTCCCTGTATAGTTACCCATGTGCAGTCCTGGAATGAGTCCATTGGTGGCTTGATCTGTTTAGCATTAAGTGTAGATCTTACATATATACATGTCCCTCTGGTATTTTCTGCATATAAATCACTGGTGAATATATCGTATCCCTGAATTTGCATAACAGATAACTCTGGCACTTCCCCATGTTTGGGTTTAATTTCTGTTATTAGTATTACATCATGCAATATGCAATATTGAGTTCACTCAAGTACATAAATCAAAAGCTAGACAACTGTAAACTACTTATAGTTTTAGACTCCCTATCAGGTTTGCTAGCTGTGAAAGAACAAAAAAGTCACTACTTAATCCACCATATAATTAACTATATGCATAAAATCAACCTGGAAGCTGTTTTTTTATGGGTTCCTAGTCATGCAGGTATAAAAGATAATGAAGTGGTTGACACAGCAGCTAAAGCAGCAATACACAATGCTAATACGACACACCTGGGGTTCTCAGTATCAGAAATGATAGGTATGCTGCAACCCTCAGTCTTCAACCTCTGGCAAAATGAATGGTCCCAAAATAATGGCATTCTTCCCAAATCATTCCTAATTTAAACAATAACAGACCTTATAGAATGTCATGTCGTGACAGTATCGTACTAACTAGACTAAGATTAGGGTGCAGTAGACTAGCTCAGGATAGCAGTAGTCTAGCTTAGAATAGCAACAAAGATCCTAGAAAGTTCTTTAGTTACTATAAAATTAATAATAAGTCTGGCAGAGGTAAAATAGAGCCTATCAAATATGAAGGGGTTGTGAGAGAAACTGATGAGGAAATAGTCGAGGTGCTAAATGGTCATTTTGCATCAGTATTTACAAAGGAGAAGCTAAATAGTCTTATGTATAGTACTCATGGGTCAGGGAAAGAGGTGTTTACTACCATTAGTGTGGATTGGAGGACGATAAAAGAACTAATAGGCGAGTTAGATACTACCAAGGCCTCCGGCCCTGATAATATTCATTCTAGGATACTTAAAGAAGGGGTAGAAAGTATCTCATAGCTCTGGAGAAGTTGTATACTAGGTCACTGGAATATGGAGAAATACCTGATGATTGGAAGAGAGCGAATGTAGTCCCCATTTTCAAGAAGGGTAGTAAAGAGGATCCAAATAACTTTAGACCGGTTAGCCTAACTCCTGTAGTCTGTAAAATTCTTGAGAAAATAGTTAAAAAAGGGATTTGCCAACATCTAGAGAGGGAGGGGTTAATCAGCTATCCTCAGCATGGGTTTAGATCAGGTAGATCATGTTTGACTAATTTACTAGACTTTCTGGAGTTTGTAACAGATCAAGTAGATAAGGGAGAGAATGTAGATATAATTTACTTAGATTTTAGTAAAGCATTTGATAAGGTACCACATAGGAGATTAGTTCATAAATTAAAAATAATTGGGATATGTGGGGGTGTTTCAAATTGGATAGCTGAGTGGCTGAAAGACAGGAAGCAAAGGGTAGTGCTAAATGGTGTAAAGTCAGAGTGGAGGGATGTTATCGGTGCAGTTCCTCAGGGATCACTTCTCGGTCCATTATTATTTGTAATCTATATAAACGATCTTGGGGAGGCAGTTAATAATAAAGTGTTAATTTTTGCGGATGATACCAAATTAGCAGCTGTAGTTAAAGATATTGATGATAATTTTAAAGTGCAGGGGGATTTAAATAAATTGTTATCCTGGGCACATAAGTGGCAAATGACTTTCAACCTTGATAAGTGCAAAGTTATTAACATGGGAAAAGATAATAGAGAATTTAACTATGAAATGGATGGGCATTGGCTGAGCTCAGTAGAGGATGAGAAAGATCTAGGAGTAGTAATAGATAAGTCATTAAGGTTTTCTAAGCAGTGTATTGAAGCAAGAAATCGGGCAAATAGAGTGCTGGGTTTCATTAAGAGAAATGTCAGTTACAAAAGTAAGGAGGTTATTCTTAAACTCTATAACTCTTATGTTAGGCCACATCTAGAGTACTGTATACAGGCATGGTCCCCACATTTTAGACACGATATTCTCCTTCTCGAGTCAGTGCAACGGAGGGCAACAAAGATTATTCCTTCCCTGAAGCACCTTGAATATATAGATAGACTGAGGGTATTAAATATGTTCTCGTTCGAAAGGAGGTGTGTGAGAGGGGATATGATTGAGCTCTTTAAAATTTTTTCTGGGATAGATAAATTAGATGTTAGCAAGTTTTTTGAGTTAGATGATGGAAATCGGACTAGAGGTCACCACTTGGAAATTAAAAAACAAGGGTGTAGGTTGGATTTAAGAAAATATTTTTTCACCAATAGAGTGGTAGACTTCTGGAACAAATTGCTGCGGAGGGTAGTAGGTAGTCCAAACTTAAATGTATTTAAGAGTAGGTTGGATGAGTTTATGGGGAGGGAAGGTTGTGATGGTTCCTAAGTTTTGGTTATATTAATATTGTTTTATATATCTATAGCTGCATGATTTAATTCTTGACAAGCCTTGATTGGTGATACCCTTGTTTCTGGACGCAATCCTCTTGATGTAGTTTGCCTGGGGGTTTGGGTGCCTTAAAAAAGAGGCCGTTTGACTCGCATGACCTATGATGAGCCCTTGTGGCTGTTGTCATCTGTTATATTATATTGTGGGGGACTTTGGTGATGGTGCTTTTTTTGGGTGGGTTTTGACGGATGCGGATGACCTTTGATAGGCCCTTGTGGCTTTTGTAATCCGTGAAATTATGTTATGTTTTATGTTATTCCATTTCGATCCATCACTTTTCCACTTTTGTGGAAAATGCAATACACAACTTACCCCAGAACATGCTATAACTCAATGCCCTGAATATGCTTTAAGTCGTAACCCCTTATCAAATTCTTGCTTGGAAAACAACTTAAGATTTTTATATGCTACTCTCCTAAATTCCTCAGTCCCATTTGAACTAGTACTAAAGTTTCTAAGAGATACATCATTATATAGACACATTTAATTTATTTATTTATTTTTTTATTTTTTTTTTTTTTCCAGTTTGTATATCCATTTATGTACATATATAGATATGAGTATTTGTATACATAATTGTGTAACTGTTGGCACTGTCTAGTTTAGCTTCTCTTGTCATACGAACAGACTCCACCTTTCTCTTTATTCTTGAGTGTCTAGGAGTGGAGTCCCTAGACTGAAGAGGTGATGGTGACTATCTTGATTGTAATTTCACGGTGCCAATAATCCTTATAGGGTTTCAGCACCCATAAAACAGACTAAATCAATCAATAATAAATTGCTAACCTCAAGTGAATGACGCTCGCATTCTTGAGGGTGCCTTTAAAAGTATTTTGTGTATTATGCTATTCTATTAACAAAATGTAGCAGAGGATGACCTTTGATGGGCCCTTGTGGCTTTTGTCATCCGTGTAATTATGTTATGTTATAATAAAAATTGACAGGCACTGCACTGGGATGATTTTGATAGCCCCTACCGGCTCTTTTCATCCTATATATTGATGTGTTAATAATATGGAATTTATTATTGCTTTCTCGTGGAGTCTGAGTGCTTTCCAGGAAGAAAAAATCACAACCTATTTTGTAAGATTACCAAGTATTTTTATAGTTCGCTGATTACTTGTTACTTTTATAGATTCTTCCTGTTAGTGGCATACCTGAGGTAGGCCTCCACTACGGCGTTCCTGACCCCCCTCCCCCCCTCCCCCCCTCGTGGGTTACTTCAGGGAGAGTGTTGTCATTCTGAACTGTGTAACCTGGTGTTGGTGGTTGGTCAGGTATGCTGCTTAGCCACTTGTCCAATTTCCTCTTGAATGTTTCTGGAATCATTTAAGTGAGCTCCCGGATGTCCTTTGGTATGCAGTTGAACAGTCGGGTTCCATTGAATGAGAAGGAGTTGTGTGTCATGGTCCTGATTTTTTTAGAATAATAAACCGAATGGCAACCCTGGAGGAAGTAACTCTAGGCCAATTTAAATTAGATTTTGTGATGGTAATAATTGAGAATAATAAAAAAAAATGGATATACAAACTGGAAAAAAAAATGTACTATTTTCGTCTGTGTTCCAAAATGTTTTACGTTTTTGGAGTACATTTAAGGGGACGGCTCGTGGGGGGGTAAACGCAAGGGGGGGACCACACTATGAATATCCTGAGTTTCATTAAATTAGCGGGGGGTGGAGGGGCACAGCCGCCAGTTTATAATCCTAATTGTTATAATGTTCTGACGTTTACAGAGGGGAATGCTTTAACTACATCATGTCAGCGTCTTTAATCGTTTTGCGAATTATAATATGGGTTGGGGAGGGGGTATGATGTCAGAAATGCTTGATTTCAATTTTTTCCCACTTAATAGCTTTTTATTATCCTCATTCGGAGTCATTTTTATTTGTCAATATATTTTTCCCCATTTTACTATTTTTATTACCTTTTATACATTTAAATGTAATTAGCTAGATCATTTCAAGGAACTACTTGTTTTTCAGCAGTTTAGGTGTCAAACATTTCCCTTTTACGCACTTTGAAAATGATCAATCAGACGTCTTTTATGCAATGTGAAAATGGTATCGAATTGTGAACTTTGTCCGTCGTCTATTGCAGAATTTTTAACCCTAGTTTTTGATAAAGATAAATTAAACACCTTTTTGGATGTTCATAATTTAGTGCGAATTAAAAGCAAATGCGACATTTGTGGCCGAGCATTAGATGTGTACCCTAACTTTGAATTTAGATGCTTGAAAATTAAATTTGATTCAAGACAGCTAGATTTCGGAGAGGACGCATACGCGCAAAATAAATAGGCTTTCCTCTTCGCTATTTCAGAAGTATAACCAGCGTGTTTCGTTTGTTTTTTCAGGTAATTTTGTAAAAAAAAATGACCTACGTAAACAACATTTTTGGTTTGTTTACTTTCAGGCATTTTTTTAATAAAAAAAAATGGCAGCAACTATCATTCGAAGAAAACTCAAACACGCATGAATATTCAAACACGGATGAACGATAAAATTTACACCTAAATTTTTTTTCTGGCCGGGCCGCTCGTCTACATGTTTACCAAAAAAATGTCCCATTTGCTCAATAAATGGTAATTGTGTAGACTGGCTGGATGCTATATCTAGTTATTTTGTGGGGCTAGTTTTTTTGGAAGCCTGAGTTTGTTAATGTTTCAGTGAAGGTGCACAATAATATGTTGTTTACATCACATTTGAAATCCGATGGTACCATATTTGTTTGAAGTACAGAATTGGGAAAAACTCAAAACACACAAAAAATGAATGTGACCTACCTTCTCAAACTCCTGTGAGCTTTGCTTAAAGGATTTTGACCAATAGATGATCTGAAGGATCGTTTCTATCGGGAAGCGTAACTTTGAAAAAAATGTTCCCTCAAGAGCTGACTGGTAAAAAAAAAAAATGTCATGTTTTGACCGGTGGCTTCACGTTTAATTTTTGAGCATTTGAAGGTATAGTTGCGTTGTGTTTAAATGTTCACAGGGGATTGATAACAAGATTAATTTGTGTCGGTCAAAAATTTAAGAAGTTTCTCACAGTCATTAATTAATGACCCAAGGGCTAAACAATTTTGCGGACAGACTTCAAACTGCTTGAACTCCCTCTGTTCCTCAAGATTGTTTGCACGTTTAATATTCCTACCAAAAAACAATTAAAACAAAAAGAGTATTATTTTGAAATAATAGGCAAACTAAATAACAAATGCAGAAATTGAAAAATAAAAATAAATGACACTAGGATATGTAAAAAAAAAAGAGGAAAATATGAAAAGATTTAGGAATTTGTAGCACGTCTAAAAAAACTAATTCCAACATATCAAAGTATTTATTCTAAACAAGTAGAAAATTTCCTTTAAAAACAGCATGAAATAAAAGAAACAATATAAATGTTAAAATAGGGAAATAGAGTATAAAAACAACGATGTCCATTGATGGATGATGTCACTCAATTCTGACCAAAACTTGGTTTTGGTAGTTACTTTCTTTGGTAAAAATTAACAGGTGGGGAGCTTTGCCCCCATACACCCTGTATAAATGTTTCTTCTTTGGTGGGGGGGGCTGCACACCATCCCCATTTGTGCTAGTTCAGTGATACGTATCTCGAAAGTGGATGAAACATTATGAAAAGGAAACAAACATAAAAAAAACAAGCCACTGAATGCTTCATTTTGGAACAAGAAAAAAATTGAAGCTCGTAAAATAAACTTTTAAAAAATCAAAAAAGAGAAATCAAAATGGAGGGATAGCAGAAAAACACTAGAAATAGTCCCGAAAATAGCTAGATATAGCATCTGGCCTTAGTCTACACAATTACCCAATAAATTCCTTAATTACATGCTCTATGGCAGATTAAAAAGAGCTTTTATATGTGGATGCAGGACAAGTATATTGGGAGATATCCTCCTGTATGTATTCTTATATGTATCATTAGGAGTTATAAGAAGACTAAGCATATTTCCTAACAATAATTGTTAACCCTTCAAAATGGCATTTTCCTTCATTACTCTTGTTTTCTAATTGGCATACATCAGTTTATTACCATAGAAAGTAGTAAACAACAATAAAGTTAGGTCCTAAATTAATTACAGAGTTAATTACTAACTAATCAAACCTAAAATACCCTCACCAATTCTAAAACTGGTAATGAAAGGAAATAAAGCTACTTTAAGTTTTCAGTTAAAAAAAACAACTTAGAAATACTCACCAGGCGATTCCAAAACATACTTCCTTCTTCTTACCTTTGTTGTTATATTTTTCATATTGTTTTGTTTGGTTTTCCTGAATTTTAAAGTAGCTTAGTGGAAAGCTAAAATTTTAATTGCAGTGACTTATGTCCTCGGTCGCAATTTGCAAGCTGGGTGCTGTATAAAAAATGTCATCAGCTCTTGGAGAGCTATAAACAACATGTGCTCCCTCAAGAGATTGAAGGAGAAAGGTTTGATCCTACAGCCTGTAAGTAGACCTCGCCACCGTTACCACAGTTAATGGGGGCTGCACTTTCTGTGAGGCATGTCCTGAAGGACACGGTGAGAGTGGAGGGATGCTGTTGCATGCTGTGGGAATTTTATAGCACTTCCCACACCTAGTAGTCCATGTAACAGCCAGGAAGTGGTGGTTAAATTGCAACTTAACCTCACATGGAATACATCCAAGTGGGGTGTCCCTTTACAGAATTGCATTCAGGTGGGGTGATTGTGTCATGTCTACTTGGAAATGACTAGCCACTACAACCCCTTTATCTTACCCTACAGGGTGGCTATAGTTTAAAAAATTACTGTATCTACTAACTTTGGGAGACTTGAGTAGGAGTGGTTTCATAACTTAACAATTTAAGGGATGACAAATGCTTATTAGAGGTTATTTGAGTCGACAGACACCCCCTAAACTGCATTTACAAGATTGTGTCTAACTTCTTGGAAAGGATCATCATCATGGCTTGTCAAAAAATATACTTTCTGAATATCAGCTACTTGTTGCTGTTGGCTGCTTGAAAATACCAAGTTTACCAACAACAGTATCCAATATTATCACATTTCCAATTGTGTGTCTCAATTTCTATATTATTTGCATGTTAAAAAAAGTGCATGTTGCAAATAGGTTTTACCACAAGATATGCAGTTGAATTTTTTTAAAAATTGGTAAATTGGGATCACCCAATTCAAGGAAACTTTATCATTCCATTTTAGCTCCTCTCAGTTGGAGTGGGCTAAAAATAGAAAAAAAACCCTCACTTATCTCCCTAAACAAAATTCAATTTCATTTTTAGCTTAAAAATAGTCATAACTGAGGGGACTGCCCCACTGGCCCCATTTCACCTGCCTAAGGACCACAAACAAACAAACTTTGGAGCTTCTAACGACTTCTGGCAACTACCTATGAATTTGAACTTTAAGGTTATTTTAAATGCCAGGATTTCCTGAGAATTGTATTCTGGGTCCTGTAATTTAATATAACCTCAAATTACCCAGGTTTCTGGGTCAGAAACCAGAATTAGCTCCTCGCATTTCCCTTCACCTAACTGATGCAGGTATCCATATTGATTGGCTCTTGTCTTAGCTCCAACTAAATAGATCTTCCTTTCTAATCCCTTATTCTTTAGAGGCCTGTTTGGTAGAGGAATACTGGTTCTCACTCCTGATACCCTTGTTAATACAGTCCACCATCAGGACACTACCGATTGCTAGTCCTTTCATTTTTATTCACAAGATATCAACCCTCCACGATTATTAGTACAATTTGGGACAATTTCAACCAGATAAATGCACTTTAAGCACTTTTGGTTTATTTTTAAACTATTTCAAAACTTTTATAAAAATTAACCTTTTTAAAATAGAAGTTTAGATAATTAGAATTTATAAATTAAATTTACTTTCAGATTTTTTTAACTTTTAAATTTTTCCTTCATTGAGTTGCCAAGTTGTATATTCCTAATGAGTGGGCGGTTACTAGGCTTCTACCAGTTATGGCATGGAGAACTGCATGTAGGAGATGATGTGATAAATTTTGCTACCATATGGACTGCACATACATATATGCCAACAATGTGAGTCTTTTTTAAAAATTAGTTACCATTTGGGAATCCCAGGAGGACCTCTGATAAGTTCAATCATAACCGTACCAATCTGTTCGTTTCTCTTCTGTGTCATAGTTGCTGTGGGGGGAGTGTATGCCCCCGTAAGGTACTCAAAAGCTGGAAGAAAAGTAGTAAAATATGGTGGTAAAGGAGAATGTTTCGCTTGTTCAAATAATATAAAACACCAACCTTAGACTTGGCTGACCCCAATCTGCATAATTTATCATCTGGGCCAATGGAGATAAGCCCATAAATCTTGATGTCATCCTTAGCCAATGATAAAAAGGATCTCCTCAAGGCTCTGTAATTTGCCCGCTTGTTCACCTTCCTTAATTTTGGTTTCAGAGCAAATTAAAATTTCATGATGGGGGGCAGACCCCTCTTAATTATTGGTGTTAACATTTGGGCTTTCAGGGAAATTTCATGAAAATGCAGAGTTAATAGAATTTTAATGAAGTTGATAATTTGAACTTTTTAAATTATAAGATATTTGAACTTAATTCAGTTTTTTTTATAAGGGTGTTTTAGGAACAGAGGTAATTTATTGTTCTTTGTGCTGTAGATTGCATTGTTTTGGCAACAAGTTGTAATTAAAAACATTTTGATATTTGTAAAACAAAACAAAACATGGTGACAGTTCATTGAATTCTTTTAACTATTACCTTATAGATAGGTGAAGGAAAGTGTTTCAAAATAGGCCTGTAGAAAAATATGGATATTAGTAATCCTCATTTGTGTGTCTGGCGAGGCAGGGGTGATTTGAGTGGCTTAGTAATCCTCATTTGTGTGTCTGGCGAGGCAGGGGTGATTTGAGTGGCTATGGACTGAAATTGTACAAAGGTATTTAAAAAACAGATCTCCTTACAGGATCCTCAGTGGATACATCCCATTATGATTGCCCAATGTAGATCCACTGAATGTGGGTGCAAATGGATTGACTTTGCCATCAGGCCACAGCTGGGCTTTAAGACTTTTGTTAAAGAGAGTAATGGAAGAGATGAAAGAACAAGGTAAAAGTAAATGGTTAAAAGGGATGGAAAAGAGGATTAAAATGACTGGCCAGAAGGGAGGATTAATGAGTATGGAAGGGAATGTGATCAGAGAGAGAGTGGGATACAAGGGAGTGGAGAAGAGAAATGGAAACTAAATCAAGCCTCAAAATATATAGAGAATGGGGGCAAGAAATTGGTGGGGAAGATAATCTATACAATAACAAACGAGCATCAATAATAGTCTACAAATGCCGCCCCAATATACTGAACCTTAACGACAGAATAAGATTTAATGGGGAAGGAACAAAATGTAAAGTGTGTTGTGAAGATCTGGAACATTTCATTTTGTGGTGTGTGGCATATCTTGAGGTGAGAAGATGGGTAGAAAAGGTACAGCAACCATACATCCAAGATCGAGATCAGTTAATAGTGGAATGCCCATTCAATAACGAGGACGTTGAAAAGACCGAAGAAGAATTGTGTGTGTTGTGGAAAAGAAGAGAAAGTGTCATTAAGTGGAGCGAAAGTGGAAATTAAAGAAAGAGATTGGCAATCAAGCTCAAACCAAGGAAAAGATCAGGGAGTGTCCATTTTTTTGGTGGAGCTGCCCTCGGGCAGCTCCACCAAAAAAATGGAGTCCCCCTTCCTTGTGCATGCGCAGGGGACCCTCAATACTTCTTTAACCGGAGAGGAGGCTTACTCCTCTCCTACGCCAACAGGTGTAGGGGACTTCCCCTCACTCCCTTCTCTGGAGGTGCTTTCGGGCACCTCCCTATTTCCAGCGGCAGTCCCTCCTTTTCTTTCTAAGGGGACTGTCAAGAAAGCCAGCAGGCAGCCCATTGCCGACCGCCCCTCTTGTAAGCGGCTCGGTAGGGCAAACCCCCTTAGGGGGGAGAGGGAAGCCAGGCCCCTTCGGTCGCTTCCCTCAAAAGACCTGCTGGCAAGGATATTAAACCTTGCCGGGGTTTAGGCTTGTGCCTCCCCACAAATGACTCTTGACGCTGCCAAGGGGACCTGCGATGTCCTGGGAGGGAATGGCCAACTGGAGGCCCCTCCTGTGATAGACATGGTCCTTGAGGAGACCCAGCCTCAGATGGTAGGGCCTTCCATGGGGGGGAATCCGGGCTCGGCGCCAAGCACCGAACCCGAGTCCGCCCCTATGCAAGGTCCCCCTCAAACGGCTGAGGGCTCCGAGGCAATACAAGGAGGGGAGGGATCTCCTCCGACAGGTGCCCCCACGACTACCAGGAACTTCTCCATTTCGGAGAGGGACCTGGCTGAGGCCGGCCCATCTGGCATGGGGGCTTCTGCCGGCGGAGGTGAGAAGCGGGTTCATTCCCCGCCCTCCTCTCCAAAAAAGAAAAAAACTAGAAAGACAAAGAAGACTCGGGGCTCCTCTCCATCCGCGGGGGCTGCGGGGACGGATAGGTCTGCTGCCACTTTGGTAGGCGACCAAGCCAAGATCGGCACATTCAGGCCCTCTACCCCCCCGTGTGCGGAGCCCCTGACTAAGACAAAGAGTGTACAGGGCGGAGCCTCGATGACATCGGGGCATCTCATTCAGAGGTTCCCTGGCGTTTTCGAGCCCGCTGGCTTCAAACGCTTCCTCGTTATTCGCTTCACTGATGGCACCATGTTGTCCAAGGGCAACATGATCCATCAGAGGAGAGGATTAGCTAGTGCAATTGGTAGAGAGCCGAAGGTGACCCGTTTCTCGGACGGGAGCCTTCTGGCGAATGCGGCGAATCCCGCCGAGGCGGCCAAGATAAGTGCTCTTCGGACACTTCATGGCACCCCGGTGAGTGTGACGCCGCACTCTACCATCAACTTTGTAAAAGGAGTAGTTTATGCGAGGGAACTCGTTGACTACTCCATTGAGGACATCACCCTAGAGCTGGCCGACCATGGGGCGGTCAAAGTCGAACGTGTGATGAGAAAACAGGGAGGGGCCTCGAGACCCACCCCTACACTCTTCGTCACGTTTAACTGTGACAAGCTTCCTGAGTCGGTGCGTGCCGGTTGGTACCGCTACCGCGTGAAGGCATTCGTGCCACTTCCGCGGCAGTGCTATTACTGTCACCGCTTCGGCCATACGAATCGCTCATGTAGAAATGCAAAGTCGGGGTCACCCGAAGTATGTGTAAATTGCTCCAAGGTCGCACAAGACAAGTCCAAATCGTGTGTGGCCACGTGTGTCAATTGCGTAGAGCCGCACCCTGCTTCTTCGAAGCAATGTGGTGCATATCTCCTGGAGAAAGAAATCCTGGCCGTTCAGGCCCAGGATAGACTCATTCCGCGAGGCTAAGGACTTGGTCCTGGCGCGCCCAGCTCTGCCTGGGACGTCATATGCCTCAGTAGCTAGAAAGGCACCCTCTGCTCCTGGCCCATCCAGGCCAACGAGCACGGTTGTTTCCGCGCCCATTCGGAGCCCTTCTGCAGGCTCTACCCAACCCGGGCGCTCCCCTGGTAAAGCTGGTGGCAAAAAGGGTTTATACCCAGCCCCGGCTAAAACCAGGGCTCCCCCCTCTTCCCCCAGCGTGACCGTTTCCCGTAAGGCGAAACGGCCACGCGCCTCCACCGAGTCGTTAGACTCACAGGAGGCAACACCCCTGAAGATGGTCGCTAGGCCATCTTCAGGGGTTCCTAAAGCTGTCCCCCGAAAGGAGGACAGCAACAAAGGAGCTTCGTTCCTTCGCCCACGCCCCGAGGTGGAGCGAGTGGCTCGGAGACGGTGGTTCCTCGAAAAGAGGGCCCCCCGCCTCCGAAGCCGCAGCGCCCGCCTAAGGTTTCGAGGCGGAGGGAGGAAAAGACTCGCATTGTGAGCCAAACCTCCCCCAATAAGTCCTCGAAGGCGACAGCGCCTCCAGCGCTTTGTCCGGCCAACAGCGCCCGGGGTTCTGCCCCCGGGAAGCGTACGGCCATTCCCGTTAGGGTCTTCAGTTCGAGGAGGGCCCCCGTGTCTCTTCCGAGCTAGGCCTGGAGGGCATATTCCTTCAATGGAATTGCCGTGGACTCCGGGCCAACTGGGAGGAGCTGCGGAGGCTCGTCTCGTCCCGCTCCCCGTTAGCTATCTTTTTGCAGGAGACCATGCTAGGCGCGTGCCCCCTGCCCGCCCTCCCGGGGTACAAGGGTCTTGCGACCCCACCACCCCGGGATGGCCGGGCTGGCGGATGCGCGGTTTACACCCGGCATGATGTCTCCGTTCTTCCTTTCTCTTTAGATACCTCCTTTCAGGCAGTGGCTGTGCAGCTGCACCTGGATAGGAGGTATACTATCATTTCTGCGTACATTCCACCGTCAGCTGACTTCGACGCGGGGGACTTCCGCTGCGTCGTGGCAGGGTTGCCGAGGCCCTATCTCTTGCTTGGAGATCTGAACGGCAGGCATCCTCTCTGGGGAGATTACTCCATAAATCCCAGGGGACAAATCCTTGCCGATCTGATCGAAGAGCTTGAGATGGGTGTCCTAAACGTGGATGAGTTTACGCATCACTGTCCGAGAACCGCTTCATTTTCTTGCCTTGACCTATCTTCGTGCTCTTCGGATTCACAGCCTGATTTTGATTGAGGGGTGGTCGATGACCTCCATGGTAGTGATCACTTTCCCATTCAAATATTATTTTCAGGGTAACTGCCCCCTGAGAGCCCACCTCGGTGGTGCTTGGCGCGGGCGCGGTGGCCTGCATTTCAGGAAATGACTGAATTCTCTATCTCAATCGAGGAGTTTAGGTCGGTAGATGAGGCCGTTGAGTTCTCCGGCAACCTCATCGCGAGACGGCCCTCAAACAGAAGCGTTATGCCTACATGCGCTATAAGCGCCGCCCGAACGATTTCACTCTCGCTGAATTTTGTCGGGCTAGGTTCCGGTATATTTCGAAACACGCCCGCCGCTCTTCTTGGTGGGCATACGTGTCTTCACTTAATAGGAAGACCCCTTTAGCTGAGGTGTGGAAGCGAGTCCAAAGGATTCGGGGCAAGTTCTCGCAGGACCCCCCTCCCGTTCTCCAGGAGAATGGGACCGCAATCTCGGACCCCGCGTCCGTGGCGGAATCCTTCGCGACCGCTTTTTCTGTATTCTCTAGCCGTGATGCTGCTCCGCCAGCATTCAATGCACGTCGTGATGTCGCGGAAGGTCGCCGGCTGGACTTTAACTCCAGAGGCGGAGAACCCTTCAACGACAAGTTTACTGTAAGCGAGTTGCGTTCCGCTCTCGCTTCGTGCGCGGACACCGCCCACGGTCCGGACGATGTCCCGTACGCCATGCTTCGACATCTAGGTGAGCGGGGCATGGCCTTTCTGTTAGATTTGTTCAACAGGATCTGGGTGGAAGGTCTTCTCCCAGACTCCTGGCGAATCGCTACTGTGCTTGCCTTTCGCAAACCGGGGAGAGATCACTCTACTCCGACCGGTTTCCGCCCAATCTCTCTAACCTCTTGCGTGTGCAAGTTGATGGAGAAATTGGTAAATGTTAGATTAGCCTTTTTCCTGGACAGTGGAGGCCATCTGTCTTCCGCACAGTGCGGCTTCCGCAAGTTCTACTCCACGTCGGATGCTCTGCTCCGACTGGAAAATGCCGTCTGCGAGGCTTTCCTTCGTAGACAGCACTACGCCACGGTGTTTTTCGATCTGGAGAAGGCCTATGATACCGCATGGCGATACGGTATCATGGAGACTCTCCACACGATGGGGGCGAGGGGACGCCTCCCAATTTTTATATCTGAATTTTTGCGAGATCGTCGATTCCGCGTACGGGTGGGGGGAGCCCTTTCCGCCCCAAATGAGCAGGAAGAGGGTGTCCCGCAGGGAAGTGTCCTCAGTGTCACACTCTTTGCCCTGAGCATCAACGGTATCACCTCGGTGCTTCCGGAAGATGTTCTCGCTACGCTCTACGTGGACGACCTTTCGATCTCTTTTGGCGCGGCCCAGATGCCAACTCTGGAGCGTCGACTCCAACAGG
This sequence comes from Ceratothoa steindachneri, assembly GCA_963969495.1. Taxonomy (NCBI): domain Eukaryota; kingdom Metazoa; phylum Arthropoda; class Malacostraca; order Isopoda; family Cymothoidae; genus Ceratothoa; species Ceratothoa steindachneri. Next base: position 15,532,849 of record OZ018331.1, on the reverse strand, counting down.
CATTGAACCGCGTCTCTCGCTATGCCGAAGCGCACAGGTTTCGGTTTTCTTTGGCCAAGACTAAGGTGGTGCACTTCTGCCGCCATCCACGGCTTCACCCCGACCCAGATTTGTTTCTTAATGGGGGTGCGCCTGGATGTGGTTGACTCGCACCGTTTCCTTGGTCTTGTATTCGACCGACGCCTCACCTGGAAGGCTCATATTCGCAGCCTTAGGGTCTCTTGTACCCGCGCCATGGAAATTCTCCGTTCCGTGACGTTCAGCGCTTGGGGCGCTGATAGGGCTACTGCCTTACTTTTTTATCTATCCTTTGTTCGTTCGAAGCTCGACTACGGATGCGAGTTTTATGCATCCGCAGCCGAGCGTTTATTGCGGAAGGTGGATTCGATCCACCACACCGGCCTTCGCCTTGCGACCGGTGCCTTCCGCACTTCCCCCATTGAGAGCCTGTTGGTCGATGCTGGGGAGATGCCACTCGATCTGCGCCGTGTGCAGTGTATCACTCGACTGTACGCGCGAGCCCGGCGCCTCCCTCAGTCGCCAACAGCTCTGACTGCATCCGCAGCTGATCTCGATGGTGCCTATGCCGTCGAGAGACGCCAGTCATACCCTAAGCCTTTTGGGTTTAGGGCCAGGAAACTCCTTCGAGAGGTAGATATCGCTCTCGGGCCGGTGGCGCCCCTGGTTTTGCCCAGGACGCCACCCTGGAGGGTACCACATTTGGCTATTTGTCGCCACGCATCTGCTCCCAAAGCTTGTACTGCGCCGGGAGTATTGCGTTCGACCCTTTTTGGAGCACACATCGTGTCACGCTGGAACCGTGCCAGTGTATACGGATGGCTCCAAGTCCCAAGAGGGGGTCGGCTTCCACGCCGTATCCCCTCTGTTTGAAGTCAGCGGGGCTCTACCAGGCGCTGCGTCTGTCTTCACGGCCGAGCTGGTGGCAATACACCACTCGGTATGGGAGATCACGCCACGTGCCCGGTTCGGAGACCGGATTGTGATCTATAGCGACTCACAAAGCGCCCTGAGTGCTCTCGGGGCATTGGAATCTCCGCATCCCCTGGTTCGCGATATCCGTGACGCCACGGTTTTGGCGAGCCGGGTGGATGTCGAGATTATCTTCTGCTGGGTTCCTGGACATGTAGGAATTGCGGGGAATGAGGGCGCCAAAGAGTCCTCGAGGACTCTGCGACCGGACCAGCGTTTCGCGCTTCCTCACACCGACTACATGGCAGGAATACGGGCAGCTCTTCGGACTGCTTGGCAAAGAAGATGGGAGACGGTCGAAGGGAACTTAAAGTTGCTTGCCATTTCGCTGCGACTGTTCCCATGGACCCATCCCCCAATGCCACGACGGCTTCAGGTCGCTTTCTGTCGTCTCCGAATCGGACACACTCGTGTGATGCATCGCTATCTGATGGAGCGCTCGCCTGCGCCCTATTGTGGTGGCTGCGTCGTTCCCCAGACTGTTCGACACATTCTTGTCGAATGTCCCAGTCTGGGTGATCTTCACGCACGTTACTTGTCCTGGTACCGGGATGGGCTGGGTCGCTACCGCCTGTCCCCTTGTACTCGTGACGAGTGCGTGCTCATTGACTGGGGGACTTGTTGACTTTGGTGGGGAGGCCGGCCTTCTCCCTATTATTTACGCAGTTTTGTTTTGTTTTTTTTCCCTTATAGGTCCCACGCTCCTGCTCCGGAAGGGGGGGGGCACCTCCCCCGACGCAGGAGCTTGCTTGCTTTTGCTTCCTTTCCCCCTTTTTTTGGGGGGGTTGTTTTTTATCCTTTTGGATTATATTTTGAAGTAGCCTAGTACTAGACCAGTTTTTAATACGGCGTCTAATGCCCAAGTAGGCAGTCGCCAGATGAGCTCTTAAAAAAAAAAAAATCCTTCGTCTTAATTTGATCGACGCCTCACCTACTCGGCACACATTTGCAGCCCTTTGGTTCTTGTACCCGCACCATTAGCATTGTTCGTTCCGTGGCGTTCAGCACTTGGTATATTAATAGACCTCCTCCTCTATTTTTTAACCGGTCCCTTGTACGTTCTAAACTAGCCTCCGGATGAGAGTTCTCCGCTTCCGCAACCGAGCGTAACTTGAGAAAGGTGAACTCGATAAAACCAGGCAATAACAGATCATTACAACCTCGTTCCCATGGCGACTATAAAAACCCAGAATCTTTTGAAGTTTTAATCCTGGTCTTTGGTTCGAGGGATGGAAAATGACCGGGTTTGGTCATTGTCAACAGACATGTCCAGAACATGTACTCGTGGTCTGGAGAGGCTCCCGATACGAGGTCGATATACTCGTCTTCTCTGTTTGCCCGGCGACACCCTGCTTGGGAACGCGTTCTCGTCGACTTTAATGACTACTCGTAACCACAGGGCCCCGTAGGGGAGATACCCTGTGTAGCATGTTAAACTTGGTACCTGGAGGAGCTGCACATCATCCCGACCTGAGTGCAAATTAGGGAAGCCCCATCACTGGGTTGACGTGAACACACTGAGGGTGCTCTTTTTCCCTCGCTCCCTCTCGGCGCTACAATATCTTTATTATTTTATTATTACTACTATCTCCTCATCCCCCTCACATTTCGTCCAGCCGAACTTTGTACCAGGAGTAACTATTCCCACATGGACAGAGTTCGGTCCGCTAGACACAGTTCTTGGGTTGATGACTGCATGCCATCCTAGGATCACCTCGCACCAGGGTATGACGATATAGGTGATCACCACCCTACTCGTTAGTGGACCCGCCTATCTTATCCATTACATACCCTTCTACTCCCCTCCAAACTTGCTCTTCTACCCATAGATGTTCTGGCTGCCCGGCGGCACACTTTGATCTTCCTATGGGTCCTTAGTCGAGTGGCACTCTATACTGTAAGGTCACTAGCCGCTGCGAGGGTCTTTAAGCTCGCCCGCAAGGGCAAATATTAGACACGGTGTCTGTAGGGGCGTCGACTCCGCTCACCTTCCTCCCCCAGTACCCATATTAAGGTAGCTACGTCGTCGGAACCATCTTCTTCTATGATCAAACCTCGAGAACAATGTCGCCTGAATGGCGGGCCGGGTTACCAAAGCCCATCGTGGAAGGACCTGGACCCAGTATGTATTCTGGAATTTCTGATCCTATGAAGACTTTTCTCTAAACCTCACGAGGCATTGGGGGGAGGGGTCATAGAACCTATTTTCCATGTGTTCTTATTTCTGATATGGTTACAACAGAAGGCAATAATGGGAAAACACATGGAGATCCGCCTTCACGCGCGACCTCTTCCTCCCTTGGTGTCCAGAGAACGGGGAAAATCGAGGCATCTCTTCGAACGGTGGAGGGGCTTCTCCTTTGCCATCTTCGGAGCCGCTCCATCTATGAAAGAAGGTGACTTCTTCCTCCCTGTGTTTTCTCAGGTTGCCCCAACCCTCTAAATTGCGAGGCATGAAACCGCCAAAGAGTGAGCGAGTACTGGGCGATCAGACCAGTGTTTCGCTCTCGTTCCCAGCGACTACGTGGCATAATTGATGGCCTGCCTCCGGGCTGCTTGGCAAAAAAGATGGGGGACGGCTAGGGGAACTTAAAGTTGTGTATCATTGCTCCGCGAATATTCCCATCGACCTACCCCCCAATACTGCGATGGCTTCAGTTCTCTTTCTGTCGTGTTCGAATTGGACACGCTTGCAAGTACCAAATTTTATTTGTAACTCATTTCGGCTTCAATATTAACTTCCTTCTCACTCCATGGATTCATTTGTTGTCACGTGCTGCTCTGTGTCTTCCTTCCTGGCTAACCCTCCTCCAATCCCACGCCTTACATCGTCTTTCGTCAGCTACATACGCGAAGATAAAGAGGGCTGGTATCCCCGAACTCGCTCAACTAGGAGGGGACCGAGACTTTCGGGGCGTCCCTTAGGAACCTCTTTCGCCCTACCATTCTTTCTTTGCCCAACACCTTCAAGTCTCCCCCATTCCTCCTGTGCTCATCAGCAGGCGCTGTCCTTGTCTCTTCTGAAAATTAGGAGCCTGACTAATAAGTCTGAGTATGTCCATGACCTCGTTGTTCGCACTGGGGTTTCCTTCTTGGCCTTAAAGAAACCTGGCTCGAGTCTGATTCTGGTTCATGCACTGCCCTTGCAACCCCTCCTGGTCATTCTTTCCTGCATGTTCCTCGGAACCACCGTGGAGAGGGAGTTGCACTGATTTCCAACTTATCCTTCTCCCTGAATCTTCTCATCTTCCCCCCTCCCTCTAGCCTCATTTGAGGCTCTCATTGCTGTCTTACGCGTTGTGCCCGCTCTGTCTATTGTCCTTTACCGCCCTCCCAGCTCGTCTCCGGCCTTATTTCTCGAGGAGTTCAGTAACCTACTCTCTGACCTCTCCTCTACTGGTTCTCTCCTTATTCTCGGTGACTTCGATCTTCCTAGCCACAATGAGGCCTTTCGTGCATTCATTGGCATCATCGACCTCTTCTCTCTTACACAACCTGTGTCATTCCAAACATATATGCATGGTAATACCCTGGACTTAGTCATCTCGAACCTACATATATCTAATCTAACAGTAACTAACCTTCTAATAAGATTTTCGATCGCTTCTTGGTCAATTTTAAATTCTATATTCCCTACCACCTACCTCCGAGATCCGACTCCTTTCCGGCGACTATCGTCAATTGATACTACTTCTCTCCTTAACGATGTTGTTTCTGCCCTATCTCCTATTGATACTACTGCCTCACCTGACCAAACCTAAACTCTCTACACCAATCATTACTCGCTTGCCTTGACGTGCACGCCACCCTTCCCTTATCACTCCTTCAAACCGCCATCACCGCGCCCCTTAGTTCACCATGGAACTCGTTCAAGGTCCTTACGTGCTCATGAACGAGCCCTCCGTAAAGCACGCTCCCGTGGGCAGGACACGACCTCCCTCTCACTTGCCTATCGCCTTGCTACTTCGACTTATTCTTCCAAATTAAAATCAGTGTGTGAGGCTCATTCACCCAAACTTTTGTCTGAGAGCAAGAATGACCCTCGGACTCTCTTTCGTCTCATCTCTTGCCTTTCATCGCCTATCCCCATTTCCCCACTTCTCCCCCCATCAACCCCTTTACTCTTTCTAAATTTTTCTCTGATAAAGTTATTAACTTTCGCGCCGTACTACCCCAGTCGTCTGAACAAGCCCATGCTGTTCTCCCCGACCATACTCCATTCCGGCTTAACGTCCTCACTCGGGCATCCTTTGAGGAAGTAACTGCCCAGATCTCCCCCTTTAACAAATCTGGATCACCCAAGGACGTCTTTCCACCCCAACTCCTCCATCAAATTTTCCCTGCTGTCCTCCCACTGATTCTTCATCTCTTTAACGCTTCTCTTGCCACAAGGGTGGTTCCCTCTTCCTTCAAACATGCCTCAATTCGTCCTATCTTTAAAAAAAAAACACCTTAACCCCTCTGAACCATCTAGCTATCGCCCTATCTCACAGCTTCCATTCCTCTCTAAGATCCTCGAGAGAGTGCTTTTCTCTCGCTGTAATGACCATATTAACTGCAATATCGATGAAATATACCAATCGGGTTTCAAAGCGAAGCACTCTGCTGAAACCGCTCTTCTTTATGTTTCAGACGGTTTACGTAGAGCATTCGATAGGGGTTGTACGTCCATTCTAGTCTTCCTAGCCCTCTCCTCTGCTTTCGAAACCATCAAGCACTCTGTCCTCTTTGATCTTGTTCATACTTTCCTTGGTCTCTCGGGCACTGCACTTGATTGGGCTTGCTCATACCTCTCCTCCCGCACTCATTCGGTCGCGCTTGATAACCTCCTCCGAGCCCGCACCCATTCATTTTGGGGTACCTCAGGACTCAGTCCTTAGTCCCCTCCTCTTTCGCATCTACTTACTTCCTCTTGGCTCCCTTCTTCACGATTTGGGTCTGTCCTTCCACCTTTATGCTGATGACACTCAGATATACCTTTCCTCATTCCTTGTGTCCTTCTCTCAATCAATTACCAAGCTCCTTTCAACCTACACTTACACACCTCCTTAACCTTGGGGAAACCAATGTCGACTTCTCTGTTACCGCCAGTAATCTTGGTGTTATTTTAGACGAGCAACTCTCGTTTAAATCGGACATCCATCGTATCTGTAAGTCTTCCCTCGGTTTCTTCCGCAACTTTTCACGTGTTCGATCCTATTCGATCGACGAAGTCTTGAGACTGCTATTCATGCCTTCGTCACCTCGCGCTTAGACTACTGCAATTCTCTTCTAGTGAATCTCCCTTCTTCGTCACCTCACCCCCTACAACTAGTTCAAAACTATGTTGCCCGGCTCCACCTTCGCCGCCCCCGGTTCTCTCCTTCGATGCCTCTGTTACAGGAGCTACATTGGTTACCTATTCGCTTTCGTACCCACTATAAATTCTTATCATCACTTACAAGGCCCTAAACCTTGAAGATCGACCTTATCTCTCATCTGCCCTCTTCCATCGTCAAACTCCTCGGGCACTCCGGTCTAACCTCGCTCCCATCCTGAACACTCCTCGTTCTGTCCTCTGCTCGATGGGCGACCGTTTCTTCTGTTTCTGCTCCTAGACTCTGCAATGCTCTTCCTGCCAAGTCCGATCCTCTCCCTCCCTTGCTACTTTTAAACGTCTCCTGAAGACTCGTCTCTTCAGAATTGCATTCTCTCCCCTGTAAACATTTCTACACTTGCTACACAACCTGCGCTATGGGAGGGCTAACAGCCCTGAAGGGCGCATTATAAATACCTATTATTATTATTATCGCTATTGATGCCTTCCGTTACTACCATAAGTGGTGCATCTTCAGAGGACTTATTTCCAATTGAACTCTCTCTCTATGCCCCTGTTGAGTGATGCGATCACTAGCCATCGCATGTATCTTGCGATCCGCTTATGTTGCTCTTATTCCGTGTTTAAACAATCTGGTCGCGGTGACCATCTCGCAACCCACCTCTTGCAGTTATCTTGTTTTTACTCGTTGCCATGAACGCCATCGTAGTGGACAGAGCCTTCTGGTGTTTACTAGCAAGGAAAAAGGCTTAGAAAGACGAAAAACTCCTATTCTTCTAGACATTACCGATTAATGTAGACAAGATCTCAACAGATGTAGACTAATGATGATATTTGGATATGCAACATCATCCCCCCGAGGTCATTGAATACAAAGTGGGCGTTGTAATGATTTTATTATACAAATTAGAATAAGATAAGGTATTATATTTGGAATCGAGTCAGTGACCACAGATTTAACGGTGATTCAGTGTCAAATTGATCATGGTTTAGTTTCCTCAACCAGAAGACAACTCGGGTAAGGCCACGCCATTGAGACACGAAAATTACATGAATCGCGACAAATCGGATAAATTTACACAACTCTCGAGATGAAGGGATCGCACAATGTAAGGTAACCCCATGTACGTCTTTTGGCTCTTCGGCGCGTGATACTGAACACAGGAGGAAACAACACGGATAAATAACGCCCGAGTGACGGCGGCGATGGTCAGACAAAGTAAAAAACGCTACCTTCGAGATATACTCGTGCGAGTATAGTACAAAGGTAGCCCAGACGATCTGTACATTAAGGAAAGGGTTTGGACCTAGAGATTGTTGAAGCTTTTGCTGTTGCGGGGGCGATGGGGGGCATGATTCCTTCAAGCATGTGTTGTCTTTCTGGTGTTGGACTAACAAGTAATTACTACCGATTTTGACCCTGCAGATGTTGTTCTCATTTGAGTTAGGTTTTAGCAGTTTGCAATAGTGGCCTTGTGCGATTTGATCCATCTTCCGGGTAGAATCGTCCCCGGGGGATCAGTCCAAGCGCATTTGCTCCAAGAAGCGCCCACCTCTGGTGCCACTAGTATCTCCCCACAGAATAAGCTGCCTCCCTTTTGTAAAGGAGAGAAGTTTTCTGGGCCTTCTCCTATGACCTTTCCATTCATTTTTCACTTCCCATAACTTGACCACTTTCTTGACAAACCTTTTTTTCTAATACTCTCATGGTGATGCCATCGTTGTTCTTTTCTTAAATGAAAAAAATCCTGTAGCTTCTTCATTGCCTCAGACACAAACTAAGTTGATCCATTTGGTTGCAGGTATGGATTTGTGCAGTGCCTTCCTGAACCCCGGCACTGATGTTGAAGCTTTTCTCGTCCCCAATTGTCCCCAGACGCTGTCCTTCTTCGGATTCCCCGCTCCGACCGCGCAACTCTCCCCGTCTTTGTTCTTCATTTTTGTCTCCGATCTCTCTCCCGCCGAGGCGGTGGGGCGCGTCGACAAACTTAGACAGGACGCCGTCTCTCGTTTGGCCAAGGTATGACGGGCGGCGCCGCGCGAACAGTCCAGCTTCAGTCCAATTCTCTCCCATCTCTCTACCCGCTCTGTGTCTGGGGGAGGGGATTAGGAAGGTTTGGGGGCTCAGGATTTTTAACTATTAATTTAACTTCCTTCTGTATCTAAATGTTCTTTGTAGAATCGATTTTACCCAACATTTGTTTTATTTCTTTAGTGTATCGATTGTTATTTTGTAGGTGTATTTTGTACGGATTTAAGTCGAATAAAGGTTTCATTGTAATTTATTCCCCCTTTCCCCCTTATATCTGTTTTTAATTACAGCTTACATTGAAGAGGTATATTTCCAACAGCCACCCAATACCATCACGGTCCAAAAAGTGGATCATCAGGTACCGAGAGTTTGTGATGGATGCCCCACGATCGGTGGTAGATCACTATTGCGATAAAATGCCTCAAGGTCCTCGCGAGGGTTTTTCGGAGTGTTGCCATGGTAACCATCTTAAGAGCACTCCCCTTGCCGCTCTGTTCAGAATGGTCGAGGAAGAGAGAATTCTCTCGTGCGCGCGCGCGCTTCTTTAACCCTTTGCTGCCCGAATGGGACTCTATAATATATAACCTATAATCACCTTTAAATCAATATAGGTTTAAGAGTCAAAGTGTCTTAAAAAGCAACAATTATGCTACTGGTTATATCTGGATGATTCCGTCCCCTCTGGGCCCCAAAGGCCGGAGGTGGATCTGCGGCTAAATGCTTTGCACATGGATTCCCGAAGAGGAATCGATCTCTGCCCTATCCCATTACTCTCCTCGCCCCCACCTAATCCGTGAGATCTTTCACGAGCTTCCAGTAAGGTCGTTCACTTCTGCCGGTTGCCTGGCAACGCACTACCCGACCAAGATGGCCGCTCTCACCCTTCACTCCAGCACGTCCACTCCCTCTCCCTTCTAACCATCTTCTTCCGCACGCGAAGATCCTTAATTCACTATGGCTTTCTGCCTCGCAAACTCACCAAACTCGACTGCATTAAGAAGCCACTCCTCGGCTACCACACCTCAACCTTCCACCACTCCCACCATAAAACCCCGCAGGGGGCGGGCACCCTGTGTAGCCTGTTACACTTCTGGAGGAGTTGCACATCCTCCTTCCGGTGTGACTGCAAATTAGGGAAGCCCTGTCACACTGGGTTGACATCAGCTCTCAAATGGGGCCTGTGGAAGTTGTTGGGGCGCTTCCCTCTCACCCCATTTTTGGGAGTTGCCCCCCCCTCCATCATGGATTTATTCCTCTCGGCACCAGCGGTGGTTCCCCCTTTCCCCTCAGAGGTGACAGCCCCGAATCGACCGCCCCCGGTCTCAGCGGCGCGATCTAGCCAACCCCCTTATAGGAGCAATGGATGGTGGGGCCCATCGGGCTCCGTCCCCAACTGTCCTGCAGGCATGTGTCCTAAGTTTAGCGGCAGTCGGGGTATATCCCGCAGGAAGAAGAAGAACTGTCGATTTGGATCTGTGACACCTTCGGGTGGATGTCCCCTTACAGGTTCCCCCTGATCTGGACTTGGTCACGGAAGTGAGCCAGCTCGAAATGGCAGTATTTTTCATGGGGTCGAGCCTGGGCTCGGTGCCAAACCTGAGTTCGCATCTGTGCAAGCTTCTCTTCAGGCGTCTCTGGAGGGCCCCCCTAGAACTCACAAGGATAGGATGGACTTTCTCCTAAGATTTGTGCCCATTTGACAGTTGAGCCATTCTCTATTTCTGAGAAGTACGTTCTGATTTGGGGCATTTTTCAGAGGGGAGAGAACCAGGTTTATTCCCTGCCCCCCTCTCCAAAAAGAAGTCAAAGAGGCCGGGTCCTCTTCCGTTTCGGTAGCGGACAAAAACCAAACTCGCGAATTCGCTGAGAGGAGACTCGATTACGTCGGGGCCCTTTATTCAGGGACTACCTGACGGTTTTGAGCCCGCTGGCTTCAAACGCTTTCTAGTCATTCGTTCCATAAATGGCAGCATGTTTGCCAAAGGCAACAGGAACAATCAGAGTAACGCATTAGCTAGTTTGACTGGTAAAGAGTTGAACGTGACAAGTTTCTTTCTCTGACGGGAGCCTTCTTGAGAATACATCAGACCCTTTCAAAGCGGCCATGGTTGGTGCTCTTCGGACAATAAATCTCTCAGTAGGAATGTGACATCGCGCTCTACAATTAATTTCGCGAAAAGTTTTTATGCGAGCGAACCTGTGTACTACTCCTTAGAAGACATTACATTAGAGCTGGCTAGACAAGGAGCAATCAAGATCGAAGGTGTGAGGAGAAAACAGGGAGGAGTCTAGAAACCCATCCTGGCACTATTCGTCACGTTCGACCGTGACAGGCTCCCTAAGTCAGTGGGTGACTGCTGATATTCCTAGGGCGTGAAGCTATTCATGCTACTTCTGCCACCGCAAAGTAGCGTTACCCAAAGTCTGTGCAAATACCACAAAGGATACACGAGAAGTCAATCTCGTGTGTGGCCAACTGTATCAATGCGGAGAGAATCCCCCCCCCCCTGAGTCTACCAGCGGAACATTGGGCTCACACCCAGCCTTGGCTAGAATCAGCCCTTCCCCTTCCTCAGCTTTACCATTTCCGTAAGGCGAACACACTGATTTGGGGTGGGAGGTAATCGATGACCTTCATGATACTGATCCCTTTCCCATTAGAATATAATTTTATGGACTATTGCCACTAAAAGACCACCACTGGGGAGGGGGTACTTGGGACAGGCGCGGTGGTCCGTATCATTTCAGGAAATGACGGATTTATTTGTCTCAGTCGAGGAAGTATGCCGTTGTATGAGGCCGTTGAGTTGTTCTCCGTCAACGTCTACCCGTTTTGGACACCGACGGATTGCTTGGTAGTTAACATTGTGAGACGGCCCTCAAACAGAAGCGATGTGCTATAAGCGCCGCCAGAACGATTTCACTGTTGGTGAATTTCTACGAGCTTGTGCTAGGTTGCAGTAGGTTTAGAAGTGCACCCACTCGCCGTTCTCCCTGGTGGGCCTACGTTTCTTCATTTAACGACTATACTCCTCTTGCATATGTATAAGACATTCAAAAGGATTCAGGACTAGTTTTCGCAGGACTCTCCTTCCGTTCTCCAAGTGAACGGGATCGCAATCTCGGACCCTCCGTTCATCTCCAGTCGGGATCCTGCTCCGCCAGCATTCAATGCACATCGTGATGTCGCTGAAGACCTTTGTGTTAGATGTGTTCAACAGGATATGAACAGATGGTATCCTCCCACACTCCTGGCCAATGGCTACCGTGCTCGCGTTTCACAAACCGGGCAGAGAGCAAAACACCGGCCGTTTTCGGCAATATCTCTCTAACTTCTTGCGCGTGAAAGTTGATGGAGAACTTGGTAAATGCTAGATTAGCCACCTGTCTTCCGCACACTGCAGCTTCAGCAAGTTTCATTCCATGTTGTATGTTCTACTCTGACTGGCAAATGCTATCTGCGATGCCTTCCTTAGTAGACAACTAGCACAACGTCACTGTATTTTTCGATCTGGAGAAGGCCTGTTATACCGCATGGCGATAGGGTATCATGGAGACCCTTCACATGATGTGGGTTTACGACGACTTATGCTTAAGTGGGCAGTCGCCAGATAGCCCCTTAAATAAAAAAAAAAAATCACACGATGTGGGCTAGGGGACGCCTCTCAATTTTTGAGGAATTCCATTCCGCGTACGGGTGGGTGAAGTCCTCTCCAGCCCATGGGGCAAGTAGGGGATATCCCGCAGCGAAATCTTAGTCCCACTCCTTGCCCTTAGCATCAACGGTATTACCTCGGTCTTGCCGAAAGATGTTCTTGCTGCGCTCTATTCACGTGGACGACCATTCCATCTCTTTTGTGGCGCCCCAGATGCCAATTTGGACCGGGTATTCCAAAGGCATTGAACCGCCTCTATCGCTCCGCCCAAGTGCACAGGTTTCGGTTCTCCATGTCCAAGACTAAGGTGGTGCACTTCTGACGTCATCCACCCCGACCCTCACCTGTTCTTGCACGGGGTTCGCCTGGAAGTGGTGGATTCGCACCGTTTCCTTGACCTTGTTTTCGGCTGACGCGTCAACACCTGCGAGGCTTATGTTCGCACCCTTAGCGTCCATGGCCCCGCGCTATGGACATTCTTTGTTCCGTGACGTCGTCTTCGAATTGGGTACACCAGAGACACACTGCCATTTGATGGAGCGTTCGTTCCCTTGCACCTCACTGCCACGACTGCGTTGCCCAAAGACCTTGGTAATAGTACACAGCATTAAAAAGGCCTTGGCAATAGTACAGCTTAAAAAAGACTTAGGCAATAGTGCAGTATTAAAAAGTCCTAGGCATTACTACAGCATTAAATAAGCAGCTTAAAACAAATTCCTAGACGTTATCTTGAAACGGCTGGCACCAAATTTGGGACGATTTAGGTAACTCCAAGAACCATTTTAATAAGTAAACTAAAATCTAATTTCTTTACCAGTTAATCTTTCTCTCTTTACTTTTGCCATTCACTTCTTTATTCCATGTGGCTTGTTTAGTCGGTCGCGTTATATGTTGCACTTTCTTTCCGATTCTTCCAGATCCATCGGCCATGTTTTCTAATTCCACCGTTCTCGGACAAGCGGAGTTTCATTCTGCCCAAGCATCCGGATCGTCCCCGAACCCTCTAATTTGACTTCTGTTTCCGAGGGAAACTTTGCCCAATCTTATAATGCCCCATCTCCATTGCCACACACCCCATACCCCTTAGTCAACCCTCCATGTGGCAAACAGAAGTGTGATTCAATTAGTGGATCCGAAACCCTACTGAAAAGGGGAATCGATGCATTTGCCCCTCGAAATAAAAGACGAGGGGACAAAGACTCAAATAAATTAGGGAAAGTCGGTAGAAAGTGGAAAAGAAGGACTAGGGGCAGAAAATCCGAAAGAGAAATCCCTCCAACTGGATTAACCGAGGTCCGGTCAGAGAGACTGAAAAAGTACCCCAGTTCTGGTTTGGGGTTCAAGAAAACAAGGAAGCGACGAAAACATGACCACAATCCGAAGGGGTCATTCAGACAAAAGGAAAGAACACCACACCCCAGTCTCACAGCGACCATCGGAAGAAGGTGGATTGTGGAAAGGAATCCTCTACCAAGCCTACCAATCAATGGTTTCAATCTTGGTTCAGTCGAGGGCAAATCCCTCTCACCGAAAGCTGTGCAGAGGGAAAGACCGCGGTCGATGGTAGGAGCCGATTGGCGCTCGAATCTTCGGTAAATCAAATGGAATTGGATTCCACGATTAACGCCATTCGAAAAAGAGTAAAAAGGTAGACCCCCTATTGAGGGAAGCCCCTCCCTACCCACATACCCTCCCCTTATAAGAAAACTAAAATCACTAAGAAAGTGTCAATACCTCTATGCAACATTTTGGACCTTCCCAAGTCCAAATTTATTAAAACGTTTAAAGAGGGAAATGTCATCCCTTCGGATATCCACCCTTATAAGCATTCTAAACATTTATCTACGTTTACATCTCTAAAGATGTCCAGAAAGTTGAAAACAGCAAAGGACACTAATAAAAGGGATCAGGATGTAGTGACAAAGTTTCCCACCATTGCGAAAAGTAGCAAGAAACTATCCACTAAACTCTACATCTCAAAAGAAAAGGAGATGAGTAAATTAATAACAGACAAGATGGCCACGTCATCTCATTCTTACGTTTCCTCCAAATTGAATCTGAAAATGAAGACTCGTTCAGGAATTGACACTGAGAGATTACCACTCCAAGGATTTACCACAAATCTAACCCCAAGCGGATTAAAAGCAATAACGAAAACATCTTCATCGGTTTCCGAGAAGAATTTCCTTCCAAAGCCTCCCGAAAACTTGGAACGCAACGCATCGCCTTTTGAACGTGGCAGAAGACGCGCTGAGGCTCGCCTGAACAGCCAGCGTCACTCCACAGGGCCAAAGAACCTCCCCTGGCAACCTTCGTCTGAGCGATGCTCCTCGAGAAAGAATGAATGTATGTATAGTGAAGAGCGTCCCTACGGTCACCACAAGGAATGAATGTATAGTGAAGAGCGTCTCTACGGTGACCACAAGGAATGAATGTATAATGACGAGGGTTCCTACGGCCACTACAATGAATAAATGTATAGTGAAGAGCGTCCCTACGGTAACCACAAGGAATGAATGTATAGTGAAGAGCGTCCCCACGGTGACCCCAAAGAATGAATGTATAGTGAAGAGCGTCCCTACGGTGACCACAAGGAATGAATGTATAATGACGAAGGTCCCTACGGCCACTACAATGAATAAATGTATAGTGAAGAGCGTCTCTACGGTGACCACAAGGAATGAATGTATAGTGAAGAGCGTCCCCACGGTGACCAACAGGAATGAATGTATAGTGAAGAGCGTCCCTACGGTGACCACAAGGAATGAATGTATAATGACGAGGGTTCCTACGGCCACTACAATGAATAAATGTATAGTGAAGAGCGTCCCTACGGTAACCATAAGGAATGAATGTATAGTGAAGAGCGTCCCCACGGTGACCACAAAGAATGAATGTATAGTGAAGAGCGTCCCTACGGTAACCACAAGGAATGAATGTATAATGACGAAGGTCCCTACGGCCACTACAATGAATAAATGTATAGTGAAGAGCGTCCCTACGGTGACCACAAGGAATGAATGTATAGTGAAGAGCGTCCCTACGGTGACCACAAGGAATGAATGTATAGTGAAGAGCGTCCTTACGGTGACCACAAGGAATGAATGCATAATGACGAGGGTTCCTACGGCCACTACAATAAATAAATGTATAGTGAAGAGCATCCCTACGGTAACCACAAGGAATGAATGTATAGTGAAGAGCGTCCCCACGGTGACCACAAAGAATGAATGTATAGAGAAGAGCGTCCCTACGGTGACCACAAGGAATGACTGTATAGTGAAGAGCGTCCCTACGGTGACCACAAGGAAGGGATGTATAGTGAAGAGCGTCCCTACGGTGACCACAATGAATAAATGTATAGTGAAGAGCGTCCCCACGGTGACGACAAAGAATGAATGTATAGTGAAGAGCGTCCCTACAGTAACCACAAGGAATGAATGTATAGTGAAGAGCGTCCCCACGGTGACCACAAAAAATGAATATAGTGAAGAGCGTCCCTACGGTGACCACAATGAATAAATGTATAGTGAAGAGCGTCCCTACGGTGACCACAAGGAATGAATGTATAGTGAAGAGCGTCCCCACGGTGACCACAAGGAATGAATGTATAATAAAGAGCGTCCCTACGGTGAACACAAGGAATAAATGTATATTGAGGAGCGTCCCTACGGTGACCACAAGGAATGAATGTATAGTGAGGCGCGTCCCTACGGTGACCACAAGGAATGAATGTATAGTGAAGGTCGTCCCTACGGTGACCACAAGGAATGAATGTATAGTGAGGCGCGTCCCTACGGTGACCACAATGAATAAATGTATAGTGAAGAGCGTCCCTAAGATGACCACAAGGAATGAATGTATAGTGAAGATTGTCCCTACGGTGACCACAAGGAATAAATGTATAGTGAAGAGCGGCCCTACGGTGACCACAAGGAATGAATATATAATGAAGAGCATCACTACGGTGACCACAAGGAATGAATGTATAATGACGAGGGTTCTTACGGCCACTACAATGAATAAATGTATAGTGAAGAGCGTCCCTACGGTAACCACAAGGAATGAATGTATGGTGAAGAGCGTCCCTACGGTGACCACAAGGAATGAATTTATAGTAAAGAGCGTCCCTACGGTGACCACAAGGAATAATGTATAGTGAAGAGCGTCCCTACGGTGACCACAAGGAGTGAATGTATAGTGAAGAGCGTCCCTACGGTGACCACAAGGAATGAATGTATAGTGAAGAGCGTCCCTAAAGGAACAAAAAGAATGAATGTATTTTGAAGAGCGTCCCTACGGTGACCACAAGGAATGAATGAATAATGACGAAGGTCCCTACGGCCACTAAAAGTGAATAAATGTATAGTGAAGAGCGTCCCTACGGTAACCACAAGGAATGAATGTATAGTGAAGAGCGTCCCTACGGTGACCACTAGGAATGAATGTATAGTGAAGAGCGTCCCTACGGTGACCACAAGGAATGAATGTATAATGACGAGGGTTCCTACGGCCACTACAATGAATAAATGTATAGCGAAGAGCTTCCCTACGGTAACCACAAGGAATGAATGTATAGTGAATAGCGTCCCCACGGTGACCACAAAGAATGAATGTATATTGAAGAGCGTCCCTACGGTGACCACAAGGAATGAATGAATAATGACGAAGGTCCCTACGGCCACTACAATGAATAAATGTATAGTGAAGAGCGTCCCTACGGTGACCACAAGGAATGAATGTATAGTGAAGAGCGTCCCTACGGTGACCACAAGGAATGAATGTATAGTGAAGAGCGTCCCTACGGTGACCACAAGGAATGAATGTATAGTGAAGAGCGTCCCTACGGTGACCACAAGGAATGAATGTATAATGACGAGGGTTCCTACGGCCACTACAATGAATAAATGTATAGTGAAGAGCGTCCCTACGGTAACCACAAGGAATGAATGTATAGTGAAGAGCGTCTCCACGGTGACCACAAAGAATGAATGTATAGTGAAGAGCGTCCCTACGGTGACCACAAGGAATGAATGTATAATGACGAGGGTTCCTACGGCCACTACAATGAATAAATGTATAGTGAAGAGCGTCCCTACGGCAACTACAAGGAATGAATGTATAGTAAAGAGCGTCCCTACGGTGACCACAAGGAATGAATGTATAGTAAAGAGCGTCCCTACGGTGACCACAAGGAATGAATGTATAGTGAAGAGCGTCCCTACGGTGACCACAAGGAGTGAATGTATAGTGAAGAGCGTCCCTACGGTGACCACAAGGAATGAATGTATAGTGAAGAGCGTCCCTACAGGGACCACAAGGAATGAATGTATAGTGAAGAGCATCCCTACGGTGACCACTAGGAATGAATGTATAGTGAAGAGCGTCCCTACGGTAACTACAAGGAATGAATGTATAATGACGAGGGTTCCTACGGCCACTACAATGAATAAATGTATAGTGAAGAGCTTCCCTACGGTAACCACAAGTGATGAATGTATAGTGAAGAGCGTCCCCACGGTGACCACAAAGAATGAATGTATTTTGAAGAGCGTCCCTACGGTGACCACAAGGAATGAATGAATAATGACGAAGGTCCCTACGGCCACTACAATGAATAAATGTATAGTGAAGAGCGTCCCTACGGTGACCACAAGGAATGAATGTATAGTGAAGAGCGTCTCTACGGTGACCACAAGGAATGAATGTATAGTGAAGAGCGTCCCTACGGTGACCACAAGGAATGAATGTATAGTGAAGAGCGTCCCTACGGTGACCACAAGGAATGAATGTATAATGACGAGGGTTCCTACGGCCACTACAATAAATAAATGTATAGTGAAGAGCGTCCCTACGGTAACCACAAGGAATGAATGTATAGTGAAGAGCGTCCTCACGGTGACCACAAAGAATGAATGTATAGTGAAGAACGTCCCTACGGTGACCACAAGGAATGAATGTATAATGACGAAGGTCCCTACGGCCACTACAATGAATAAATGTATAGTGAAGAGCGTCCCTACGGTGACCACAAGGAATGAATGTATAATGACGAGGGTTCCTACGGCCACTACAATGAATAAATGTATAGTGAAGAGCGTCCCTACGGTGACCACAAGGAATGAATGTATAGTGAAGATCGTCCCTACGGTGACCACAAGGAATAAATGTATAGTGAAGAGCGTCCCTACGGTGCCTACAAAGAATGAATGTATAGTGAACAGCGTCCCTACGGTGACCACATGGAATTAATGTATAAAGAAGAGCGTCCCTACGGTGACCACAAGGAATGAATGTATAATGAAGAGCGTCCCAACGGTGACCGCAAGGACTAAATGTATAGTGAAGAGCGTCCCTACGGTGACCACAAGGAATAAATTTATAGTGAAGAGCGTCCCTACAGTGACCACAAGGAATAAATATAGTGAAGAGCGTCCCTACAGTGACCACAAGGAATGACTGTATAGTGAAGAGCGTCCCTACGGTGACCACAAGGAATGGATGTATAGTGAAGAGCGTCCCTACGGTGACCACAATTAATAAATGTATAGTGAAGAGCGTCCCTACGGTGACCACAAGAAATGAATGTATAGTGAGAGCGTCCCTACGGTGACCACAAGGAATAAATGTATAGTGAAGAGCGTCCCTACGGTGACCACAAGGAATGAATGTTATAGTGAAGAGCGTCCCTACGGTGACCACAGGGAATAAATATAGTGAAGAGCGTCCCTACGGTTACCACAATGAATAAATGTATAGTGAAGAGCGTCCCTACGGTGACCACAAGAAATGAAAGTATAGTGAAGAGCGTCCCTAAGGTGACCACAAGGAATAAATATATAGTGAAGAGCGTCCCTACGGTGACTACAAGGAATGAATGTATAATGAAGAGCGTCCCTACGGTGATTACAAGGAATATATGTATATTGAAGAGCGTTCCTACGGTGACCACAACGAATGAATGTATAGTAAAGAGCGTCCCTACGGTGACCACAAGGAATGAATGTATAGTGAAGAGCGTCCCTACGGTGACCACAAGGAATGAATGTATAGTGAAGAGCGTCCCTACGGTGACCACAAGGAATGAATGTATAGTGAAGAGCGTCCCTACGGTGACCACAAGGAATGAATGTATAATGACGAGGGTTCCTACGGCCACTACAATGAATAAATGTATAGTGAAGAGCGTCCCTACGGCAACCACAAGGAATGAATGTATAGTGAAGAGCCTCCCCACGGTGACCAGAAAGAATAAATGTATAGTGAAGAGCGTCCCTATGGTGCTTACAAGGAATTAATGTATAATGACGAAGGTCCCTACGGCCACTACAATGAATAAATGTATAGTGAAGAGCGTCCCTACAGTGACCACAAGGAATGAATGTATAGTAAAGAGCGTCCCTACGGTGACCACAAGGAATGAATTTATAGTAAACAGCGTCCCTACGGTGACCACAAGGACTAATGTATAGTGAAGAGCGTCCCTACGGTGACCCCAAGGAGTGAATGTATAGTGAAGAGCGTCCCTACGGTGACCACAAGGAATGAATGTATAGTGAAGAGCGTCCCTACGGTGACCACAAGGAATGAATGTATAATTACGAGGGTTCCTACGGCCACTACAATGAATAAATGTATAGTGAAGAGCTTCCCTACGGTAACCACAAGGAATGAATGTATAGTGAAGAGCGTCCCCACGGTGACCACAAAGAATGAATGTATATTGAAGAGCGTCCCTACGGTGACCACAAGGAATGAATGAATAATGACGAAGGTCCCTACGGCCACTACAATGAATAAATGTATAGTGAAGATCGTCCCTACGGTGACCACAAGGAATAAATGTATAGTGAAGAGCGTCCCTACGGTGCCTACAAAGAATGAATGTATAGTGAACAGCGTCCCTACGGTGACCACATGGAATTAATGTATAAAGAAGAGCGTCCCTACGGTGACCACAAGGAATGAATGTATAATGAAGAGCGTCCCAACGGTGACCGCAAGGACTAAATGTATAGTGAAGAGCGTCCCTACGGTGACCACAAGGAATAAATTTATAGTGAAGAGCGTCCCTACAGTGACCACAAGGAATAAATATAGTGAATAGCGTCCCTACAGTGACCACAAGGAATGACTGTATAGTGAAGAGCGTCCCTACGGTGACCACAAGGAATGGATGTATAGTGAAGAGCGTCCCTACGGTGACCACAATTAATAAATGTATAGTGAAGAGCGTCCCTACGGTGACCACAAGAAATGAATGTATAGTGAGAGCGTCCCTACGGTGACCACAAGGAATAAATGTATAGTGAAGAGCGTCCCTACGGTGACCACAAGGAATGAATGTTATAGTGAAGAGCGTCCCTACGGTGACCACAGGGAATAAATATAGTGAAGAGCGTCCCTACGGTTACCACAATGAATAAATGTATAGTGAAGAGCGTCCCTACGGTGACCACAAGAAATGAAAGTATAGTGAAGAGCGTCCCTACGGTGACCACAAGGAATAAATATATAGTGAAGAGCGTCCCTACGGTGAGTACAAGGAATGAATGTATAATGAAGAGCGTCCCTACGGTGATTACAAGGAATAAATGTATATTGAAGAGAGTTCCTACGGTGACCACAACGAATGAATGTATAGTAAAGAGCGTCCCTACGGTGACCACAAGGAATGAATGTATAGTGAAGAGCGTCCCTACGGTGACCACAAGGAATGAATGTATAGTGAAGAGCGTCCCTACGGTGACCACAAGGAGTGAATGTATAGTGAAGAGCGTCCCTACGGTGACCACAAGGAATGAATGTATAATGACGAGGGTTCCTACGGCCACTACAATGAATAAATGTATAGTGAAGAGCGTCCCTACGGCAACCACAAGGAATAAATGTATAGTGAAGAGCCTCCCCACGGTGACCAGAAAGAATAAATGTATAGTGAAGAGCGTCCCATGGTGCTTACAAGGAATTAATGTATAATGACGAAGGTCCCTACGGCCACTACAATGAATAAATGTATAGTGAAGAGCGTCCCTACGGTGACCACAAGGAATGAATGTATAGTAAAGAGCGTCCCTACGGTGACCACAAGGAATGAATTTATAGTAAAGAGCGTCCCTACGGTGACCACAAGGACTAATGTATAGTGAAGAGCGTCCCTACGGTGACCACAAGGAGTGAATGTATAGTGAAGAGCGTCCCTACGGTGACCACAAGGAATGAATGTATAGTGAAGAGCGTCCCTACGGCAACCACAAGGAATGAATGTATAGTGAAGAGCCTCCCCACGGTGACCAGAAAGAATAAAAATATAGTGAAGAGCGGCCCTATGGTGCTTACAAGGAATTAATGTATAATGACGAAGGTCCCTACGGCCACTACAATGAATAAATGTATAGTGAAGAGCGTGTCTACGGTGACCACAAGGAATGAATGTATAGTAAAGAGCGTCCATACGGTAAGCCACAAGGAATGAATTTATAGTAAAGAGCGTCCCTACGGTGACCACAAGGACTAATGTATAGTGAAGAGCGTCCCTACGGTGACCACAAGGAATGAATGTATAGTGAAGAGCGTCCCTACAGGGACCACAAGGAATGAATGTATAGTGAAGAGCGTCCCTACGGTGACCACTAGGAATGAATGTATAGTGAAGAGCGTCCCTACGGTGACCACAAGGAATGAATGTATAGTGAAGAGCGTCCCTACGGTGACCACAAGGAATGAATGTATAATGACGAGGGTTCCTACGGCCACTACAATGAATAAATGTATAGTGAAGAGCTTCCCTACGGTAACCACAAGGAATGAATGTATAGTGAAGAGCGTCCCCACGGTGACCACAAAGAATGAATGTATATTGAAGAGCGTCCCTACGGTGACCACAAGGAATGAATGAATAATGACGAAGGTCCCAACGGCCACTACAATGAATAAATGTATAGTGAAGAGCGTCCCTACGGTGACCACAAGGAATGAATGTATAGTGAAGAGCGTCCCTACGGTGACCACAAGGAATGAATGTATAGTGAAGAGCGTCCCTACGGTGACCACAAGGAATGAATGTATAGTGAAGAGCGTCCCTACGGTGACCACAAGGAATGAATGTATAATGACGAAGGTCCCTACGGCCACTACAATGAATAAATGTATAGTGAAGAGCGTCCCTACGGTGACCACAAGGAATCAATGTATAGTGAAGAGCGTCCCTACGGTGACAACCAGGAATTAATATAGGGAAGAGCGTCCCTACGGTAAACACAAGGAATGAATGTATAGTGAAGAGCGTCCCTACGGTGACCACAAGGAATGAATGTATAATGAAGAGCGTCCCTACGGTGACCATAAGGAAGGAATGTATTTTGAAGAGCGTCCCCACGGTGACCACAAAGAATGAATGTATAGTGAAGAGCGTCCCTACGGTGACCACAAGGAATGAATGTATAATGACGAGGGTTCCTACGGCCACTACAATGAATAAATGTATAGTGAAGTGCGTCCCTACGGTAACCACAAGGAATGAATGTATAGTGAAGAGCGTCCCTACGGTAACCACAAGGAATGAATGTATAGTGAAGAGCGTCCCTACGGTGACCACAAGGAATTAATATAGGGAAGAGCGTCCCTACGGTGACCACAAGGAATGAATGTATAATGAAGAGCGTCCCTACGGTGACCACAAGGAAGGAATGTATAGTGAAGAGCGTCCCTACGGTGACCACAGGGAATGGATGTATAGTAAAGAGCGTCCCTACGGTTACCACAATGAATAAATGTATAGTGAAGAGCGTCCCTACGGTGACCACAAGAAATGAAAGTATAGTGAAGAGCGTCCCTACGGTGACCACAAGGAATAAATATATAGTGAAGAGCGTCCCTACGGTGACTACAAGGAATGAATGTATAATGAAGAGCGTCCCTACGGTGATTACAAGGAATAAATGTATATTGAAGAGCGTTCCTACGGTGACCACAACGAATGAATGTATAGTAAAGAGCCTCCCTACGGTGACCACAAGGAATGAATGTATAGTGAAGAGCGTCCCTACGGTGACTATAAGGAATGAATGTATAGTGAAGAGCGTCCCTACGGTGACTACAAGGAGTGAATGTATAGTGAAGAGCGTCCCTACGGTGACCACAAGGAATGAATGTTATAGTGAAGAGCGTCCCTACGGTGACCACAGGGAATAAATATAGTGAAGAGCGTCCCTACGGTTACCACAATGAATAAATGTATAGTGAAGAGCGTCCCTACGGTGACCACAAGAAATGAAAGTATAGTGAAGAGCGTCCCTACGGTGACCACAAGGAATAAATATATAGTGAAGAGCGTCCCTACGGTGAGTACAAGGAATGAATGTATAATGAAGAGCGTCCCTACGGTGATTACAAGGAATAAATGTATATTGAAGAGAGTTCCTACGGTGACCACAACGAATGAATGTATAGTAAAGAGCGTCCCTACGGTGACCACAAGGAATGAATGTATAGTGAAGAGCGTCCCTACGGTGACCACAAGGAATGAATGTATAGTGAAGAGCGTCCCTACGGTGACCACAAGGAGTGAATGTATAGTGAAGAGCGTCCCTACGGTGACCACAAGGAATGAATGTATAATGACGAGGGTTCCTACGGCCACTACAATGAATAAATGTATAGTGAAGAGCGTCCCTACGGCAACCACAAGGAATAAATGTATAGTGAAGAGCCTCCCCACGGTGACCAGAAAGAATACATGTATAGTGAAGAGCGTCCCATGGTGCTTACAAGGAATTAATGTATAATGACGAAGGTCCCTACGGCCACTACAATGAATAAATGTATAGTGAAGAGCGTCCCTACGGTGACCACAAGGAATGAATGTATAGTAAAGAGCGTCCCTACGGTGACCACAAGGAATGAATTTATAGTAAAGAGCGTCCCTACGGTGACCACAAGGACTAATGTATAGTGAAGAGCGTCCCTACGGTGACCACAAGGAGTGAATGTATAGTGAAGAGCGTCCCTACGGTGACCACAAGGAATGAATGTATAGTGAAGAGCGTCCCTACGGCAACCACAAGGAATGAATGTATAGTGAAGAGCCTCCCCACGGTGACCAGAAAGAATAAAAATATAGTGAAGAGCGGCCCTATGGTGCTTACAAGGAATTAATGTATAATGACGAAGGTCCCTACGGCCACTACAATGAATAAATGTATAGTGAAGAGCGTGTCTACGGTGACCACAAGGAATGAATGTATAGTAAAGAGCGTCCATACGGTAAGCCACAAGGAATGAATTTATAGTAAAGAGCGTCCCTACGGTGACCACAAGGACTAATGTATAGTGAAGAGCGTCCCTACGGTGACCACAAGGAATGAATGTATAGTGAAGAGCGTCCCTACAGGGACCACAAGGAATGAATGTATAGTGAAGAGCGTCCCTACGGTGACCACTAGGAATGAATGTATAGTGAAGAGCGTCCCTACGGTGACCACAAGGAATGAATGTATAGTGAAGAGCGTCCCTACGGTGACCACAAGGAATGAATGTATAATGACGAGGGTTCCTACGGCCACTACAATGAATAAATGTATAGTGAAGAGCTTCCCTACGGTAACCACAAGGAATGAATGTATAGTGAAGAGCGTCCCCACGGTGACCACAAAGAATGAATGTATATTGAAGAGCGTCCCTACGGTGACCACAAGGAATGAATGAATAATGACGAAGGTCCCAACGGCCACTACAATGAATAAATGTATAGTGAAGAGCGTCCCTACGGTGACCACAAGGAATGAATGTATAGTGAAGAGCGTCCCTACGGTGACCACAAGGAATGAATGTATAGTGAAGAGCGTCCCTACGGTGACCACAAGGAATGAATGTATAGTGAAGAGCGTCCCTACGGTGACCACAAGGAATGAATGTATAATGACGAAGGTCCCTACGGCCACTACAATGAATAAATGTATAGTGAAGAGCGTCCCTACGGTGACCACAAGGAATCAATGTATAGTGAAGAGCGTCCCTACGGTGACAACCAGGAATTAATATAGGGAAGAGCGTCCCTACGGTAAACACAAGGAATGAATGTATAGTGAAGAGCGTCCCTACGGTGACCACAAGGAATGAATGTATAATGAAGAGCGTCCCTACGGTGACCATAAGGAAGGAATGTATTTTGAAGAGCGTCCCCACGGTGACCACAAAGAATGAATGTATAGTGAAGAGCGTCCCTACGGTGACCACAAGGAATGAATGTATAATGACGAGGGTTCCTACGGCCACTACAATGAATAAATGTATAGTGAAGTGCGTCCCTACGGTAACCACAAGGAATGAATGTATAGTGAAGAGCGTCCCTACGGTAACCACAAGGAATGAATGTATAGTGAAGAGCGTCCCTACGGTGACCACAAGGAATTAATATAGGGAAGAGCGTCCCTACGGTGACCACAAGGAATGAATGTATAATGAAGAGCGTCCCTACGGTGACCACAAGGAAGGAATGTATAGTGAAGAGCGTCCCTACGGTGACCACAGGGAATGGATGTATAGTAAAGAGCGTCCCTACGGTTACCACAATGAATAAATGTATAGTGAAGAGCGTCCCTACGGTGACCACAAGAAATGAAAGTATAGTGAAGAGCGTCCCTACGGTGACCACAAGGAATAAATATATAGTGAAGAGCGTCCCTACGGTGACTACAAGGAATGAATGTATAATGAAGAGCGTCCCTACGGTGATTACAAGGAATAAATGTATATTGAAGAGCGTTCCTACGGTGACCACAACGAATGAATGTATAGTAAAGAGCCTCCCTACGGTGACCACAAGGAATGAATGTATAGTGAAGAGCGTCCCTACGGTGACTATAAGGAATGAATGTATAGTGAAGAGCGTCCCTACGGTGACTACAAGGAGTGAATGTATAGTGAAGAGCGTCCCTACGGTGACCACAAGGAATGAATGTATAATGACGAGGGTTCCTACGGCCACTACAATGAATAAATGTATAGTGAAGAGCGTCCCTACGGCAACCACAAGGAATGAATGTATAGTGAAGAGCCTCCCCACGGTGACCAGAAAGAATAAAAATATAGTGAAGAGCGGCCCTATGGTGCTTACAAGGAATTAATGTATAATGACGAAGGTCCCTACGGCCACTACAATGAATAAATGTATAGTGAAGAGCGTGTCTACGGTGACCACAAGGAATGAATGTATAGTAAAGAGCGTCCATACGGTGACCACAAGGAATGAATTTATAGTAAAGAGCGTCCCTACGGTGACCACAAGGACTAATGTATAGTGAAGAGCGTCCCTACGGTGACCACAAGGAGTGAATGTATAGTGAAGAGCGTCCCTACGGTGACCACAAGGAATGAATGTATAGTGAAGAGCGTCCCTACAGGGACCACAAGGAATGAATGTATAGTGAAGAGCGTCCCTACGGTGACCACTAGGAATGAATGTATAGTGAAGAGCGTCCCTACGGTGACCACAAGGAATGAATGTATAATGACGAGGGTTCCTACGGCCACTACAATGAATAAATGTATCTTGAAGAGCTTCCCTACGGTAACTACAAGGAATGAATGTATAGTGAATAGCGTCCCCACGGTGACCACAAAGAATGAATGTATAGTGAAGAGCGTCCCTACGGTGACCACAAGGAATGAATGTATAATGACGAAGGTCCCTACGGCCACTACAATGAATAAATGTATAGTGAAGAGCGTCCCTACGGTGACCACAAGGAATCAATGTATAGTGAAGAGCGTCCCTACGGTGACCACCAGGAATTAATATAGGGAAGAGCGTCCCTACGGTAAACACAAGGAATGAATGTATAGTGAAGAGCGTCCCTACGGTGACCACAAGGAATGAATGTATAATGAAGAGCGTCCCTACGGTGACCATAAGGAAGGAATGTATTTTGAAGAGCGTCCCCACGGTGACCACAAAGAATGAATGTATAGTGAAGAGCGTCCCTACGGTGACCACAAGGAATGAATGTATAATGACGAGGGTTCCTACGGCCACTACAATGAATAAATGTATAGTGAAGAGCGTCCCTACGGTAACCACAAGGAATGAATGTATAGTGAAGAGCGTTTCTACGGTAACCACAAGGAATGAATGTATAGTGAAGAGCGTCCCTACGGTGACCACAAGGAATTAATATAGGGAAGAGCGTCCCTACGGTGACCACAAGGAATGAATGTATAATGAAGAGCGTCCCTACGGTGACCACAAGGAAGGAATGTATAGTGAAGAGCGTCCCTACGGTGACCACAGGGAATGGATGTATAGTAAAGAGCGTCCCTACGGTTACCACAATGAATAAATGTATAGTGAAGAGCGTCCCTACGGTGACCACAAGAAATGAAAGTATAGTGAAGAGCGTCCCTACGGTGACCACAAGGAATAAATATATAGTGAAGAGCGTCCCTACGGTGACTACAAGGAATGAATGTATAATGAAGAGCGTCCCTACGGTGATTACAAGGAATAAATGTATATTGAAGAGCGTTCCTACGGTGACCACAACGAATGAATGTATAGTAAAGAGCCTCCCTACGGTGACCACAAGGAATGAATGTATAGTGAAGAGCGTCCCTACGGTGACCATAAGGAATGAATGTATAGTGAAGAGCGTCCCTACGGTGACTACAAGGAGTGAATGTATAGTGAAGAGCGTCCCTACGGTGACCACAAGGAATGAATGTATAATTACGAGGGTTCCTACGGCCACTACAATGAATAAATGTATAGTGAAGAGCGTCCCCACGGCAACCACAAGGAATGAATGTATAGTGAAGAGCCTCCCCACGGTGACCAGAAAGAATAAAAATATAGTGAAGAGCGGCCCTATGGTGCTTACAAGGAATTAATGTATAATGACGAAGGTCCCTACGGCCACTACAATGAATAAATGTATAGTGAAGAGCGTGTCTACGGTGACCACAAGGAATGAATGTATAGTAAAGAGCGTCCATACGGTGACCACAAGGAATGAATTTATAGTAAAGAGCGTCCCTACGGTGACCACAAGGACTAATGTATAGTGAAGAGCGTCCCTACGGTGACCACAAGGAGTGAATGTATAGTGAAGAGCGTCCCTACGGTGACCACAAGGAATGAATGTATAGTGAAGAGCGTCCCTACAGGGACCACAAGGAATGAATGTATAGTGAAGAGCGTCCCTACGGTGACCACTAGGAATGAATGTATAGTGAAGAGCGTCCCTACGGTGACCACAAGGAATGAATGTATAATGACGAGGGTTCCTACGGCCACTACAATGAATAAATGTATAGTGAAGAGCTTCCCTACGGTAACCACAAGGAATGAATGTATAGTGAATAGCGTCCCCACGGTGACCACAAAGAATGAATGTATATTGAAGAGCGTCCCTACGGTGACCACAAGGAATGAATGAATAATGACGAAGGTCCCTACGGCCACTACAATGAATAAATGTATAGTGAAGAGCGTCCCTACGGTGACCACAAGGAATGAATGTATAGTGAAGAGCGTCCCTACGGTGACCACAAGGAATGAATGTATAGTGAAGAGCGTCCCTACGGTGACCACAAGGATTGAATGTATAATGACGAAGGTCCCTACGGCCACTACAATGAATAAATGTATAGTGAAGAGCGTCCCTACGGTGACCACAAGGAATCAATGTATAGCGAAGAGCGTCCCTACGGTGACCACCAGGAATTAATATAGGGAAGAGCGTCCCTACGGTGACCAGAAGGAATGAATGTATAGTGAAGAGCGTCCCTACGGTGACCACAAGGAATGAATGTATAATGAAGAGCGTCCCTACGGTTACCAAAAGGAATGAATGTATAATGAAGAGCGTCCCTACGGTGGCCACAAGGGAGGAATGTATAGTGAAGAGCGTCCCTACGGTGACCACAAGGAATAAATGTATATTGAAGAGCGTCCCTATGGTGACCACAAGGAATAAATGTATATTGAAGAGCGTCCCTACGGTGACCACAAGGAATGAATGTATAATGAAGAGCGTCCCTACGGTGACCACAAGGAATGAATATATAATGAAGAGCGTCCCTACGGTGACCACAAGGAATGAATGTATAATGAAGAGCGTCCCTACGGTTACTACAAGGAATGAATGTATAGTAAAGAGCATCCCTACGGTGACCACAAGGAATAAATGTATAGTGAAAAGCGTCCCTACGGTGACCACAATGAATAAATGTATAGTGAAGAGCGTCCCTACGGTGACCACAAAGAATGAATGTATAGTGAAGAGTGTCTCTACGGTGACGACAAGGAATAAATGTATAGTGAAGAGCGTCCCTACGGTGACCACAAGGAATGAATGTTTAATGAAGAGCATCCCTACGGTGACCACAAGGAATGAATGTATAGTGAAGAGCGTCCCTACGGTGACCACAATGAATGAATGCATAGTGAAGAGCGTCCCTACGGTGACCACAGGGAATGGATGTATAGTAAAGAGCGTCCCTACGGTTACCACAATGAATAAATGTATAGTGAAGAGCGTCCCTACGGTGACCACAAGGAATGAAGGTATAGTGAAGAGCGTCCCTACGGTGACCACAAGGAATGAATGTATAGTGAAGAGCGTCCCTACGGTGACCACAAGGAACGAATGTATAATGACGAGGGTTCCTACGGCCACTACAATGAATAAATGTATAGTGAAGAGCGTCCCTACGGCAACCACAAGGAATGAATGTATAGTGAAGAGCCTCCTCACGGTGACCAGAAAGAATAAATGTATAGTGAAGAGCGTCCTTATGGTGCTTACAAGGAATTAATGTATAATGACGAAGGTCCCTACATCCACTACAATGAATAAAATATAGTGAAGAGCGTCTCTACGGTGACCACAAGGAATGAATGTATAGTAAAGAGCGTCCCTACGGTGACCACAAGGAATGAATTTATAGTAAAGAGCGTCCCTACGGTGACCACAAGGACTAATGTATAGTGAAGAGCGTCCCTACGGTGACCACAAGGAGTGAATGTATAGTGAAGAGCGTCCCTACGGTGACCACAAGGAATGAATGTATAGTGAAGAGCGTCCCTACAGGGACCACAAGGAATGAATGTATAGTGAAGAGCGTCCCTACGGTGACCACTAGGAATGAATGTATAGTGAAGAGCGTCCCTACGGTGACCACAAGGAATGAATGTATAATGACGAGGGTTCCTACGGCCACTACAATGAATAAATGTATAGTGAAGAGCTTCCCTACGGTAACCACAAGGAATGAATGTATAGTGAATAGCGTCCCCACGGTGACCACAAAGAATGAATGTATATTGAAGAGCGTCCCTACGGTGACCACAAGGAATGAATGAATAATGACGAAGGTCCCTACGGCCACTACAATGAATAAATGTATAGTGAAGAGCGTCCCTACGGTGACCACAAGGAATGAATGTATAGTGAAGAGCGTCCCTACGGTGACCACAAGGAATGAATGTATAGTGAAGAGCGTCCCTACGGTGACCACAAGGATTGAATGTATAGTGAAGAGCGTCCCTACGGTGACCACAAGGGAGGAATGTATAGTGAAGAGCGTCCCTACGGTGACCACAAGGAATAAATGTATATTGAAGAGCGTCCCTACGGTGACCACAAGGAATAAATGTATATTGAAGAGCGTCCCTACGGTGACCACAAGGAATGAATGTATAATGAAGAGCGTCCCTACGGTGACCACAAGGAATGAATATATAATGAAGAGCGTCCCTACGGTGACCACAAGGAATGAATGTATAATGAAGAGCGTCCCTACGGTTACTACAAGGAATGAATGTATAGTAAAGAGCGTCCCTACGGTGACCACAAGGAATAAATGTATATTGAGGAGCGTCCCTACGGTGACCACAAGGAATAAATGTATAGTGAAGAGCGTCCCTACGGTGACCATAAGGAAGGAATGTATAGTGAAGAGCGTCCCCACGGTGACCACAAAGAATGAATGTATAGTGAAGAGCGTCCCTACGGTGACCACAAGCAATGAATGTATAATGACGAGGGTTCCTACGGCCACTACAATGAATAAATGTATAGTGAAGAGCGTCCCTACGGTAACCACAAGGAACTAATGTATAATGAAGAGCGTCCCTACAGGGACCACAAGGAATGAATGTATATTGAATAGCGTCCCTACGGTGACCACAAGGAATGAATGTATAGTGAAGAGCGTCCCTACGGTTACCAAAAGGAATGAATGTATAATGAAGAGCGTCCCTACGGTGACCACAAGGGAGGAATGTATAGTGAAGAGTGTCCCTACGGTGACCACAAGGAATAAATGTATATTGAAGAGCGTCCCTACGGTGACCACAAGGAATAAATGTACATTGAAGAGCGTCCCTACGGTGACCACAAGGAATGAATGTATAATGAAGAGCGTCCCTACGGTGACCACAAGGAATGAATATATAATGAAGAGCGTCCCTACGGTGACCACAAGGAATGAATGTATAATGAAGAGCGTCCCTACGGTTACTACAAGGAATGAATGTATAGTAAAGAGCGTCCCTACGGTGACCACAAGGAATAAATGTATAGTGAAGAGCGTCCCTACGGTGACCACAATGAATAAATGTATAGTGAAGAGCGTCCCTACGGTGACCACAAGGAATGAATGTATAGTGAAGAGTGTCTCCTCGGTGACCACAAGGAATAAATGTATAGTGAAGAGCGTCCCTACGGTGACCACAAGGAATGAATGTTTAATGAAGAGCATCCCTACGGTGACCACAAGGAATGAATGTATAGTGAAGAGCGTCCCTACGGTGACCACAATGAATTAATGCATAGTGAAGAGCGTCCCTACGGTGACCACAATGAATGCGATGATAATTTTCCTGTACAAGGCATTAGAATCCAAAAGCCCACCCCTGTGGTACCAAATGCCCACGGGTGCCACCGAATGCTCCACCTCTCCCGATACCCCTCCATCAATCGATGGTCATCCGTTGGAAGTCAATCCTAAGGTAAAAGATTGACCACTCGTTTAATTAGGTCTCTTTTGATGTCTGGTACCGACTTCTCAACGGCCCTAACTAATATTCCTAGAAGGTCTGGCCATTTTGGCCGCCGAGCAGTCCTGTGGTGATAAGCTGAGTGTGAGACGGCCCTCATACAGAAGCTTATGCCTACATGCGCTTTAAGCCCCGCCAGAACAATTTCACTCTCGGTGAATTCCGTCTGGCTAGGGATAGGTTCCGGTATATTTCGAAGCACGCCCGCCGCTCTTGGCAGGCATACGTGTCTTCACTTAACGGGAATGCCCCTCTAGCTGAGGTGTGGAGAAGAGTCAATTTAAGAATTAGGGTTAAGTTCTCGCTTACGTCCCCCCCACACTTCCGTGGCGGAATCTTTCGCGATTGCTTTTTCCGCATTCTCTAGCCGGAATGCTGCTCCGCCAGCATTCAATGCACGTCGTGATGTCGCGGAAGGCCGCCGACTGGACTTTACCTCGAGAGGTGGAGAACCCTTGAACGACAGGTTTACTCTGAGTGAGTTACGTTCCGCTCTTGTTTCGTGCGCGGACACCCCCCATGGTCCGGACGATGTCCCGTATGCCATGCTTCGACACCTGGGTGAACGAGGCCTTGCCTTTCTGTTAGATTTGTTCAACGGGATCTGGGTGGAGTGTCTCCTCCCAGATTCCTGGCGAATCGTCACTGTACTCGCCTTAAGCAAACCGGGGAGAGATCATTTTACTCCCACCGGTTTCCTCCCAATCTCTAACCTCTTGCGTGTGCAAGTTGATGGAGAAATTGGTAAATGTTAGATTAGATTTTTTTCTGGACAGCGGAGGCCATTTGTGTTCTGGGCAGTGCGGCTTCCGCAAGTTGCATTCCACGTCGGATGCTCTGCTCCGACTGGAAAAGTCCGTTTGCGAAGCCTTCCTTCGTAGACAGCACTACACCACGGGTGTTTTTCGATCTGGAGAAGGCCTATGATACCCCTGGGCGATATGGTATCATGGGGACTTTTCATACGATGTGGTCGAGGGGACGCCTCCCAATCTTCATATTTGAATTTTTGTGGGATCGTAGATTGCGCGTACGGGTGAAGGGAGCCCTCTCCGGCCTAATAGAGCAGGAAGAGTGTGTCTTCAGTGTCACACTCTTTGCTCTGAGCATCAACAGCATCACCTCGTTGTTCCCGGAAGATGTTCTTGATGCGCTCTACGTGGACTACCTTTCGATCTCTTTTGGCGCAGCCCAGATGCTAACCCTGCAGCGTCGACTTCAACAGGCATTGAATCGCATCTCTCGCCATGGCGAAACGCACAAGTTAAGGTTTTCCTTGACCAAAAATAAGGTGCTGCACTTCTACCGCGATCCACGGTTCCACCCCTACCCGGGCTTGTTCTTAAACGAGGTTCGCCGGAAATTGGTAGATTCGTACCGTTTCCTTGGTCTTATTTCTGACCGGTGCCTTACCGGTGAGGCTCATATTCGCAACCTTATGGTCTCTTGTATCCGCGCCATGGACATTATTCGTTTCATGACGTTTAGCTTCTGGGTTGCTTATAGTGCGGCCTACTTGCTTTTCTATCGATTCTTTGTTCGTTCGTTCGTAGCTTGACTACAGAAGTCCAACAGCGCTGTTGACCCCCTTAACATGGGGCCGCCCGCGCCCCTTGTGAGTCTGTCCTGATGGACTAGGTTAGAGTGGAGGGAGGCTGTTGCATGCTGTGGCCCATGCAATATCATTCCTGGCAGCCGTGCTGACGGCACTCAGCGCCCCAGCTTAGCCTCTTCTCCTTCTTTATGACCCCCCCGAGGCGATTTGTCTTCGTAGCCGCCGTGCTGACGGCACTCAGCGCCCATTCAGGCCCCAGCTTACCCTCTTCTCCCTCTATTGCTCTCTTCCACTGCCCTTTATTTCCCCCTCTTCCTTCACCTATCTAGTGGACCTTATCGATACCCGACCTCGGCTCGTTCATTGGATTGATTCCGAATTGTTCTTTCATGAAGGTGAAAGAAGCTGGGCATCTCCACCTCCTTCGTCTACCGAATGCCCAAGGAGAAACCCATCGTTGGCCCCTTTTCTCCGTGCGTAGGAGAACTCGGGCAGCCTCTTAGGGTTATAAAGATGGTGTGGTGGATCTGTATCCATTCTCCAAGAGGACATACCGGACGTAACTGATTGTATAGTTGCAGTAATGCCGGGCCCTTGTAGGCCTCCATGGTGGGGAGCCCCGAGGGAGAATGCGAAGTTTTTTTCTTTTTGCAATGGCTAGCCATAAACCAAAAACCTCCCCTACTCGTAAGGGTTCTCGTGCCAAACGTTCCTTAGCTCCCCTTTCAGCCTTCCTTCACTCGTTGGACTCCTATTCCATCAGACGCTATTGAAAGAATCCTCAACATCGACCAGTGAAGTTTCATCGACCCGGCCCCGAGACCCAAAGCCTAGTGGTAAGAGGAAGGATTCCTCACCTGGCTCATCGACCACCAATAAACGGGCAGCCTCTGTAGCTGACTTTGCCGAACCCCGAGAATTTTCAATGGACTCCTCCCCTATGGCTAAACATTCTATGCCCTTAAGTCCGTCCCGCCCTTCACAGGACTTAGGCCCCATCCTGATCCAAACGATGGCAGATATACACCTAGCTCCACACACCTCGCTCAGATCACCTGTTCGTTCCGCTCACCCTTCAACCCAAGATCCGATGGAAGCAGTTGATACTCCATTATCACCAATCGCGGCGGTTGGACCAACTCCTCAGACACCGAAAATGCCCTCGACCCATGAATCCGGATCTACCGTCCGAAAATCCCTTCTTGATCTTCCTTTTCCGCCAGGTTGTGAGCCCGAATTACAATCAAGTGCCTCGGTCGGTTCTCGAAAGCCTAGGAAAAAAAAACGTTACTGCTCTATCTAGGATCTCTCTCCCCCTTCCCTGAAAAAGCAGGCTCCTCAAAATCAGCTCTCCGTCTCCCAAGCTCTTTGGGACGAACCTCAAATGCAACATCGGCCTCAAAAGAGAAAAAGATATCCACAGTGGTATCTAATCGTCACGCATAGTATCTTCCATTTTACAATGGAATTGTCAAGGCGTTCTTCCAAAGTGGGAAGAAGTCAAAATTCTTTTGACGACTATCCACCCCGCTGTTATTTGTCTTCAGGAGAATAAACGGGTATACGGCCCTTTCCGCCGGTACCCGGCTTTCTCACTTTCAACTCTATTGCTCCTGCTGGGAGCCCCTCTCATGGGGGTGTGTCAATCATGGTATCTTCATCCCACCATGTTTCTCCCATCTCCCTACATACTCCCCTCCAAGCTGTTGCTGTGAGGGTTTTTCTTACTAAGCTTTTTACTGTTTGCTCTATTTACCTACCCCCTTGTTTATCATTGTCAAGATCCGACCTTATAGAACTTATAGACCAGTTTCCCTCCCCATTCTTATTACTAGGAGATTTTAACGCCCGTCACCCATACTGGGGTGACATCACTCGAAATGCCAAGTGCATTGTTTTAGAGTCCCAGTTATTATCTGACCTTCTTTGTGTTTTAAACACGCGATTTTACCTCTTATCATGTCCGGACGGACTCTTTTAGCTGTGATGACCTGTCTCTTTGTTCCCGTGATTGCTTCACTAAATTTCGATGGTCAATTCTTGACGATCTTCATGGGAGTTACCACTTCCCTATTGTCTTGTCGGCCCTTCAAGTTAGCCTTCATACAACCATGCCCCTTAAGTGGGACTTAGGTCATGCAGATTGGGAAGGTTTTCAAGAAGCGTCCTTCAAAAATGCATCCTTGGGGACCTTCAATGGAGTGGACGCGGCAGTAGAATACTTTACATCGACTATCTACAATGCAGCAACACAGACCATCCCACGGAGGCGACCTGTCACGGGCCGCTGAACCGTCCCCTGGTGGACCTCGACGTGTGCAAAAGCTATCAAAAATTACAAGTTAGCCCATGCCCGATTACGAAAGAACCCAACTTTGTGCAACAAGGTCGACCGAAACCGAGCTCGTGCACTTCGCCAAAGAACCCTTCGTCAGGCTCGCCGAAATTCATGGCGCCGTTACGTTTCATCGATTTCCTTTATGACACCTACTGCTAAGATCTGGAAGAGGATTAATAAGATCAGGGGCCGTTATGCTAATCATCATACCCCCACACTCAACTTAGACGGTTCCTTGGAGAATGACGGCGATCAGCAATGCTTTTGCTGACCATTTCCGCGCCGTCAGCAGTGTCAGCCGTTACGATAAGGCTTTTCAATCTTACAAATCAAAGGAAGAATCTTATTCTCTCAACTTCACAACAAAATCTAACCTTCCGTATAACGCTCTATTCAGCATCCATGAGCTGCAAAGCGCTTTGTCCCTTTGCAGATCTACTTCTCCTGGCCTTGATGAGATCCATTTCGATATGATTCGGCGCCTACATCCACATTCTACTCTCTTCCTGCTTGATTTGTACAACCTTATATGGGTGAAGGGTTTTTACCCATCATCATGGCGCATTGGGATTATCCTTTCCTTTGTCAAACCGGGCAGGGACGGGTTGGATGCAGATCACTACCGCCCTATAGCTCTCACTAGCTGTTTGAGTAAGTTGCTGGAAAAAATGATATTGTAGCGCCTAAACTGGTTCCTAGAAACCAATCACCTTCTCTCTCCATTTCAATGTGGCTTACGCAAAGTTCATAGTACCCTTGACCTACTAGTACGTTTCCAAGGATCGGTCCGGAAAGCTTTCTCATTAAAGCACCGAGTCCTGGCCATATTTTTCGATATTGAGAAAGCCTACGACACAACATGGAGATACGGCATCTTGAAGCATTTATACGTCTGGGGGATGAGAGGCCTTTTACCCTTATTTAGTTAAAGTTTTTTAGCATCTCGATCCTTCAAGGTACGTGTTGAAGACTCATACTCTGACCTGCAACCCCAAGAGGAGGGAGTCCCTCAGGGCAGTGTTTTAAGTGTCTTATGTTTTATAATTGCCATCAATGATATTATTTCGTCTCTCCCAGAAGGTGTATCGGCAACTCTGTTTGTCGATGATTTAGCACAATAGTGTTCCTCACCGCGCCTTCCATCAGCAGTGCGTCGGCTACAACTGGCGGTCAATGCTGTATCCAAAAGAGCACACCTTAAGGGGTTCCGCTTTTCCACGAACAAAACCAAAGCAATGTATTTCCACTGAGGCAGAGGGGTTCTTGTTCCGCCATCTATCTCCATACAAGGAGAAGATATAGAGTTTGTCTGCGAGTTTCGGTTCCTTGGCGTAACTCTCGATCGAAAGTTATCCTGATTACCACACCTACGCCGACTTCGAACAGGCTGTCTGCGGGCTCTAGACATTTTGAAAGTCCTCTCACACACATCGTGGGGCAGTGACCGACAAACATTGTGGACATTATACACAGCCCTCGTCCAATCCAAATTGGATTATGGCTGTCAAATTTACTCATCGGCTTTCCCTTTAGCCCTTAAAATGCTGAACCCCATTCGAAACCTCGGAGTTTGCCTTTCTAGTGGAGCCTTCTATACTTCTCCTGTCAATAGCCTTTACTGCGAGAGTGGGGTACTCCCTTTGCCCTACCATAGACTTCAAATCTGCATGCGATACCTCTGCCGAGTACAGCAAGCCCCTGTATCAGAGGTCTACAGATGCCTGTATGCTGCCGAATCAACGGCGGCATATGATAAGTTGCCATCTTTACCCCGACCTTTGCTCCATCGCATAGGAGATCGTCTGTCGAACCTGGGAGCTCCAAGGGTCCTTACTCTTCCATACTTACTGACCCCTAGGTGGCGTGCTCCTCTCCCCACAGTATGTACGAACATGTGGAGCCTGGAAAAGTCCTCCATGGACCCTGGCATCATTAAAAGCCTGTTCTTAGAGCATTCGATCTCCCACAAACAATGCTGCCCACTATACACGTATGGCTCTAAGTTGGACGGTGGTGTGGGCGCCGCAGCCATCTACCCAGGAGGAGAATTCCTAACTCTATCTTTGCCGCCAGTAGCATCCATTTTTACCGCTGAACTTTCAGCAATCCTTTTAGCCTTTAGACTTATCCAAATTTTACCTTTTAGTGATTTTGTCATTTTTTCCGACTCAAGGAGTGTCTTACAGTCAATTAGATCTTTTAATGCGTCCCATTCCCTGGTCACAGAAATTTGCAACTGGCTGATCCAAAATGCATCCCGATATAGAATTATTTTTTGCTGGGTCCCTGGGCATGTGGGGGTCCTGGGCAACGAGAGGGCTGATCGGCTGGCCCGCTCAGCACATTCTGTGTCCCCAAAGAACTCGGCTCTGCCTTTTAGGGACTACTTTCCTCCAATAAGAGAGTATATTTTTCAACTGTGGCACGAGACACACGAGACTTACTCACGGCCATCTTGTTTCGGGTGATGCTCATATCAGCCCTTGCTGTCGTTTTTGCGGTGGGGACCAATCGGTTGCCCACCTTTTATTGGATTGTAGCCATTTCGCCATTCTCCGGTTGTCCTGCTTCCCGACCCTTTTAACTATTCCTCAACACACCCGTCTTTGATTCATATTGGCGGAGGAATCTTTTAACCCGTCGATTTTTAAATTTTTGTCACAAAGTGGTCTCCACCTTTTATAGATGATATCTCTCGTTTCACCCTAGCGGCCATATAGAATCCACTTGGATTGGGCAGCAACCCACTGGTAACTTACCTTAAACCCTTAAACCTCGGCTGCCCTTTGTCACCCGAAAATTGCAACAGGCCATTAATATCATTGCCAAGAATGCCACCGCAAAAGGCTTCCGACTTTCATCCTCAAAAACAAAGGCAGTTCACTTCTACAATTTTAGGCTAGTTGAGTGTGAACAGCTAACCCTATTTCTATATGACCCCCATCTCATTTGAGCCCCACTTTAAATTTCTAGGGGTTATCTTTGACTCAAAGCTCTCTTAAGTCCCCCATATAACTGCTTTGAAAAGATCCTGCTTGAAGAGAATGGACATTCTAAAACTCTTATCACATGTTTCGTGGGGAATTGACTGCCGTACCCTGTGGCTATCCTATACAGCCTCGATCCAGTCTTAGCTGGACTACGGGTAACAGGTGTACTCTTCAGCATCACCCTCATACCTGGATAAAATCAATTCCATTAGATACCCGGGCGTACGTTTAGCTTTGGGAGCATTCAAGTCGTCCCCAATACCTAGTCTTTATACAGAGAGTGGGATTCTCCCACTACCCTTTCACCGCCTTAACCTTAACCTGCAGTACCTCTTCAGACTGCACCAACTTTCCCAATCATCTGTATATGAGTGCACCTACGATATTCACTTGCTAGCCTCAGAGGACAGGTTCACTTCACTGACTCGCCCATTTGCCCTGCGCATGACTGAAGAGACGGGTCAACTGAGGGAACTATCAGTAATCCCATATCAGATCCCAAAAGTACCCCCATGGCTATTACCACCAGTGTGGGTCTGCAAGGCGTTGGCAGAGGAACCAAGGACCAAGTTCCTACCTTCCGTTCTACGATGCCTATTACACGAACATACTGTGCGCCACAAACCAAGCACCTTTATATACACAGACGGATCGAAATCCCCTGACGGGGTAGGAGCCTCTGCTACCCTCCCCTTCCATAATGTGTATGTGTGCCTGCCTAGTGCAGCCTCTATCTTCACGGCTGAGCTTGTCGCGATACTACCTGCACTGTATACCATCGCTTCTTCACCCTCAGGATCATATACGATATTCTCCGATTCACTCAGCTCTTTAGAAGCCTTAGCCAATTCATTCCCAGATCACCCATTGGTTTCAAAGATACAGAAGTGGCTTTTTTTTATGTCCTCGCTCCACAAAATCTTATTTTGCTGGGTACTTTGCCACATAGGTATAAAAGGGAATGAGAGAGCAGACACTGAGGCCAAGATAGCCGCATCTCTAGGGACCACCACCCCCTGCCCCTCTTCCTTTCCGAGATACTGTGCCACATATCCATGAATATGTGGCCAACCAGTGGCAGAGGACATGGGATGAATTCCCCCCAACCAAACTGCATACCATCAAACAGTCAGTTCGCCCTTGGCCACCCACTACTAGAACCCGGACTCAGGATGATATCCTATGCCGGCTGAGAATTGGGCATTGTCGCCTAACACATGGCTTTCTAATGGAAAGCCATCAACCGCCTCCAGTGTGCACTCCCTGTGGAGTACCAATGTCCGTACTCCTCCTATTCACCGAATGCACACGCTTCCAAACCCTAAGGCAAAGGGCTTCTCCCTTTTATTTGCCAAGGGGTGCGTCCTCAGCAGGCTCTGAGAACTATCCTTTCTGAGCACCAGAACAACTTTAATAGGAACAAAGGGATAAAATTTTGATCAGAAACGAATCTACTAAAGGTAATTTAGTATTTTATCATTTTTAGAATGAGATAGACATGTCTTATTACTTTATTTTGATTTTACTATATTTTAGAGACATTTATTTTTCTATGATTTTACTCCCTTTTATTTTCTACGGTTTTACTCGCTTTTATTCGAGATTTGTAACCATAGTCTATGTTTTTTAACGAATATTTGACATTTTAACGAACCCTTTTTGAAAATGGCTGCGAGTTTGTCCATTTGGGCCTACGCAGCATTTGCCTTTTATGTGCCATTCATTCATTCATCACGTCCTCCATTGGGATCCTTTTGGTCAATGGGGGGCAAGTAGCACTCGCTCTGCGCCGTCCCCTATTCGCCTGTACGCGAGAGCCCGGCGCCTACCGAGGTCGCCAACAGCTCTCAATGCATTCGCGGCTGATCTCGACGGTGCATATGCCGCCGAGAGAAGCCAGTCATATCTCAGGTACTTTTGGTTTACGGCTAGGAAACTCTTTTGAAAGCTCGGCGTAGCTTTCGGGCCACTGGTTTTGCCCAGGGCGCCGGCCTTGAGGGTACCACCTTTGATATTTGTGGCCACGCCTCTGTTGCAAAGATTCTACAGCGACGAGAGTACTGCGTTCGGCCTTTTTCGAGCACTCTTCCTTTCACGTTAGAACTCTGCATTTGAATACCGATGGCTCTAAGGCCAAAGAGTGGGTCGATTTTCACTCCGTTTCTCCTCTGTTTGAAGTCAGTGGGGTTTTACCAGGCGCTGCGTCTGTCTTCACGGCCGACCTGGTTGCAATAGACCGCTCAGTAAGGAAGAGAACACGTCCTGCCCGGTTCAGAGACTGGATTGTGATCCATAGCGACCCGAGTACTCTCGGGGCATTGGAATCTCCGCAAACCCTCTTATCTGTGAGATTATCTTCTGCTGGGTTCCTGGACTTATGAGAAATACGGGAAATGATTGCGCCGAAAAGGCGCCAAACTCACCAAAGATTGCTCCACTTGAACAGCGTTATGTTCATCTTCACACTTATTACATGGTAGGAATCGGGGATGCCTGCTTGGCAAAGAAGATAGGATACAGCCGAGGGGAACTTACAAATGCGTGTCATTCCGCTGGGATTGTTCCAATGGACTTAGCCCCCAATGTCGCGACGGATTCAGGTTGCTTTCTGTCCTCTCCGAATTGGACACACTTGCGAGTCTTTCTCCGACGCAGGAGCGGGTTTACTCTTGTTTCTATTTTTCTTACTTTTTTTATTTTATTTGTTGTTTTTATAGCTAGTTTCATAGTCTTTGTTACTAGTTTTTATCTTAGTGCTTTCAAAGTTTAAAAAAAATACCACGAATGTTCCCAATTCGAAGACGACAGAAAGGGATCTCACTATCTGGATGCATTGATAGATTTGTCCAAGGAACAGTTTGCGTTCGATGGAACGCAACTTTATGTTCCCAGAGGCCGTTGACTATCTTATTTGTCAGGCAGCTCAAAGGACCAACTTGACTCGTGCCATGTAGTCATTGTGGGGAAGAGAAAAATGCTGGTCTGGTTGCTCAACCAACGAGTGCCTTTTAACGCCGTCATTGGCAATCCCCACCTGTCCAGGAAACCAAGAGTAGATAATATAGAAATCCAGCTTAGTCACTGCAACCGTGGCATCAACGATACTTCAATCCATGGCGTGCTTAGATTAATACAATCTTAAGCGATCACTCAGTGATCACTTTTAGTCGCTACATGTCATGCTAGGGTAACCGAACCGAACACAAGGCGTTATTTCGTCTGTGAGCGGTGTATTGCAAACAACTCCCCGTGAAAATTGATACAGCGCCTGGTAGAAACTCTCTGACCTTAAGTAGAAGGGATTGGGCTGGAAGCCGACCCCTTGTCCACATAAATTGAGACTAATCAAACATAACACGAAGTATGCTCCGTAAACGTCATTTGCAATACTCCTGTCGCTATGGAATCTTTTGGAGCAGAGGTTTGGTGAGAAATAGTAAATGGAGGTAGCAGCAATGATGGTGTTCTGGGCAGAACTAAATACGATTCAATCCATGATGGAGGAGTTGACATTCTAGTGTTGAAATCTTGGCCTCACTAAAATAAATCGAAAGGTTTTATACGGAGAGCGTAGCGACATTTTCCGGCAGCACTCAGGTGATACCTTTGACGCTTAGAGCAAAGTTATAGCTGTCCTCCAAATACGAAGACGACTCAATCTTCCCTCGATGAAAATGGAGATGAATTTATGGATATGATGAGTGTGTAGAGGGGATGATTGAATGAAAGAAAGTTAGGGAAATGAGTGAAAGAGGGAGATAAGAGATGAGAAAAAGATAAAGATGAAAGAGGAGTGAAGCCATGCTGAGGCAGTAAGTGGATTAATGTGGAGAAAGGCTTGCGCTGGGCCTATCCCCCGTCCGTTACATTGATAACACTTCCTGTCCCTCCTGTTTGGGGCCGAAGAGGACTCCTCGTACACCTGCACTGAATCAACGATCTTGGAGAAATTCAAATATAAAAATTGGGAGGCAACCCCTTGCCCACATAGTGTGGTTGGTCTCTAATACCGTAGCACCATTATAGAACTTCTCTAGAGAAGAAAACAGTATAGTGTAGTGATGTCTGTTAAAGAAGGCCTCGCGGAAGGCATTTCCCACCCGAAGCAGAGCATCCAACGTGAAGTAGAATTTGCGAAATCCCCACTCTGCAGAAGACAAGTGACCTCCACTCACTTGGAAAAAGGCTATTCTATCATTTACCCAAATCTCTACCAATCTGCGCACGCAGGAAACGAGAGAATTATGGTGAATACCATCCGAGGTAAAGTGATCCCTTCCCGATTTTGAAAAGCGAGAAACTTAACCATTCGCAAGTAGTTTGGTGGTTATCCTCTGTCCCCAACTTGCTGCAGAAATATATAAAAAAGTCCGACCTCGCTTAAATAAGGTTTTGAAGCGTGTCATGGAGGATATCATAGGCCCAGGGGGTGTCCTCACATGAAGCGAAAGCAGAACGGAACTCACTAACTTTAACATTTCGTCGGATGGTTCTGTGTCACTGGATGTCAAGTCTATTCGGCGGCCTTAAACGGCCCCACATCGTCCCTCCAAGTCTGGCGAAGCAGCATCCCGGCTAGAGAAGGGGGAGAAAGCGGTCACAAAAGTCTGGCGAGGACGCGGGTTCAGATCCTAGACAACGGGAGGTTGGACATTGCAAGAACTCGCTCGGAATCATTTTGAAGAGATAGAGAGCACTAAATTCCTCATGGAGCACTACTGGGGTCGGGAGGCCCTCTGGCCTTCCCCGGTAATCCCCTTTTCCCCATGCCCCTCGATGTGGGGGGGGGGGCAAATTTAGCCTCTGAAATCTGTCCATTTTTATCTGCTTCCGCAAGTCTGAACTCAGATTCTCGCACGGAGGACCGCTCGGGCCTCTTTGACAAAGCCTCAAATTTACTCAGACCCTGAATCCCTTCGCCCCCTTCAAATGTTTACGTCAAAGAGGTGCCTTCCCTATTAGGCGTGGGAGGGGGATAGTTCGTGCTAATTCAGCTAACAGATGTATGGTATAAATAGGGTAAATAAGGGTTGAGGGTTATTATTAGATGCGGGAAATCTCAAGAGCAAAGAATAAATAAGAACAAAAATGTCAGGTGACCAACAGTCGCGTGAGCTCACTTATACTGTTTTTTACCTTAAGACATTCAAAACTTTCAATAATTCACGGACTAACCTTGGGAGGACCTTGGAAATTATATCATTCGAACGAGAATATAAGAGAACATAAGGGTTTCAAATTTCGTTAGAATCGGCCGAATAGTTAGAATGTCATTACCAATCTTATGATGTTATTAAGAAAACAAATAATCTCGGGGAGAAACTTGGGTGGTGTTAGTGATGTAGAGGTGGTGGTGATGGTGTAAGTGGTAGT
This sequence comes from Ceratothoa steindachneri, assembly GCA_963969495.1. Classification (NCBI taxonomy): domain Eukaryota; kingdom Metazoa; phylum Arthropoda; class Malacostraca; order Isopoda; family Cymothoidae; genus Ceratothoa; species Ceratothoa steindachneri. Next base: position 15,488,539 of record OZ018331.1, on the reverse strand, counting down.
GGTATAGGCGATTTAGGTGGTGGTGTAGGTGATAGGGATGAATGTGTAGGTAGGGTGGTGTAGGTGATATAGGCGTAGGTGCTTTAAGTGGTGGATGTGTAGGCGGTGGTGGTGTTGAAAGTAGTGGTGGAGGTGGATTAAGCGGTAGTTGTGTAGGTGGTGATAGTGTAGAGGATGTAGGCCTAGGTGAGGTAGGTGGTGGTGGGTTAAGTAGTGGATGTGTAGATGGTGGGGTTCTAGGTAATGGTGGTGTAAGTGGGAGTGGTGAAGCAAGTGGTAGTTTAGGGGGTGGCGGTTTAGGATGTAGTGGTTTAGGTAGTGTCGTACGTGGTTTTGTTGTAGGTGGGATAGGGGTGGTGGTGGTGTTTTTATAGATGGTGGTAGCGATTTAGGTGGTGGTGGTGTAGGTGGTAGTATGATAGGTGGTTGGGGTTTGAATAGTGGGGGGCAGTGATGTAGGTGGTGGTGGTGTAGGATATAATGCTCTAGGTGTTGGTGGTTTAGCTAGTAGGTGTGTAGGTGGTGGTGATGTACGTCATAGGTGATGATAGTGTAAGTGGTGGTGGTGTAGGGGATAATGCTCTAGATGTACGTAGTTTAGCTGGGGAGTTTGTAGGTGGTAATTGTGTAGGTGATGGTGTTGTGGGTGTAGGTGGTATGGTGTAACTTGTGTTCTATGTTGTGGTGGTGGTCAGGTAGGGAGTTGTGTTATTTGTATAGGTTTAGTGGTGTAGATGGCGTAGATGGTTTAGTTGGGGGTGGTGTAGGTTAAATTGCTGAAGGTGTAGTTGTTTAGGTGAGGGTTGTATGTGTTATAGGCGTGGTAGTGTAGGTGTTATAGGTGTGGTGGTGTAGGTCGTGATGCTGTAGATGTGGTGTAGGTAGGTGATTTGTTGGTGCTGGTGGTGTTGGTGAAGGCAGTGTTAGTGTAGATGATAGTGCTGAAGGTGAACCTGGTTTATGTGGTGGTTGTGTAGGTGATGGCAGTGTAGATTATGAAGGCGTAGATGGTGCAGTTTGTGGTGGGAGTGGTGCACGTATTGGTGTTGTATGTTGTAGCTTTTCGGATTGTAGGTAGTGGTGATGAAGGTGTTGGTGGTGTAATTAAGGGTGCTTAGGCGGTAGTGGTGTAGGAGGAGGTTTAAGTATTGGGGTTATAGGTATTAGTGCTCTTGGTGTTGATGGTGCAGGTGATGAAGGTGGTGTAATTAGGAGTGTTTAGGCGGTTTAAGTATTAGTGCTCTAGGTGTTGATGATTTAGTTAGTGGTGGGATTTGGGGTGATGTAGGCTCTAGTAGTGCAAAGGAGGGTGTTGTAAGGGTTGTGTTGTAGGTAATGGTGAAGTAGGGTTATTAAGTAGGTGATATTGGTGTAGGTAATGTAGGCGTGGGTGGTCTAGGTGGTGGAGGTGCAATAAGTGATTTACATAATCATAGGTTATGTAGGTGTAGGTGGTTTCGGTGGTGGTGATGTAGGTGGTGTAAGTTGTGCTGGTGTAGGTGTATGCGGCTTAGGTTGTGATGGTGTAAGTGGTGTAGATGTATTTGGCTTAGGTGGTGTAGGTGATTTAGGTAGTAATGGTATAGGTGGTGTATGATGTCGTCGTGTAGATACGGGCGGTGTAGGTGATTTAAGTGGTACTGTAGTGATAATGGTGTAGGTCGTTTACGTCGTTATTGTGTAGGTGGAGGTTGTGTAGGCGATGTAGGCGTGGTGTTTAAGGTGACGCAGGTGGTGGTGGTCTAGTTGATTTAGGGGGTGCTGTAAGTGATAGTGGTGTAGGTTTAGGTCGTTTACGTGGTCGTTGTATAGGTGCTGATTGATGTAAGCCTGGTGTTTTAAGTGGTGCAGGTGGTTGTGGTCTGGGTGGGGGTGTTGTAGGTCAGGGTGGTGTAGCTGGCGGTTGGGTACGGAGTCGTATAGGTGTGGTAGGTTGCGGTTATGTAGGTGTTGGTAGTGAAGTTGATGGTGGTGTTGTAGGTGATGTAGGCGTATTTATAGCAGTTGATGGTGGTGGGGTAGGTTCTGTTGGTGTAGGTGTTATAGTTAGTGATCGCCTAGCTCGTAGTGGTGGTGGTGGTGATACTGCTGTAGGTGAAGTTGGTTTAGGTAGTAGTTGGGTTGGTGGTTGTGTTGTAGGTTATCTAGGCACAGGTATTGCAGGTGGTAAAACTGCTGTAGGTGTAGGTGATTCAGGTAGTAGTTGGGTTGGTGGCTGTGGTGTAGGTGTTGCAGGTGGTGTTGTAGGTAGTGGTGTTGAACGTGTTGGTATTATAGGTGGTTGAGGTGTAGGTGTGGTTCGAGTAAGTGGTGGTGGTGGTGATGTAGGTTATTCAGGTGGTGGTGTATCTAATAGTGCTGTAGGTGGTGGGATTGTAGGTAATGTAGTCGTAGGTCATGCAAGGGGGTAGGTAGTGGTGTAGGTGATGGTATTGTAGATGGTATTAGTGTATAGTGTTGGTGGTGTAGGTAGTGATAGTGCAGACGGTGGTATTGTAGGCGATGTAGATGAAGGTGTTGTCGGTGGGGCAGTTGGTGGTGGTGTAGGTGGGAGTGGGGTATGTAGTTGTGGTGTAGGTGATGTTGGTGAATGCGTTGCTATTGTAATTAGTGATGGTCTAGCTGGTCGTGGTAATAGTACTGTAGGAGTAAGAGGGGGCTGTGGTAGTGTATGTGTTTTAGGTGTTAGTGTGTAGGTGTTGGGTTTTGAATGTGTGGTGCTGGTGCTTATTAGGCTGGTGCTTCTGGTGTAGGTGGTCTTGGTGAAGGTCGTAGTGGGGAAGAATGTTCTATTTTAGGCGGTGTACTTGGTGTTGGTGTAGGTGATGTAGGCGTGGGTGGCTTAAGTGGTGCAGTTGGTGGTTGTGTAGAGTGTGGTAGGGTAGGTAGTGGTGGTGTAGGTTCTTAAGGTGATAGTGCCGTAGACGTAGGTGGTTTAGGTGGTGGTTGTGTAGGTGGTCTTGGTGTAGGCGATGTTTTTGCAGATGTTGTAATTGGTGTTTGCATAGATGGTGGTGGTGTAGGTGATGTTGTAGGCGGAGGTGGTTGTGGTGTAGGCCGTGGTACTGGTGTAGGTGGTGGTGGTGTAGGAGGTGATGGTGGTGTTGAAGGTGGTGGTAGTATATGAGCTGATGTTGGTGCAGGTGGTGGTGGTGGTGGTATAGGTATGGGTGGGGTAGGTGATGAAGGCGTAGGTGAGGGTGATGTATGTGTTATTTCTGTAGTTGGTAGTGCTGTAGGTGTATGTGGTGGTGTGTAGGTTTTGTGCAGTATGCAGTGGAGGGGGGATAGTGGTGGTGTAGATGGTGATAGTGTATGTGGTAGGGGTCTAGCGGCGGTGTAGGTGATGTATGTGCTAGTGAGGTAGGTGTTGGTGTATGTGGTAGTGGTGTAGGTGCTGGGTGTGTATGTAGTGGAAGGGTAGATAGTGGTAGTGTAGGTGGTGGTGGTGTAGGGCTGGTAGTCTAGATTGTGGTGGTGTAGGGTTCTAGGTAGGGTGGTAGGGGTGTACGTGGTGTAGGTGGTGGTGGTGTAAGTTGTGTATGTGATGATTCGAAAGAGAATGTAAAACAATATAAGGGTGTCAAATATCGTTAGAATCTGTCGAATAGTTACAAAACCCAAACCAAAAAAAGGCAAAACAGGGAACGACCGACATAGTCAAATGTAGAGTCGCAGGCGACTAAAAATTGCTAAATTATGAATGGAATAAAGGATTGGTCTCCTCTCTCGCCTGACTACCCATTGAAGGTACGAGGGGTTTTTTTGAGGTTGGCGGGGCAGAGGGTAGTGGGTATAATTAATTTTAGCCTCTTACGGGCTCTTCACTCTCATAATAGGTGACTATTTGGAGACCTTTAAGCTGCCTCCTCTGATTCGACAAAATAGTTGAGAAGAGAATAAGAGGAAGGGAATGGGCTTTTGCCTTTACGAGGGCCGGGGGGTAGTCCTATCAAGCATTTGAATACATTTCGTTTTAATGTCAGACAATCTCCTTAAAATTAATAGCAAATATTGAAATGAGAATGGATGGCAAGCCCATTTTATTTCAGAACGTGTAACGCCATCTTTCCTCCTTTATTGGGTCTTTTCAGGCGCGGCAAATAAAGTTGGAGATTCAAATGAGGTGAAAAAAACGACCCGAGAGAGTCAGGAGCAACAGGTTCTCTTGGAGCACTTGGGTCGGGAGAACCTGCCTTCCCTCTGGGTTTCATTCGTAGCTGTGGCATCGTAACACCACCCATCATTCAATGGGTAAATAGTGTAACAAGTGTTGGTATCCTACAAGGGTGAAGGCATTTTCACCCCTCGAAAAATGAAAGGTGAAAATGTTTTTATATTTTGTTTTGTTATAAACAAATGGAGGATGTTTTAAGGACCTAATTTCATTTACCCAAATTAAAAGAATTTATTTTGTAAAGATTTAAAAAGGGAGATATTAATAAACAAATAAATATGATCCAGTTTAAAGGTTTAAAGAAACAAAATTATACTCTCATTATTACTTTTATTTAGCTATTCATTCATAGTCTTAATATTCTTTCATATTTTTGTCCTTTTTCTCAATTATTTCTCTTTTGCTTTCTTAGAAAACAAATCAAGGATGCACAGATGTTCCTAATTCTCTTCCATTTCGTAATTCTCTTCTTTTTCTCTTCCTGAAAATATTCCTCTCCTATGGTTGTAAGTGCTGGACTTCTCGAAACCCGACGACTCATCTATCTATAAAATGGAATGCTTCCCTCTAGAACCTCGCGTCTAAATTCCTCAATTAGTCTATAATTTTCTTCGTTCTCATCCCACATCCTTTCTCTCGTTCCTTCCATCTTTTATTAGGAGACGATGAAAAATACAGTTGAAATTATGAAGAATTTTCAGGAGGTCAGGAGCTCGTGAAAAGGATGCAGTCGACCCGAATAAAGCTTCTCGACAACCGAGAAAACACAACCGCGCGATTACTTATATATAAACTCGGTATCACAGTTGGGAGACAAAGATCAAAAGTAAAGTACCTCAAATATTGAATAATAAAAGGAAAAGTAAAATGACACGGCCTTTTTGCCTATCTATAAAAGAAGTGAGCTTCTTTCAATGATAATAATCAATGTTTATCTCATAAGGGCTTTCAGTTCATTCGAAAGTGAATAAATTTTGAAAGATTTTAAAAAGTAAATTGGTTTAAGGGAAAAGGGTTGAAAAAATAGTTAGTTTTTCGCGAATTTTGGCTCGTCTAAATATGAAATAATGAACGAAAAGTGATTTAGAATGGGAGAAAAGAGTAATTGAGGAACAAGACAAAAAATATTTAGCATGAAAGAGAAATTACAATAATGGAGTGGGGAGAGGGAACTGTGGCGATGCCTCTGCTAAAACTGGAACCTGGAGGAGCGGCACAAAATCACATCAGAAAAGCGAAAAGAGAAAAATTAGCGAACTCTCTCGGGTCTTCTTTTCCCCCAAATTTGAAATCTCTCAATATCGTTTCCAAGTAGGCTCAGACCCAATGACGGGTGACAGAGGGCGTTAAATTCTATTTTTTTTCTATCTATGTTTTTATCTTTAATCGATTCATTCTTTTAGTTTGTTCTGTTACTATTTCTTTTTTTCTTTGTTGTTCTGTGTTTCTTATTTGTATTTAACTTGGGTTAATTCCTCGTTCTCGGGTGTTTGCTCTCACACCGCCTACATGGCAGGAATACGGGCAGCTCTTCGGACTACTTGGCAAAGAAGATGGGAGACGGTCGAAGGCATCTTAAAGTTGCGTGCCATTGCGCCGCGACTGTTCCCATGGATCTATCCCCCAATGCCGCGACGGCTTCAGGTCGCTATCTGATGGAGCACTCGCCTGCTCCCTATTGTGACGACATCGTCGTCCCCCAGACTGTTCGACACATTCTTGTCGAATGTCCCAGTCTGGGTGATCTTCACGCACGTTACCTGTCCCGGTACCGGGATGGGCAGAGTCGCTACCGCCTGTTCCTTGTACTCGGGACGAGTGCGTGCACATTGACTGGTGGACTTGTTGACTTTTGGGGGAAGGCCGGGCTTATCCCTATTATTTAAGCAGTTTTTTGTTTTATTTTGTTTGTTTTGTTTGTTTTGCTTTTGTTTATTTTCCTTATAGGACGCAGGAGCTTGCTTACTGCTCGCTTCCTTTTCCCATTTTTTTGGGGGTGGGTGGGTGGGTTGTTTTTTATCTTTTGGAATTTTATTTTAAAGTAGCCTAGTACTAGGCCAGTTTTTAATACGGCGACTAATGCCCAAGTAGACGGTCGCCAGATGAGCTCTTAAAAAAAAAAAATCGGGTGTTCGCTCCTCTTCTGTATTTTCTGGGTCCATTCTTCTCTCTTCCTTATACCCGTAGGATGGAGAAATAGTTAGGTTGAAATAAAACTCTGATTATTTGCCCCACTATGGTTTGACCCCTGACCCCCCTCTCATTCCCTCTGGGAAATCTGATGGTGGTCAGATAATAAAGCGACATTTTGATAATCAACGACTATCTTCGATGAGCTCCAAACTCCGCCCAATCCTGGCGCCTCCCAATCGCCTATCGCAAATCCATCCGAGAAAAACGACTTAAATGGAAGAAAATTTTAGGAGAGAGTAAAAGAATAGGCTTTCGGAGCCTACCGATCCCTCCTCCCTCTCTCCTGTGAGCGAGGGAGGAGAAGAGAGGGCGAGGTATGGAGCTTGGACCGCCCCTCGCTCTAACCTATCACCCCGGAAACTGTGGTAAATGGAGGAACAGAGAAGGAAGTTTAAATGGAGATTGGAGATAAAAATAGAAAGAGAATGGAAATAGGGAGAGAGTAAAAAGTGTGCATAGGTGGTGTTGGGTGGTGCTACTATCTCGGTGTGTAGCACTTTTATCTTCCTTTGTCCCTTCCCTGTCATTGATTGCCCCTGTCCCTTGTAACCCCCGTTTGGGAGCGACAGGAGCAAACCGTTTCCTAAGGGGTTTTCGCCATTATTTCTCACTCTGGAAGGTGGATTGATTATTCCATAGCTGGTGTTCATTTATTTAGCCTTGGAACGGCCTGTGTGCGCTTGTTGCGCCATATCTTTGTCTCTCCCTATTTTCTGTGGGGTGTTCGTTAGTCCTACGTTCGCTAGGAGACGCGCACTCCCTTTTGGGTGTGCGCTTCCCAACCTGAGAACGTGCGTTGCCTTCCTACGGTCCCCTTACATTCTTTTGCTCGCGAACATTTTGCAGGTCGGATGACTTCTTTTTCCTCCTGAGGTACATTCCGTTCACCGTTTGCGGTGCACAGTTTCTTTTGGAACACTATAGCTTTGAATGGATACTGTGTGGCGATTTGGGGGGTTGAACCCCATACAAGACCAACCATTTCTGTTTTTGTGAACCGTTTTAGCCCCCCGCAACGTCATATGCGAGCCCTTTTTGTGCCAAATCTTTAATTGATTGTAGCTTCTCCGCAGGATGTTCGTTAGTCCTTGGGGGGAATTGGAAGTACGAACTCCTTTCTGAGAATCTCCTCTGCCAGTTAGGAGTACGCCTTGCCCTCCTAGGGTCATTTGTTGGTTTTTTTTTTTTTTTGTACTGCTCCCTTGTGAGACTGATGTTTGCACTGGCCTTATGTGGGGTGCCTTTCTTGGGAGAGAGGAGGGGATTACAGTATCTTTTGAGACAATTGCCATGTGTATGGGTGTGCGTTATGATTGGGATTAGGGGGGGAGGGGGCATAACAGGACACGCGCCAAACCTTCTTATGCTGTTGTGCGTATTTGCCTGTGTTTTTCATGGCTACGTAAGTTACCATACACAATTCCAGTTTTCTTTGGATTTAAGATGGATAACAAAACATCATTTTTTTGCAATTTTTCGAAGAATTTCTTCGCTGCGATCGTTTTTTTATGATTTTTTCACAATTCCTTCTTCGTATCCACCGTTTACTCTTTGTATCTTCTGTCCTTAGATGTGCGCCTCTAGCTTTTAGTTCCAGCCTGTTATGGGCCGTTTCCTTCTATCTTTATGCGCCTAGTTCCTGGTTTCCGCCTGGCTTAGTCGCACCTGTTTAAGGTAGTTACTTTTTTGGTCCTTACGCCAATGTCTTTGCTTTTTGACGATGGTTACGAATGAATAAACTTTGAATATAGTAGCCCCTCCCCACCCCCCAAAAACAACAACAAAAGGAACATTCACCTGAAAACCTTTAGCACCTTTTGAACACCCATCTTCTGCAACACGTAGACGCGTTTCGCGCGTCTGCAAAGGGCTACCAACTGCAAAGAATTCGGGCTTAATTTCGCTTACTGATAAATCTTTTTCTATTGCTCCATTTCTATTGCTCGCTTGATTCAATTAAAATTTGAAAACGGAGGTCCGTTTGTTTTTTTGTCCCTGCCCGGACGTTATATGCGCATTTAACTAGTTTGTTTGTGGGGAAGTTCTGGCTCTAGTCGCGAACGCTTCGACATGAGGAGAGCCTGCTGGTACTCGAGGTCGTCGATCGGTCTCCACAACCAGGTCGGTGACGTCTAGCACCTCCCTTCGGTAATCAGATGGGCAATTTTAGTTCGGGTTGAAGTTCGCGAAAATCAGCACTGGAACCGGCTTAAAGATTTTGGTTGTTCCTTTATACTTTCCCGCTCAGTCGATCCCCCTTCTTGCATTTCTCCAAGGTTGAAGGCGCGGCGTCGATCCTTGGTACGGCAAAGGCGATCCCATAGACTCGGTCGCTAAGCAGGAACGCCACGTCCTGATTCCGCCGTCCAGCAGGTTGTACCGGAAGCAGGCAGACAGGAAATGGGCCAGGAAGCCTTCCCCTTTCCCTGACCCAGATTACCTTCCTGGGTGTCTGCTGCAGGAGCCGCTCAACTGTCTCGACCTGCCATACTCGTAGCCCTTCGCCCAGGAACATATGGTAATGTCCCTTCCGTATTTGGATACCCTTTATCTCCAAGACCCATTTGTCCAAGTACCGCTTCCGTGAAATGTAACATCCGGGGTTCTTAAATAGCTGATGGTCGAGCCCAAGAAGGCCTTTAATTACTTGCTCGCAAGGGATTGGGCCAGTGATGGCGGCCACATGGTGCTGCGGGTGGAGCCGCTGGGTTTCGTGCCCCTAGTCTCAAAGGTTCTCCCTTTGATACAGCACACGTAGTTGTACGCACTCTGATGTGCGGTTAAAAGTGTATCGCTGGGTGAATCCGCTTGTCCGCCCCGATCCGCACATGTAGCCTTGGATGTGCTGGTTATTTGTGGTTGGATCGACCTCCTACCCCTACACGGCCCCTCATGGCGAAAAAAGAAGTGAACTTGATCACCATGGGGGATTGTTCCAGCTAAAAGGGCACCTGGACACCTGGCAGGAGGGGAAGTAGGCTCCTTAGTCAAAAAACACCGGGTAAGAGAGATGCACACACTGCACCTACCATTTACCTCGAAGGTATGCGCGAAGGACCACGGCGCGTAAAGGGAGATAGGCGGGAAGCAAATCGGTAAACTGAAGTCAGGTTTATAATCACTGAGGAATTCTTTGCGGAACCCGGCAAAACGCTGACTGTCGAAGGGGAACGCTGAACGTACACTGAAGGGGAGTTTGTTTTGAATACATGGTTTAACTTAGCCTAGGTGGCCGCCGGCTCATCCAAAGATGGGCTATAGCTTTTGTGGCGCTATGCTCTGAGAGACTTCTTTGCTTTGGGGGAGGCTCAAATTGAAGGCGCTTTTCGATCATAGTTTCTACACCCTCGCCCCCACGCCTGGGTTCGAAATAACCCCTAGAAAAGGAGAAAATAGCCGAAAACTAAATTAAGGGCTATTTTCCTCCATTCTTTTCTAATTTTCTTGTCATTTAAACGTTTTTCCCCCGAGTTATCGCTTTATTTCTGCTTGATATGTGCGCCATAATTTTTAAAAGTGTTTTTCCTTGCTGGAGGGCGCATTAATCTGTTATGGGCATTTTTCCTTTTATTTAGCCGCGGAAACTTAATTTCCTAGGGCTTGTATTTACTTGCAACGAAGCACCAGGTCTAGGCGTTGTTTTTTTTTTCATAATGAGTAAAGTTCAATTGTACCTATTTAGAGCCATGAAATGACCCATATGACCATGGGACATATGGTTATTCACCCTGGAGATTTCAAATCTGCCATTGGATTTGTCGCTGGGTGGCGCCATCTAGCGGCAGAAGCCTCATTTAGCCATTCAAAGGCACTTGTAAGTGATTTGAACGATGGAAACCATCAATGCGATAACCATTTATTATCTTCTCACAAAATGCCGCAGGTCATTGTAGGGAATTTCCCTCTAATTTTGTCTACGCTTAATAAAGGGGTTTCTTGAAGCTGTTAATTATGAGGGGGGGGGGCAGAGGGAAATTTGGGGTTGGGGTTAAACACCCCCTAAAACAACCCTCTCGAAAAATTCAAGATACGCAGCATTTTCTTGGGTAATATTTTCCAGTTTTCTTGCTATGAACCGATTTCCGCGGTGGTTTTCGTTCTTAATTCCGATTCTGGGAGGAGCGAACTAATTCTTAGACGTGTTTCTGCCTCGCTAGAGCTCGTAGGAAGCTTTGGCAGGGAATTTGGGGGACGCGGATAAATACTCTTCTAGGCCTTGAATAAAGTCCTGGAATAAACCTAGCTGATTTTTTTGACGGTGAACAGTTTCTTTTGGGACAACAGAAATTTTGTGGGGGTTCTGGGAAGTGTATTGGGGTGGACTCCCTTCAAAAAAATACGCAAAAAAAGAAGAAAAAATAAATAATACAGACCGCGGCAAGATTAGGTTAGGTTATCTTCGTCATAAAAACGTTGCACATTCATTTTGTTAGGTTAGGTTAGGTTAGGATAGGATATTTTGGAGAGCTTAGAAACGTCAATGGTTAGGGTTGGTTAGGTTAGGATATTTTGGGGCGCTTACAAACGTCAATGGTTAGGTTTGGTTAGGTTAAAGGAGTATATATTACCAAATTCCTGTGCGGTAACCAGTTTATAGCGGTGAATTACCAGTTTCACCAGTTTAAGGCGGGTTGGTTATGAGTTTACAAGAATGGCGAATTATCTGACTCCAAAAATGATTCTTCAAGGGTATTCTTATTGATGGATGGAGTTACCCAAGGTTTACGGGTAATCGAGGTAAAGAAGGACTTGGAGAAAGGAAGTAGCAAAATATGCTTTTATTCTAATAAGGGCCTATTAAAGAGGCCAGCGGCAGGTCAAAAGGTACTTTGCGAGGCAGGTTTTCTGATTCACTGCGAAGTATTGAATTCTAGAGCGACAAGATTTAGGTGAATTAAAGGGGGTTCCTCACGCTAAGATGGGAATTCTTAATGACAATGAATTAATAAAACAATTGTAATGTTTAATCTTTTCATTGCTCGCTTATATATACCGTTTTATCTTCTAGGGGGCGTGACTTAGAATCGTCCAAAAGACGAGCCTCCCTCTTCGAGCCCCTAAGTTTCCACTTCTAAGGCGGAGCTACCTAACAACTGTGTATGTTTCTGATTTAGTTACAAGCCTAAAGGTTTTATCTCTATTGCTTGTCACACATCTTTGTTACAATTTCCTTTGGTCAAAGTCTGTATTTGCCCAGCTGCTTCGTAGATTCCCGTCTTTTGATAATTCTATCCCGAGACGCGAATTATACAGTTTCCTCTTGTTGACTTGGGTATTTTGACCTTTGATCCTTTTCTCGCGTTTGCCATCTTTGTATTTCCCGCGCGTTGGGATTTAATGAGACAACCGCGAGTCCATTTTGTGGAGCTTCCTGTAATTTGGTGCCAGTAGCCCACCTATTACATAATCCGATCACCACAAGATTAGGTTATGTTTGTAGGTCTTTTTATGTTAGGTTAGGTTTCATTATATTTCCTGTATATGGTTGCATGTAATCGGAAAATAGCTTGGGCTGTATTAGAATAATGTTCTAATAAGTTATTTGATTTTAAAAAGATATAATCATTGTTTGAGGGTAAAAAAAACAACGAAAAAAACCTAAAGAGCTTTAATTCTGCAACAGAGAATATTCCCTTTTCTAACTAATTAAATTATCTCCCCGTAACCGAAAACCCCATGAAAATAGCTTGAGCTACGTTAAAATAATTATTTTTCGTTAAATTAGACGTATACCTACCCAGAAATGATGACGTCATTCGTTCAAAATTAAACCTATTTACTCTAAACCGATCTTAACTAACTCATCGTACCCCCTAAATCAAATAACATAGCAATGTTATTAATTTATTATTAATATTAAATAACCTTGCTAAGTTATTTAATACTAATGCGCGAGGATGAGCACACATGGCTCGGCCACGTCGTATGTCCCTATAAAATTCGTATCTCTTATAAAATGAAGGGGAAGTAATTATTATTTGTATGTAAATAAAAGTGCACAACGAAACCCTAATTCGAGGCTTAGAACGAGGAAATTAGGTAGAGTAAGCAAGAAAAATTATCGGATTTCATCTATTTTTTCTCTATATCCTGATTCTCACAAACGAGGAAAAACTATACGAGGGGGAGTCAAAAAGTTCTCAGATAAATGGCATAAAATTTTTATTTGTAATAATACTGTAATCATTTTTCTACATAAGCTCCATTAACATCTATACACTTTCTTAATCTATGAATCCAACGGTAAAGACCATCTTTGTAGAATTCACGGGGTTGTCTCTGGCACCAAGTAATGACCTGCTTTTTTGCTTCATCTAATGATTGAAACCGGGTTCCTTTTAGGTGTCCCTTTAAATTTGGAAACAGAAAAAAGTCAGAGGGTGCTAAATCAGGGCTATAAGGGGGATGAGCAAGAGTTTCCCATCGAAATTCCCGTAGCTGAGATCTCACAGCTTTGGACGAATGTGCAGGGGCATTGTCATGGTGGAACAAGATTTGCTTGTGGAGCTTTCCTCGTCGTTTTTTGGCTATTGAAGTTTTCAGCTTCCTTAAAACTCCTTCGTAATAGCTGGATGTAACAGTTTTTTGTCCTTCTAAGAAGTCTATTAAAATAATTCCCTCCGAATCCCCAAAAACTGTAGCCATTATCTTCTTAACGGACCTCTCTGTCTTGAACTTGATAGGCCCTGCTGCCCCCCTTGGGTGCCACTCTTTTGATTGATTTTTACTTTCAGGATCAAACTGATACACCCAAGTTTCATCTCCCGTTACGAGGCGCTCAAAAAAACTATCCTCGTTTGCTTCAATCTTGGTCAAAATAGCCAAAGAAAGGTTGGCCCTATGATTCAGCTGGTCTTCTCGCAACGCTTTTGGGACCCAACGTGCTGAAAGCTTGCTCAGGCCAAGATTTTCAGTTAGAATTCCAAATGCTGAGCCATGAGAGATTTCACATGCATTGGCAACTTCATCAATAGTAATACGGCGATCTTTATCCACTAGATTCCTCACAAGCTCGACATTTTCTGGGTTAATGGAGGTGGAGGGTCTCCCTTCACGTGGATCATCTTCAACTTCTTCTCTGCCCCCCTTGAAGCGCTTAATCCAGTCGTAAACTACCGCTCTACATGGCGAAGAGTCACCATAAACCTGTTGTAGAGCGTCAATAATCTTAACAGGCTTCCAATCAAGTTTAGTCAGGAATTTAATGTTCGCTCTTATCTCAAAATTGGCCATTTTATGGGTTCAAAAAAGTAACCTTTTTGAAGCACATCTAATACAAAGAGTCTCGACAAATTGAATGACGAATTTTGTAGGAATTGTTCAGAAAACATGAAAGTCGTGTTTGACCCTGTATTTACTTGTACAAAATCGAACATTTCAATAATCTGCCATTTGTCTGAGAACTTTTTGACTCACCTACGTATTTGGCTGCAGGCCTAATTTTTTCAATTAATTCGAAGCAAATTGTTTTTTGGTGGGGCTTCTTCTACCAGGATTCAGCTCTCAAGCCTATCGTCTTAAGCGCATTTTTGCATTCTTTCCGATGGTACTAAAATTAAATTGTGGTTTTCGTTTTGAAGCCGCTAAAAAATAAGATTTTGTGTTGATGAATCGAAGACACTCCGCTGTTTTTTTGTATTTTCATTCCCAAATTCTGGATCCTTCAATAGTATTGATGTAGCTAGGTTGGTTTAAGTTGGGTGTACTTCGTGGCTGTTTCTGTAGCACCGTTATATCTTTAGTTTAAGGACAGGGGGGGTCATCGCGATCAGTCAAATGAGTGCACAAAAAAAAAAACGGATAAAAAAATACTCCCAAAGATGGTCAACAAATATAAAGTCACCATTCAAATAAATAGGGCGGGTTCTTAGAAAACGTTACCTCACTGACTAGCCCGCATTTTGTGTCTAGTACTTCTACTGGTTACTAGTTCTTAACATTGTGTTATGTCAAAGGACAGAAAGTATTTGCCAAATTTAAAACCGAGTAAATGTTCCTACCTATTGGGTCGCCCTGAGAAATGAGAACTGAATTACTTTAGAAGTAATATTTTCATTATGGAATTTAAATCTTCACTGCAAAGCAGAAGTACCAACCCGTCGAATGATTTGTCCTTCATAAGTAGTTTGTGTTGTTTTTTTACATTAATTTCTGGAAATCAATCGAGCTATAAATGTAATGTTGTGTTTTTCTTGTATAAACCTGTAATAGTAAGTTTGATGTTGCTTTGGTTGATTCGCAAAACGCAGTTTCAATAAGTTAATGAATGTATCAAAATGCTTCAGTATGTGAAACGCTCGCGAAATTCACGAATGTCAGGGACTCACGTTTGTTCATTTTTCTAAACATGGCGGAAAGTTGAAATTATTATTCAAATACTCAAAAATCCCCTCTTAAATTATAGGGTTAGTAATGATGATTAGGGGAAAAAACAGGCCAGTAATAAAAAACAGGCTTCTCAACAATCGTCATACTAAGAGCGACAATAAGGGTTAAGCACATAATATTTGTAGATTCTATTTGTACTGAAATTTCATGTTTATAATTTTCTCTTTCCTAAAAATCTTTGCTTTTGGGAAAATTTATTGTTACAAATTTAATTCATGTCGGGATCAAGACTTATAATCGGTAGTTAACCGCATCATGTTTCTCTATGATGCTGTTCCATTTTCTCTTTGTGTTCGTTGCTCCACAAAGGCTCTATTGTTGCCGTTTCTTATTGCCAAATTTCCTTGTTCTTTTGGTGTTGGATTCCATTTGTTGTCCATTTTCCGCCAGAATTAGCACTGTACAACAATAAAACAACCAGAAAGGAGAATAACCTTTTCTAGGGGTATTTTTTTGCGTAAGTCACGAATATATCATCAGTCTCTTCCGGTTTCTCGAAAATAACCATCTTAATTACGTTAAATACATTGATGGTTCCGTAAGGATTGAATGCAAACAGGTGTGGGCCAAAACTGACAACTCTAAAAGTTATAAAGGATTTTTTCACATTTTAATGAGGTGTTCCTAAGGTATGTCTTAACCTCACTTAGGAAATTTATGAAAGTAGACTCAATATTTTCTTAACTATATTGGTCCAAATCCCAAATAACTTACGTAATGCTTCGATAATTTTCTAACTTACTATAAATACTTCCTATTTTTATTGTTTTATTTAATATATTTTTTGCTCTTAAGATATATATTATTTTTTACATCATTGTTTTTTTCTCTACAGGAGACAGATAAAATGACTAGATAATGCAAAAAATCCCCAGACAGTTTCTGTTTTATATGTGGATCAGTTTCATTAAGACAATACAAGAGATAGTTGACTAAACATATGAACAAACTTCATGAACTCTACCTTGGATGTAAAGTGAGTGACCAGGTCAAACGCTGGGCACCTCACATATGTTTTGTCAGGTGTACAAGTTCCCTATCTGCCTGGGTGAAAGGCAAAGGACCTGGCTTCAGGTTTAGCGTACCAATGGTCTGCAGGAAGCCAAAGGACCATTCAACCGATTGCTACTTCTGCTTAACAGATATTAAAGGTGGGTATTTAATCTGTTTTTTTCCTGGTCTTTAATAGATTTTCAAGAGATGTATCAATTAAAAAGATCAAAATACATACTATGTTGTACTTCCACTATTTGTGCAAATGATCACAGTCAGCAATATATTTATTTTTAGTCTGATTTTATTTTATTTCACTGCAGGTCGCAACAGAAAGGACAAGAAATCTATCATATATCCAGATCTTCAGTCTGCTCTTCGCCCAGTTCGACATCAAAGTATATTCGAGCACCTCTGAACTACCAAGCGATGACACTAACAAAGCAGATGATTCAGAATCTCAAGATACATTCGATCCCCCATATTCGCGGTGGATAGGGACCACGAAACCCCGCGAATGTTGAAAAACCACGGATAGTTAACCCTATCCCCCCCCATCCCCTCCCAAACATCGTAATACGCTCCCCATATTAATTCAAGAAGTCATGTTGTGTCATGTTCATACACATACAGTACGAAATAAAATATCAGAACACATTAAATTATTTTATTGTATAATGTTTACTCACCTGAAGATAGTTTAGTTTTGATCGAAGATTGGTGATTGTTAATGATGTTGCCTGTGCAGTTCAATGATGATGATATAACTGCACAGGAAAGCTGAGGAGATTCTAATCATCCTCAGACTCCTGCTCAGTAAACAGCGGAGGAGAAGGAGGAGGGAGGAGGAAAAGTTTGTCCAAGGGTGAAGGGTGTGGTTACTCGTTCAAGCTTTTTAGTTGGGGTGAAGAACATTGTAATGGGCAATTGAGATCGTTGCTTTTTCATGTTCTTTAGCATGTCCTAGTAAGGGCCCATAGCAAATTTTGAATTTTAAGGCCCCCCAAAAAAAATTTTAAGCGGATAGTTGAAGGCGTGGATGATGAACCGCGAATAACCGAGGGTCGACTGTATATCATACATGGCACAACTCGAAACTGATACAAAACCACACCATTCACCCAACCAGAACTCAATGATCTAGTTCGTGATTTAACACTTACTAAGCAACAGAGTGAACTCCTGGCCTCACATCTCTAACAATAAAACCTGCGGGATGAACATGCTCGAATTACAGTATTTAGGAAGCGTTCTGCAGATCTACAGTAATTCTTCACGTTTGAAAACGACTTGAATTATTGTAATGATATCAGGGGCCTATTCAATGCCCTTGAGCTGACCTATGAAGCAAATGAGTCGAGGTTATTCATTGATGCATCCCTTTACAGGATAAAAGCCGTTCTGTTACACATTAGGAACACCATGCCTTCAGTTTCAGTTGCTCACTCAGTAATTTTAAGAGACATATGAGAACCTTGCTTTTATTCTATGTCGCATAAGTTACAAGGAGCACGAGTGGCTAATTTGTGCGGATTGAAAGTTGAGCCCTACTTAATGAGCTACAACTGAATACACTAAGTTTATGTGTGTTGTATAATGCCCCTTTTTATCACCCCCCACCGGACTCCACTTTTGTCGTGATATACCTTGTGGAACGTGATGTAGTTTATTTGATGAAGTAGGCTTTAATCTAAAGAGTGCTAATTTTTGTTGTGTTAAGGAAGAGCCGCTTCAACACGTAAGGATATAAGGAAACACACAGGAATTATCCCAAAATAAACTTATATTTTAAATTTGACAATTAACTACACAAAAACAAAACATGAACCACAGAAATACTACGAATTTTGAAATACACAAAAAAAGACTTCGAAAATCTTGCCCCGTAATATTGGCTAATTCGCTACTCACTTCAATATACAAGAAATAGGCTAATTGTCTTAGCTGAAGTTTAAATACCTTGGTTGCTCTGGCGGTGGGTTTGAGTTTGAGCTTGAACTCAATGCGCCTTTACCTCGGGAATATTATTGCTTCCAAGACGCGTGCCGACCGGCCAGATGGAGGTTGCGGACGAATAACTTGAAAGCCACCACTGACTTTGGCGAGTGTGGCAGCTGGGGTCCACACGCTTTCAATGGGGGGAAGAATCTTCAAGGGCGAGAACAATCACGGTGCTTTAGGAAGCAGCAGGGTAGGCGGGGCCTTTCTGGCAAGAGTAAGTTGAACTTGGTTCTTAAACCAAGTTAACTTAGAGTTCGGTGTGACCACCGGGTAACGGGCTCGAGGGGAAGCTTTTTCTCCTTCGTTACGTAATTTTTCATGGACGAGGACTGTACTCGGGGGGAGGGGGTCTTCAAAGGCGAGAATAGAGGAGGGGGGTTTCTCTGACGAGAGTAAGTTGAACTTGAACAAGTTAACTTAACGTTCGGTTTGATAACCAGGGACTAGCTCGAGGATTAGCTGCTTCTTAGCCCCCTTGGTAGCTCTGCCTCTCTTGGTGGGGACCTCGTAGTCTGGCGACTCACGTAATCTACCTCTCCAGTCTCGGTAGCCGGGCTTCTAT
Source organism: Ceratothoa steindachneri (assembly GCA_963969495.1). NCBI lineage: Eukaryota > Metazoa > Arthropoda > Malacostraca > Isopoda > Cymothoidae > Ceratothoa > Ceratothoa steindachneri. Next base: position 15,470,225 of record OZ018331.1, on the reverse strand, counting down.
CCGGGGACTTCGTAGCCTGGAGACTGACATATTCTACCTCGTTTTTCCCAAGTGTTTGTTATTTATACCTCGTCACCCCACTGTGGTAGGCGTAGGAGAAGGAGGGGGGGGGGCTTGTAGACGGGCTTCAAGAGGGTTCTTATTACAACGGTTTTTCTCAGCAAGTCTTACCTCGGCTCCCGCTGTCCTTCGAGCTTGAGAGAAACGCGTCTCCTTTCAGCTTTTCATAGCGACGAGTGGCGAGGCGCTGTGGTTAAGAGTTTGCCCCCCGGTGCCGGGCCCGGATGTCTTTGCGGTTACCGCCCCGTGTGTCCACTTAGAGAGAACGGGAGAGTGACGATTCCCCTACAATGTGCTTCCCTTGCAAGTGGGAGAGTAGGGCCAGATCAGAACATTATGTACGGACAGAATGATCCCCTCGGAAAACTATGGTGCCTTGATGCCATAATCTAATTCACGAGCCTTTAGTTAAGAAGGAGAAAATCATTTTACCACCACTGCATATTAAATAAGGCCTAATGAAGTAATTTACCAAAGCGCTGCAACATAACAAGCCATGTTACTGGGACCTGAAAGCGATCTTCCCTAAAATAAGTGATGCCAAGATTAAAGAAGACATATTCGTGAGCTCTCACCTTCGTTAACTTATAGCTGATGATGACTTTGAGGCGACAATGGATGAAACTGAGCTATCGGCCTGGCATGCATTCAAAACTATATTCAAAGGACTTCGGGGAAAGCACCAAGGAACCCAGCGAGAGCCCATAATGTAGAGCCTAATCAAGTTCTACCAAGATCTCTGATGCAATATGTCACTGAAGATACACTTTCTCATCTGTCCTTCTTCCCTGAAGATCCAGGAGATGAGAGTGATGAACATGGAGAGAGGTTCTGTCGAAATAGAGCGTCAAAGCCTACAGAAAACCTTTGCCTCTTAAGAGGCTCATACAGATACAGTCAAAGTTACTAGCCAGCAGACCACCACAAACCCTCGACTGAAATTAGCCAGTGAAAGAGGCAGGACCAAGAAGTAACACGACCGTCTTTAGAGTGTTATGGTAGCGAACCACTGAAGCCGAGAGACGGGTCTCTTCCGCATGGCGTTCTTGGGGTGGGAAGGAGCCTTGGATCGAATCAATACGAGACACCTCTCAGAGACTACAGAACTGCTGTAGTGAGACTTCCTTGAACCACACTCCTACCACTACAGGAACCTAACATCTCCCACGGAAGATCAGTAGAGAAAGCGGTGAAGTTGTAGGAAGGGAAAATTTAGTTACTGGCCAAGAAAATTAGGCTGAAAGAAGATGTCTGGAAGTAGTAAAGCCCAGGTAGTATCAACATTTTTTAAGAACACCGGGAGGAATGGAGTGGGAAGGGCGTGTCACTGCTCCAAGTGCTGGGTATAATAATCAATTTGGGGTAACCCCCGCGGGAAAAGAAAAAGAAAAGGAATTTGGAGAAGGATGAAAAATGGATGTGAAATAATGGGACATAATTGAGGCAGCGGCGCTCGGTCGAGGAGGCGCCGTTGTTGTCTTCAAATTCAGAGGAATTACGGGGAAAGAGAGAAGAAGAAGAAGAAGAAGAAGAAGAAGAAGAAGAAGAAGTATTACAAGTTATTATTAACGAGAGAGAGAGAGAGACTGACAGACAATAATGGGGCATATTTTGGGGGTCATTTCCGAGGTGATTGTACCAAAGAAGGGCACCGACCAAAAGGGGATTAACCTACAAGTCAAGGCTCTTTCTTAAGTGGCAGCTTCGCTTAAGAGTTCAAAACACTCTCAAGGGAAAACGCCATGGCCAGGGAACTTTGGTGTCCGCAGAACCGCCCATCAAGCGACCTACTAAGGAGGAGTCTCTCAGTAACCACACTAATAAACAAACAGAACAAAGAAGTAAATACAGAGGATGAGCAAACACACGAGAGCGATGAAATAACTCAAATAGAAGAACCAGCAGAAGCGGAGGAATCTTATAACCTTCTAGGCCTAACGGATGATGGACGGGATAGATAGCGCCATCTACAAATGGAAATATTACTCAGAACATGACTTGGACACGCTCGAAACGGCATTAGTCAAAGACACAAAAATACCCCACACCCGAAGCAGCCGAATAAGTAAAGAGAAATTTATAGACCTCAACAACGGGAAAAGATACGATTAAAGTCCTCCGTCACCCGTCATTGGGTCTAAACCTACTTGGAAACGATTTTGTGCCGTTCTTCCAGGTTTTAGTTTTATTCTCCCAGTTCCACCCTTCCCTCTTCCATAGATAAATATAAAGTTGTTTTAAGATATTAATAAATAAAATTGATTATTGTAATTTCCCTTTCCTGCTTAATACTTTTGTCTTCTTCCTCAATTCCTCCCTTTTGGAATTCTAAATCACTTTTCGTTCATCAACATCACTAACTATAATTTAAGAAGGGGATTTTTTTGAGTATTTGAATAATAATTTCATCTTAGTTTGGTTATGACTTGTTTTTTTTATCAAAGTTATTTCTAATAATTCTTTTATAATATCAAAAAACAAAATGGTGAAGTTCAGAAATAAATATAAGCATCGAAATTTTGTGACTTTTTTAAAACCCAAAGAATTACAAATGGTGAAGTTTAGAAAATTTATTTTTATATATCTTCTTCTATAACTATATTTTAGCAACGTGATATTTTGAAAGGGGCGAAATTTAGTTTCGAGTTCCCTTTTAAAATGATTATAATTGGCGAAGTTCAGAAAATGTATAAAAATTTAACCATGGCTGCTTTTTTTGAGATTTTAAATTTTAATCTTAGTAACGAAGCGCTTGCCCCACCCCCCTGTAGGGAAGGAGTGTTGAAGCCATTGCCTGGTATAAATATAAAGTTGTATTAAAATATTAATAAATAAAATTTCCCTTTCCTGCTTAAATATTCTTTGTCTTGTTCCTCAATTACTCTTTTCTGTCATTCTAAATCACTTTTCCTTCAATATATCATATTTAGATCAGCCAAAATTCGCGAAAAACTAAATATTTTTTTAACCCTTTTCCCTTAAACCAATTTACTTTTTAAAATCTTTCAAAATTTATTCACTTTCGAATGAACTGAAAGCCCTTATGAGATAAACATTGATTATTATCATTGAAAGAAGCTCACTTCTTTTATAGATAGGCAAAAAGGCCGTGTCATTTTGCTTTTCCTTTTATTATTCAATATTTGAGGTACTTTACTTTTGATCTTTGTCTCCCAACTGTGATACCGAGTTTATATAAGTAATCGCGCGGTTGTGTTTTCTCGGTTGTCGAGAAGCTTTTTTCCGGTCGACCGCATCATCTTCACGAGCTCCTGACCTCCTGAAAAATCGTTCATCTCTAAATTCAATTTTTTTATCATTCTCCTAAATAGAGATGGAAGGATTAGATGCGATAGAAAGGATGTGGGAGGAGGATCAAGAATATGACAGAGTAAATGAGTTTAAACGTCAGGTTTGCGAAGGAAGGATTGAATTTTATCGAACGACGAGTCGCGTTTCAAGAAGGCCGAGACTTAGAACAATAAGAGAAGAGTAGGTTAAGGTGGAAAAAAAGAAGAGAATTAGGAAAAAGAACAGAATTAGGAACATCTTTGCATCCTGTCTATGTTGTTTACGGATTAAAACGAGAAATGAATGAGAAAAAGAGATGGGAATAAGAAAGAATATTAATAGAACAGAGGAGGTAAACTTTATTAACTCATACAATTTTATTAGAGAAAGTGGGCATGAATAAATAAATGAATAATGAGGGTATCATTTTTTTTCTTTAAACCTTTAAACTGAAATCATATTTATTTGTTTATAAAAAAAATAACCTCCGAGAGTATCTCCCGTTTTAAATCCTTACAAAGTAAATTCTTTTAATTATGGTGCATGAAAATAGGCCCCTCTTTAAACAACCTCCAGTTTTCAATAACAAAAAAAAAAAATTTCATTTTTCACCCTTCGGGTGATGGGTGGTGTTACGACTGAAATCTCGAGGGGCGGTAGGTTCTCCCGACCCAAGTGCCCTAAGAGAACTTGGGGCACTTCTTTTCAATCTCCCACTTTAATTACCGCGCCTGTATAGACCCAATTAATGGAGAAAGATGGCGTTAAACGTTCTAAAATAAAATGGGCTTGCCATCCATTCACATTATTTCGTTATTTGCTATTAATTTTAAGGAGATTGTCCGCCATTAAAAGGAAAAGTGTTGAAATACTTGATTGGACTGCCAGGTTGGCAGGACGGACAGGCCGCCGGCTAGGCGAGGTAATAGGCGCTGGGTGTTGCCTCTGTTCACCGCTTCCAGAGCACATATGAGGTGGCTACGCGGCACCACCATTTAGAGTGCCAAACCCGAGGACCAAATCGCCATTGCGGCTGATCGGAGTGCCAAGGCCCATCTTAGCTCATCTCTGCGAGCCGAGGATATGTAAAGGATCGCATTGGGGGCGTTTCTGATTCTAGAGAGACTTTTCCCATAGCCTCCCAATGCATTGGGAGGTCATAGTATCTACTTTCCATTCGTCTCTTTATTTCTATGGCCACAAATGTAGGGAATAACGGAATGAACTCAAAATCAAAAGGGGAGCTGCCTCCAAGCGAGGCCTCGTCCTCCCTTGGTGCCCGGGAAGACCAAGTAACTCGAGGCGCCCCTTCAACTGATTGGGGGGTTCCCCTCGTAGCAGGAGAACTCCCTTAGAGGGGCAAAGGGTGTTGCGTTCTAGACAATCCTGCCCCTCACCCTTTGCGGCAGACAGAGAGAGACAGACATAGACAGGAAGAGATAAATAGACAGAGATAGAAACAGGCAGACACATACATAGGCAGATAGCGAGACAAAGACAGACAGACCAAGATAGGCTGAGACAGAGATACAGTGATAGACAGAGAGAGGGAGAGACAGACATACAAGACAAGAGAGAAATACCTAACCAGTAAGATACAGACAATCAACATACACATACAGAAACAGCCATACACAGCCGGGAAAAAACAAAAGAGAGAGACAGTCAGTTGCAGACAGAGAGAAGACACAGGCAGGCAAGACAAAAAAAAAACAGACCGACAGAGATAGAAAGATACAGACAAGGAGACAAACAGACAGAGATTGATCGAAAGACAGAGGCAGGCAGACACAAACAGACATACATACATACAGGTACACAGAGAGCTTGAGACAGGCAGACATATAAAGCGATACAGACAGACATAGATAAAGAGGAATAAAAGACAGACAGACAGATAGAGGCAGACAGAAAGAGAAAGACAGGCAGAGAGACATAGAGAGTCAGATGGAGACCGACTGAAGCAGATAGATAGTCAGATTCAGAAAGAAGGACAGAAATAGACAGATAAATAGAGGAAGAGACAGAGACAGACATAAAACAGAAAGAGACAGAGGAACGGAAACGACTGAAAGAGACAAGCAGGCAGAGACATACAGGCACACAGAGACAGACACACCTGTACAAACAGACAAGCATACATAGATAGACACACAAACACAGACAGACAAGCACAAGCATATATAGAGAGACAGAGAGAAACATATATACAAATTGACTGACAGACAGAGACACAGTCAGACTGAGATAGACAGACAGATACACAAAGACAGACAGAAGACAGATAGGCAGCCACAGACATGTACAGACAGACAGATGATAAATACATGCAGACAGCCAGAGGAGACCTTAGGGTTGGTGTGCTTGGTCAAAGGGTTTCTGTTTGACGAACGACCGAAAACCTCCTGGGAATAGGCGGATGTGATTAGTGCGAGAGAAAATCACAACCAAAAAAACACTTTTTCATTGCGTATGGTCCGAGAGTTTTGTAAGATGGCCAAGAAAAATGGTCCTCCGTTTCGCAAGCTAACCTGCAAAATATGCAAAGTTTACAGATGGAGTGAAGACTTCGGGGGCACGAGTTGCAAGGAGCTCACAGATGTCGTTAGTGTCTGTGACTTCTGCGAACTCGAGAAGCGCCTGGGCGAGAGCATCGCTCAACTGAGAGAAGAGAACTCCCTCCTCAAAAGGGAAGTTCAACTCTTAAAAACAGAGAGGTGCAGATGCTCAGGCGAGAAGGCTTCCGACGTCCAACAAGAAGAAGAGAAAGTAGAAATAGAAGAAGAGAATGTAGAAAGAGAAAGTAGAAAGAGAAAGAAAAGAAAGAAGAGAAAGTAGAAATAGAAGAAGAGAATGTAGAAAGAGAAGAAGAGAAAGTAGAAAGAGAAAAAAAAGAAAGTGGAAACAGAGGATGAGGAAGTAGAAGCAGAAGAAGAGAAAACAAAAAAAGACAAGAAAAAGAAGAAGAAAAAAATGTAGAGATACAAGAGGAAAGCGGCAAGTCGCTTCCGAAAGGGAAGACTAAGTCGCCTGCAGGCAACCCGGACCGCTCACTCGATGAACGTCTCTTTAAACCGGCGCCTGGCAGATTTGTGGACGGCAGAGGGGGTCTTTTTTGTGGACCCGTACCGCACGTTTTATGGTAGAAATGATCTCTACCAAAGGGATGGGGTACATCTTTCCTTTAAAGGTAGGTCTTTCTGTCGAACATGATCAAGGATGTCGTAGAGAGGACCCAAAGGAGTATCCGGCCCAGAGTGAGGGCGGACGTACGCCAGTACGCCCGTGTCACTCCTGGAACGACCTTTCTCAGAGGTAGCAAAGAGGGGTGCCTCCTCGCCAACAAACAGTCGGGGACTCCCTGAAACTTATGTTTAATGCGAGGTCGATCAGGAACAAGTTTTTTGAACTTCGTGGCCTCGTAACGACGGAAGAACCTAAATTGTAGCCATAACAGAGTCGTGGGTAAAAACCTCAAGCCGAGATTTTGAAGGTGAATTCACGATTCCCGGTTACCAGCTCTTCCTGAAAGATAGGCCAGACAGAGAGAGTGGTGGTGTGATCTTGTATGTCAAGGATACTCTCAACTCGACGGATTGCAAGATCGTATCCGACCATGAACTACTAAGTGTTGACCTAAAGATATGTCCTGTCAGATACAGGACCCTGGTGCTTTAGAGGGGGGATTTCAACACACAAGTTGACCGGGAAACCAGAGAACCCTGTGGCGAAAACGTACTACTCCTGGAGTTCGCGAACAACGAGTTCCTGACTCAATGGGTGAGAGAACCAACGAGAGGAGACAATATCCTCGACTTGGTTTTCACCTCTGAGGATGACATCGTTGAGGACCTCTCTTTTGGCGAAGAGCTCGATGGCAGTGACCACAACTAGTAAATCGATGAAACTTAATTTGAGAAAAGCAGACTTTGCAGGTCTTTGTGCTGGACTGACTGACGCAAGGCTAGAAGTGCGCGATCCTGTTGAAAACTCGTGGAACAGTTTCAAAACCACATTCATGAGTCTTCAATCGCGTTCCATCCCTCTGAAATGCACCCGTCGGTCTTCTGTTCAACCAAAGTGGTTTAATCGAGAAAGCGGCCAACTGCTTAGGGAGAAGAGAAATGTGTACCGGCAATCGAAGATCTCGGGTGACTTTGACGAATACCGGAGGCTAGCCAGGAGAGTAAAGTCCAGTATAAGGGCGTCTAAGCCGTCTGAGGAACTCCGAGTAGCGAGACTCTGTAAAGAGAATCACAAGGAGTTTTTTGGATATGTAAACAGCCGTAAACCAATCCGTCGAACAATTGGCTCTTTGAAGAATAAGGATGGGACATTAAAGCCCTCAGCTGCAGAAAATGCTAACCTCCTAAACAACTATTCTTCAGTGTTTACTGAAACAACGAGTTCCTACTCGGGGTAAAAGCTGGAGGAAATGGACTTCACCGAAGGGGAAATAGAAAAGAAGATCACTGACCTAATGACGAATAAGTCACCTGGACCGGATGGGTTTCTACCTAAAGTGTTGAAAGAAGTGCACGATCAAGTGTCACGACACCTGAGCGCAATCTTCAACATGTCAATCCGGACCGAATGCGTTCCTAGAGACTGGCGTGAAGCGGAGGTGACTTCTATCTTCAAGAAAGGAGACCGTAGCCAACCGTTGAACTACCGACCTGTCAGTCTGACTTCGGTAGTCGGTAAACTCATGGAAAGAATGATGGTGGACAAAATCACGTCGCATTTAGAGTCAAAGCTGCTACTGAGGAGTTCCCAGCACGGCTTCCGAAGGCGACGGTCATGCCTGACGCACCTTGTGGAATTCTTACAATTCGTCTTCAGTGAGCACGATCAGGACAAGGCGGTGGATGTGGTCTACTTAGAATTTTAGAAAGCCTTTGATAAGGTACGACACCGCCGCCTTCTTCGGAAAGTGCGAGCGCTTGGCATAGACGGAAAAGTAGCCGGCTGGATCGAGAACTGGCTAAGTGGCAGACGGCAACGGGTGGTGGTGAATGGACAGGCTTCTGAGTGGGTGCCCGTTACTAACAGGGTGCCTCAAGGTTCTGTCCTGAGACCACTACTATTCATCATCTACGTCAACGACATAGACGGTGACATGGTTGACAAGATTTCCAAATTTCTTGACGATACCAAGGTTGGTATGAACTTAACAAAGGATGGAAATACTGCCCGCCTACAGGAATATCTTTGGATGATTGGGGAGTGGTCGGACACATGGCAAGTGCCTTTTAACGTGAACAAATGCAAAGGGATGCATATCGGCCACCGAAACCCCCAATCTCAGTATATTCTTAAGGGCACTGCTATTGAATCCACCGACACCAAGAAGGACTTGGGTGTAACAATCACTAGTGACCTCAAGTTCTCAAAACAATGCATTGAAGCGGAGAAAAAGGCCCAAAGGATGCTAGGCTACATAAAGCGCCAGTTTGGATATCGGAACAAGGAGATTGTACTGTGTTTGTACAACTCACTTGTCCGACCGCACCTGGAGTATGCCGTACAATTTTGGAGTCCTTCATTTCACAAAGGACATCGTGAGATTGGAACGCGTGCAAGCCAAGGCAACCAAACTGATTCCCTCTATCAGACATAAAAGTTAGGAAGATAGATTAAGGGAATTAGATCTGTTCTCGTTGGAAACCCGTAGACTGCGTGGTCAGCTCATCGAAGTTTTCAAAATACTTCGAGGGTTCGACAATGTTGACTACAGGGATATTTTCACACTTGTTGAGAGCAGAACAAGAAATCAGGGCTTTAAACTTGAACTGAAGCGTTACAACCACGATCTGTGTGGGAAATTTTTCACGTACAGTATCTGCGGTAGTTGAAACGCACTTCCAATGGAAGTTGTCAATAGGGAATATGTTGACCAGTTCAAGTCAAGACTAAACAGGGTCTTGAAAAGTGTCCGTTTAAGGACTTAAGGCATTTGAGCAGAGATGTACCCGCTCGACTACTAGTCCAAAGGTAGCCTCTTTGAATGGACATGAGGTCTTCTAGGGTACTTTCTTTCCTTGTTACTAACTCTCTTCTCTCTCTGAAGCCCCCCTTGTTGTGGAAAGAGAGCTTGTGCGTACCCTTGACTTTTTGAGCTATGTCGGTGGGGGTACCTGGCTCTGCCAGGCCTGTACGCACCCCTTGCAGGGCGGGCTACTGCGAGGGGTGATGAGCGATTGCTTCCCGTGGAAAAAATAAGGTCATCATGCCCATGAATGAACACTAAAAAACAAACAAATCTCTTCCCATTTCCCCTTGTACATCGACGGAGCCGCCCTCGGGCAGCTCCAAAGAAAAAATGGAGGTTCCTTTCCTCTCGTGCTTGCGCAGGGGACATACCAAACTTCTCTAACCGGAGGGAAGGCTTACTCCTCGCCTACATATGTAGGGGACCTCCCCTCACCCCCTTCTCTGGAGGTGCTTTCGGGCACCTCCTGGTTTCCAGCGGCAGTAGCTCCTATTCTTGCCAAAGGGACTGCCAAGAAAGCCAGCAGGCAGCCCATAGCCGACCGCTTCCCAGTGAAGTGGCTCGACAGGTCAAACCCCCTTAGGGGGGAGAGGGAAGCCAGGCCCTTCTGGTCGCTTCCCTCAAAATACCTGATGGCAAGAATATTGAACCTTGCCGGGGTCAAAGCCTGTACCTCCCCACACTACCTGACTATTGACAATGATATCAACGGGACCAATTATGTCCTGGGGGGATGGCAAACTGGAGGCCCCCCGTGAGATAGACATGGTCCTTGAGGCAACCCAGCCTCAGTCGGTAGGGCCTTTCAAAAGGGGGAATCCGGGATCGGCGCCAAGCACCGAACCCGAATCCGCCCCTATGCAAGGTCCTTGCTTCTTCGAAGCAATGTGGTGCATAACTCCTTGAGAAAGAAATCCTGGCCGTTCAGGCCCAGGATCGACTCTCATTCCACGAAGCTAAGGACTTAGTCCTGGCGCGCCCGGCTCTGCCTGGGACGTCTTACGCCTTAATAGTTAGAAAGGCACCCTCTGATCCTGGCCCATCCAGGCCAACGAGTACGGTTGTTTCCGCGCCCATTCGGAGCCCTTCTGCGGGCTCTACTCAACCCGGGCGCTCCTCTGGTAAAGCTGGCGGCAAAAAAGGTTCACATCCAACCCCGGCTAAAACCAAGGCTCCCCCCCCCCACACACACACTTCCCCCAGCGTGACGGTTTTCCGTAAAGCGAAACGGCCATGCGCCTCCACCGAGTCGTTAGACTCACAAGAGGCAACACCCCTGAAGTTGGTCGCCAGGCCATCTTCCGGGGTTCCTAAAGCTGTTACCCGAAAGTTTGACAGCAACAAAGGAGATTCCGCTCCTTCGCCCACGCCTAGTGGGGAAGCGAGTGGCTCGGAGACGGTGGTTTCTCGAAAAGAAGGCCCTCCGCCTCCGAAGCCGCAACACCCGCCTAAGTTTCGAGGCGGAGGGAGGAAAAGACTCGCATGGCGAGCCCAACCTCCCCCAATAAGTCCTCGAAGGCGACAGCGCCTTCTGCGCTTTGTCCGGCCAACAGCGCCCGGGGTTCTGCCTCCAGGAAGCGTACGACCATTCCCCTGAGGGTCTTCTGTTCAAGGAGAGCCCCCCGCGTCTCCTCCGAGCTAGGCCTGGAGGGCCGTAGACTCCGGGTTAACTGGGAGGAGCTACGGAAGCTCGTCTCGTCACGTTCCCCGTTAGCTATTTTTCTGCAGAGATCATGCTAGGCGCGTGCCCCCTGCCCGCCCCACCCAGGGTATAAGGGTCTTGCGACCCCACCACCACGAGATGGCCGGGCTGGGGGATGCGCGGTTTACACCCGGCATGATGTCTCCGTTCTTCCTTTCACTTTAGATACCTCCTTTCAGGCAATAGCTGTGCAGCTTCACCTGTATAAGAGGTATACTATCATTTCTGCGTACATTTTTCACCGTCAGCTGACTTCGACGCGGGGGACATCCACCACGTCGAGGCACGGTTGCCGAGGCCCTTTCTTTTGCTTGGAGATCTGAACGGCAGGCATCCTCTCTGGGGCGATTACTCAATAAATCCCAGGAAACAATTCCTTGACGATCTGATCGAAGAGCTTGAGATAGGTGTCAGAAATGTGGATGAGTTTACGCATCACTGCCCGAGAACAGCTTCATTTTCTTGCCTTTATCTATCTTTGTGCTCTTCGGATGCACAGCCTGATTTTGAATGGGGGGTAGTCGATGACCTCCATAGTTGTGATCACTTTTCCATTCAAATATCCTTTTCATGGCAATCGCCTGAGAGCCCACCTCGGTGGTGCTTGGCGCTGGCGCAGGGGCCTGAATTTCAGGAAATGACTGAATTCTCTATCTCAGTCGAGGAGCTTAGGTCGGTAGATGAGGCCGTTGAGTTCTTCTCTGGCAACCTCGTCGCTACGGGCCTGACTACTATTCCCAGAAAGTCTGGCCGTTTTGCACGTCGAACACTCCCTTAGTGGTCGGACAAGTATGAAACGGCCCTCAAACAAAAGCGTTATGCCTACCTGCGCTATAAGCGCCGCCCGAACGATTTCACTATCGCTGAATTTCGTTGGGCTAGGGCTAGGTTCCAGTATATTTCGAAGCACACCCCCCGCTCTTCTTGGCGGGCATACGTGTCTTAACTTAACGAAAAGACGCCACTGGCAGAGGTGTGGAAGCGAGTCAAAAGGATTCGGGGCAAGTTCTCGCAGGACCCCTCCCGTTCTCCAGGAGAATGGGACCACAATCTCGGACCCCGCGTCCGTGGCGGAATCCCTCGCGACCGCTTTCTCCGTATTCTCTAGCGGGGATGCTGCTCCGCCAGAATTCAATGCACATCGTGATGTCGCGGAAGGCCGCCGGCTGGACTTTACCTCCAGAGGCGGAGAACACTTCAACAATAAATTTACTGTGAGTGAGTTGCGCTTCGCTCTTGATTCGTGCGCAGACACCGCCCATGGTCCGGACGATGTCCCGTACGCCATGCTTCAAAACCTGGCTGAGCGAGGCATTGCGAATCGCTACTGTGCTCGCCTTTCGCAAACCAGGGAGAAATCACTCTACTCTGGCTGGTTTCCGCCCAATTTCTCTAACCTCCTGCGTGTGCAAGTTGATGGAGAAATTGGTAAATGTTTGATTAGCATTTTTCCTGGATAGCGGAGGCCATCCGTCTTCTGCACAGTGCGGCGTCCACAAGTTCCACTCCACGTCGGATGCTCTGCTCCGACTGGAAAATGCTGTCTGCCAGGCCTTCCTTCGTAGACAGCACTACGCCACGGTGTTTTTCGATCTGGAGAAGGCCTATGATACCGCATGGCGATACGGTATCATGGAGACTCTCCACACAATGGGGGCGAGGGAACGCCTTCTAATGTTTATATTTAAATTTTTGCGAGACCGTCAATTCCGCGTACGGGTGGGGGGAGCCCTCTTCAGCCCAAAGGAGCAGGAAGAGGGTCTCCCGCAGAAAAGTGTCCTCAGTGCCACACTCTTTGCCCGGAGCATTAACGGCATCACCTCAGTGCTGCCGAAAGATGTTCTCGCTACGCTCTACGTGGACGACCTTTCGATCTCTTTGGGCGCGGCCCAGATGCCAACTCTGGAGCGTCGACTCAAACAGGCATTGAACCCCGTCTCTTGCCATGCCCAAGCACACAGGTTTCGGTTTTCCTTGGCCAAGACTAAGGTGGTGCACTTCTGCTGACATCCACGGCTCCACCCAGACCAAGACTTGTTTTTTTAACGGAGTACCCCTGGAAGTGGTTAAATCGCACCGTTTCTTGGTCTTGTATTTGACCGACGCCTCACGTGGGAGGCTCATATTCGCAGCCTTAGGGTCTCGTGTACCCGCGCCTTGGATATTCTCCGTTCCGTGACGTTCAGCGCTTGGGGTGCTGATAGGGCTACTGCCTTACTATTTTATTAAACCTTTGTTCGTTCTAAACTCGACTACGGATTCGAGTTTTATGCATCCGCAGCTGAGCGTTTATTGCGAAAGGTGGACTCGATCCACAACACCAACCTTCGACTTGCGACCAGTGCCTTTCGTACTTCCCCCATTGAGAGCCGGTTGGTCGATGCTGGAGAGATGCCACTCGCTCTACGCAGCGTACAGTGCATCACTCGCATGTACGCGCGAGCCCGGCGCTTACCTCAGTCGCCAACAGCTCTCACTGCATCCGCAGCTGATCTCGACGGTGTCTATGCCGCCAAGAGACGCCACTTATACTCTAATTTGGTTTAGGGCCAAGAAACTCCTTCGAGAGCTAGGTATAGGTCTCGGGCCGGTGGTGCCCCTCGTTTTGCCCAGGAACCCACCCTGGAGGGTACCACATTTGGCTATTTTTTGCCACGCCTCTGCTCCCAAAGCTTGTACAGCGCCGGGAGTATTGCGTTCGACCTTTTTCGAGCACATCTGGTGTCACGCTGGAACCGTGCCAGTGTATATGGGTGGCTCCAAGTCCGAAAAGGGCGTCGGCTTCCACGCCGTATGCCCTATATTTGAAGTCAGCGGGGCTCTGCCAGTCGCTGCGTCTGTCTTCTAGGGCGAGCTGGTGGCTATACACCACTTGGTAAGGGAGATTACGCGACGTGCCATGTTCGGAGACCGGATTGTGATCTATAGCGACTCAAAAAGCGCCCTGAGTGCTCTCGGGGCATTGGAATCTTCCTGGTTCGCGATATCCGTGACGCCACGGTTTGTGCGAGCCGGGTGGGTGTCGAGATTATCTTCTGCTGGGTTCTTGGACATGTAGGAATTGCGGGGAATAAGCGCGCCGATTAGGGCGCAAAAGAGTCTGCTAGGACTCTGCGACCGGACCAGCGTTTCGCTCTTCCTCACACCGACTACATGGCATGAATACGGGCAGCTCTTCTGACTGCTTTGCAAAGAAGATGGGAGACGGTCGAAGGGAACTTAAAGTTGCGTGCCATTGCCCCGCGAGTGTTCCCATGGACCTATATCCCAATGCCGCGAAGCTTTAGGTCGCTTTCTGTCGTCTCCGAATCGGACACACTCGTATGACGCATCGCTATTTGATGGAGTGCTCGCCTGCTCCCTATTGTGACGACTGCGTTGTCCCTCAGACTGTTCGGCACATTCTTGTCGAATGTCCCAGTCTGGGTGATCTTCGCGTACGTTACCTGTCCTGGTACCTGGATGGGCGGGGTCGCTACCGCCTGTCCCTTGTATTCGGTACGAGTGCATGCACATTGACTGGTGGACTTGTTGACTTTTGGGGGAGGCCGGCTTTCTCCCTTTTATTTAATTAGGTTGGGTTCTTTTTTGTTATTGGTTTTCTTTGTAGGTCGCAGGGGAGAGGGGGACCTCCCCCCGACGCTGGAACTTGCTTCCTTATTGTCATCTTCCCTTTTTACCTTTTTTTTCAAATTTTTATTTTAAAGTAGCCAAGAACTAGGCTTTTTGTTTAGTGCGATTTATGCCCAAGTGGGCAGTCGCCAGATAGCCCCCTAAAAAAAAAATCTTGGATAAATGTTCCCTTTGTGTTTTTGGGGGGGGGGAAAGGGAGGGGGGCTACTAAATCTAAAGTTTATTCAATCGTAACCATCGTCAAAAAGCGAAGATATTGACACAAGGATTCTAAAAAAGCGACTACCTTAAACAGGTACGACTAAGCCAGGCCGGGGATGCGCAACTTATGCAAACTACGGCGGGAACCAGGAACTAGACGCATAAAGGTAGAAGGAAACGGCCCATAACAGGCTGGAACTAAAAGCTAGAGGCGCACATTTAAGGACAGAAGTTACAAAGAGTAAACGGTGGATACGAAGAAGGAATTGGGAAAAAATAATAAAAGAACGATCAGGTTCAGGTTGTTGAGCCACCCATTGTATCGGGATGTGGTATTTATTTTTTGTGGAGAAGAGAGTAATTAATTAGCCTTATTCATTTCTATTTTTCCACTATTTATATTCCCTTGTCATCTATATCTTTTTTTCCACACTCATTCCATAATCCTCCCTTCACTCCACATCCTCCCACTTTTCTCTTCCCAGCTCTATCACCAATTCTTCTTTCAATTTCTCCCCCTTCGAGACTGTGTCCCACACACGACACAATCAAAGGTTCTATAGATATTCTTTGCCCCAATAGGCACCATTCGCATCTGTCCTCTCCTCCATTCCATCTGTATGTCCTCCCCTTCACCTCCAATGATCCAATCCGTTCCTTGAATAGTAGCTGGCTTGCAAAACTCCCACCATACATATTCTCAATGCAAGGCTCTCTTTTTCCACTGTATACGTTCAGACTTCTCTTGAACCTTTCTCCTGTATTTAATATATTTGGTTTCAGCTTTCCTTTTGCCCTGTCCTCTATATAGATTGCTGCTTATTCATACTTCGTATCCACCCTCATTACATCTTAGCGCCACTCAGTCCTATCGTAGTCCCATCTTCAGCTCCACTCATGATCCTTCCTTGCGTCTTTTACCCTGACTGGGCATTCGTAAGAATTACTCAGCATGAGCACACGGTCGAGAGCCCGAACACTTCCCTCAAACACGGAGCACGGTCAAGATCTTGCGCCTTCACAAAAATCTACGCAAATGGAACTCTTCGTCACCATTAAATCTTCAACACGCTATCAAGTTGCTTCCGGGTAAGATCCTTCTCAGGACAGGGCGCCTCAGGACCACGGTTCCCGCTTCTAAACCTTAGGGAACCTGGTGAACTTGAACTCTTGCTCCAGGAACTAGAAGAAGAAAGAAATCGACGCCCACCAAATTATTCTCCCGTAGCCTTCCAGACTAGACCGGACACCCCGAGGTCTCAGCGGAGACCGCCGCCACTCGGTCTTCAGTCACAGGCCTTTACCCGTCGGACCAAGGCGCATTAGCTTATCTACACTGGGACGTAGTCGTTCATAAACTAAATGAGCACCGCGACGGTCTTCTAGTTAAGAGATCGCAAGGAAATCGTGACTCTCCTCTCTCTTTTCAGATTCCGCTCACAGCTGGACCGGGAGGAATTTATCCGACTCCTCCATATACGTTTAACAACAGGTGTGGCGGGTCACGCTACGTGACGCACGCGAACAACAAGCCCTTTCATCGGTCATCATCTTAAGCGAATCCGCCCTTACTGGACCACGCGTGCAACAGGTACGCGTACAACCACCCCAATATGGATCCTGGGGATTTTATCAACCTACCCCCATGAGTGGCAGAGGCTGAACAGGACAAAGGGGAAAGCATGCAACGTAGGCGTCAGTTTCTCAACGACGTAGCAAGTGATGGCGTATGAGAATTAACCGTATGCGTCGTCGCATGCAGTTATTGCCTCCCTCAACGAGGTCCTCTACTTCGGAGGAATTTCGGTCTTTATTCACCAGCCTCCTTTACGGTGGAGTCGTCCTTCGCCACGCTTCCTGACCTTATACTCTCCCCATCCCTATTAACCCCGTCCATTCCAGACGAACCTTCCCTGTGGTGGAAATAGCAGAGGTTATTGATGTAAATCTGGACGACCAGGTGGAACCCGGACCGCCCCTCGCACGAACTACGTGACTTTATGGATAAAGCCACCCGGGAATTAGGAGGTCTTCCCATTGAACAACTTTTGGAACACGGCATCCTGGAACGCTTGACCAATATTAGCCATGCTCATCGCACCTTCCCGGTCCCTAAATCTAATGGCTCAGTTCGTGTTATATACGACATGCACAGGATAGAGAACTTTTATTCCTCTCTTTCCTTCAAAATCCCGTCCGTTGGCAGCGTATTAGCGAACTCTTTGACCAAAGGACTACGCCGTCAAAATTGACCGCCCTTACACCCAGGAGCCAGAAGTTATTTCAGAATATCAGTCGCTAGAGTGGCTTCCTCGGAAGTCAATACATTATGCAAATTGCTGACGCAGCTACCTTCAACGTCTGGGCCCGTCTTACGGGTTGTCGTGCCTTCTCATATCTGGACAACATCCTCCCGGTAGGCTCCAGGATGGCCCTTAGGCGCTGCCTTCGCATCACAATAAAGTCCTCTTTGAATGTGAATGTACCAAAGAGTATCATCGTCCCTACACACTTCCTGGTCTACTTGGGAATCATAGTTAATCTACGAAACCACCCTATGACCTTCTCCTCGGACATGACCAACAAACTTCAAGCTGCTATCAGGGTTTGCAATGAACATGCGCTCTCCCACCGAGAATGGCTTCGTAAGGAAGAGCTTCTCAACTTTGAGGTTTCTCATAATCAGAGTCCTTTTCTTCTGGATAAAACGGTGTTTTCTTCAAACCACCTACCCCCGCCCACCCCCTCTTCGTCTTCTTCTCCCTTTTATCACCACCAAATGGTTCAACTTCTGGCGACCTAAGGCTTCGCCCCGTACAGTGTTTTGTGAGCCTCCAAAACGGGCCTAGGGCTCTAGTTCAACGGTAGTGCCCTCGCGACCTCCTTCCCTCTAAAGAAGTGGGTAACTTTTTCACCTGCGAATCCATTGCGGTTTGGATTTTGTTGCTTCTAGTTAACAAGGCAAGACTTTCGCAGACGACGTGGGGCATTATGGAACACTCTCCTTGGAAAACTTCCCGTGAACATCCTCCAACAATGCTCGGAACGTTTGCTGGACCTTGCCCCTTAATATTTCCTACATCAAGTCACGAAGAAACCGTGTCAATGCAGCTTCAAGGGCTTACGCCCAATTCAATTTAGCATGGCTGGCCGGACTCCCTAGAGTGACTATAAAAGGAGCTGCTCCAGCACCGAGACGGCATGGTCATTTTGGCTCTGGTCGTGTCCCTCTTCTACAGCCCTTCTTCCGCCTCCTCGATCTTCGTGTCTCGCTACGATTTGTGTATCTTATTGTATTGTTAAGACAAGGCTCCTCCCGGTCGCCCCCTTGTATCCACTTGTGTTAGGCCTTGGCCTCGCCAAGCACCCCTTGTTCTTCTGTATCTTGTTTCCTAACAAAATCCCTTTGTTAAGCAGGTATCCTGCCCGCCTTTGTGTATAAATTCTAATAAATAAAAAGGAAGGCCCCTTCTCCCGGCTCAGGGGGTAAGGACCACAAATTGGATACGTTAATAAACAAAATTTCTGATTTTGGTGCGCTGGAAACCCCATGATAATTCACGAGCAGCCTCTTCATGCACAGAATGTTACGATCTGGTGCGGCAAAACCAGGTGGAGATCATTGGTCCCTACTTCTTTGAGGATGCCGAGGCAAAAACAGCGACAGCAACGGGGGACAGGTACAGGGAACTGATACACGATAATTTATTGCCAGAAATGATAGATTTCAATATGTATGATTTGTGGTTTCAACAAGATGGAGCGACACCAGACACAGGAGTTTACAGGAAAAAAGGCCAATCAATGACTGGAAATAGGAAAAAAAAAGATAAAATTACTACACACTTTTAAAAAAGTGTGTATATCTTTTTTACTCTCCACCCATTTCCCATTTGAAACCTAATTCTCTATCCCTCCATTTGACACAATCCACGAGGTCTAGGACATTTTGGCCTGGCCGTTTCTCTGCATACCCTATTCGGCGTGCATCTTTTGGAAAATTTTAAAGTCAACAGATCAACTTTTTGAAAAAAATCTTGGAAAAAAAGGTCAGTGTTAGAAACCTGTGACAAGGAAGTCGGAGATTATTTGATCGACGGTTTTCGTTCGTGTTCAAATTTAGTCAAAAAAGAAGTGGATCGATTTCTACAAAATTTGGTGAAACACTAGAGCCTTAGCCAGAAGGAAATGATTAGTTTTTGACCAAGATCTGGTTAGTATATCCGGATGCATCCGATTAAGTATTTTATCATTACTAATTTTTGAACAAAGTTATATTGGGGAAGTTCCAAACTTGATTTAATTTTGAATTTCTTAATAGATTAGAAAGTTATTAACCACTTTAAAATTTTAAATCTAGGACAAACTTTATATTGGCATACATAAATGATGCATATTGAATGAATACGTTAGTATTAATAATATTAGCAATAATACATACAATCCTACATAAATGAAGTATATTGGGATATTGCATATACATATTGTTAAGCTAAGCCTTATTAATATGTGGAATTTTAGTTGGAACTAAATGTTGGAAATTTAAGGAGCATTTCTTGGCGGAGATGTGCGCTCTATGAGTGCTATAGTTTTGCTAAACTAAATTCTTTGGGAAAGTCTGAAAATGAGTTGAAATCACTAAATCCTTCAACCTGGAAGAATTAGGAGTTTCTTAGCCTTCCGGGCATAATAATTAATACGAAAGCAATATATCATTTGTGGAGGATACCCCCTTTTTTCCTTCTTTGCAATTCTTAGCCCGTTGGATGAAGCCACGTGGTTAGCCAGAGCCCACGTAGCCGATAGTCACAGGGCAAAGCAAGCCCAGATGGGCCCCTCCCACATGGTACGATCTTAGTAATTTGTGGCGAAAATTTCCTACGCGGTCGTAAATTCGAGCAGTTTCCCCCGCGAAGATAGAGGGATAGGGTATAATAACTGTTTATCGCAGACAGTTTGGCGCCTCAGCTGCCCCCGGTTAATTCCCCAGAGTAGGGGTTGTTCCCCATCTCCCGCATGAGGAGACTCCCCATACTTAAATTCCTTAGCCACCTTGGAACAACAGTAAGAACAAAGAACTTTCGCAAGAAGAAATCCCTCGCCCCAAGTCGTTGTGTAACCAACTGAATGCTGGACATTCTCTCCCCGAAAGGCATCCACGGTCAAACGGAAGCCTCTTCGCACGCAGTCTTCTGAAACAGCTGCGCCATATTACTCCGAGTGGTCGAAGTACCCAGCCACGTCGAAGTTACCCTGCGGTAAACATACCCCTCTCTCGAAAATCACTAAAGATTACAGCTCCCCCCTCGAGCCCGAGCTAAGGTTAAAACTTACGCATTCAGCCGCGGAAGTGAGGTGCAGACCATACCCTTCCTTCCCACTCTTCTCCTGAGAAAGATCCCTCCTTTGAAGACGCCGACAAGATAGTTTCCCCGAGCCCCAACTTTCCTTCAATCCTCCTTGAAGTCGCTATCGCCCGCGGCTCAACCTGACCTTTCTAATCCGCGCATCAATGTAGCATTCAATCATTGGACCGTTCGCGTTAATAGCCTGAGCTATCCCCATTCATATTAATAATAGATATTATATTATATAGTCGGCTATATGACGACATTATATATATATATATATATATATATATATATATATATATATATATATATATATATATATATATATATATATATATATATATATATATATATATATATATTTGTAAACGCTATCGCGGAACCCGAGTACACTATCCATAGAAAATACACACAAAATTTTTAGAAGACCAGGGATCTGAAGGCCTACCAGAAATTCACCAGAATTAATCAGGACGGTGTTAAATTATGAGACATCAGAGAGGGGTGAAATAAATGCACACAAAAAGTATTTACAGTATTATTTACCAAAAAAATAAAATTCAATAAATTACCTGTTAACAAATTATACGGTGGTCATCAAACACAGAAAAGTCACAAATGCTTATCACCATCGAAACGTCGCCTTCACAGACCAAGACAATTACTGAATCCTGTGTGGGTGAGGGCGCAATTAACGTGCGATAGGCCAAGAAAGACATTTTGAAGGCATTACTACTCTCGCTTCAGTGCAGTTGGGTGGCGGGCAAGAGAGGATTGTGCTTTAGGGTGGTTGGTGGGTGCAAGTCCTGGAATTGTGCACTTGCAAGGAGGGGAAGGGGAGGTAGGACGGATCTCACTGGGAAATATTTACTATTCGAGTCTTGGCATCAACAAGCTGAGAATCTCCCCGGGTCTTCGACGAAGCGATTCCTCAATCCGTCCACATTGCCTCCAAATTGCAGCTTCAAAGCCCAGACTGAACTAAAAGATCGAACTCACCGAATAACGAGGCTCAGCATAATACTAAAAGGTCTTCGGTTGGGTCCCCCAACGCAAGAGGTGTTGCACGCCATCTTGCCCAGTAGCTGGGACGAGGAGTCTCCAGGAGCAGGCATGGGCAGACGAACGACCGCCATGCATCGGTTGTCCTTGTCGAAGTACTTGCACGGACATCCTTCCACCTGGATGATGTGGCCTTTGGCCTCGAAAAGGGCATCTGTCCAAAGGAGATGGGTACTAGTAAGATACACCGTGCTCACCAGTGGTGGATATCCCTCTGATCTTGCCCGCCGAATAGGCAACTAGCTTCCTATGTACATTGAAAGCTTTTATATAGTCTCGGGGGCATTGAACCCACGGAGGAGTCTCTAATACCTCCTCCATCAGCCACAAACAGGCTCACAAAGTCCTACCTGACGTTTCGCAGAGGTAGCACCGCTTGACAGGGAGGCTGATGGTCGAGGGGATGCTATATATGAGACAAATTATGATGGAGGCTTCGGGGAGGAATTTCTCTATCTTTATGTTTCGGCGCATACACCTTATTCACGATGGGGCTGTAACACCACTGTAAAAAAGACAATCCTCCTCAGAAACCAGTGAAATGTGCGTGGATTAGGACTCTTTTTTTTCTTTTTTTCTCTCCCTCTCTCTTACTTATAATAGCCACATTAATATCCATTTTACCCCTTCCCTCCTTCACTTCTGGCTTGTAAAGTGTGAATGAAGGGGTCCTTCACTACTCGCCATCATGGTACATGCACCTAAAAATAGGTCCTCGCATCGGGAGATGGGAGGAAGTAGGCCAGGATATAACAAGTCCCGCAAACTAGAAACCAAAACACGCAAAAAACAAGTCCCCCCCCCCTAAAAATCATTGGGATTCTGAACCCCGAAATACCATTCAACGCAGGGTTCGAACCTTACCTTGGGCTTAAGGTCGATTTCTGTCAATGTAGGAATGGTGGCTGTGAAGTTGTACCGCCCCGGATATGGGTTCAGGCTGTAGTGCATGGAAAGAGAGGGGGCAGGAGGGACACTGGAGGGGTGTTCATTTTCCAGGAAGGAATCGATGTTGAAAAGAGACAAAAAACCTACATAAAGGACTACATGGGATAATTAAAATGAAGGCGCGAAATTAGCCCGAATCCTATTCCCCGCCCCTACTAATAATTATCAATCTATTAAAACATTCGAAAATAATAGATCATGTTTGCTATTAATTGTGAACAGTTTGCTTCAACGTCAAATCAAAGCAAACCCAATTTTCACGTCCATTTGTAGGGCAAAATCACCAGGAATCAGCGCAAGAATAAAAGAGATTTATTCAGATTCTGATGAATCGTGTCCAAAATAATTGTAGCTGCCAATCCTATGATTACTAATTTAAACAATTATTATTATTAAACTGTTTTGTGCGGCGTTTATAAATGAAAATGGGTGTGAAGAATTAACAAGGCTTAAACATTTGAAAGGTTTTAAAGAGCAGCTCAATCTTTACCAGGTTTGGTTAAATATTTAAATTATACAGAATTAAACAAAAATCTGCAGAGTAAAGATAAAGTCGAAGTGGTGTTCGTTCGTCTGTTCACCGATTGCCCCATGCCGGATTGGACGGATGGGCAAACGCACAAATCAACAGACATTTGGGGGCCAACTTTGTGCCATTGGGGGAAACTTGGCTACTTTTGTTTCTTAGAAATGATCCAAAACTGTTTGGGTATAAGTTATACCGCTAATTTGGACATCTTGATACTTCCTCGGTGGTGACATCCATATTAACGTGAGATTAGGTCCCAGAAATCGGTACACAACAATGATCGGGTAACTTAGCACATAGTTACCATTAATTTTAAATATATGCAACTACTAAAGATAATTCTGAGAATAACGGGTGGTAAGTATGTAGATTATTGGCACGAATAATGGGACGTACTATTTCGTCTGTGTTCCAAAATGTTTCATGTTTTTGGAGTAAATTTAAGGGGACAGCTTGTGTGGGGGTAAACACAATGGGGGAATCACACTACGATGATCCTGAGTTTCATTAAATTTTGGGGGGCCTGGGGGGCACGGCCCCCCAGTATATAATCCTAATTGTTTATAGAATAATGTTCTGACATTTACAGAGGTGAATGTTTTAACTACATCATGTCAGCGCCTTTAATCGTTTTGCGAATTATAATAGGGGTGGGGTCTGACGTCAGAAATAACTGGTTTGAATTTTTATTTTTTTCTTCACTTAATATCTTTTTATTATCTTCAATTGGAGTAATTTTTATTTGTCAATATATTTTTCCCCATTTTACTATTTTTATTACCTTTTTTTATACATTTAAATCTAATTAACGGATCATTTAAAGGAACCACTTTTTTTTAGCCGTTTGCAT
Source organism: Ceratothoa steindachneri (assembly GCA_963969495.1). Classification (NCBI taxonomy): domain Eukaryota; kingdom Metazoa; phylum Arthropoda; class Malacostraca; order Isopoda; family Cymothoidae; genus Ceratothoa; species Ceratothoa steindachneri. Next base: position 15,446,606 of record OZ018331.1, on the reverse strand, counting down.
ATCATAGAGATGTTTATTACGTAGTTTCAAAATCGTATCGGTTGGCGAAAGTGTGTCCGTCGTTTATTTTCGAATTATTAACTCTAGTTTCTGATGAGAAAAATTTGTAACCTTTTTGGACGTTCATAATTTAGTTAAAATTAAAAGTGATTGCAAGATTTGTGGCCGGGCATTAGATGTGATAAATATGTAGATTAGTCACATTCCCTCTGTAGACTTTCTTCCAAAAGGTTGTATTGCTCCACACTTTCCAAATCTTGTTTGATATAAGTGATTAATCATTAGGTACCTTAGTGAGAATTTTGCTTTAACGAAAGTCGCCCGTGCCCTAGGGCACGGGGGCATTCTTCTCTTGAGATGTCTCAAAAGGACAAATCTCGAGTTAAACTAAAACGACCTAATTCTAATACTGATCTCGAATCATCTAACATTGATCCTACTCTAAAACAACTACACAAAGTGATCAAATAGACTGACCAAGCTGTCTCTTGTTTCTCTTCACAGCCATCAACTTCTGGTTCAGAGAAATCGAACAAGTACCCAAATTACCCTGCTATATATCATAGTTCAACGCACAGTAATAAAGCTCCTGTAACATCACACAGTAAGATCAATGATACAGGTAGTATAAATGCGACTTCCATAAACAAAAATGACCCCAAATTGAATATTGATCCCAAATTTGTTTCTTGGGTATATTTAAGTTCTCCAACAGTTAATTTGACAAAATTAATTTTATTAACAATTAAAACAGTTGTTGAATCCATTTGTCATGGCCCTGTCATCGAGGTTAAATATTGCAGAACAGGATCCCTCTTAATACATAAAAAATCCTCAGATCAGACAACAGCTCTTTTAAATACAAAAACCATTATCAATGGACAATATGATGTAGAGTGCTCAGTTGCACAAAATTTAAACACTATTCAAGGTATCATATATGCACCTAATCTACTATACTTTGATGAAGAATTATTAATTAATGAATTAAAAATTCAAAATGAGTCGGTTATGAAAATTAGACGCCTCAATAAAGGCCCTTCCCGAATCCCTACCCCCTTGTTAGTATTAACTTTTGCTGGAAATGTCTTACCTTCTAAATTATATTATAGATACCTTACTTTCAGTATTGATAACCACTACCCTAATCCCTTGATGTGCTTTAATTGCTGGCATTTTGGACATGGAAGTAGGACCTGTACAAATAAATCTAGATGTCTTTATTGTAATGAGCAACATAATTCTCACGATTGTATCGCTCCTAAATGTATTCACTGCTCTTCTCCCAACCATTTAGGAAATTCTAAGGAATGTCCTGTGTGGATCAGGGAGAAAGAAATTATTCATTTAAAAATTGATAAAAAATTATCCTTCTTGGAAGCTCGACAGGTATATTTCAAAAATCATCCTATAAATGCAAGTGACATATATACAAATAACAAGAAAAAAATATAACTGAAAAAGCTACAAAAGAAACACAATGCGACCTACCCATTACTAGACCACAAACTCTACCTGCAAAAAGTATTAATAATGAAGATAAACAAAACTCTCATAATGTTGATAATGTTGATGTCTCAAATGAATACCTATGGTCTATCCTTAAAGAATATAAGAAAATCATGGAAGCAAACATTGCCCCTAAACAGGCAGTTAACAAAATGGCTATACTGTTTAATAAAATGGGCTTTACAAAAAAAATTGATTCAAGGGATGGTTACAGAATATTATTTGGTGATTAATAGTTTAAATTATATATAGATAATGAACTTAAGAATATGTCAGTGGAATATATGCAGTTATACAACAAGGTTACCATTCTTGCAGATGATCTTAAATGAGTATTCCTCATCAATTGTAATGTTACAAGAAACAAGGTTAGGAATAGAGCAAAACATTTCTTTAAAAGGATATAAGCTGTAATGGAGGAGGAGTTCTACTTGCCATAGCCTCCTGGGTACCATTTGTAACTTTAAATATCACCTCTGATCTGGAAGTTATAGCAGCTAGAACTAATTTACCATCTTTAAAATTTATAATTTGTTCATTCTATATACCTCCAAGATTTCCTTTAACTACACAAGGCTTAATGAATCTTTATAACCAACTTCCTCCACCAGTATTAATATCTGGAGATTTGAATGGACATCACTACCTGTGGGGCTCATCAGAGTGCTGTCAGAGAGGAAATAAAATAACAGATTTTATTGAAGAAGCAAATTTATAGATCCTAAACTCAAAGGCCCCAACTTATTGCAATGAATTTAGAGGACACTTTTCTCATATAGATATATCTCTATGCTCCCATTCTTTAAAACTAAACTTAGAGTGGAAAGTACTACCAGATCTTTATGATAGTGACCACTTCCCCATAATTATGGAAATGATGTATGAAATGAAGTATAATACCAGGCCCAAATGGCTATATAAAAGTAATTTAAAAAAAATTCATCAAGAGCTACAAATTCCAAAAGTCAATATTTCACTTAATGCAAATGATGCTTAACATAACATAACGTAATTTCACGCATGACAAAAGCCACAAGGGCCTATTAAAGGTCATCCGCATCCATCAAAACCCACCCACAAAAAGCACCATCACCAAAGTCCCCCAAAATATAATATAAAAGATGACAAAAGCCACAAGGGCTCATCATAGGTCATCCGAGTCAAATGGCCTCTTTTTTAAGGCACCCAAACTCCCAGGAAAACTACATCCAGAGGATTGCGTCCGGAAACAAGGGTATCACCAATCAAGGCTTGTCAAGAACTAAATCATGCAGCTATAGATATATACAAAACTTAGGAACCATCACAACCTTCCCTCCCCATAAACTCATCCAGCTTACTCTTAAATACATTTAATTTTGGACTACCTACTACCCTCTACGGCAATTTGTTCCAGAAGTCTACCACTCTATTGGTGACAAAATATTTTCTTAAATCCAACCTACACCCTTGTTTTTTAATTTTCAAGTGGTGACCTCTAGTCCGATTTCCATCATCTAACTCAAAAAACTTGCTAACATCCAATTTATCTATCCCGGAAAAAAATTTAAACAGCTCAATCATATCCCCTCTCACACACCTCCTTTCGAACGAGAACATATTTAATACCCTCAGTCTATCTACATATTCAAGGTGCCTCAGGGAAGGAATAATCTTTGTTGCCCTCCGTTGCACTGACTCGAGAAGGTTAATATCGTGTCTAAAATGTGGGGACCATGCCTGTATACAGTACTCTAGATGTGGCCTAACATAAGAGTTATAGAGTTTAAGAATAACCTCCTTACTTTTGTAACTGACATTTCTCTTAATGAAACTCTATTTGCCCTATTTCTTGCTTCAATACACTGCTTAGAAAACCTCAAGGACTTATCTATTACTACTCCTAGATCTTTCTCATCCTCATGCTTGCCTTCTAGTAACCTCTGCTATCACCAAATGTGCAGCCAAAACCATACCAAAGTCATCATCAAGAATATTCCCTAAATATAACAATCCCTGGTGGAATGATAGTTGTGCCTATGCAATAAAAGTTAAAAAAAAGCCTATAAACTATTTAAGAATACATGAATCCAGATTCTTTACTGTTATATCATAAAGCTAAAGCCTTAGCCTAGAAGGGTAATTTAATTAGATTATTGAAACGTCTCTCTTGGAGAAGGTTTGTACAAACTATTAATCATAACACTCATACAGCAGAAGTTTGGGATAAGATAGGGAGACTTACAAAAGGACATAAACCCCATCCACTCGTCACATTAAAATCTGGCAGTAACTTTACTTCTGACCCATTTGTGACTGCCCAAATATTAGCTGGCCACTTTGAAACTATTAGCAGTATTCACTTCTACATAGAACCCTTTGTATACTCTATGGTGGAGGCTGAATTTAATGAAATTTCATTTGGGGTATCTAATAATGAGGAATATAACTGCTCAATTACATTATATGAATTATAAAAAGCTATTCCCCAAAACAAACCAAGCTTTCCTGGCATGGATGACATAATATATCCTTTCCTAGCAAATCTTAGTAACCTAAATAAACATGATCTCTTAAATTTCTACAATCACCTATTTCTAAATAATACCTATCCAGATACATGGAAAGAGAGTTTACTCATCCCTATTTTAAAGCCAGGGAAACCAAGTCAGGAACCATCTTCTTACCGCCCTATAGCCTTGACAAGTTGCTTATGCCAGACATTATAGAGAAAATTGACCATTAGATTACGGAAATACCTTAATAAAAAAAAGTACTTATCATACTACCAAAGTGGGTTCAGAAAGCACTTCTCAACTATGGATAGTTTTGTACGCTTAGAATGTGACATATTTCTCTGACCTTCGAACAGGTAGCACGTGTTTCATAAAGCTCTCAGTCTGTTGATCTATTTTTCAGATTTTTCTATAGTTTGTTTGTTTTTTGTTTGTTTTTTTCACTACAATCAGCGAAAGCTAAGTTGCTCTTCTTTTTTTCTTATTGCTACTTAAGTTATTTCTTTGTTTGAATAAGTGATGGAGTTTGGGGATGAAAGTGAGCATGAGCGTCGGAATGTATGCATTGGTTGTGGTGTATTAGGTGAGGGGTATACATGTGTTGTATGTGGGCTGCGTGAATGCATTGTAGATTTAGGGGGGATGAGAAGGCAGGATTTAGACAGGATATGTAGGCTGGAGGGGTTAGTTGCTGAGCTCAGGAGGGAACTTAGTGTTAGGCCTAGATTCGGGAATAGGTTAGGTGGTGAGGTAGGCCAGTTAGATGTTTCAGGTGAAGGTAGAGGGCCGGTGGAGGAGGTAGGATATGATAGTTCTAGTGATAGTGAAGTTAGCCCCCTTAGATTAGTTAGAAATAGGCCTAGTGAAGATGGGGGACAGTGGAGAGTGGTTAGGAAACATGAAGCTAGGGAGGCTTCTCCTGTTCTTTGTGAGAATAGGGTTGCCTCTGTTGAGGTTGTTAGCCAGGGGGAGAATAGGTGTGTGAGTCAGAGGGACACAGAACCTATTAGCTTGACTAATAGATTTAGTGCCCTAAGAGAGGAAGTAACTGGAAGTGATATGACTGATGGGGGTGGGGGTGGAGGTAGAGTGACTGGTAGTTTGAATGAGAATAGGAGTGGGGATGGAGTTAGGTCTGTGGGGGTTAGGAATAGGAGTCTGACTGAAGTGCTTGTGATGGGTGATTCGCGAGTTAGATATTTAGATAGGAAGTTGAATGCAAGTAGATTGAATGGTTTGAGGGTGTGTTTGCCGGGTGCTGGAGTGAGAGATCTGTCTGATAGGTATGAGGAACTGGTCTCTGGCTGTGCAAGGGATGCGGTTGTGATTACACATGTAGGAGTGAATGATGTGAAGAAAGTGGGTGCATGTGAGTTACGTGAGAGGTACAAGAGGTTGATTGAAAAGGTGTAAGAAAGTAGAATGAAAGGTGTTATGAAGGGTGTGCTTCCAAGAATGGATGTTGGGGTAGAATGGATGTCTCGTGTAATTGGGCTGAATGATTATGTGAGGAGGATGTGTGAGATGGAAGGTGTCATGTTTGTGGATGTGTGGGATAGGTTTGTTGGAATGAAAGAAATGTATGCGATGGATGGACTGCATTTGAGTAGGAGGGGGGTAGATGTGTTGTGGGAGGAGTATGATCGTGTTATTAGGTCTTTAACATAACATAACATAATTACACGGATGACAAAAGCCACAAGGGCCTATCAAAGGTCATCCGCCTCCGTCAAAACCCACCCACAAAAAGCACCATCACCAGGGGAAGACAAAATCAAAGTCCCCCACAATATAATATAACGGATGACAAACCCACAAGGGCTCATCATAGGTCATCCGAGTCAAGCGGCCTCTTTTTCAAGGCACCCAAACTCCCAGGAAAACTACATCCAGAGGATTGCATCCAGAAACAAGGGTATCACCAATCAAGGCTTGTCAAGAACTAAATCATGCAGCTATAGATATATACAAACAATATTAATATATACAAAACTTAGGAACCATCACAACCTTCCCTTCCCATAAACTCATCCAACCTACTCTTAAATACATTTAGATTTGGACTACCTACTACCCTCTGCGGCAATTTGTTCCAGAAGTCTACCACTCTATTGGTGAAAAAATATTTTCTTAAATCCAACCTACACCCTTGCTTTTTAATTTTCAAGTGGTGACCTCTAGTCCGATTTCCATCATCTAAATCAAAAAACTTGCTAACATCCAATTTATCTATCCCGGAAAAAATTTTAAAGAGCTCAATCATATCCCCTCTCACACACCTCCTTTCGAACGAGAACATATTTAATACCCTCAGTCTATCTTCATATTCAAGGTGCCTCAGGGAAGGAATAATCTTTGTTGCCCTCCGTTGCACTGACTCAAGAAGGTTAATATCGTGTCTAAAATGTGGGGACCATGCCTGTATACAGTACTCTAGATGTGGCCTAACATAAGAGTTATAGAGTTTAAGAATAACCTCCTTACTTTTGTAACTGACATTTCTCTTAATAAAACCCAGCACTCTATTTGCCCTATTTCTTGCTTCAATACACTGCTTAGAAAACCTTAATGACTTATCTATTACTACTCCTAGATCTTTCTCATCCTCTACTGAGCTCAGCCAATGCCCATCCATTTCATAGTTAAATTCTCTATTATCTTTTCCCATGTTAATAACTTTGCACTTATCAAGGTTGAAAGTCATTTGCCACTTATGTGCCCAGGATAACAATTTATTTAAGTCCCCCTGCACTTTAAAATTATCATCAATATCTTTAACTACAGCTGCTAATTTGGTATCATCCGCAAAAATTGACACTTTATTATTAACTGCCTCCCCAAGATCGTTTATATAGATGACAAATAATAATGGACCGAGAACTGATCCCTGAGGAACCCCACTGATAACATCCCTCCACTCTGACTTTACACCATTTAGCACTACCCTTTGCTTCCTGTCTTTCAGCCACTCAGCTATCCAATTTGAAACACCCCCACATATCCCAATCATTTTTAATTTATGAACTAGTCTCCTGTGTGGTACCTTATCAAATGCTTTACTAAAATCTAAGTAAATTATATCTACATTCTCTCCCTTATCTACTTGATCTGTTACAAACTCCAGAAAGTCTAGTAAGTTAGTCAAACATGATCTACCTGATCTAAACCCATGCTGAGCATCGCTGATTAACCCCTCCCTCTCTAGATGTTGGCAAATCCCTTTTTTAACTATTTTCTCAAGAATTTTACAGACTACAGGAGTTAGACTAACCGGTCTAAAGTTATTTGGATCCTCTTTACTACCCTTCTTGAAAATGGGGACTACATTCGCTCTCTTCCAATCATCGGGTATTTCTCCATATTCCAATGACCTAGTATATAACTTGTCCAGAGCTATTGAGATACTTTCTACCCCTTCTTTAAGTATCCTAGAATGAATATTATCAGGGCCGGAGGCCTTGGTAGTATCTAAATCACCTATTAGTCCTTTTATCATCCTCCGATCCACACAAATGTTAGTAAACACCTCTTTTCCTGACCTATGAGTACTATACATAGGACTATTTAGTTTCTCTTTTGTAAATACTGATGCAAAATGACCATTTAGTACCTCAACTATTTCCTCATCAGTTTCTCTCACAAACCCTTCATATTTGATAGGTCCTATTTTAACTCTGCCAGACTTGTTATTAATTTTATAGTAACTAAAGAACTTTCTAGGATCTTTGTTGCTATCCTGAGCTAATTTAATTTCTGACACCCTTTTGTTCTTCTTTATAATCTTATTTAACTCATTCCTAGCCATTCTATAATCACTTAAATTTTGAATATTATTTTGTACCTGTAATTTTTTATATGCCCTTTTCTTCTCTGAAATTTTTCTAGCTATCTCCTGATTCCACCATAATGGTTTCCTACTTTTGTTCCTAATGGCCTTCATTGGGATACATTGTTCTTGGACTACATTTATTATATGCTTGAAAGTATCCCACATCCCATAAGCATTTTTACCTCTGAATTCTATATCCCAGTCTACCAAATTTAGCAAGCTTCGAAGTTTTACATAATCTCCCTTATGAAAATTTGGAACTTTTTCAGCATTCTCAGTTATTTTACCCTTCTCAATTCCCAAGTTAAAACGAACTATCTGATGGTCACTATTTCCCAATGCTTCCCCAACAGTCAATTCTTGAACTAAATGATCAGTGTTAGAAAGTACTAAATCTAATATATTGTCCCCCCTCGTTGGCTCATTAACAAATTGATTCAAAAAATTATCCTCAAAGCATTCTATGAACCTGCCACTTGTTCTATCTCTACCTATCATATTTTCCCAGTCCACAGAGTTTAAGTTGAAGTCCCCAATAATAACTGCATCTGTTTCACATCCCTTACTAATTTCCCTTATCATTAGTTCATCTATATCATCAGTCTGCCCAGGTGGCCTGTAAAAAGCTCCCAAATGCACCATTCTATTTTTACTGAACCTAATATCTATCCAAAGTGACTCAACTCCATCCTGCTTTATTGAAGTATTTAAACTTGAAACAATGTTGTTTTTTATATAGATAATTATTCCTCCACCAATCCTACCTGTCCTTTGACTAATGTACATATTATAGCCCTGAAAATCAAATTCACTTATAGTGTCACTAAATTCTATTTCATTAACCCATGATTCAGTAACGCATAATATATCTATATCCTCATTGCTAATATAACTAAATAGCTCATCCTTCTTGTTTCTAAGACTACGAGCATTTGTATAGAAACAATTTAACCCCCCTATCCCTGAAGCACCTCTTGAAACTTGAATGACCTCACCTCTATCGCCTTGGAACCTATTTCTGTTATCTGCCAAGTCCATTCTACTTTCAGTACTATAATGTCCTCTCATAATTCCCTGACCACTATTAGTATCTAGTTTCCCGCCCGCAAAGACCTAATAACACGATCATACTCCTCCCACAACACATCTACCCCCCTCCTACTCAAATGCAGTCCATCCATTGCATACATTTCTTTCATTCCAACAAACCTATCCCACACATCCACAAACATGACACCTTCCATCTCACACATCCTCCTCACATAATCATTCAGCCCAATTGCACGAGACATCCATTCTACCCCAACATCCATTCTTGGAAGCACACCTGTCACAACACCTTTCATTCTACTTTCTTTCACCTTTTCAATCAACCTCTTGTACCTCTCACGTAACTCACATGCACCCACTTTCTTCACATCATTCACTCCTACATGTGTAATCACAACCGCATCCCTTGCACAGCCAGACACCAGTTCCTCATACCTATCAGACAGATCTCTCACTCCAGCACCCGGCAAACACACCCTCAAACCATTCAATCTACTTGCATTCAACTTCCTATCTAAATATCTAACTCGCGAATCACCCATCACAAGCACTTCAGTCAGACTCCTATTCCTAACCCCCACAGACCTAACTCCATCCCCACTCCTATTCTCATTCAAACTACCAGTCACTCGAACTCCACCCCCATCAGTCATATCACTTCCAGTTACTTCCTCTCTTAGGGCACTGAATCTATTAGTCAAGCTAATAGGTTCTGTGTCCCTCTGACTCACACACCTATTCTCCCCCTGGCTAACCACCTCAACAGAGGCAACCCTATTCTCACAAAGAACAGGAGAAGCCTCCCTAGCTTCATGTTTCCTAACCACTCTCCACTGTCCCCCATCCTCACTAGGCCTATTTCTAACTAATCTAAGGGGGCTAACTTCACTATCACTAGAACTATCATATCCTACCTCCTCCACCGGCCCTATACCTTCACCTGAAACATCTAACTGGCCTACCTCACCACCTAACCTATTCCCAAATCTAGGCCTAACACTAAGTTCCCTCCTGAGCTCAGCAACTAACCCCTCCAGCCTACATATCCTGTCTAAATCCTGCCTTCTCATCCCCTCTAAATCTACAATGCATTCACGCAGCCCACATACAACACATGTATACCCCTCACCTAATACACCACAACCAATGCATACATTCCGACACTCATGCTCACTTTCATCCCCAAACTCCATCACTTATTCAAACAAAGAAAGAATTTAAGTAGCAATAAGAAATAAAAAAAGAAGAGCAACTTAGCTTTCGCTGATTGTGGTGAGAAAAAAAACAAAAAACAAACAAACTATAGAAAAATCTGAAAAATAGATCAACAGACTGAGAGCTCTATAAAACACGTGCTACCTGTTCGAAGGTCAGTCAATTTGTTAATGAGCCAACGAGGGGGGACAATATATTAGATTTAGTACTTTCTAACATTGATCATTTAGTTCAAGAATTGACTGTTGGGGAAGCATTGGGAAATAGTGACCATCAGATAGTTCGTTTTAACTTGGGAGTTGAGAAGGGTAAAATAACTGAGAATGCTGAAAAAGTTCCAAATTTTCATAAGGGAGATTATGTAAAACTTCGAAGCTTGCTAAATTTGCGGGTGGGAAACTAGATACTAATAGTGGTCAGGGAAATATGAGAGGACATTATAGTACTGAAAGTAGAATGGACTTGGCAGATAACAGAAATAGGTTCCAAGGCGATAGAGGTGAGGTCATTCAAGTTTCAAGAGGTGCCTCAGGGATAGGGGGGTTAAATTGTTTTTATACAAATGCTTGTAGTCTTAGAAACAAGAAGGATGAGCTATTTAGTTATATTAGCAATGAGGATATAGATATATTATGTGTTACTGAATCATGGGTTAATGAAATAGAATTTAGTGACACTATAAGTGAATTTGATTTACAGGGCTATAATATGTACATTAGTCAAAGGACAGGTAGGATTGGTGGAGGAATAATTATCTATATAAAAAACAACATTGTTTCACGTTTAAATACTTCAATAAAGCAGGATGGAGTTGAGTCACTTTGGATAGATATTAGGTTCAGTAAAAATAGAATGGTGCATTTGGGAGCTTTTTACAGGCCACCTGGGCAGACTGATGATATGGATGAACTAATGATAAGGGAAATAAGTAAGGGATGTGAAACAGATGCAGTTATTATTGGGGACTTCAACTTAAACTCTGTGGACTTGGAAAATATGATAGGTAAGGATAGAATGAGTGGCAGGTTCATAGAATGCTTTGAGGATAATTTTTTTAATCAATTTGTTAATGAGCCAACGAGGGGGGACAATATATTAGATTTAGTACTTTCTAACACTGATCATTTAGTTCAAGAATTGACTGTTGGGGAAGCATTGGGAAATAGTGACCATCAGATAGTTCGTTTTAACTTGGGAGTTGAGAAGGGTAAAATAACTGAGAATGCTGAAAAAGTTCCAAATTTTCATAAGGGAGATTATGTAAAACTTCGAAGCTTGCTAAATTTGGTAGACTGGGATATAGAATTCAGAGGTAAAAATGCTTATGGGATGTGGGATACTTTCAAACATATAATAAATGTAGTCCAAGAACAATGTATCCCAATGAAGGCCATTAGGAACAAAAGTAGGAAACCATTATGGTGAAATCAGGAGATAGCTAGAAAAATTTCAGAGAAGACAAGGGCATACAAAAAATTACAGGTAGAAAATAATATTCAAAATTTAAGTGATTATAGAATGGCTAGGAATGAGTTAAATAAGATTATAAAGAAGAACAAAAGGGTGTCAGAAATTAAATTAGCTCAGGATAGCAACAAAGATCCTAGAAAGTTTTTTAGTTACTATAAAATTAATAACAAGTCTGGCAGAGTAAAAATAGGACCTATCAAATATGAAGGGGTTGTGAGAGAAACTGATGAGGAAATAGTTGAGGTACAAAATGGTCATTTTGCATCAGTATTTACAAAGGAGAAACTAAATAGTCCTATGTATAGTACTCATGGGTCAGGAAAAGAGGTATTTACTAACATTAGTGTGGATCGGAGGATGATAAAAGGACTAATAGGTGATTTAGATACTACCAAGGCCTCCGGCCCTGATAATATTCATTCTAGGATACTTAAAGAAGGGGTAGAAAGTATCTCAATAGCTCTGGACAAGTTATATACTAGGTCATTGGAATATGAAGAAATACCCGTTGATTGGAAGAGAGCGAATGTAGTCCCCATTTTCAAGAAGGGTAGTTAGGAGGATCCAAATAACTTTAGACCGGTTAGCCTAACTCCTGTAGTCTATAAAATTCTTGAGAAAATAGTTAAAAAAGGGATTTGCCAACATCTAGAGAGGGAGGGGTTAATCAGCGATGCTCAGCATGGGTTTAGATCAGGTAGATCATGTTTGACTAACTTACTAGACTTTCTGGAGTTTGTAACAGATCAAGTAGATAAGGGAGAGAATGTAGATATAATTTACTTAGATTTTAGTAAAGCATTTGATAAGGTACCACACAGGAGACTAGTTCATAAATTAAAAATGATTGGCATATGTGGGGGTGTTTCAAATTGGATAGCTGAGTGGATGAAAGACAGGAAGCAAAGGGTAGTGCTAAATGGTGTAAGGTCAGAGTGGAGAGATGTTATCAGTGGGGTTCCTCAGGGATCAGTTCTCGGTCCATTATTATTTGTCATCTATATAAACGATCTTGGGGAGGCAGTTAATAATAAAGTGTCAATTTTTGCGGATGATACCAAATTAGCAGCTGTAGTTAAAGATATTGATGATAATTTTAAAGTGCAGGGGGACTTAAATAAATTGTTATCCTGGGCACATAAGTGGCAAATGACTTTCAACCTTGATAAGTGCAAAGTTATTAACATGGGAAGAGATAATAGAGAATTTAACTATGAAATGGATGGGCATTGGCTAAGAGTAGAGGATGAGAAAGATCTAGGAGTAGTAATAGATAAGTCATTAAAGTTTTCTAAGCAGTGTATTGAAGCAAGAAATAGGGCAAATAGAGTGCTGGGTTTTATTAAGAGAAATGTCAGTTACAAAAGTAAGGAGGTTATTCTTAAACTCTATAACTCTTATGTTAGGCCACATCTAGAGTACTGTATACAGGCATGGTCCCCACATTTTAGACACGATATTAACCTTCTTGAGTCAGTGCAACGGAGGGCAACAAAGATTATTCCTTCCCTGAGGCACCTTGAATATGTAGATAGACTGAGGGTATTAAATATGTTCTCGTTCGAAAGGAGGTGTGTGAGAGGGGATATGATTGAGCTCTTTAAAAATTTTTCCGGGATAGATAAATTGGATGTTAGCAAGTTTTTTGAGTTAGATGATGGAAATCAGACTAGAGTTCACCACTTGAAAATTAAAAAGCAAGGGTGTAGGTTGGATTTAAGAAAATATTTTGTCACCAATAGAGTGGTAGACTTCGGGAACAAATTGCTGCAGAGGGTAGTAGGTAGTCCAATTCTAAATGCATTTAAGAGTAGGTTGGATGAGTTTATGGGAAGGGAAGGTTGTGATGGTTCCTAAATTTGTATATATTAATATTGTTTGTATATATCTATAGCTGCATGATTTAGTTCTTGACAAGCCTTGATTGGTGATACCCTTGTTTCTGGATGCAATCCTATGGATGTAGTTTTCCTGGGAGTGTGGGTGCCTTAAAAAAGAGGCCGTTTGACTCGGATGACCCATGATGAGCCCTTGTGGCTTTTGTCATCTGTTATATTATATTGTGGGGGACTTTGATTTTGTCTTCCCCTGGTGATGGTGCCTTTTGTGGGTGGGTTTTGACGGAGGCGGATGACCTTTGATAGGCCCTTGTGGCTTTTGTCATCCGTTTAATTATGTTATGTTATAAGGGAAGCGTTCCTCTGCAATAAATATGTAATGGCAATCTTTCTGGACACTGAAAATGCATTTGACACCATGGTCTTTATAAAAAACTATATAAGATGGGTTTACGTGGCCATCTCCCCAACTTTATTAAAAATTGCATTTCCTCTAGAATTATAAGAGTTTCAATAGCTAATCTCCCTTCAGAAAAATATGCTGTACAAATCGGCTTACCACAGGGCAGCGTTATAAGTCCACTCGTATTTTCAATCATGTTAAACGATTTATTAAAAAATTTAGACATAAACCATGCCTTGTACGCTGATGATATTGCAATGTGGCTATCTGGTGAAAACTTGGATCAAATGCATAACCAGATGCAAAATATCATGGATTCTATATCTGACTGGTCACAAAAATGGAGCACCACCTTTTCTCCTACTAAAACTAAGTGTATAATTTTTACAAAACGCCCTAGGAAACATAACTTGCCAGAGCTGATAATATTAAATTACCCTATTAATTACATGCAAACTCATAAATACTTGGGCATGGTATTAGATCAGGGACTAACTTGGGCAGCTCACATTACGTCATTATTAGAGAAATATAAATCTAGCATTTTGCTCCTAAAATATCTTGCAAATACAACTGGGGTCAAAAAGAATGCATCTATTACATATATATAAATCCCTTATTAGAAGCAAAATAGACTATGGCTCTTTCCTATACCATACATCATCAGAAAGCAACGTATTAAAACTTGATAGAATACAATTTAAGTGTATTAGACTAGCTATAGGTGCATTAAATTGTTCCATAGTTGATTTTTTAGAGGCAGAAGCTAATATAATGCCTCTTAAATTTCGTAGAATATTGCTAGGGCTAAGATATGGTATCAAAGTACTCAGTATTGCAAATCACCCCACACGTATATGTATTTTACAATTCTTTTTGTATAATTTCTATGACCTTTGGCCTCACCCAAAACCTTTTTGTGGTTGGATTAAAAAATATATAATGAACTTAAGATATGACCCCATTGATTTAAACACCATAAAAATATCTAACTACTATATAACACTAACTAAAGTTCACTTTAACCTCTCGTTAATTGCATACCCTAAGAACAAAACTCCTTCATGTATTTATCAAACATTGTCCTTAGAATTAATTGAGTTGTATAAATCCTCAGGTTTTAATGTAACCTTTACAGATGGTTCCAAAAGTAATGAAGGAGTAGCATGTGCTTTTAGCTGGAGAGAAACCATAAAGACCTTCAAACTGCCCCATCACTGTTCTATATTTACTGCTGAGTTATATGCAATATTGAGTTCACTCAAGTACATAAATCAAAAGCTAGACAACTGTAAACTACTCATAGTTTCAGACTCCCTATCAGGTTTGCTAGCTGTGAAAGAACAAAAAAGTCACTACTTAATCCACCATATAATTAACTATATACATAAAATCAACCTGGAAGCTGTTTTTTTAAGGGTTTCTAGTGATGCAGGTATAAAAGATAATGAAGTGGTTGACACAGCAGCTAAAGCAGCAATACACAATGCTAATACAACACACCTGGGGTTCTCAGTATCAGAAATGATAGGCATGCTGCAGCCCTGTCTTTAACCTCTGGCAAAATGAATGGTCCCAAACTAATGGCATTCTCCCCCAAATCATTCCTAATTTAAACAATAACAGAGATTATAGAATGTCACGTCATGACAGTATCGTATTAACTAGACTAAGATTAGGGTGCAGTAGACTATCCCATGGCTACTTCTTTGATCCATCACTTTTCCACTTTTGTGGAAAATGCAATACACAACTTACCCCAGAACATGCTATAACTCAATGCCCTGAATATGCTTTGAGTCGTAACCCCTTATTAAATTTCTGCTTGGAAAACAACTTAACATAAGAACATAAGAAAAGAAGGAGACTGCAAAAGACCATTCATAGCCTACACTTGGCAGCTCCGGTTCCATTGAACACACAAAAGATTTCTTACCAGAGAAAAGTCATCAACATTGTCACCCTTTACAGGAGTTCGTCAGATCTAATCTACAATATCCATAAAATGCATCCAGAGGATTATGTCCATTCATGCAACCGCAAAATATAATCTCCCCACTCCTTAGAAAAATATATACATATGTACATAAAAAAAAAGTCAGTCCCATCTAGCAGCTTCATCCATATATTTATCTAATCTATTCTTAAAACTACCCAGAGAGGAGGCTTCTATCACATGTCTAGTGAGCCTATTCCATTCATCTACCACACGATTTGTAAACCAATTCCTCCCAATCTCCTTCCTAAACCTATACTTATCAAGCTTAAACCCATTGCTACGTGTCCTGTCATGTTCACTAAGTATAAGAACCTTACCCAGATCCCCTTTATTATATCCTTTTACCCATTTGAAGACTTCAATCAATTCCCCTCTGACTCTTCTCCTTTCCAATGTATGTAGATTTAGTTTTCTGAGCCTTTCACCATAAGGTAAGTTCCTTAGCCCACCAATCATCTTTGTCATCCTTCTCTGCACAGACTCAAGCAAATCAATATCCTTCCTATAATATGGTGACCAAAATTGTACTGCATAGTCTAGATGAGGCCTAACTAGCGCCAGATACAGTTTTAGAATGACTTCAGCACTCTTATTGCTTACACTCCTCCTAATGAATCCCAATATCCTATTAGCTTTATTCTTAGCATTTAGGCATTGCTTTCTAGGACGAAGGTCGGAACTTACCAAAATACCCAAGTCCCTCTCACAATCAGTCCTCCCTAAAATTCTCCCATTTAATTTATAACTATTCAATGGATTATTTCTACCTATACTAAGTACACTACATTTGTCTATGTTAAACTTCATTTGCCATTTCTCAGCCCAATTGGACAGAATGGTCAATTCCTCTTGCCTTACAACAGCATCAGAATCAGCCCTAATGGCCCTACCTAGCTTAGTATCATCAGCAAATTTACTCAGGTCACTACTTATACCTATGTCAAGATCATTAATATAAATTAAGAATAGCAAGGGACCCAAAACAGATCCTTGCGGAACTCCACTGCTAACACACCCCCACTCAGATTTAACTCCATGTATACTAACTCTTTGCTATCTGTCACCAAGCCATGACTGAATCCACCTAAATATACTGCCATCGATCCCGTGTGCTTTAACTTTGCTCACAAGCCGTAAGTGTGGCACTCGATCAAAAGCCTTACTAAAGTCCAAGTAAAAAATATCATAGTTTTCATCCTTATCTGCTGCTTCATACACCTTACTATAAAAAGACAGCAAATTAGTCAGGCAGGATTTACCCTTACTAAAGCCATGCTGTGATTCTTTTATCAACTTATGCTTATCCAAGTGATCTCTAATATTCCTTGCTATAATAGATTCCATCATTTTCCCTACCACTGATGTCAAACTTACTGGTCTGTAATTAGACATATTTGTTTTATCTCCTTTCTTAAATATAGGTACCACATTGGCTTTCTTTCATGCCACTGGCACAATGCCACTCTCCAATGATTTTCTAAAGATGCATGCTAGGGGCTCACTTAACACATCCTTACATTCTTTCAAAATTCTAGGAAAGAGCTCATCAGGACCGGGTGCTTTACTACTTTTGATTTTATTAATTTCCTTTGTCACTATCTCCTTTGTGATCAAGATATCCTTTAATTTCTCTTCATCATTACTCCGAAAGATCATTGACACCTCAGGTATATTTAGAGTATCCTCCTGTGTAAATACTGAGAGAAAAAAGTCATTTAGCATTCCAGCCATTGAGTCCCTATCACTCACTAATTCTCTATTGGAATCTATAAGTGGGCCTATTTTATCTCTAACCTTAGTTCTATATAATTGATAAAAACTTTTAGGATCTTCCTTTGCCCTATTTGCCACTTTAATTTCATAATTTCTCCTTGCTACTCTAATTAACTTTTTAACATCTCTTGCTAGTTCATTATATCTCTGCCTTAAGTGATCCTCTCCATTTTTTATTTTCCTATAAATGCCCTTTTTAATGCCAATATAATGCTTAATTTTATCTGTCATCCATTTTGGGTCATTATTTTTAGTCCTAATCTCCTTATATGGAATGTTAATCATCTGACCTGTAATTAATTGCTCAATTATTCTTTCATACTCCTCTTCAATTGTAATCTCTTCTTCCTGGTGATTATTGTCTCCACTAACTGTGCCAACTGGACAAAGCCAGACAGCCAACTGGACAAAGCCAGACAGCCAACTGGAAAGCCAGACAGCCAACTTTAGATTTTCATATGCTACTGTCCTAAATTCCTCAATCCCATTTGAACTAGTACTAAAGTTTCTAAGAGATACATCATTATATAGACACATTTAATTTATTTATTTAATTTTTTTTATTTTTTCTTTCCAGTTTGTATATCCATTTATGTACATATATAGATATGAGTATTTGTATACATAATTGTGTAACTGTTGGCACTGTCTAGTTTAGCTTATCTTCTCATACTAACAGACTCCACCTTTCTCTTTATTCTTGAGTGTCTAGGAGTGGAGGCACCTTGAATATATAGATAGACTGAGGGTATTAAATATGTTCTCGTTCGAAAGGAGGTGTGTGAGAGGGGATATGATTGAGCTTTTTAAAAAATTTTCTGGGATAGATAAATTGTATGTTAGCAAGTTTTTTGAGTTAGATGATGGAAATCGGACTAGTGGTCACCACTTGAAAATTAAAAAGCAAGGGTGTAGGTTGGATTTAAGAAAATATTTTTGCACCAATAGAGTGGTAGACTTCTGGAACAAATTGCTGCGGAGGGTAGTAGGTAGTCCAAATTTAAATGTATTTAAGAGTAGGTTGGATGAGTTTATGGGGAGGGAAGGTTGTGATGGTTCCTAAGTTTTGTATATATTAATATTGTTTGTATATATCTATAGCTGCATGATTTAGTTCTTGACAAGCCTTGATTGGTGATACCCTTGTTTCTGGACGCAATCCTCTCGGTGTAGTTTTCTTGGGAGTTTGGGTGCCTTAAAAAAGAGGCGGTTTGACTCGGATGACCTATGATGGGCCCTTGTGGCTTTTGTCATCTTTCGGGGTAATGATGAAGAGAAATTAAAGGATATCTTGATCACAAAGGAGATAGTGACAAAGGAAATTGATAAAATCAAAAGTAGTAAAGCACCCGGTCCTGATGAGGTCTTTCCTAGAATTTTGAAAGAATGTAAGGATTTGTTAAGTGAGCCCCTAGCATGGATCTTTACAAAATCATTGGAGAATGGCATTGTGCCAGTGGCATGGAAGAAAGCCAATGTGATACCTATATTTAAGAAAGGGGATAAAACAAATATGTCTAATTACAGATCAGTAAGTTTGACATCAGTGGTAGGGAAAATGATGGAATCTATTATAGCAAGGAATATTAGGGATCACTTGGATAAGCATAAGTTGATAAAAGAATCACAGCATGGCTTTAGTAAGGGTAAATCCTGCCTGACTAATTTGCTGTCTTTTTATAGTAAGGTGTATGAAGCAGCAGATAAGGATGAAAACTATGATATTTCATACTTGGACTTTAGTAAGGCTTTTGATCGAGTGCTACACTTACGGCTTCTGAGCAAAGTTAAAGCACACAGGATCGATGGCAGTATATTTAGGTGGATTCAGTCATGGCTTGGTGACAAACAGCAAAGAGTTAGTATAGATGGAGTTAAATCTGAGTGGGGGTGTGTTAGCAGTGGAGTTCCGCAAGGATCTGTTTTGGGTCCCTTGCTATTCTTAATTTATATTAATGATCTTGATATAGGTATAAGTAGTGACCTGAGTAAATTTGCTGATGATACTAAGCTAGGTAGGGCCATTAGGGCTGATTCTGATGTTGTTGTAATGCAGGAGGAATTGACCATTCTGTCCAATTGGGCTGAGAAATGGCAAATGAAGTTTAACATAGACAAATGTAGTGTACTTAGTATAGGTAGAAATAATCCACTGAATAGTTAAAAATTAAATGGGAGAAATTTATGGAGGACCGATTGTGAGAGGGACTTGGGTATTTTGTTAAGTTCAGACCTTCGTCCTAGAAAGCAATGCCTAAATGCTAAGAATAAAGCTAATAGGATATTGGGATTCATTAGGAGGAGTGTAAGCAATAAGAGTGCTGAAGTCATTCTAAAACTGTATCTGGCGCTAGTTAGGCCTCATCTAGACTATGCAGTACAATTTTGGTCACCATATTATAGGAAGGATATTGATTTGCTTGAGTCTGTGCAGAGAAGGATGACAAAGATGATTGGTGGGCTAAGGAACTTACCTTATGGTGAAAGGCTCAGAAAACTAAATCTACATACATTGGAAAGGAGAAGAGTCAGAGGGGAATTGATTGAAGTCTTCAAATGGGTAAAAGGATATAATAAAGGGGATCTGGGTAAGGTTCTTATACTTAGTGAACATGACAGGACACGTAGCAATGGTTTTAAGCTTGATAAGTATAGGTTTAGGAAGGAGATTGGGAGGAATTGGTTTACAAATCGTGTGGTAGATGAATGGAATAGGCTCACTAGACATGTGATAGAAGCCTCCTCTCTGGGTAGTTTTAAGAATAGATTAGATAAATATATGAATGAAGCTGCTAGATGGGACTGACTTTTTTATGTACATATGTATATATTTTTCTAAGGAGTGGGGAGATTATTTTGCGGTTGCATGAATGGACATAATCCTCTGGATGCATTTTATGTATATTGTGGATTAGATCTGACGAACTTCTGTAAAGGGTGACAATGTTGATGACTTTTCTCTGGTAAGAAATCTTTTGTGTGTTGAATGGAACAGGAGCTGCCAAGTGTAGGCCATGAATGGTCTTTTGCAGTCTCCTTCTTTTCTTATGTTCTTATGTTCTTATATTATATTGTGGGGGACTTAGATTTTGTCTTTCCCTGGCGATGGTACTTTTTGTGGGTGGGTTTTGACGGATGTGGATGACGTTTGATAGGCCCTTGTGGCTTTGGTCATCCATGAAATTGTTAGGTTATGTTTTGCAGATTGGATTGTATCTTATAGAGCATGCACACATTGCTGATCTTCCGGCGATGTGCAAGGTTCCATTGCACATTACTGCCACAAAGAAAGCTGGCAGTATAAGAGACTCTGTCAATAAGATGCAAGTGCGAGGTAGCAGCAGACGACCAGACAGGGGCACAATATTCCAAAGCTGGAAGAATAAAGCTTCGGAAGCAAGTGGCGGACACAGAAGCATCATTGAAGGTGGCATAGGCCTTTTTCATGATTTCCAATTTCTGTGAAGCAGTAGTCACAAGAGATCTGATGTGACACTCAAAAGTTAATTTGGAATCAAATTTAATGGCCAAAATGTCCAGTTTGTCCACATCGTTCAATGCTAAACCATCAATATAGAGAGGTTCATGTTGAGGAAAAGGGCTACGAGATTGTGAGATACACATACATTTAGATTTAGCAATGTTAAGCTTCATGTTCCATGTATGGCACCATATAGAAATGCATCAAAGATCTTCATTGAGGGAATTAGATGCAATGCGGCAAGAGTGACGGGAGTCAATAGTCGCAAGCAGAGTTACATCATCTGCATAACCATACATAATATTTTTTGTGATGCTAAAGAGGTCAGCAGTGTAAATATTGAAGAGCAGAGGTCCGAGAACACTGCCCTGTGGAACGCCCAAGTGGACAGGATGCCAGTCACTGAAGTTGGCATCAACACAAACCCTGTGGGTGCGACCCACCAGGAATTGCTCTAAAATAGATAAAATCTATCCACCAACACCAATATCTCTTAGCTTCTTCAGCAAGCCATTATGATTTACTCTTATCAAAGGCAGCTCAGAGATCCAGTTGAACTATGTGGGTCTCATGCCCCTGGTCTAGTGCTAACTGGATCTTGTGAGAGATCATAAGAAGTGCATTCATTGTACCAAGCTTTTTTTGATAACCAAATTGATTACAAGGGAGAACACCTGATCTCTCAAGAAAGCGGGAAAGGCGAGCTACAATGAGGTGCTCAAAAACTTTAGAAAGTATTGGTGTAATAGAGATTGGACAATAATTGGAGGGATCAGGGGAAGGAGTTCCCTTAGGAATAGGCATAATGTGAGCCACCCTCCAGCACTGGGGGAATGATCCAGATCGCATGAGGCATCTAAATACTCCACTCAATTTTTTGCGATTACAGCAGAAGTTTCCTTGAAAAACAAAGGAAACATCTTAAGGGGATCTGTGCCCCCATATGATTAAGAGCATTGAGTAGCTTCTCCACTTCTTTGGACCGAAAGGCAATTTTATTAAGAATAGGCATCCTGACTTACTGGTCAGGATAGAGGATTGCATTCGACAAGCTTTCTTAAAGTGACAACACTCCATTGCTGTCTTTATTAATATAGAAAAAGCATATGATACCGCCTGAAGATATGGTATCCTGAAGCAACTATATGACTGGTGTATCAAAGGCCATCTTCCTAGGTTCATACAGCAATTTCTTGCTGGATGTACGTTCCATGTTAGGGTAGGAAATGTCATATCGGAGCTTGTTGATCAGATAGAGGGCGTGCCACAGGGAAGTGTTTTGAGCATCACCTGCTTCTTGGTGGCTATCAACAGCATTATTACTGATCTTCCTGCAGAGGTAATGAGAACTCTTTAGTGGATGACTTGGCAACTTTATCAGCATTGCCTTTGTTGCCATTTATCATCTGTAAATTGCAACTGGCCATTAACATCATTGCCAAGAATGCCGCTACAAAAGACTTCCGACTATCACTATCAAAAACAAAGGCAGTTAATTTCTACAATTTCAGACAAGTTGACTGGGAACAGCCAATCTTATCTTTGTATGGCTCCCCCATCTCATTTGAACCTCATTGTAAATTTCTTGGGGTTATCTTTGACTTAAAGCTCTCCTGGGTCCCCATATAACTGCCTTGAAAAATTCCTGCTTGAAGAAAATGGATATCTTAAAACTTCTATTGCATGTTTTGTGGGAAAGTGATCTCCATACCCTGTGGCTTTTATATACAACTTTGATCCAGTCTAAGCTGGATTATGGGTCACAGGTGTAATCTTCAGCCTCATCCTCAAACCTAGATAAGCTCAATTCTATTAGGAACCAGGGAGTGTCTAGCTTTGGGAACATTCAAGTCTTCCCCAGTATGGAGTTTTCATGCAGAGAGTGGGGTCCTTCCACTCTCTTTTCACCACCTTAATTTTAACCTGCAGTACCTTTTCAGGCTGCAACAGCTCCCCCACTCACCTGTATATGAGTTCACCTATAATATTCACTCGGTGGCCTCATATGACAGGTTTCCTTCACTGACTCGCCCCTTTGCCCTGCGTATGACTAGAGATACAGGTTAACTGAGGAAATTATCAGTTATTCCATATCAGATCCCTAAAGTACCTCCATGGCTATTGCTAACCATGAGGGTTTGCAAGGTGCTGGCAGGCAAACTGAAGACCAAGTTCTTGCCTTCAGTTATACAAAGTCTCTTTTATGAACACACTTTGTGCCACAAATCAAGCACTTTTATTTAGACAGATGGATCTAAATCCTCTGGTGGGGTAGGAACTTCTGCTATCTTCTCCTCCCATCATGTGTCTGTGTGCCTGCCCAATACAGTCTCTATCTTCATGGGGGGTGACGCCCCCTTGTCGCGGGAAGAGAGCTTGTGCGTACCCTTGACTTTTCGGGCTATGTCGGCGGGGGTACCTATCTTCTGGCACCCCTGGCAGGGTTTACCTTGTCGATTTGGTCGGAAATTAGGTTCCAGACTAAGTGCGTCTTTGTCTTTTTTTATCCTACTCTATCCTTCCTCTTTCTTTAAAAATTAATCCTATTTCTTCTACTTATACAAAAAGAAAAAAAAAACCCTATACCTATCATGTCACTCTTAGCCTTTTTTCATCTATCTACATATAAGGACCTGGCAGCTACCTCACACATCAGAAGAGAGGCTTTGGAACCTCTATAAACAACGCCAATCCACGCTCACTGGTTGCAAGAGACTAGGACTTGAGAGGTCTTAGGCATTGGGGCACGATGAATGGGATGAGGGTAGTGCCCCGGTAACCCCTTTCCTGGCGCATAATTATTGACCATTCCCAGTGACCGTTGACGGGTGCCTCTGGTACCATTGGTCCGTGGTGATGGCCCTTTGTTCCCATGTTGGTTGCCAGGCCAACCAAAAGCCTTGGGTCGAGTCTCTTGGTGTGGCGGGATATCCACTGAACGCTGCTCTGCTCCGAGATCTTGGCCGTCGTGTAGGGAACTAGTAGGAGTTTAGTACGGGGTGTGCTCCGTTGTTCACCTGGTGAGAAATCGATGGCCCATTCGGGGACCGTCAGTGCTGCTTGGTTGGGAGCCACGGCACGCCGAGGTTTGACGACTCGGTCGGACGAACAGCAGCACAAGGAGCGTGCTTTCTGAAAGATCCGAAACCTCTTTGAATGGACCGTAAGGTCTCCTAGGGTACCTTCTTTCCTTGTTGTTACTCTTGTTGTTACCTCTTCATCACCGGGATCTTATACAATATTCTCTGATTCTCTCAGCTCTTTGGAGGCTTTAGTCTTTTTATTTCCACATCACCCGTTGGTTTTAAAGATCCAACAGTGGCTTTTTTTATTTATCCTCGTTCCACGCAGTTTTATTCTGTTGGGTACCGAGCCACATAGGTATAAAAGGAAATAAGAGAGCAGATGCTGTTGCCAAGGCAGCTGCATCTCTAGGAACCTCCACCCCTGCTCCTCTTCCTTTCCGTGATGCCGTGCCATACATCTCTGAGTATGTGGTCGGCCAGTGGCAGAGGACTTGCTATAAACTCTCCCCCAACTAAACTGCATGCCATCAAACAGTCAGTCCGCCCCTGGCCACCCACTACTAGGACCCGTACTCAGGATGTTATTCTATGCCGTCTGGGAATTAGGAATTGTCGTCTGACACGTGGCTTTTTAATGGAAGGCCTTCAGCAGCCTCCAATGTGCACTCACTGTGGAGTACCAATGTCTGTACTTCACCTATTTGCTGAATGCCTATGTTTCCATACTCTGAGGCAAAGAATTTTTCCTTTTATTTGCCAAGGGATGCGTCCCCAGCAGGTTCTGAGGAGCATCCTTTCCGAACATGAGTGCATCTTTAACAGGAACCGAGTGTTTAAATTTTTATCAGAGACAAATCTCTTAAAGGAAATTTATTGTTTTATCATTTTTAGAACCCGATAGACGTGACGTGTCCTATGATTTTACTTTGATTTTACAGCATTGTAGAGGCATTTATTTTTCTACGTTTTTACTCCCTCTTCCTTTTTTTATATATTTTAGATTTTTAACCATGGTCTATGTTTTTAAAACACATTTGGAATTTTAACGAATCCTCTCTTTTCAAAAATGGCTGCAAGCTTGCCCACTTTGACTTACGCAGCACCCGTCTGTTTTGTACCATTTATTCATTCTTTCTACCTTTTTTGTCAACCACTTGGGCTTTGTCATCTGTCCTGGGCTCACTGGATGGAGGGGAACACACTGATGGATGATCCAGTCATGGTGGTCCAGGAAGGTGGCCCAAGCTTCCTTCACATTCTTGCCTGCTAGTTCCTCCTCCCACTGAATTGCACTTAACATAGTCACCCTTGTGAAAGTTCTTTTTAGGACTAGCATTGGGCATGGTAGCACTACTATCGATACACATCTTAAAACTTAATACACAATGATCACTTGCTCCAACTGGATCTTTATACCATAAGTCTACTATGTTTAAGGAGTCTTTGGTTCTCACCAAAGACTCCAAAAGAGATGGCTCCACCCAACCTTG
The DNA here is from genome assembly GCA_963969495.1 of Ceratothoa steindachneri. Lineage (NCBI taxonomy): Eukaryota > Metazoa > Arthropoda > Malacostraca > Isopoda > Cymothoidae > Ceratothoa > Ceratothoa steindachneri. The sequence continues at coordinate 15,421,028 of OZ018331.1, read as the reverse complement.
AGTATGAGTGAAATCACAGACGTGTAGGTATAAAAAAAACATCCTGGAAGGTATTATAGAATTTGGTTTGCTCACTGTTTGCACTTGCATTTATGAGGTTTATTTACCAGTTAATTTCTCTGAAGTTAAAGTCACCACAGATTAAGATTTGACCAGCATGTGTGTTGCTCATGTGTAGGATTGTTTGCCTCCCCTTGTTATTGTAGTCTTCGCGAGATTTGGTGGTTGCCACATGCATATGAGGAGGACCTGGGTGCCACCCACCTTCACATGATAGGAGACCGCCTCAATGTCTCTCCAAGTGTTGTCCAACCACTCCTGGGCTAACAAGTCCCTCTTGACAAGAATAAGGACACCACCTCCTCCACTATTAAACCTGTCTTTCTTAAAAGCATTGTAGTTATCATAATAAAGATACTGGGAAATAACACTGGCACAGTTAGTTTGGTCTCCGTAATGAAAATAATATGAGGATTCTCTTGTTGAACTAAATAACTAAATAAACTTCCCTTTCTAGAACTTAAGCCATCAATGTTTGTATATACACACTTAAGTCTATTCATTATCCTGTAGGCTAGTTTGCCACCGGATGGTTTGTTATTGTCACTAATTTCACCCTGCCGCTCACTATTTTCCATCTCCTTTATTGATTTCCGCTTTCCTGGAGGTACCTGTTTTTTTGTCTCTCTCTTCGGCTAGCTCATTTGTCTTTCCTTGAATGTACAGTCTAGGCATTATCCTGATATTCTTCCTGTTGGCTGTGCTCATGGTCTTCAGTTTCCCACTCTGACCCAAGATATTCCACTTATGATTTTCTGTGCCAAGGACAATCTTGAGAAGCCTTGGTCTGTTTCTGTGGTTGAGTAAAGCCCCTCTAGTCTGGTTCAGCCTCATAACTGACATGATGTGGAAATCTTGCACTCCGAGGTCCCTGATGATGTTTTTTACTTTCTCAGTGTCTTGCTCCTGACTGTCAGCATCTTCCTGTGCTGGTGACTCATCTAATCCCTGGATGATTAGGTTTGGTTTCCTGAGTTGGATTTCCCTCTTATCCGCTTTGAACTCCTCAAGTTACTCCTTAACTGCCTCCATGAACTCCACACTATTCTTGAAATCTGTCTTTTCAACTGCAGCCACCCTCTCCTTAACATCAGTCAGTTCCTTCTCAAGTTCCTTCACCTTACTTCCAATATCCTTTATAGGAAGTCCTTGACCTTGAACAGGTTGGGTAAATCATTGGCACATGAGGTGCAGATGAAAGGTTGTTTTGAGCTAGACACGAATAAAAAAACCTTACTCGACATACCCTGGCATGAAGTGTGGAACCATTCCTCACACCCATCACACATGACCTAGTTATTGGCTCCTACCCCACCACCTAGTCTGCACCTGTGGTGCAGCCAAGGTGCACCACAGGAATGGATTCTGGAGTTTAACCCACAAAAATGTAAACATCCAAAGATACACAACCACAGAAGGAATCAGATCTCTACCTCGTACACTGTGATGCCAGTAGATGGTACCTGGACGACCATAGAGAGAGTACACCAGAAGGACCTTGGAGTTCAGACTGATGACCACCTTACTTTTGCAACTCACATCCAGGAAAAGGTTACCGAGGTGAATCAGATCATGGGGATGATCCAACAAACATTCCAGCATATGGATGCAGACACATTCCGATGCTTGTTCAAAGCTATGGTCCAGCCACATGTGGAGTACATTCAGTCTGTGTGGTCGGTTACCTTATCACAAGAAGGATGTGACCACAGTCAAAAACATACTGCAGAAGGCTACCAAGATAATAATAATAGGTATTTATAATGCGCTCTTCATGGCTGTTAGCCCTCCCAGAGCGCAAATAATTCCTGAACTGAGAAATCTCACATACCCAGAAAGACTACAGAAAGTGAGCCTACCAAACCATTGCTGGCATGGAGACATGATTGAGGCCTACAAAATACTAACAGCAAAAGTGGACACAGCAACCAGCATTGAGATGACCAGAAGGGAGGGGAATAGACGTGACAACCAATATGCACTCTTCAAGGAAAGGAATCGAACCAAATTAGGAAACAGCAATTCCAGACTAGGATTGTAGAAGCTTGGAACAGCCTACCAAATAGCATTGTCACAGCTCCTAGTGTCGCCTCCTTTGAAAGACAGTTAGATAAATTTTGGGTGAATCAACATATCAAGTACCAATATGACAAGCCTCTCCAGACCACCTTTCTACAAGCCATGTCATGCGAAAAGGATTCTGATCTGGATATAGAGGTCATATGACCTGCATCCAGAAACCACCTAAGTAAATCTAAGTAAGTATATCTTCTCAAGAGCTACTGCAATACTATCTACACCTTCTTTGAGTAGCCTAGAATGAATGTTGTCTGGGCCAGATGACTTACTAGTAGTTAACTCCAATATAAGCCCTTTAATTACTTCCCTGTTGACATTAGTGATATTCAACACTACTTCCCTTGACCTAGAATTATCATCATTTAATCTATCTGGATTCTCTCCTGTAAATACTGAAGAAAAATAATCATTAAGAACCTCTACTATTTCCTGATCAGATTCATTCAAAACCACTTCATATCTAATAGGCCCTATTTTATCACTTTGATTTGTTATTGATTCTATAATAGCTAAAGAATTTTCTCGGATCTTTATTATTATTTTGAGCCAAATTAATTTCTGTTGCCCTTTTTCTCTTCTTAATAATCATATTTAGCTCATTTCTGGTTGACCTATAATGATTTAAATTATCAAAAGTACTTTCTGTAAACTCTCGTGTGCTCTTATGTCACAAATTTTCCTTAGGTCAACTTCAAAATTTTTAAATTTAATTACCCATGATTCATTTATGCATAGAATATCTAGATCTTCATCAATAATATAATTAAATAACTTATCCTTCCTATTTATAAGACTATGACCATTGATGTAGAGCCACCTACCCATACCTGGAGAACTTATCATTGTGCATCTATGCCACTCTACTTTGACCCAAACTACATAACCTGACTTTTAATCTTAAATAAACTGGTTAAGTCATTGGTATCTTGTAAATTATAAGTGTAGCCCAAAATATCTTGAGCCACGTGGCTAGGTATAATAGGTACTCTCTACATTACTCTTTTATTTTGGAGAATTGTTACTAAACAGATTATCTCACAGAAGCCATTTAGTTCTTACATTTAACTCATCTTTAGGTCACCTTGGTTTATTGCAGCTACTGAGTTGACCTGAATTGGGACTCCATATACCAAATAACTATGCCTAATGAGGCTTAACTTTAGTCTAATTGGAAGTGGTCTGTCCTATCATTAGGCCATATTGGCCTTGGTTAGGTACACATTATTTTAAGTGTTTCAGATGGGTCACTGCACTCCTTGATTGTTGTATCAGACTCCCCAACTTTATTTTAGAAGATAGCAAAGTTAAAAAATATATATTACAGCTTCTGAAGAGCCTGGTATATGAAATAAAGTTCATCCCCAGAAACTTTAAGTCACTATATAAAACATTCAGATAAAACTCTTGAAACAAACAGGAAATAAATATGAGTAATGAAAATAATTTATTTAATGATGAAATGAAAGATAATAAAAAGGTAAGTTACTTTGTATCTTTCAGGTATTTTTTATAATTAAGCAATGCTGATATTATTCATTCCTTGGTTTTATGAGTTTAGTTATCTTTATTGTGAAATGGGGTTTTCTCTGTAGTATTGCTGCATGTTCTACCATCAATTGACTCCATGCATTAAATGATGCCAATAATTTTTTTAACAAGGAAAACTTGCAGGGCTAATACCCAATTTAGTTTTATTGGTGCCTCTTTTATATTTTCTGATTGTGCGAAAGAGACTTGAAATGTTAATGTGAACCACTCAAGGAGGTACTCTGTATTGCTTTGTGCACTTGGTAGCTAGAGGAGCTTCCTGTTGTGCCAGCCTGAGTGCAAATAGTGCAAGGTCCATTCACTGGGTTGACTTGAACCTGGTAAGCTTCCTCTTGCTTTTTCTTAGTGCCTTTTTTTTTCTTCTATCCCTTCAATCCTTTCTCTACTACAACTAAAACCTGGAGGAGCAGCACACCCTACTGTTTTGAGTCCCTGTTTGGGGGCTACTGTTACATGTGGTATCCAAACAAACTGCATATCCTCGTGGCCTGACTGAAAATAGGGAAGTCTCCATCACTAGGTTGACTTGAACTCTTTGATGAGACAAGGTGGAGCTGCAAGAAGATGGATGGTGTAGCTAGGGGCAAAACCCCTCTTACCACAAACCTAGAGGACAAACTCCTCTAAGGGCCAGGGCGATATGTTTTCTGGCTGCCATGCTGATGGGACTTCCCAGCCACCCCCAGCTTAGCTTCTCGTCCTTCACTAACCCCTAATCTCCCTCTCCTGTACCAGCGCTACCTCTACCTCGAGGTGGCTATAATTAGTACCCTTCAGACACTTGATGGTAAGCTGGTCAGTGTGACACTGCACTCTACTATGAACTTTTTGAAAGGTGTGGTTTATACAAGCAAGCCGAACAAGGAGTGGTCAAGGTCAAATATGTGATGACAAAACAGGGAGAAGCCTTGAGCTCCACTGCTACAGCCTTCATCACATTTTCCTGTAAGGGGCGCGGCAATTTGCCATTCTTGCCACCGTGCTGACCAGACTCAGCACCCCGTCCGACCCCAGCTTAGCCTCTTCTCCTTCCTTCAAAACACTTGTTTCCTTGCTTTTCATACAACCTCTCCCACAACTTTCTCTGGTCAGCCTCTAATTTCATAAGGTAGATGTTGACCTTCTTCTCAAGCCAACCGTCACGGATCGGGGCTGAGGGGGAAGGGGACAACATTCCCTAATCCCTGAGCTCCGGTTCGGGATGCAGGTTTTTAACAACCTGCTTCATCCCCACCCATACCTTCCTCACATCCCTTTTCCTCTCCTCTTCACAATCTATCTTTTTACACCGCGTCTAAGGTGGAGCCGCCATGCCGATGGACTGCCAGGCCACCAGGCGGGAGGGGTGGACCAAAATGGCGGCGCCAGGCCTGTAAGCACCTCTTGCAGTGTGGGCAACTGCAAGAAGTGATGAGCGATTGCATCCCGAGAAATATAGAAGGTCACCATGCCCAATGATGAGAAACAGAAAAATCTCCCCTTAATTCTCCCTGTGTCACCAACGGAGCCGCCATCAGGCAGCTCCACCGAAAAAATGGAGGTCCCTCCCCCTGTGCTTGATCAGGGGACCCTCCATATCTCTCTAACCGGAGAGGAGGCTTACTCCTCTCCTTCGCTTACGGGTGTAGGGGACTCCCCCTCACCCCCTTCTCTGGAGGTGCTTTCGGGCACCTCCATTTTTCCAGTGGCAGTCCCCTCTATTCTTTCCAAGGGGACTGCCAAGAAAGCCAGCAGTCAGCCCTTAGCCAGCCACTCCACATCAAAGCAGCTCGGTAGGGCAAACCACCTTAGGGGGGAGAGGGAAGCAAGGCCCCCTTCGGTCGCTTCCCTCAAAAGACCTACTGGCAAGAATATTGAACCTTGCTGGGGTCAAGGCCTGTGCCTTCCCACAAATGACTAGTGACGATACTGCCAACGGGACCTGCGATGGCTTGGGGGGTGGGATGGTCAACTGGAGGCCCCCCTAGAGATAGACATGGTCCTTGAGGAAACCCAGCCTCAGACGGTAGGGCCTTCCATGGATGGGAATCCGGGCTCGGTTCCAAGCACCGAACTCGAATCCGCCCATATGCAAGGTCCTCCTCAAATGGCTAGGGTTTCTGAAGCAGTACAAGGAGGGAAGGGATCTCCTCCGACCGGTGCCCCATGACTACCAGGACCTTCTACATTTTGGAGAAGGACCTGGCTGAGGTCGGTCCATCTGGCCTGGGGGCTCCTTCCGGAGGAGGTGAGAAGCGGGTTCATTCCCCACCCTCCTCTCCAAAAGAGAAAAACACAAAGACTAGGAAGACTCGCGGCTCCTCTCCACCCGAGGGGGCTAAGGGGACGGATGGGTCTGCTGCCACTTTGGCAAGCGACCGAGCCAAGATCGACACATCCGGCCCCTCTGCCCCTCCGGTTGCGAAGCCACTGACTAAAACTAAAAGTGCACAGGGTGGAGCCTCAATGACATCGGGGCCCCTTATTCAGAAGTTACCTGGCGTTTTCGAGCCCGCTGGCTTCAAACGCTTCCTCGTTATTCGCTCTACTGATGCCACCATGTTGGCCAAGGGCAACATGATCCATCAGATGAGAGGATTAGCTAGTGCAATTGGTAGAGAGCCGAAGGTGACCCGTTTCTCGGACGGGAGCCTTCTGGCCATTGCGGCGAATCCCGCCGAGGTGGGCAAGATAAGTGCTCTTTGGACACTTCATGGCACCCCGGTGAGTGTGACGCCGCACTCTACCATGAACTTTGTGAAAGTAGTAGTTTATACAAGGGAACTCGTTGACTACTCCATTGAGGACATCACGCTAGAGCTGGCCGACCATGGGGCGGTCAAGGTTGAACGTGTGATGAGAAAACAGGGAGGGGCCTCGAGACCCACCCCTACACTCTTCATCACGTTCGACTGTGACAAGCTCCCTGAGTCGGTGCATGCCGGTTGGTACCGCTACCGCGTCAAGGCATTCGTGCCACTGCCGCGGCAATGCTATTACTGTCACCGCTTCGGCCATACGAATCGTTCTTGTAGACGTGCAAAGTCGGGGTCACCCGAAGTTTGTGTAAATTGCTCCAAGGCCGCACACGATAAGTCGAAATTGTGTGTGGCCAAGTGTGTCAATTGCGGAGAGCCGCACCTCGCTTCTTCGAAGTAATGTGGTGCATATCCTTGAGAAACAAATCCTGGCCGTTCAGGCCCGAGATCGACTCTCATTCCGCGAGGCTAAGGACTTGGTCCTGGCGCGCCCGGCTCTGCCTGGCACGTCATATGCCTCAATAGTTAGAAAGGCACCCTCTGCTCCTGGACCATCCAGGCGAACGAGCACGGTTGTTTCCGCGCCCATTCGGAGCCTTTCTGCGGACTCTACTCAATCTGGGGTCTCCCTTAGTAAAGCTGGCGGCAAAAAGGGTTCACACCCAGCCCCGGCTAAAACCAGGGCTTCCCCCTCTTCCCCCAGTGTGATCGTTTCCCGTAAGGCGAAACGGCCACGCGCCTCCACCGAGTCGTTAGACTCACAGGAAGCAACACCCCTGAAGATGGTCGCTAGGCCATCTTCCAGGGTTCCTAAAGCTGTCCCCCGAAAGGAGGACAGCATCAAAGGAGCTTCGGCTCCTTCGCCCACGCCCCGAGGTGGAGCGAGTGGCTCGGAGACGGTGGTTCCTCGAAAAGAGGGCCCCCCGCCTCCGAAGCCGCAACGCCCGCTTTATGTTTCGAGGCAGAGGGAGGAAAAGACTCGCATGGCGAGCCCAACCTCCCCCAATAAGTCCTCGAAGGCAACAGCGCTTTGTCCAGCCAACAGCGCCCGGGGTTCTGCCCCCGGGAAGCGTACGGCCATTCCCGTGAGGTTCTTCAATTCGAGGAGGGCCCTCACGTCTCCTCCGAGCTAGGCCTGGAGGGCATATTCGTTCAATGGAATTGCCGTGGACCATGGGCGAACTGGGAGGAGCTGCGGAGGCTCGTCCCGTTCCCCGTTAGCTATCTTTTTGCAGGAGACCATGCTAGGCGCGTGCCCCCTGCCCACCCTCCCGGGGTATAAGGTTCTTGCGACCCCACCACCGCGGGATGGCTGGGCTGGGGGATGCGCGGTTTACACCCGGCATGATGTCTCTGTTCTTCCTTTCTCTTTAGATACCTCCTTTCAGGCAGTGGCTGTGCAGCTGCACCTGGATAGGAGGTATACTTTGATTTCTGCGTACATTCCACCGTCAGCTGCATTCGACGCGGGGGACTTCCGCCGCGTCGTGGCACGGTTGCCGAGGCCCTATCTCTTGCTTGGAGATCTGAACGGCATGCATCCTCTCTGGGGAGATTACTCCATAAATTCCAGGGGACAAGTCCTTGCCGATCTGATCGAAGAGTTTGAGATGGGTGTCCTAAACGTGGATGAGTTTACGCATCACTGTCCGAGAACCGCTTCATTTTCTTGCCTTGACCTATCTCTGTACTCTTCGGATGCACAGCCTGATTTTGATTGTGGGGTGGTCGATGACCTCCATGGTAGTGATCACTTTCCCATTCAAATATCCTTTTCAGGGCAACTGCGGCCTGCATTTCAGGAAATGACTGAATTCTCTATCTCAGTCGAGGAGTTTAGGTCGGTAGATGAGGCCGTTGAGTTCTTCTCCGGCAACCTCATCGCCTTGGTCGGCCGAGTGTGAGACGGCCCTCAAACAGAAGCGTTATGCCTACATGCGCTATAAGCGCCGCCCGAACGATTTCACAGTTGCTGAATTTCGTCGGGCTAGGGCTAGGTTCCGGTATATTTCGAAGCACGCCCGCCGCTCTTCTTGGCGGGCATACGGGTCTTCACTTAACGGGAAGACCCCTTTAGCTGAGGTGTGGAAGTATGTCAAACGGATTCGGGACCCCCCTCCCGCTCTCCAGGAGAATGGGACCGCAATCTCGGACCCCGCGTCCGTGGCGGAATCCTTAGCGACCGCTTTTTCCGCATTCTCTACCCGGGATGCTGCTCCGGCAGCATTCAATGAACGTCGTCATGTCGCGGAAGGCCGCCGACTGGACTTTACCTCCAGAGGTGGAGAACCCTTCAATGACAGGTTTACTCTGAGTGAGTTGCGTTCCGCTCTTGTTGCGTGCGCGGACACCCCCCATGGTCCGTACGATGTCCCGTACGCCATGCTTCGACACCTGGGTGAACGAGGCCTGGCCTTTCTGTTAGATTTGTTCAACGGGATCTGGGTGGAGGGTCTTCTCCCAGACTCCTGCCGAATCGCCACTGTGCTCGCCTTTCGCAAACTGGGGAGAGATCACTCTACTCCGACCGGTTTCCGCCCAATTTCTCTAACATCTTGCGTGTGCAAGTTGATGGAGAAATTGGTAAATGTTAGATCAGCCTTTTTCCTGGACAGCGGAGGCCATCTGTCTTCTGCACAGTGCGGCTTCCGCAAGTTCGACTACACGTCGGATGCTCTGCTCCGACTGGAAAATGCGGTCTGCGAGGCTTTCCTTCGTAGACAGCACTACGCCACGGTGTTTTTCGATCTGGAGAAGCCTATGATACCGCATGGCGTTACGGTATCATGGAGACTCTCCACACGATGGGGGCGAGGGGACGCCTCCCAATGTTTATATCTGATTTTTTGCGAGATCGTCGATTCCGCGTACGGGTGGTGGGTGCCCTCTCCGACCCAAAGGAACAGGAAAAGGGTGTCCTGAAGGGAAGTGTCCTCAGTGTCATACTCTTTGCCCTTAGCATCAACGGTATCACATCGGTGCTGCCGGAAGATGTTCTCGCCACGCTGTACGTGTACGACCTTTCGATCTCTTTTGGCGCGACCCAGATGCAAACTCTGGAGCGTTTACTCCAACAGGCATTGAACCGCGTCTCTCGCTATGCCGAAGCGCACAGGTTTCGGTTTTCTTTGGCCAAGACTAAGGTGGTGCACTTTTGCCGCCATCCACGCCTTCACCCCGATCCAGATTTGTTTCTTAATGGGGTGCGCCTGGATGTGGTGGAATCGCACCGTTTCCTTGGTCTTGTATTCGACCGACGCCTCACCTGGAAGGCTCATATTCGCAGCCTTAGGGTCTCTTGTACCCGCGCCATGGACATTCTCCGTTCCGTGACGTTCAGCGCTTGGGGCGCTCATAGGGTTACTGCCCTATTTTTTTATTGATCCTCTGTTAGTTCGAAGCTCGACTACGGATGCGAGTTTTATGCATCCGCAGCCGAGCGTTTATTGCGGAAGGTGGATTCGATCCACCACACCGGCCTTCGCCTTGAGACCTGTGCCTTCCGCACGTCCCCTATTGAAAGCCTGCTGGTCGATGGTGGGGAGATGCCACTCGCTCTGCGCCGCGTGCAGTGCATCACTCGCCTGTACGCGCGAGCCCGGCGCCTCCCTCAGTCGCCAACAGCTCTCACTGCATCCGCAGCTGATCTCGATGGTGCTTATGCTGCCGAGAGACGCCAGTCATACCCTAAGCCCTTTGTGTTCAGGTCTAGGAAACTCCATCAAGGGCTAAGTATAGCTCTAGAGCCAGTGGCGCCCCTGGTTCTGCCCAGGACGCCACCCTGGAGGGTACCACATTTGGCTATTTGTCGCCACGCCTCTTCTACCAAAGCTTGTACGGTGCCGGGAGTATTGCGTTTGACCTTTTTGGAGCACACCTCGTGTCACGCTGGAACCGTGCCAGTGTATACGGATGGCTCCAAGTCCCAAGAGGGGGTCGGCTTCCATGCCGTATCCCCTCTGTTTGAAGTCAGCGGGGCTCTACCAGGCGCTGCGTCTGTCTTCACGGCCGAGCTGGTGGCAATACACCACTCGGTACGGGAGATTACGCGACGTGCCCGGTTCGGAGACCGGATTGTGATCTATAGCGACTCACAAAGCGCCCTGAGTGCTCTCGGGGCATTGGAATCTCCGCATCCCCTGGTTCGCGATATCCGTGACGCCACGGTTATGGCGAGCTGGGCAGATGTCGAGATTATCTTCTGCTTGGTTCCTGGACATGTAGGAATTGCGGGGAATGAGGGCGCCAAAGAGTCCGCGATGACTTTGCGACCTGACCAGCGTTTCGCTCTTCCTCACACCGACTACATGGCAGGAATACGGGCAGCTCTTCGGACTGCTTGGCAAAGAAGATGGGAGACGGTCGAAGGGAACTTAAAGTTGCGTGCCATTGCGCCGCGACTGTTCCCATGGACCTATCCCCCAATGCCGTGACGGCTTCAGGTCGCTTTCTGTCGTCTCCGAATCGGACACACTCGTGTGACTCATCGCTATCTGATGGAGCGCTCGTCTGCGCCCTATTGTGACGACTGCGCCTTCCCCCAGACTGCTCGGCACATTCTTGTTGAATGTCCCAGTCTGGGTGATCTTCGCGCATGTTTCCTGTCCCGGTACCGGGATGGGCGGGGTCGCTACCGCCTGGCCCTTGTACTCGCGACGAGTGCGTGCACATTGACTGGTGGACTTGTTGACTATTTGGGGGAGGCCGGCCTTCTCCCTTTCATTTAACTAGGTTTAGTTGTTTTTGTTATTGTTTTGTTATTGTTATTTCTTTTTATTGTTGTTTCCTGTTCAAATTTTTAAAGTAGCTTAGAACTAGGCTGTTTGTTTACGGCGACTTATGCCTAAGTCGGCAGTCGCCAGATAGCCTGTTAAAAAAAACAAAAAACTCCATCACATTTGACTGATAGTCTCCCTTAGTCAGTCAGTGCATGCTGGTTGGTATCACTACCATGTGAAGGCATTGGTGACACAGTTGCAAAGGTGCTGCTACTGCCACTGCTTTGGCTATACACATTGCTCCTCTAAACAGGCAATGTAACTTGATCCAAGGCTGTACACCATAAATCCAAATTGGGTATGTCCAATTATGTCAATTAAAGAAGGCCACATCCCGCTTCTTCAAAGCAATGTGGTAGGTATGGTATCTTCCAGAGAAGAAAATTCCAGCCGTTCAGGTTAAGGATTGTGTATCATTTCATGAGGCTAAGGACTTGGCCCTGTAGCATTTTGAGGCCACAGAAAGAAAATACTCACATGATAAACCCAACCTCCCCCATAAATCCTTGAAGGCAACAGCGTATTGTTCGGCAAACAGGATTCTGTCACTGGGAAGTGTATAGCCATTCCTGTGAGTCTCTTTCTTTAAAAAGGGACCCCTCATTTCCGTGCTAGACTTGGAGGGCATATTCCTTTAATGGAATTTGCCACAGACTCTGGGATGAGCTGTGGAGGTTCATCTCCTTCCATTTTTTCTTAGCTATCTTTATGCAGGAGACCATGCTGGGCATGTACCCTTTGTCCACCCTCCTGGCATATAACCCTGTAAGGGGCACAGCGATTTGCCTTCTTGCCCACCTTGCTGACGGGACTCAGGGCCCTATCTGACCCTAGCTTAGCCTCTTCTTCTAAAAACATGTTTTCACCCTCCTTCCTCACTTTCCCTACAACCTCTCCCACAACTTTCTCTGGTCGGCTTCTAATTTAACAGGGTAGATACCAACCAGCTTCCTTTCACCCAACTATCCCAGATCGGGGCTGAGGGGGGGTGGGAACAACCTACTTCATTCCTACCAACACCTCCCTCACATTCCCTTTCTTCCTCCTTTCAATCTATCGATTTTATGCCGAGCCCAAGGTGGAGCGATCTACTGCATGGAGTGATGAGTATTTGCATTTCATGCTAAAAAAAGGGGTCACCATGCCCACTGATGAATTTAAAAAAATACACCCTTACCTTTCCCTCGGGCAGCTCCCCTGAAAAAATGGAAGTCCCCCCTCCCTATCTTTCTTAGGTGACCCTCCAAATTTCTTTTACCATAGAGGAGATTTACTCCTCACCTTTTCCTATGGGTGTAGGTGACTTCCCCTCACCCTCTTCTCTGGAGGTGCCCTTAGGTGCTTCCCTCTTTCCAGTGGAGTCTCTCCTTTACTTTCAAAAGGGACTGCCAAGAAAGCACACAGGCAGCTGAAAATTGAGCGGTCCAGCTTGGAGCGTGTCAATAGGGCCAACCCCCTCAGAGGGTCATGGAATGGCAGGGCCTGTCGGTCCATGCGCCCTAACATCCTACACTTGTGCGCTAAGAGACTACAGGGGGTCACTGTATGTGTCCAACCCTCTCTTCCTCGATGGATGCTGGTTCGCCGGCATTAGGTGAAAAGGGTACCTCGAATGGAATCTGTGATGTCTCCATGTGGCCCCCCCTTCCTGAGATGGACATGGTCTCTGAGGTGACCCCTCCTCAGATGGTAGGATCTTCCATGTGGTCGAACCCGGGCTCAATGCCAAGCACAGAACCTGTGTCTGCCCCTATGCAAGCTCCTCCTCAGATGGTTGAGCTCCCTGAGGCCTCACAAGGAGAGAAGGGATCTCCTCCTCCCGGCTGTTGCTCATATGATAGGACGGACCTTCTCCATTTCAGAGAAGGATCTTGATGAGGCCGGCCCATCTGCCCTAGGGGCTCGTGCTGGAAGTGAGTTCATTTCCCCCGTCCCTCCTTTCGTAAAAACAAAAAGAAGACAAAAAAGACTCGGGGCTCCTCTCCCTCCGCGGGGACGGTAAGCGACCAAGCCAAGATCGGCACATCTGGCCCCATGCTGGATGTGCCATGACTGTTCCCATGGACCTACCTCCCATTGCCTCAACAACTTTAAGTTGATGTCTGTCATCTTCTGAATGGGTATACTCGCGGTATGCAACGCCATTTGATGGAGCATTCCTCTGTGCCTTACTGCAATGACTGTTTTAACATATTTTTGTTCAGTGTCCAAGTCTGGGGGATAATCATACATGCTACCAGTACCAGGCAGAGTGGCATAGTTACTACTTCCCTTTATACTCCATCCATTTTATTTGAGTCTTTTTGTTGAGTGCATAATCTGGGGCTGAGGAGACACTACCTTGCCCTACTAGCCGAGAATACATAGTTGTTCAGTCGCCAGAGAGACCTTTAAAAAAATATTGATTTGGAATCAATTTGTTACTCAAATCAAGATAATTTGGGGGCCGCTTTTAGCTAAATTGTAAAAGGAGTATTCCGGTGACCTATGCCTTTGGTAGCTGTTGCCAGATGGGCACCTTTAAAAAAAAATGCCTAATGAAAAGTGGGATATTTACTATAATTGTTTGTGCTTGTATTCATACGGCTCAGTGGACGTTTCCCTGATGTCAAGAGATCTTTAAACCATTGCTCACCAAATTAAACTTTTGAGTGGAACGTATCACCTTTTTTTATCCAACCTGAATATTAATATAATGGCCTAGTATTAGGCTGTTCTCTAATTCTGGTGAATTTTGCCCTAGTTGGCAGTTGCTAGATAGGCTAAAAAAAAAAAAATCAATTCAATGAGCTTTTTTAAATTTAAAAGATTTATCATAAAGTGTGAAAGTATCTTTTTAACTTTTACAGGATACATCTGGAGAGATTAAAGAAATAAATCACAAATTCTGTGAAGATTCACTTTGTGGCAATTTTGATGATAAAATGGTGAGAGAAAATACAACACTAAAATTGCTTATAGTTATTCAGTATTTCCATTTCTTCTATTTTTAACTATTATTAGCAGCATAAATCTAATTATAATTGAATTATTTGAAATAAAATAATTAAATTATTTGTTAGGATGATTGTGTACATAGCCCAGCCAAAGAGATCAAAAACGAGTTTTTTGAGGCAGAACAACATGGATTAAGAAGTCAAGAAGAAGTATTTGGTGGTTCTTATGAAATAATCAGCCAATTTGGCTCACACACAGAGGTAATTGATTTTTCTTTGCCTTCCATTTGTTTGCATGGTATCAATGATAGCTCTCTTGCATTCCCCTGTAGATCAGATTCTTCAGTTACTGAGTCTTAGATATGATTTAAGTTTGTAACTTTAGAGATAGGGATCTCTTTGTGCAATTCTAAAGAAAAATCTCATTTCCTTATAAATTATATATAAAAGCGAGGAATGCTGCAATACCTGAAAGTTTTTAATAAAAGGTTCCTAAATAAAGCGGGGGTGAAAATATGGGATGCTACATGCTTAAGTTGTCATTGATGGTAGTCTACATTTAAATGCAAAAGTTTTGAATAATTGCATGTACAATTACAAAGATTTAACTTATTAATTCCTAATTGTGGTAATCTTTTATATGAGAAAGTAACTTGTTATTACCTAAGTAGTGTAAGAGATGTTTGTTGCAACATGGTTTAAGGAGATCGTGGTCCTCTTTTGCATTGTATAGTCCATGGGTACCAGCATAGAGTGGTGTTTGCTGATGAGAGAGACATCAGCTGGGAGCCAGACAAGCTTTTGATCTCACATTATGGTTTTGGAGGTAGTGGCGGGCCACAGTAGGACTCCTTGAGAGCCTCCTAACATGTTTTTAGTTATATTATGAAATAAAACCAATGAGTACAATAGGTAAATGGTTGGATGCGATGGCTGTCAAACTTTAGCCTGCCCTATATAGTTTTTCTCTTTTAAATGTCTTCAGAAACTTTTGGCCAAAAATATTGCAGAGAAAACAGTAAAATGTGTGGAATGTTCATTCAGAGGTTTTTTTATACTAGTAGAGCCTGGTGGGCAAAGATGAAGCTTATGGACCTGGCTATAGTATTGGTCCTTCTTTTGTTTCCATTTTATATAAATAAAAATATTACTTACCTTAAAGTAGTTCTTGGGGATTTAATTTGACTTGACTTTGTGTTAAACTTTAGGAGCGATTTTCTGAGATTGTAATGAAAGAGGAGATTAAAGAAGAACCCCTGGAAGATGAAATTCCTCTCCTTGATGGAGAGAGACTTGATTTGCAAGAGGAAAACTTGAACCCCAACTCATCAACTGAAACGGTCCTACAAAACTCCCTTCAAGAAAAGGTAAATTTGTCCACTTTAAAATTTAATAGCATAGAGGTGCAGGGGAGTCTTCCTTGGGTGACTCGAGTTTTCCAGCGGCAGGCCCCCCCTTTGCTTTCAATGGGACTGCCAAGAAGGCAGGCAGGCGGCCCATAATTGACCGCTCCCCGATATGGCCAACCCACCTTAGGTAGGGCGAGGGAAGGCAGGGCCCATCGGTCCATGCCCTCCAAAGACCTGCTTGCATGCATTATGAGCTAAAAAGGGGTCATCATACATGCCCACCTCTCTTCCCCAAAAGATGCCGTTCGCAGACCAAATATAAAATGACAAAAAGTACCTCCATGGGACCTGAGAAATCTTGGGGGGGGGGAAGGGATTAACCACATGGAGGCCACCCCTGTGAGATAGACTGGGTCCCTAAAGTGACTCTCCAGATGGTAGGATCCTCTATGGGGTCGAACCCTGGCTTGGTGCCAAGCACAGAACCCGTGTCCGCTCCTATGCAAGCTCCTCCACAAATGTCACGGGTCCCTGAGGCCTCACAAAGAGAGAAGGGATCTCCTCCCCCGTCTGGTGTTCCTGTAACAGGCAGAACCTTCTCCATTTCGGAGGAGGATCTTGCCGAGCCCATCTGGCGTACGAGCTCCTACCGGCGGGAGAGTGAAGCGGGTTCATTACCCGCCCTCCTCTCCTAAGAAAAAAAAATTAGGAAAAAGACTCGGGGGGGGGGCTCCTCTCCCTCCGTGGGAGCTACGGGGACGGACGGGGCCGCTGCCGTTTCGGTATGCGACCAAGCCAAGATCGGCACTTCCGGCTTCATTGCTCCCGTGGGGGTGTGGGGTGTCCCTGACCAAGACCAATAGTGTAAGTGCGCAGAGCGGAGCCTCGATTACAGCGGGGCCCCTCATTCAGATGCTACCTGGCATTTACGAGCCCGCTGGCTTCAAACGCTTCTTTATTATTCGCTTCACTGATTGCAGCATGTTGGCTAAGAGCAACATGATTCATCAAAGAGCTTTAGCTAGCGTGATTGGTAGAAAACCGTAGGTGACCCGTTTTTCGGACAGGAGCCTTCTGTCGAATCCCACCCAAGGGGCCATGCTTAGTGCCGTTTGGACACATGATGGCACACCGGTGAGTGTGACGCCTCACCCTACCACGAACTTTGTGAAAGGATTAGTTTAGGCGAGGGGACTCGTGGACTTCTCCATAGACGATTTTACCTTAGAGCTCGCCGACCATGGGGCGGTTAAGGTCGTGTGTGTGTGATGAGAAAACATGGAGGGTCCTCGAAACCCACCCCTACACTCTTCATCACGTTCGATTGTGACAAGCTCCCTGAATCAGTGAGTGCCAGTTGGTATCGCTACCGCGTGAAGGCATTCGTGACACTGCCGCGGATGGTTTTTTTGAACAACCTGCTTCATCCCCACCCATACCTTCCTCACATCCCTTTTCCTCTCCTCTTCACATTCTATCCATTTTTACGCCGTGTCTAAGGTGGAGCCGCCATGCCGATGGACCGCCAGGTCACCAGGCGGGAGAGGTGGTCCGAAATGGCGGCGCCTGGCTCTGCCAGGCCTGTAAGCACCTCTTGCAGTGCGGGCAACTGCAAGAGGTGATGAGCTATTGCGTCCCGTATAAAAAAGAGGGTCAGCATGCCCATGTATGAAAAAACAACCAAAAAACCCCAACCCCCAACTTCCCCTGAAACAGCGACGGAGCCGCCCTCGGGCAGCTCCAGCAAAAAAATGGAGGTTTGCCCCCCTGTGCTTGCGCAGGGGACCCTCCATATCTCTTCAACCGGAGAGGAGGCTTACTCCTCTCCTACGCCTACGGGTGGAGGGGACTCCCCCTCACCCCCTTCTCTGGAGGTGCTTTCGGGCACCTCTCTCATACCAGCGGCAGTCCCCTCTGTTCTTTCCAAGGGGACTGCCAAGAAAGCCAGCAGGCAGCCCTTAGCCAGCCGCTCGACATGGAAGCGGCTCGGTAGGGCAAACCCCCTTAGGGGGGAGAGGGAACCAGGCCCCTTCGGTCGCTTTCCTCAAAAGACCTGCTGGCCAGAATATTAAACCTTGCCGGGGTCAAGGCCTGTCCCTCCCCACAAAAGACTCATGACGCTGCCAAGGGGACCTGCGATGTCCTGGGAGGGGATGGCCAACTGGAGGCCCCGCCTGTGATAGACATGGTCCTTGAGGAAAACCAGCCTCAGACGGTAGGGCCTTCCATGGGGGGGAATCCGGGCTCGGCGACAAGCACCGAACCCGAATCCGCCCCTATGCAAGGTCCTACCTCAAACGGCAAAAAAGAAAAAGAAGATAAGAAAGACTAAAAAGACTCGGGGCTCCTCTCCATCCGCGGGGGCTGCGGGGACGGATGGGTCTGCTGCCACTCTGGCAAGCGACCAAGCCAAGATCGGCACATCTGGCCCCTCTGCCTCCCCGGGTACGGAGCTCCTGACCATGACAAAGACCAAAAGTGCACAGGGCGGAGCCTCGATGACATCGGGGCCCCTCATTCAGAGGTTACCTGGCGTTTTCGAGCCCGCTGGGTTCAAACGCTTCCTCGTTATTCGCTCCACTGATGGCAGCATGTTGTCCAAGGGCAACATGATCCATGAGAGGAGAGGATTAGCTAGTGCAATTGGTAGAGAGCCGAAGGTGACCCGTTTCTCGGACGGGAGCCTTCTGGCGAATGCGGTGAATCCCGCCGAGGCGGCCAAGATAAGTGCTCTTCGGACACTTCATGGCACCCCAGTGAGTGTGACGCCGCACTCTACCATGAACTTTGTGAAAGGAGTAGTTTATGCGAGGGAACTCGTTGACTACTCCATTGAGGACATCACCCTAGAGCTGGCCGACCATGGGGTGGTCAAGGTTGAAGATGTGATGAGAAAACAGGGATGGGCCTCGAGACCCACCCCTACACTCTTCGTCACGTTCGACTGTGACAAGCTCCCTGAGTCGGTGCGTGCCGGCTGGTACCGCTAACGCGTGAAGGCATTCGTGCCACTGCCGCGGCGGTGCTATTACTGTCACCGCTTCGGCCATACGAATCGCTCATGTAGACGTGCAAAGTCGGGGTCACCCGAAGTCTGTGGAAATTGCTCCAAGGTCCCACACGATAAGTCCAAATCGTGTGTGGCCAAGTGTGTCAATTGCGGAGAGCCGCACCCTGCTGCTTCGAAGCAATGTGGTGCATATCTCCTTGAGAATGAAATCCAGGCCGTTCAGGCCCAGGATCGACTCTCATTCCGCGAGGCTAAGGACTTGGTCCTGGCGCGCCGGCTCTGCCTGGGACGTCATATGCCTCAATAGTTAGAAAGGCACCCTCTGCTCCTGGCCCATCCAGGCCAACGAGCACGGTTGTTTCCGCGCCTAATCGGACCCCTTCTGCGGGCTCTACCCAACCCGGGCGCTCCCCCTGGTAAAGCTGGCGGCAAAAAGGATTCATACCCAGCCCCAGCTAAAACCAGGGCTTTCCCCTCTTCCCCCAGCGTGACGGTTTCCCGTAAGGCGAAACGGCCACGCGCCTCCACCGAGTCGTTAGACTCACAGGAAGCAACACCCCTGAAGATGGTCGCTAGGCCATCTTCGGGGGTTCCTAAAGCTGTCCCCCGAAAGGAGGACAGCAACAAAGGAGCTTTGGCTTCTTCGCCCACGCCCCGAGGTGTGGCGAGTGGCTCGGAGACGGTGGTTCCTCGAAAAGAGGGCCCCCCGCCTCCGAAGCCGCAACGCCCGCCTAAGGTTTCGAGGCGGAGGGAGGAAAAGACTCGCATTGTGAGCCCAACCTCCCCCAATAAGTCCTCGAAGGTGACAGCGCCTTCAGCGCTTTGTCAGGCTAACAGCGCCCGGGGTTTTGCCCCCGGGAAGCGTACGGTCATTCCCGTGAGGGTCTTCAATAAGAGGAGGGCCCCCGCGTCTCCTCCCAGCTAGGCCTGGAGGGCATATTCCTTCAATGGAATTGCCGTGGACTCCGGGCCAACTGGGAGGAGCTGCGGAGGCTCGTCTCGTCCCGTTCCCCGTTAGCTATCTTTTTGTAGGAGACCATGCTAGGCGCGTGTCCCCTGCCTGCCCTCCCGGGGTATAAGGGTCTTGCGACCCCACCACCGTGTGATGGCCGGGCTGGGGGATGCGCGGTTTACACCCGGCATGATGTCTCCGTTCTTCCTTTCTCTTTAGATACCTCCTTTCAGGCAGTGGCTGTGCAGCTGCACCTGGATAGGAGGTATACTATCATTTCTGCGTACATTCCACCGTCAGCTGACTTCGACGCGGGGGACTTCCGCCGCCTCGTGGCACGGTTGCCGAGGCCCTATCTCTTGCTTGGAGATCTGAACGGCAGGCATCCTCTCTGGGGAGATTACTCCATAAATCCGAGGGGACAAGTCCTTGCCGATCTGATCGAAGAGCTTGAGATGGGTGTCCTAAACGTGGATGAGTTTACGCATCACTGTCCGAAAACCGCTTCATTTTCTTGCCTTGGCCTATCTTTGTGCTCTTCGGATGCACAGCCTGATTTTGATCGGGGGGTGGTGGATGACCTCCATGGTAGTGATCACTTTCCCATTCAAATATCATTTTCAGGGCAACTGCCGCCTGAGAGACCACCTCGGTGGTGCTTGGCGCGGGCGGGGTGGCCTGCATTTCAGGAAATGACTGAATTCTCTATCTCAGTCGAGGAGTTTAGGTCGGTAGATGAGGCCGTTGAGTTCTTCTCCGGCAACCTCATTGCCGTGGGCCTGACTACTATTCCTAGGACGTCTGTCCGTTTTGCACGCCGACCACTCCCATGGTGGTCGGCCTAGTGTGAGACGGCCCTCAAACAGAAGCGTTATGCCTACATGCGCTATAAGCGCCGCCCGAACGATTTTACTGTCGCTGAATTCCGTTGGGATAGGGCTAGGTTCCGGTATATTTCGAAGCACGCCCGCCTCTCTTCTTGGCGGGCATACGTGTCTTCACTTAACGGGAAGACCCCTTTATCTGAGGTGTGGAAGCGAGTCAAAAGGATTCGGGGCAAGTTCTCGCAGGACCCCCTCCCGTTCTCCAGGAGAATGGGACCGCAATCTCGGACCCCGCGTCCGTGGCGGAATCCTTAGCGACCGCCTTTTCCGCATTCTCTAGCCGGGATGCTACTCCGCTAGCATTCAATGCACGTCGTGATGTCGCGGAAGGCCGCCGGCTGGACTTTACCTCCAGAGGCGGAGAACCCTTCAACGACAAGTTTACTGTGAGTGATTTTCGTTCCGCTCTCGCTTCGTGCGCGGACACCGCCCATGGTCCGGACGATATCCCGTACGCCATGTTTCGACACCTGGGTTAGCGAGGCATGGCCTTTCTGTTAGATTTGTTCAACAGGATCTGGGTGGATGGTCTTCTCCCAGACTCCTGGGGAATCGCTACTGTGCTCGCCTTTCGCAAACCGGGGAGAGATCACTCTACTACGACCGGTTTCCGCCCAATCTCTCTAACCTCTTGCGTGTGCAAGTTGATGGAGAAATTGGTAAATGTTAGATTAGCCTTTTTCCTGGACAGCGGAGGCCATCTGTCTTCCGCAAGTTCTACGTCGGATGCTCTGCTTCGACTGGAAAGTGCCGTCTGCGAGGCTTTCCTTCGTAGACAGCACTACGCCACGGTGTTTTTCGATCTGTAGAAGGCCTATGATACCGCATGGCGATACGGTATCATGGAGACGCTCCACTCGATGGGGGCGAGGGGACGCCTCCCAATGTTTATATCTGAATTTTTGCGAGATCGTCGATTCCGCGTACGGGGGGGGGGAGCCCTCTCCGGCCCAAACGTGCAGGAAGAGGGTGTCCCGCAGGTAAGTGTCCTCAGTGTCACACTCTTTGCCCTGAGCATCAATGGCATCACCTCGTGCTGCCGGAAGATGTTCTCGCTACGCTCTATGTGGACGACCTATCGATCTCTTTTGGCGCGGCCCAGATGCCAACTCTGGAGCGTCGACTCCACAGGCATTGAACCGCGTCTCTCGCTATACCGAAGCGCACAGGTTTCGGAGATTGCTTCCTGATTGTTAAGTTTTTCCAATTTATATCGATTGTTAAGTTTTTATATTTTTATTTTAATGTAGCCTTGTTCTAGCCTGTCGTGTTTTTCGGCGACTTATGCCCAAGTGGGTAGTTGCCAGATGGGCTCTATAAAATAAAAAAAAAAATGGACCGGAATCCTTCGCGACTGCTTTTTCCGAATTCTCGAGAGGCGGAGAATCCTTCAACGACAGGTTTTACTCTGAGTGAGTTGCGTTCTGCTCTGGCTTCGTGCGCAGACATCGCCCCTGGTCATGACTAGGGGTGACTGAAGCATGGCCTTTCTGCTAGATTTGTTCAATAGAATCTAGGTAGAAGGTATCCTCCCAGACTCCTTGCGAATCGCTACTGCGCTCGCTTTTCACAAACCAGGGAGATATCACTCTACCATGACCGGTTTCCGGCCAATCTCTCAAACCTCCTACATGTGAAAGGTGATTGAGAAATTGGTAAATTTTTTTATTAACCTTTTTTATGGACAGCGGAGGCCATTTCTCTTCTGCACAGTGCAACCATCTGCGAGGCCTTCCTTTTTAGACAGCACTACGCCTGGGTGTTTTTTGATCTGGAGAAGGAATAGGATACTGCATGGCCATAGGGTATCATGGAGACTCTCCACACGATTGTGGCGAGGAGACACCTGACAATCTTTATATCTGAATTTTTGCGAGATCATCGATTCCACATACAAGTTGGGGGAGCCCTCCCTCTCCGGCCCAATGGAGCATAAAGAGGGTGTCCCGAAGGGAACTGTCCTCAGTGTCAGACTCTTTGCCCTGAGCATCAATGGCATCACCTCAGTGCTGCCGGAAGATTTTTCTCATTACACTCTACGTGGATGACCTTTAGAACACACTTGGCGCGGCCAAGATGCCAACTCGAGCGTCGACTCCAACAGGCATTGAACCGCGTCTCTCGCTATGCCGAAGCGCACAGGCTTCGGTTTTCCTCGCCAAAGACTAAGGTGGTGCATTTCAGCCGCTTTCCAGGGCTCCACCTTGATCCACCCTTGTTTCTCAATGGGGTGCGCCTGGAAGTGGCAGATTCTCACCGTTTCCTTGGTCTTATATTCGACCGACGCCTCACCTGGGAGGCTCATATTCGCAGCCTTAGGGTATTTTGTACCCGCGCCATGGATATTCTCCGTTCCGTGACGTTCAGCGCTTGGGGCGCTTATAGGGCTTCTGCCCTACTTTTTTATCGATCCTTTGTTCGTTTCAAGCTCGACTACGGATGCGAGTTTTATGCATCTACAGCCCAGCATGTATTCCGGCCAAATCGGCCTTCGCCTGGTGACTAGGAAGATGCCACTCGTCTTGCCCCATGCACAGAGCATTATTCGCCTGTATGTGCGAGCCCATTGCCTCCCTCAGTCGCCAATAGCTCTTAGTGCATCCTCAGCTGATTCTGACGGTGCCTATGCCGCCAGTCATACACTAAGCCCTTTGGGTTAGAGCTAGGAAACTCCTAAAAGAGCTTGGTATAGCTCTCGCACCGAACCTACACTCTAACCCCAATCTATCCAACCCGCTTCCTACACTAAGTTGGACGTGAGAATCGAGGGAGAAATGAAATGGATTGTACAGTATATATAGTCCTTTATTCACAAAACGTTGTTTATACCCAATAAATGAAATGAATTTTCTGCATTCTATGTACTCTCATTCCTGGTGAAATTAAAGATTCGTCTGCTAGCAGCAACCCCATCAATTATATATATATATATATAGATATATATAAAGCAAACAATCCTATCACCAAACAATAGTTTATATACAAAAGAAGAGATAAATGAGCAAACAAAAAAACTATACGATCAAATATAAAGAGGCCTAAAAAAATAAACAATCAAAATCAAGCATACAAAAAAAGAGAAAATGCCTTGTGCTTATGTATTCCCTCCCCCCAACCCTGGGGAAAGTTCTGGTGGCTGCCACCGTGTGGGCACAATTGTTGCGTACATCATAAGGGGATTAGCCTCCGAGCTCATACAATAATTATGCGATCTTGTTGCGGTATTGAGGCTATATAAAACCTCCTGTCCAACCAATTATAGTTAAAGTATGGACAATTATGTTATTATGTCAAATCCTACACTCAGCCACTCTTTACAAATTGTAGGATTAAATTTTGGAGCTCTTATCAAAATGATAGAGTGGCTTCTGCAAAGTGCTAAAAAACATTTTATCAAAAAATATTGTGGTGGAGCGAATGTAAGTGTGTGTGAAGGGCCATACAATATTTACCCCATATTTTTTTCTTGTAAATAAAGGACTGTACATACAATCTGTTTCATTTCTCCCTCAATTTCTCAGTCTGAATTAGTGTAGGAAGTGGGTTGGATCGATTGGGGTTAGAGGATAGATTTTCGGTTTGCTACAACATGAAATAAAATATCTATATATATATAAAAACATCTCCCATTCACACACATATTCTTACAGAGGGAGAGTAAGGGTATTGGAAAAAGGGTGGGAGAATGGCCCTACAAACACTCTCACATTTGCTCCACCACTTCCCTCCTTTCTTAGGCCATTTGACCACAGTCACTCACAATACACTCAATTTTTACTCACAGTAGTTTTTATACTCAATCTTGCCCTTCTGCATCCATTCATACTCATCTACTGGTGCCTGGCTATGCGTAGCAATCTTTCGGGATTGTTCATCAGTCGTCCTGTTAGTCTCCTCGTCACTATCGATCATGTCATCCACCCTACTCTTAGCCTTCATCACTAGCTCTCCCATCTCAACAGAATTCTTTCATACTCTTCCGATCAGAACCTTCACTCTTCATACCCCCATTCATCCACTCCTCACTCACAACTCTCATCCAACTCAAGGTACACACTTGCGAAACAGACAAATCACTCACATTCACTCTACTCTGAGTAAATATACGAGAACCCCTTCAACTGGTTCCCCACAGAAGCCAGAAATGTCAGTCACCTCCTCATTCTCCATTGAAATCACCTCTACCCTTACCATTCATAAAACCAGAAAAATCAGCCCACTAGGTTCATTCTGCCCAAACACACTATCATTCATGCTGTTCCCCAAACCAGAAAAATAAGTCACAGGCAGCTCACTCATTCATCTACTTACATCAGCCCAATCATTCACCTGCTTATGCAAACACTCAATCTCTCTCTCAAGCTCCCCCTTACCAGAAAGACTGCTCAGACTTACTTTCATTCGTACTTGCT
This sequence comes from Ceratothoa steindachneri, assembly GCA_963969495.1. NCBI lineage: Eukaryota > Metazoa > Arthropoda > Malacostraca > Isopoda > Cymothoidae > Ceratothoa > Ceratothoa steindachneri. The sequence continues at coordinate 15,396,282 of OZ018331.1, read as the reverse complement.
TTCCTCCTTTCACTCTTGTTTGCACACTTTCTACTCCTCAAGATCAAGAAAAACTTCTTCCCAGACAGATTCATACTATCAAACTCCATCTTATCATCATGCACCTTATCTTTCTCTGCACAGTTCATACACCGGATAGCTCACCAGGTAGTCAGGAGTTTCTTTCCACCTTTTCAACTGACTGATGAGCCTGCACTCTCTCAGTCACACATTCATTCAAACTCCAAAACATACATCATACCATTCTCCCAGACTCTCACAAGTCTATACGGCCCTTCAAACTTTTCACTCATCTTCAACACATTCAACCTAACTTTTACTTCTTTTACCTTCAATACTTTTGCACCTATTTCAAATGAACGAAACCTTTCATGTTCCTTATGCTGTAGCAGGCCAAAAATCTATCCTCTAACCCCAATTGATCCAACCCGCTTCCTACACTAATTCGGATGTGAGAAATTGAGGGATAAATGAAACTGATTGTATGTACAGTCCTTTATTTACCTCCCCAAATATGGGGTAAATATTTATAAGAGATCTCGTTACTTATTTATAGATACAAAAAATATGGATAGATAATTTTACTATATATACGCAATAAATTTTTTTTTTAAATCCTATGCATGAATACTACCTCGCAATTATTTCTAAACTAACGAGATAAATGAGCAATACTTAGCAAACACACACACACACATACAAAAAAAAAAGATCCCACGTATCACCATGGATTTTTTTAGATATTTAGGTCCCCCAGGGGAAAGTCCTGCCTGCTGCCACTCCAGTGTTCACAAAAAGGCTGGCACCTCTGCAGACGTCTTACAGAAAAAAAAAGTCTGGTCCCTCTGAGCTCGGTATAATGCAATCTGGTCGTGTCTTGAGGCTATCAAAGCCCTCCTCCTTACAACTGGGATGTACAATAACTTTGTATGGTGTACCTCAAACCCTACAGTCTCCACCACTCTTTAAAAATTATAGGATTATCTTAGAATTTAAAAGAGTGGCCTTTCCAAAAAATTATTTAACATTTAACTGAGGAAGAGAAAAAACATTTTATACAAAACATGAAAATCAATTTATATATATAAAAAGAACCCCCACCCCACCCCCCCAAACATTCCCATTCACACACATTCTTACAGAGGGAAGGAGAGGGTATTGGGAAAGAGGTGGGAGAATGTCCCTTCACATACACACATTCGCTCCACCACAATGCCATACACTCTGCTCACTTTCACTCATACGAAACCTATCTTTCACTCGCCTTTCAAAATTTATAACAAACTGACACAAGGACATCCCAGGTGCACTATGCACCGTCGAATTATACGCCCATAACACTCTACCCAATCATACATCCCAGTCATTCAAAGTCTCACTCATTATTCTCAACATCTCACACAAAGTCCTAATGGTACATTCATCCAACCCAATCGAAGACGATACATATGGAGTCATTCTTACATGCTTCACACCATTCTCTCTAAACATTCTCTCAAATACTTCACTCGCAAACTCAGGCCCATTATCACTCAGACATCTCCTAGGCTTCCATACACACATAGGAAAATCAACTGCTCAACCACACGGGCAACAGTAACACTCCTTTTATCTCACAGCTGCTGCATACGCAAACTTGCTTTTATGATCAACCATAACAACCATACCAATATTCCAAGCACTTGTACATGGTAAAGACACACAATCAATCACTACCAATTCAAACAGTTTTTTGCATCAACTCTCAACATCGGCGGCTTCACTTGCACACCTTGCACTTTACGCTTCTGACACCTTTCACACGTAGTCCAACATCATTCACAACAGTCCTCAGAAACCGATGGAACACATGCTCCTTCAAACACTCCCACAGCTTAAACTTGCCCATATGCCCGTAACTCTCGCGGTGGTGGAGTTGCTCTCATTCACAGTGCCTCCTTCCCTCTGAATAATCTGCCCTCTCCCCCTCTTCTTTCTTTTGAGGCGCTCATCAATGTCTCTCATTCCACCCTCTCTCTAACTATCTTAGTCCTCTACCGCCCCCCCCAGCTCCTCCCTCAAGCTTTTTCTTGATGAATTTAGTAACCTCCTCGCTGGCCTCTCCCCCACTGGTTCGCTGCTAATCCTCGGTGATTTCAACTTTCCTGGCCACAATCCTAATTTCAAAGCCTTTTCTGAAATCCTTGATCTCTTCTCCCTCACCCAACACGTTTCTTCCCCTACCCACTCTCACGGTAACATTTTAGACCTTGTAATCTCTGACTCTCTTATTTCCAACCTGACGACTACAAATTTGTCCAATGCTATATCTGATCACTTCCTTATCAACTTCAACTTCTCTATCCCATTCCATATACCTCCTCAGCTGTCTCATAATCCTAAGCCTTTCCGTCGACTTGCCTCCATTGATATTCCCTCCCTATCTAATCATGTGGCCTCCAAACTATACAATCGAATTTAAAGAGGCCTAAAAAAACTCAATCAAAATCAAGCATGCAAAAAAAGAAAAGGCCTTTTGCTTACGTGTTTCCCCTCCGGGGTGAAAGTTCTGCCGGCTGCCACTCGTGTGGGCACAATTGTTGCATACGTCTTAAGGGCCTTGGCCTCCGAGCTCATACAATAATTATGCGATCTTGTCGCGGTATTGAGGCTATATAAAACCTCCTGTCCAACCAATTATAGGTAAAGTATGGACAATTACGTTATTACGTCAAATCCTACACTCTCAGCCACTCTTTACAAATTGCAGGATTAAATTTTGGAGTTCTTATCAAAATTATAGAGTGGCTTCTGCAAAGAGATAAAAAACATTTTAAACAATACATGGAATAAAATATCTATATATATAAAAACATCTCCCATTCACACACACATTCTTACAGAGGAAAGGTAAGGGTATTGGAAAAGGGCTGGGAGAATGGCCCTACAAACACACTCACATTCGCTCCACCACAACTACATCCGCAGCTGATCTCGACGGTACCTATGCCGCCGAGTTATGCCAGTCATACACTAAGCCCTTTCGGTTTAGAGCTTGTTATAGCTCTCGGGCCGGTGGCGTCCCTGGTTCTGCCCAGGACACCACCCTGGAGGGTAGTATCACCTTTGCCTATTTCTTTCCATGCCTCTGTTCCCAAATCTTCTACAGCGCGGGGGTATTGCGTTCGGCCTCTTTGGAGCACACTTTGTGTCACGCTAGAACCGTGCCAGTGTATACGGATGGCTCCAAGTCCCAAGAGGGGGTCGGTTTCCACGCCGTATCCTTTCTGTTTGAAATCAATGGGTCTCTACCAGGCGCTGCGTCTGTCTTCACGGCCGAACTGATTGCAATGCACCGCTTGGTAATTGAGATAACGCGACGTATTCGGTTCGGATACCGGATTGTCATTAATAGCAACTCACAAAACGCCCTATTGCTCTCGGGACATTGGAATTTTCGCATCCTCTGTTTCGCGATATCCGTTACATCACGGTTTTGGCGAGCCGGGCGGATGTCGAGATTATCTTCTGCTGGGCTCCTGAACATGTAGGAATTGCGGAGAATTAGCGCGCCAAAGAGTCAGCGAGGACTGGGCGACCAGACCAGCGTTTCTCTCTTCCTCATACCGACTACCTGTCAGGATTACGGTGTACCTTCCTGGCGGCTTGGCAAAGAAATGGGAGACGGTCGAGGGGAACTTAAAGTTACGTTGCATTGCGCCGCAACTGTTGCCATGCACCTATCCCCTGCAATTCCCTGACGGCTTCGGGTTGCTTTCTGTCGTCTCAGAATTGGACGCACCGCCATTTGATGGAACGCTCTCCTGCGCCCTACTGCGATGGCTGCGTTTTCTCCCAGACTGCTCGGCACATTTTGTGGAATCTCCCAGTCTGGGTGATCTCCGTGCACGTTACCTGTCCCGGTACCGGGGCGAGCGGGGTCGCTACCGATTGTCCCTTGTACTCGGTACTGGTTCGTGTACACAGACTTGCGAACTATACGACTTTTTTTAGTAAGCTGGCCTCCACTTCATTTTCCCATATTTTATGTGGTCACATTCTCCTGCGCCAGGTGGAGGCGGGCCTAGCCCGTTCTCTTCCTCGGACATCTGATCGGTAGACACACCCTCTGGGGAGACTACTCGATTAATCCCTGTATCTGTTGGGTTCCTTGAGATCTAGGATTTAAGTAAGCCTAAGCATCTGCAAGGACTTGGCATACAGACCACCATTTCCCTCCTCCGTACACAAAGTACATAGCGGGAATCAGGTCATCCCTATATATAACATACTTTGTAAGAAGCTCTAAAACTGTCAACCGAAACCTAAAGTTGCATCCTTGTCCATGCGATAGTTCTCATGGACCTACCTCACACTAACCCACTGGCTTCAGTTCACTCTGTAATTTCCTTATCGGTTGCCAGGATGGCCCCTTTAAAAAAACAAAACAAAAGTGATCTCTGTACCAGGCACACTTATGTTGTACATGCCCATTTGATGTAGTTTTGCTCCCCTGTACCTTAAGCAATGACTGAATGGTCCCTCATACCTTCCACCACATTCTTTCTGAATGTCCCAGAGCGAACGTGGTGGTTACTGCTTGTCCCGTGTACTTATGATGAATTCGTGCACAACCAACTGCAGCATTTTTTTATTATTTCTGGAGGAACCAGGCCTCCACTAGTGTACATAATTTGGGGGTGCTGGCTGCATATAGATAGATATGCTGGAGGAAACTGGTCCTTGGACTTTTAAGGTTTTGTTTCCTTTTGGGGGGGAGGGGGAATAGGCAAAGTGTTATTATGGCAACAGCTCCTGGTTGTCTGTTATCAAGTGTACTCATCACCTATCGCTACCGTCAATCAAGAGTGGCATCTTGCTAATTTCATACCATAGACTGGAAGTGTGCATACATTATCTCTTCAGCGGCCAACAATTACCTATTTGCAACTTCCTCAGCAGCGCCCCCTCCGATATGCTACCCTCTATAGCCGAACCCTAGGACACAGAATGGCGACTATATCTCCTGTTTTGGTGTCCCTGTTGTCCTTCCTATTCCATCAATATGCCCACCCTGTTGGGCCTCTCTTCCAACATATGTAGAAGCATGTGGCATTTTTAAAAAAGATCCCTTCCCCCGCGCAGCTCTGGTCTTTGTTTCTGAAACATGTCCAGTGATCATGCCCCCAGTGGCAACATAGCATTAAAAAAAAAGATCTTCTGCTCAATCCATACAGAAGGTTGGAAGTCAAGCCGCAATTTGGGCGCAGTAGCGGTCTATCAGACTCATCTATCCACCTGACCTGGCTTAGGATTATCCTCTACTTAACTGTTGAATCCCCGCAAAGCAATGCCGGTTGAGGGATGGATGACCATCCTGCAGCTGCATCTAGTGGCTTTTGCGTGCCCTCCCGGCCCCACCAGCGCACCCCTTTCTACTAAAAACATCCACTGTCGCTCTTCCTTTTCTACCACTCTTTCCAAACTCCCCTACTCTACTTTCTCTCGTTTCCCCTTAGGGAGACCGGTGGGCGACTATTTTTTCAGGCTAATCGCCTAATCCACTCGCCCCTGGTCGGGGCCTAGGGAGGGGTGCATCCCCGAATCCCCCGGCTCCGATGGGGGGCGGTGGCTTTTAACCTGCCTGCACCTATAGTACCCTCCCCATTTTCCTCCCACTCACCCCGAACAAGGTGGTCTTAGTGCTCGCAACTCCTTAACTGGCACCTTAGGCGCCCAGTAGGGACGGGCTTCCCTGTTGGGTGTTTAGCTTTTGCTTCCCGTTTATAAAACATGGCTCGCCATGGCCAATAAGGACAACTTAAAAACAAACGAAGGAGTGGCCGCCTGCTCAATCGCGGCCACAAGAGTGGCTGCCTCCTTAAGCGCGGCCAAAGGAGCGGCTGCCTTCCTCTTCTCCTCCGGTTAATCGAGAGCGCCTATTTAAGGAGCTCCATGCGAAAACCGGAATCGGGAGGTTCGACCTGAGGCCCCAGGCTGAGTGAACTTTGGTTGTAAAGTCCCGTTCAGCTGGGTCCACGGAATCGTTGCTAGCTCCGTTAGATTCAGGGCTTCCCCGTCCATGTCATGGAGCACCCGCGCCTAAACAGCTGCCAGGGAACTATATATGCGAAGGCCTTCGTAACATACCTGTTGAGGACCTTTTGGAGGACCTTTCTCCACAGGGCGTCACAAAAGGTTGGTAAGGCGCCTATGCCTACCCCTCGCCTCCTCCTATCTTTTAAGGCACTCTGCCCACCACCACACCTGTACTGGGGGATCGGAGACTACTACATGTAAATTCTCAGTTCACCACTACGTACCGTCCCCGACGCGTTGCTTTAAATGTAATAAATTCGGGCATGTAAGCTCGAAGTGTCGCTAGCCCGCAGCAATCTGCCACATCTGTGGCGGAGCATTCCACCCTCCCCCGTGTATATTGGAGCCCCATTGCTCTAACTGCAAAGGGGGACATCCAGTATCCTCAAGAGACTGCCCGACCTATAAATTTGAGGCCGAGACTCAGTCTCTACGATACACAGCCTTCCTTAGTGTCCGCGAAGCTCTTAACCAAATATTAAAAATGACTAGGCCGCTACTTATGCTGATGTCGCCCGCTCGAAGACCGCAAGGTCTTCACCAGATACCACAGCCCTAAACCTGTCCAACAGGTTTGAGGTAATCTCAGAAAGCTACAGCATCGCTAACCACACCGTCACGGCGATGGAAGGGGTTCCCACCCCCTCCACTCTAGGGTTACCTCGGACACATAAGAGGGCCCGCCGGAGGCTAAACGCCCCCCCACACTAGAGGCTACGCAAGCAGCCCCCCTCGTTACTCCCTCTCCGAAGCGTCATCGCCCGAACGGGCGAAAAGGCATCCGAGGTCAACAGAAATGACTCCCGTCGCCGAGGTCCATCCCCATCCTATTCCTCCCTCCCCAGAGAGGAAGGCCCTCGAGCATGAGGAAGCCCTTGAAAGGCTCCTCAGCTTGACCTCCCATTCTAAACAAACCCCCCCCAACCCTTCAAAATACCCAGACCCACCAGCCACTCTTCTTGATAAACCTCACCGATCCCTCCTTTCACTTCCCCTTCCCCCTAACCCCATTTTCACCATCCCTACTTCTTCTCCACCGTTATCCAACGGTTCCTCCTATCAAAAAATCCAGCCCCAAACTGAAAAAGACACGTAAGGAATCCGGGTCCCAACCTTCTCTTGCTGGGAAGCTCGGATCCTCAACCCCACGGAGTGGGTAGATCCCCGCTATGGCCTTCCCCACATGTCCTTTTGTCTCTCCCACAGTAGTCCACTGGAACTGCCGTGGTCTGCTGGCTAACTGAGAGAGCATCATCCGTCTTTTATCCCATAAATCTTCCTGTCTCTGTTTACAGGAATTAATCCTACGAGTTCGCCAGGTCCCTCGAATCTCAGGCCCCCTTCCTTTTGTTTCTCAGCGACGCAGTGATTCTGACAGAGGTGGAGCTGTCATTCTGGTACTCGATTCGGTCCCGTGTCACCTCCTCACACTACATACGGACCTTCATGCTGTGGCTGTCCGGCTTTGCGTAAGACGGCAGTACACTGTGTGCTCGGTCCACATTCCTCCCCACGACCGTCCGACACTTGATTCTCTTCGTGAACTAATCCTTCAACTTCCTCGTCATTTTCTCATCCTCGGGTACTTCAATAGTAGGGATCCTGCCTGGGGGAAACTGCTGCACGACGTTTCTAGCACCTACTTTGCTGTCAATTATGGATGAGCTATTTTTCTCTCGAATAAACTCTGGTTCACCCACATACCTTCACCCTTCCACCGGCACCTTTACTTGCCTTGATCTTTCCCTTATATCGGATGAGGCGCTGCTTGACTTCTTCTGGGCAGTCTCCCGGGACGACCCCGGCAACGACCACTTCCCTGTCTCTCTCTCTATCCCCTCACCTTTCGAATCTGTCCGTGGACAGAGATGGCACTTGCGTATGGCTGACTGGGGTAGCTTTCAAGCTAATACGGCCTGCTTTCGAGCTAATACGGCCTGCTTTCGGCTAGTGCATGATTTCCATATAGTTGATGAAGCTCTGTCCTTCCTTAACTCTGTAATAATTTCTGCAGTTATTTCTTCAATTCCTAGGTCGTCAGGTGCGGTCCTCCCCAGGGCCGTTCCGTGGTGGTCTCCGGCGTGCAGTGAGGTGGTTCGTAGAAAGAAGCACACCGCACGCCGGTACTATCGAACCCGTCTTCCCCAACATAAAAAAGAAATGAACCGGGCACAGGCCCGCATGCACCGATGCCTCAAAGAGGCACGTCGGTCGAAATGAAGTTCCTATGTGTCCAGATTTTCCTCCTCTTCTACCACTGAAGTGTGGCGCCGTGTTCGCGGCGTTGCTGGCAAGGCATCATTGCCGCGCCAGCCTTTTATTAGGGAAGGCAATGCCTACCTCTATGATGGATATGAGGTGACTGACAGGCTCGCTAGGACTTCTCGTCGATATCTAACCAGACCGCACCTCACCTTTATCCTCCAGCTTTCCCTCTCAGATCAAACGAGGACTATAACCGGTTATTTTCAATAACAGAGTTAAAAAAATAAAACTCGCCTCATGTCGCCGAACTAGCCCTGGTCCTGATGGAATCCCATACTGTCTGCTCAAACACCTACACGTTTCTGCTCTCCACTTTCTTCTCGATCTATACAACCTCATCTGGATTGAGGGCACCTTTCCCACGGCATAGCGTACAGTCACTGTCGTACCAGTCCCCAAACCGGATTCGGACCCTGCAGATGTTTCGTCATATCGTCCCGTAGCCATGACTTGCTGTTCCTGCAAGGTTATGGAGAGGATGGTGGCGTCTCGTCTTTCTTTCACTGTCGAAACACAATCTCTCTTTCCTGTGTGCCAAAATGGCTTTCGCCAGTTTCGTAGTGTATTAGATACACTCCTGCGCCTCAACCACGACTTGCACGAGGCTTTCTCACAACTTAATGCCTTGTTGGCTGTCTTCTTTGACATCCGCAAGGCATAAGACACTGCCACTAGATCCTCCATACTCTGGAGTCTCCATTCTCTTAACTTCAGCGGCTATATGCCAACTTTCCTCTCGGGATTCCTTCGCGATCGGTCTTTTCAAGTTCAGGTCGGTTCCTCTACATCTATTCCTTATCCACAGGAGGAGGGAGTCCCTCAGGGATCTGTCCTGAGTGTCCTCCTCTTCTCTTTCGTCATAAATATTGTTACCAGTTCACTCCCTCCAACTCTCAATAGCTTGCTCTACGCTGACGACCTGGTGATTTACTTTAGTGATAAATCACTATCTCTGGTCACCCGACAGGTCGAACTCGCGTCACTGCGGCCGTGAATCGGGCGTCTTCAAGGGTCTATCCTGTTCTCCTTTTAAGTCTTGTTCCGTTCTTTTCCGCCGCCGTCGAGGTAGACGGGCCCTCGAGCGTCTGCTGCTTATTTCTGGGACTCCGATCCCAATTAAGCAGTCAGTGAGGTTCATAGGCCTGGTACTTGACGAAAATTCGTCTTGGGGGCCTCACATGGAACACATTGTGACTGCCACCCGCCCGACACTCAACCTTCTACACCTTCTCTCCCACCCTAACTGGGAGCTGACCGCCGCACCTTGCTACGCCTTTACGGTGCCCTTATCCCCAAACTCGACTTCGGGTGTGAGGTGTACGCTTCAGCGTCCCCTTCTACCCTCTGACGTCTCGAACCCATACAAAACTCCGCTCTGCGGATTGCTTCTGGAGCTTCCCGCTCACTTGTCGCAAGCCTTCGGGCAGATTATAACGTCCCTTCCCTAAGGAGCAACAGGACTTTCTAGCCACGAAGGCTCTCATACGCTCCCGGAGACCCACCTCTACCTCTACTTATCCAATAGTTATAGGTTACCCCTCACCTGAAGCCCATTGGCACCTGCCTAAAATTGCCTCTCCTCTCTTCACTGCCCTCCCCTTCCCCATTCCTCAAATCGGCCGGATATACTTCGCAGGGATCCCACCCGGTACTCCGCCATCCGTCGCCGCTTCTTCCCTTACTTATCTTTTTACCCCCGCAGTGAACACCTAAAGATGATTCTAGCCGAAAGCCCCCATTGCTCGATAGATGCCATATACTCATTCCTGTCTGCTGTCAGTCTCAAACCCACGATCTAGCCCTCCACAAATCCTTTACATCACCTGTACACACCTCATCTATCAGTAACCTACTCCCTTAAACCATTCGCTGAGATGGACGCCTTAGCGTTTATCGACGGTCATAATCCTCTACAATAATAATAATTAACTGTTGAATTATCACATATTCTCTTAAATTTCTGCCTTATTTTTACTTTCCACAATTTTATTTATACTGATTCTAGAACTTTTGGAATCCCTTCGTTCTTTCGGCTATTCTTATTCCCGTTTTGAAGAAATACGTGGGTGTCTGATACGGAATACCTCAAGATATAATATCACTTTTTGTTGAGAATAATCAGGTGGGAGTCCAAAAGTATGAATTTGGGATTGGTGGGGTCCCTACCCTCTTTCTCTATTGCAGGAATGCTCTCTTGTACACCAGAAAGATCGTGAATGAGAAATTATAAAATAACTAATTGTTTCTTTTACAGATGAAATTGCGTTCGTCCAGTAACCTTAAGGTTATTCCACAATTTAGTGGTATAATACAATCGCCACCTCTAGCCCATAAGTATGACCCAAATTGGACTACTGGTGTATATTCAAGATGTGAAAGCCCAGGAAAATGCGCCGAAAATAATTTCATCCATTCCAAGTGGACGCAAACAGATTTATATGCGGTGCCTCATTCGATAATGGATAAGAAAATCTATAAATGCTGCTCCTCTCCTTATCAGACTGCACATAGGGTAGCTTTAAGCATACATTTAAGAACCCACACTGACGAGAAGCCTTACAAATGTGACCTTTGCCCTTATCAGGCTGCAAAGAAAGATCATCTTAAAAGCCATTCATATACTCACACTGGCGAGAAGCCTTTCAAATGCAGCCTTTGTCCATATCAAACTGCACAGAAGGGAGATTTACACAGGCATTTAAGAAGCCACACTGGCGAGAAGCCTTACAAATGCGACCTTTGCCCTTATCAGGGTGCCAGAAAAGAAGATATTAAAAACCATTCATATACTCACACTGGCGAGAAGCCTTTCAAATGCAGCCTTTGTCCTTATCAGACTGCACAGAGGAGAGGTTTAAGCATGCATTTAAGAAGCCACACTGGTGAGAAGCCTTACAAATGTGACCTTTGCCCTTATCAGGCTGCAACGAAAGATCATCTTAAAAGGCATTCATATACTCACACTGGCGAGAAGCCTTTCAAATGCAGCATTTGTCCATATCAAACTGTAGAGAGGGGAGGTTTACACAAACATTTAAGAATCCATACTGGCGAGAAGCCTTACAAATGTGACCTTTGTCCTTATCAGGCTGCCAGAAAAGAAGATATTAAAAAACATTCATATACTCATACTGGTGAGAAGCCTTTCAAATGCAGCCTTTGTCCTTATCAGACTGCACAGAGGGGAGGTTTAAGCATGCATTTAAGAAGCCACACTGGCGAGAAGCCTTACAAATGTGACATTTGCCCTTATCAGGGTGCCAGAAAAGAAGATATTAAAAACCATTCATATACTCACACCGGCAAGAAGCCGTTCAAATGCAGCCTTTGCCCTTATCAGGCTACAAGGAAAGCTCAGCTTAAAAGGCATTCATATATTCACACAGGTGAGACAGCTTTCAAATGCAGCCTTTGCCCTTATCAGGCTGCAAGGAAAGGTCAGCTTAAAATCCATTCATATACTCACACTGGCGAGAAGCCTTTCAAATGCAGCCTTTGCCTTTATCAGGTTGCAACGAAAGGTCAGCTTAAAAGCCATTCATATACTCACACTGGCGAGAAACCTTTTAAATGCAGCCTTTGTCCTTATCAGACTGCAGAGAAGGGAGGTTTACATGGACATTTAAGAGCCCACACTGACAAGAAACCTTACAAATGCTAATTTTGCCCTTATCAGGCCGCCAGAAAAGATGTTAAGAAACATTCATATGCTCACACTGGCGATTTGTCTTTGCTAAAGAAGTCTTGAAAATAAGCCGCAGAGTTGACCAAAGAGGACACTATGAGGGGCTCTAAGAACTCTGAATAAAAATATTAACCCTAAACAGAAAGGATTACAAGACGTACACAAGCATGTTATTGAAGCCACTTTCCCAAAAGATGGTGCTGACGTGCATCATCGCCACTACTTGCATGAAGGGTAGTGTCCTCGGCATCACTGTCCATTACCGCTATTGCGTATATCGCTCGCAGGAACGAAAATTATGGTTGCGTGGTTTCCCAAGCAAGTGCTCCCTATCTAGGTTTAGCTGCCTTTTATGACGAACTGGAAGTCGGTATGGATTGTCCTGCTGATAGAGACCTACAGAAATTTTGTTTTGACATTTTAAATGTGAACATGTATTTGCAATAAATTTACAAGTTATGTGTGGCCATTTTTCCTCTCTTAATATTGCATTACACTACGATTTCATGAGCTTTGAATTACCATAGCAAGCCATTCAGCATTGCAAAGCATAAATTTTCAGCATTCCGATGCTTTTTAATTTTTTTATAGGACCAACCGTGACGGAGCTACGCGGTAATAAAAATTCGGCCCCTTTTTTATTGATAAGGCAGGTGGCCCAGTGCCAACGATCTACCTCAACGACGTAGCTATCAGTGTAGGTAAAACAACTTAATTAAAACAATTGAAAGGGAATGAAGAGTGATGTTCACCAACATGTCAAAGTCTGTAAATAATGTTTTGCCACAAATGCCAGATTCAGCAAGGAGGGTCCACCACTCATCAGCATATCAGTGCCAGGAAAACACCAAATGGCAATAAATACATAGTTGCTGCCACTTACCATTTCTCCAAGTGGACTGAAGCAACACCTATACCAGATAAGAGTGCAAAGTCAGTAGCACATTTTTTGTACTTCGTTGTTTGCCCACTTGGTTGTATGGACACACTGATTAGTGATCAGGAAAGAGAAAAATGTTAATTCAATCATTGACAAACTGATGGAGCATTTTCAAACTGATCACCGCATTTCACGTGTCTACCACCCACAAACAAATGGTTAGCAAGAACGCAACCACTGTACACTCAAAGAAGCTCTCAGTAAACTTGTCAATGACCAAAGAAACAAATGCACTCCATTTGTGGTCATGTATTAACGCTAGGCAAAGCTTCCTATTGACCTCAAACCATCTGAAAATAACACTGTGGACCCCATTTCTCTGTCCATTTCCTTGGGCCTTTAAATACATCTATAAATCACGTGTCATGTGATTTTCAATTATATATATATATATATACGTACATAAAACAAACTAAGATGATAAAAGAGAACAAGATATTGTTTGTTGTTTACATTTATAATCATTACAACGTATGAAATATGAATAACAAACTCATTTAGGTGATCTGTTAAATAATTAAGTTACATTCATTTTCTCCCGGATTTTAATTTTAGTCAGTCTGACCTTTAGAGCTCACAAGTCAGTTACCTGCCCCGTTTTTATTATTGGTGATTTTAATGCTCGACACTCATCTTAGGGTGATACTGCCCGTAATCCCTGGGGTGGAGTGGTTGAGTCCCTCTTATTATCCGATTCCATTTGTCTTTTAAATTCCGGCGATTTTACTTCTTACCATGTTCAAACGGATTCTTTTAATGCTGTAGACTTGTCCTTATGTTTGCTCGACTGTTTCCTCGATTTCCGGTGGTCCATTCGGGACGACCTTTCCGGGAAGGATCACTTCCCGATCGTCCTGTCGGCCGCCCTTCCTGGCTCGTGCCTTTGCCTCCCTCCTTATTGGGATCTGCGGCGAGCAAATTGGTTGGGGTTACGGGAGGCTTCCTTTATCAAATGCCTCCCGGGTTTCCTTCTATACCGTAGATTCAGCGGTCTCATATTTTACTAATATTTTGGAGGCTGCTGAGCGTTTTGCTCCGCGGCGGTGCCCTGTTGCGAGCGCTCCACCGTCCCCTGGTGGTCAAAGGATTGCACGTCGACTAGTTCTACCTATCAGCTGGCCCATTCGCGTTATAGGCGGAACTCGACCGTCTCGAATAAGCTCGATCGGAACCGGGCTCGTGCCATCCGCTAAAGGACCCTCCGTCGCGCCCACCGTGAGTCTTGGCGCGGTACGTATCTTCCATTTCTTCGTCAACGCCGCTGACTCGGGTTTGGAAGCGGGTCAATAAGATATGTGGTCGCTACGCTGGTCATGCCATCCCCACTCTGGACATCGGAGGCTCGCTTGTGTCTGATGGCCGGTTGGTCAGCGAAGCTCTGGCTGACCATTTTGCTTCGGTGAGTAGCGCTGGTAGCTATCCTCGACGGTTTCTCGATCATAAGGTCGCCATAAAGTCTCGCCTTTTAGATTTTGCCACGTGCGCCACCTACTCTTATAATGGTCTCTTTTCCGTCTATGAGCTGCGGGATGCTTTGTCTCACTGTGGCTCCACCTCTCTCGGTGATGATTGCATCCACTACAACTTTCTCCGTTGGTTGACCTCTACAACCTGCTTTGGGTCAAAGGAATCTATCCGTCCTCCTGGCGTGTGGGTGTTGTTCTACCCTTTTTCAAGCCCGGTAGGGACGATTTGGACCCCAGTCACTATCGCCCGATTGCTCTTACGAGCTGCCTCACTAAATTATTCGAGAAGATGGTTCAAGTTCGCTTCACTTGGTTTTTGGAGTCCAACTCGCTCCTCTCTCCATTTCAGCGCGGTTTTCGCAGCGGCCGTAGTACTCTTGACCACCTCATTAGTTTGGAAGACTCCGTTTTACGGGCTTTTGCCTTCAGGTATTAGCTGTGTCCTTCGACATTCAGAAGGCCTACAATACCACCTGGAGATATGGTGTTTTACGTCAGTTATATGATTGTGGTATGAGAGGCTTTTTACCGGTTTTTATGCAAGGATTTTTATCGTCCCGTAATTTTAAGGTCCGTATTGGGGATGCTTTCTCAGGCTTGCGGATTCAAGAGGAGGGTGTTCCCCAAGGGTGTGTTTTAAGTGTGACATATTTTGCCGTTGCCATTAATAGTCTGGTGTCCACTCTTCCGGAGGGGTTTTTGGCCTCCCCCTTCGTGGATGACTTGGCGTTGTTTTGTCCATCGCCCCGCTTGCCTTCGGCTGCCCGTCGATTACAGCTGGCACTTGATGCCGTGTCGGGTCGTACTGTCGCAAAGGGTTTCCGTTTTTCAGTCACCAAAACGAAGGACGCATTTTTATCGAGGTCGTGGTGCCCTTGGTCCCCCTCCCCTCTTGGATGGCATGGCGATTGAATATGTCCCCGCTTTTAAGTTCTTGGGTTTAACGCTTGATAGCAAGCTCACTTGGGTGCCCCATTTGCGTCGCTTGAGGGCGTCCTGTTCGAAGGCTATGGATTTGTTTAGGATTTTATCCCACACCACTTGGGGTGGTAATAGACGCACCTTGTGGTCGCTTTATTCGGCACTGGTCCAATCCCGGCTGGACTACGGTTGCCAGGTGTACTCTTCAGCTTCTCCTTCAGCCTTGAAGATACTCGACTCTGTTCGTTCGCTTGGGGCCCGTCTTAGTAGTGGGGCCTTTCGCACCACGCCTATCCCTAGCCTCTTTCTTGAAGGTGGCGTGCTTCCCTTGCGATATCACTGGCTGCAGGTGTGCCTACGATCCCTGTTTCGTGTTCAGCAATACCCTTCATCCCTAGTCCATGAGTGCCTTTTTGTCCCGTCCTCTGGGGCTCCGGGTTGGGGACCATCTCGCCTCCTTGGGTGTTCCCAGGGTGTTGGCCCTCCCATTCCGGCCGGCTCCGTGTTGGAGCATTCGCCCTCCTGAGGTTTGTATTACTTTTTTGGCATTTCGAGAAAAGGTCTACTGACCCTCGTCTATTAAAGTGCCTGTTTCTTGAACATGCGTGTTCTCATGCTCACCAGTGTCCCATTTATACTGACGGCTCGAAGTCGGACCTCGGGGCACGGAGCTTGGCATCCTTTTTCTCCTTCTGCTAACCCCTACTTCGTCTTGTGTACCAATTCTCTTCCTTGTAAGCGGCGCCGTAATTTTCCTTCCTGGCCACCGTGCTGACGGGACTCAAGCGCCCCGTCCGGCCACAGCTTAGCCTCTTCTTCTTTTCTTACTTTTGCCTCTGTACGGGTCGACGGATGCGCCCACTGGGAGGCATGGTCTGCAGGACCGTGACTTAGAGGAGGTTTGGTTGCCCGGGTCGTCATTTTGTTTCAGGGAGGTCTTAGCACCGCAGTCCAGAGAATCTCCATTATGCGGCTCCGCTGTTTTTAAAACGACAGTGGGAGTCGGGGGCGGGTTACCACGTCTGGCCTGTATAGGCGCTCTTTGGACTCACGATGACGATTTGGTGCATGCCCTCGGCTCCAGGGGCAGCCCCAAATAAAATATATACTTATATGGGTAAATTTAACAAACATAACTCCCATAGACGTGCGGCCTCTGTTCATCGGGCCTTGGAACCTGACGGTAGACGTTTTGATCCTTTGGGGTCAGAGGTCGACCCTGAATTGGATTTTGACCGATTTTTAGTCTTGAAAGCGAACGATAGTCCTCTTAGTAAGGCTGACATCTTCGACGTCTACGAGGATTTCGTTGAGAAATGTGGCGGACCTGCCTAAATGTGGCCACGTAATGATGGCGTATTGATAATCGAGGCGAAATCAAGCGAGCAGCATCAGCAGATTAAGACCCTACAGTCTTTAGCTTCTGTAGACATGTCCTCTGCTTCGCACCCGACATTTAACACCAGTAAAGGTGTTATCCGATCGGTAGAGAATAGATTACGATGTTGACAGGCTGGTATCAAAACTTAACAATCAGGAGGTTGTAAGTGCCCACCGCATTTCCAGGTTTGTGAATGGCGCTAGGTTACCTACCGCCACCATAATCCTGACCTTCAACAGATTGGAACCGCCCAAGTACCTTAAGGCTGGCTATCTTAACATCCCAGTCAAGCCTTACGTAGAAAACTCACGACGCTGCTTCCATTGCCAACGCTTTGGCCATGTAAGCAAGTTTTGTAAACGGGCAAGGTTGTGTCTGAATTGTGGATCGGATTATCACGGAACGCCCTGTTCTCAACAGCCGTGCTGCCCTAACTGTGGTGGAGAGCACCCTGCAACATCACAGCAATGCACTTTCTTTCTCTATGAGAGGGAAGTCATTGCCATTAGAAACAAGAAGAGGATCAGTTTTAAAGAGGCCAGAAGAATTGTAAAGGAGATGTATGTCCAACCTGGTGTGAGCTTTTCTGATGCTCTGCATTCTACCGGGCCAAAGCTAGGGAGAAGCCAGAGACCTCCTGCTGGTTCTCCTGTGCCTGACCAGGTAAAAAATCCTCTATGTCCTAAATGTACATCTCCTCATGATGAACACTTGGTCAGCACCTAACAGTGCTTCTGAGGTTACCAACAAGAAGAGGAACCTTCTATCCTTTCCTGCTTCCCCAAGGGTGGTTAAGCACCTTGCTACCACTCCAGAACATGTGGATGTTGATCATGTTGGTCCTCAGGTGGTATCCATTCCACCTCTGGACATTCACCCTGTCCTTAAAGGACCAATCTCTTCTTCAGCTCCAAAGCCAGTTATCACTCCAGCCTCCCTTGTTGATACTGCTTTGGAATTCCTTCGATCCCTGAATGAGAAGGTACCAACCTTTGCTCCTTCCCAGGAGCCAGCTGTTGTGGAGGTTACCCCCTCATCTGAGAAGGACTCTCAAAAACTCGACTCCACATCCTTCTCTATCAGCATCGAATTCACAACTTTTGCCGATGCCCTCGCCACCACCATCGCATCTACTATCCCAACCAATACCACCAGCTGTGTCAACATCGTCTGTTCCCTCGACACCTGAACTGACCCCTGGAGTTGCTTCCATCTCTGCTTCTCCAGTGAAGACAGTTCTCTCACAGCCACTTATCAAAATCGGATGCACCTCTTAAAGAAAAACCAAAGGCAAAACTCAAGCTCCCGATCCCGCCCCTGTCATACTCCAAGCCTAAGGCTAGTATGACACGAACTACTTCCGCTGGTAGTTCAAATCTAAAATCTCCTACCCCTAAGGGTAGGAAGAAATCTACCGTTATGCTTAAACGGTAACAATGTTTCCAATTATTCATTTGAACCTCCAAGGACTCTTCCCTAAATGGGAAGAGTTCAAGCTCCTGCTTAAGGATTACAATCCCGATTGTATTGCTTTACAGGAGACTTGCTTGGGTACTTGCAGAGTACCCAACGTTTCGGGTTTTGTGGAATATTATAAGAACCCCGGAGAACCAATTCATGGTTCTGCTGCTTTTGTTAACAACAGGGTTCCCCACAACCAGCTCTCTCTTAACACAGACCTGCAGGCGGTCGCTGTCCGCCTGTTTTCCAGTCGCCATTATTCGGTCTGTTTACTGTATCTTTCCCCTGGCGAGGAAAGAGATACAGCTGTTTTAGCTACAAAGTTAGCTAATTTAATTTCTCAACTCCCTCCTCCCTTTTCATTGATTGGCGACTTTAATGCTCGACACCCCCTTTGGGGGGACCATGATAAATAACCCTAGAGGAAATATGATTGAGAGATTTCTGGGCACTATTGATGTGTGCTTTCTTAACGATGGCAGCCACACATCATTTCACATCCAGACGAACAGCTTTACATGTGTGGACTTGTCTCTCTGTTCACCAAGCTGTAGAGCTGATTTTGACCCGGCAGTGGATCCTGACTTGCGAGGCAGTGATCACTTCCCCATTGTAATAACGCCATGTACAGGTAGTCCTCCTCCACCACCTAGTAAAAGATGAAATACAAAAAAAGCAAACTGGCCTAAATTCAGGCACCTCTCGAGCCATGATGGATCCTTCTCTCATGAAGATGTTGATGTGGCTATTGATGATCTTCTAGCCCACGTCAATCATCCAGCTAATTCCTCCATCCCGCTCTCCGGCTCAACATCTCGTGGACCACAATTGCCCTGGTGGTCTGCTGAATGCTCGAGAGTTGTCACTGAATGTAAACAGGCTTGCTGATGTTACCATCGGTGCCCCACGATGGTAAAGAAACTTGCTCTTAACCGAGCAAGGGCAGCACGGCAACGCACCCTTCGACGAGCTCGAAAGACCTCGTTGGATGGCAGACCCCTGTAGACAAAATCTGGAAGAGAGTCAAAAGCTATTGGGGAAAATCCAATGGCTTTACAGCTCCCAACATTGTTCAGGCCGGAGAACTGTTGGGAGACTTGTCGAATATTTCCAATGTTTTGTCCGGATCGTTTGCTAATATTCCAAGCCCAGACAACTATTCCATCCAATTCCAGCGCTTTAAGCTCGGAACAGGAGCAACATCCTATCGACTTTATGTAGTCTAACATGGATAATGAGCCTTATAACCGGCTCTTTTCTATCCATGAGCTCCATAATGCACTGAAACACTGTGGATCAACTGTACCCGGATCGGATGGCATTTACTATGATATGATTAGAAATATGCATCCATCCTTCCTCTCACATTTGCTGGACATCTATAACTTCATCTGGATTAGTGGCTGCTTTCCTTCTATGTGGAGGGAGGCTGTTGTTTTACTTTTCCGAAAACCAGGAAAAGATGAGACGGAACCCACCCATTACCGCCCCATTGCCCTTACTAGTTGTCCATGTAAATTGTTTGAGAGGATGATAAATACAAGACTCGTCTGGTTTTGGGAGATAAACCATCTTATATCTCCCTCAATCAGGGTTCATAAAAAAAAACAGTACTATCGACCTGCTTGTTAGAATGGAGTCTTATATAAGAGATGCTTTTTCAAAGAGGGAGCATTCTATTGCTGTTTTATTTGATATTGAGAAAGCATATGATACCACTTGAAGGCGTGGTATCTTTAAGCAACTCCATGATTGGGGCCTGCGGGGCTTTCTTCCCAGGTTTGTTGAGCAATTCCTCATGTGGCGCCAAACTACGTGTAAAAGTCGGAAATGCCCTATCAGAGCCCGTAGAGCAAGTTGAGGGTGTGCCACAGGGAAGTGTCCTCAGTGTCACCTGCTTCTCTGTGGCCATCAATAGCATTATCGCAAATCTCCGAGCAGAGATTTCCTCAACTCTATATGTGGATGACTTAGCGCTTATCTGTTCATCGCCTAGACTTCCATTTGTCAAACGTAAGCTACAGCGGGTTATAAATACCGTAGCTGATAATGCTTCTTCCAATGGCCTTCGCTTTTCCGCAGTAAAGACCAAGGCTGTCCACTTTTACAATCATAGATCGGTGACATGGGACCCTCCCTATTTGTCACTCTATGGTGACCCTGTCACCTTTGAGCCCCATTTCAGATTTCTAGGGGTGATCTTTGATTCGAGGCTTTCTTGGATGCCTCATTTGGACGTCTTGAAGAGGTCTTGTCTGAAGAGAATGGACATAATGAAATTACTGTCACACACTTCTTAGGGAAGTGATCGACGCACCCTGTAGCTTCTGTATTTAGCATTGGTCCAATCAAAGCTGGACTATGGGTCACAGGTGTACTCCTCTGCCTCGCCGTCCATCCTTGAGAAATTAAATACTGTGCATAACCAGGGTGTGTGCCTGGCTTCTGGAGCCTTCAAGTCCTCCCCTGTGTGGAGTCTATCAGAGAACGGGGCTCTTCCTCTTCCTTTTCACAGGCTCAAGTCTAACCTCAAATATCTTTTTAGACTTGAGCAATTACCATAGTCGCCAGTATATGAGTGCACGTTTAATTTGCGAACAATGGCCTCATATTATAGATTTCCATCCCTGGCTCGCCCCTTTGCTCTGCGCATGGCCGAGCACACAGGACGTCTAAGGGAATTTTCTGTTATTCCGTTTTCATTACCAAAAATTTCCCCATGGCTCATACCACCTGTAGGGGTATGCAAGGGGCTTACTGGTAGGCCCAAGGATCAGTTCTTGCCTGTAGCCTTGAGAACGATGTATGATCAACACTCCTCCCACCATCGGCCTACCACCTTTGTGTTCACCGACGGGTCCAAGTCATCGGACGGAGTTGGAGCTCCTGCTGTCTTCCCATCTCAGACCGCATTGGTTCGCCTACCAAGTGCAGCTTCTGTTTTCACAGCAGAACTTGCTGCCATTCTTGCTGAACTCTTTGTTATTGCTCCTATGCCATCTGGTTGTCTTAAGATTTTCTCTGACTCCCTTAGTTCTCTGGAGGCACTGAGTGCTTTTGGTCCTAGCCATCCGCTGGTTTCCAAGATATAGCGGTGGCTTTTTTATCTTTTATTCATAAGATTTCTTTTCGCTGGGTACCCAGTCACGTGTGCATCCCAGGTAATGAAAGGGCGGATGCTGCGGCCAAGGAGGTGGCATCATTGGGGACACCCCCATCAGCCCCAGTCTCACTTCCTGATGTCTATCCCCTCATCACCGAATATGTAGTCGGCTTATGGCAGGTGTGGGATAAGCTTCCTCCCACCGAGCTCCATTCCATAAAACCTTCAGTCCTCCCATGGCCACGTACCATGAGACCACGTAGACTGGAGGTTATTTTGGGCCGACTGAGGATAGGTCATTGCCGCTTCACTCATGGGCACTTGATGAATGGGCAGCCGCCACCTTTGTGCATCCTGTGCGGGGTGCAGCTGTCCATCCTTCACATCTTTGCCGAGTGTCTCCTTTTGAGAAATCTTGGGAGGAGGGTCTTTCCTTTCATTACTGGGCAGATGGCCCCCCCAACAGGTTCTGCGGGGCATCTTGTCTGAGACTCGTCTCTTTTAGTGTGAATAGAATTTTTAAATTTTTAGAAGAATCTAATCTTTTAGCCAAAATTTAATATACAGTGATCCCTCGTTTATCGCGGTAGATTGGTTCCGAGATTTCATGATTTTACATTCTCTGTTCTTGTATCTATTGTTGATCCATCTATAGTCTATGTTCTTATCCTTTGTCGAGTTCTCAATAGTTTATTTTTATATCCTTTTACACCCCTTAATGGGTTTAAATTCCTGTACTTCCATTCTATTGATCTTAATTTCATAGCTATATTTTTGTATATTTCCCAGATGTCTATTTTTTTATTGAGAATTTTCATGCAAATTACCCGTCCTTGAATTTGAATGCGGGCTAGTCCGTTTGGGCTTTGCAGCATTTATTTTCGGCACTATTCATTCATTCATTCATTCGGTCCGCCCTCCCTCCTACTATAGCATCCGTCTTTACCGCAGAGTTGATGGCTATTCTTTTGGCTTTTAATTTGATTTTATCTCTCAATTCTTCGGATTTTATTGTTTTTTAGCGATTCCCGGCCCGCTTTGGAGACGGTTCGTTCTTTTACGTCCACCCACCCTTTTGTTTTACAGATTCGCTCCTGGCTGGTTAGAAATGCTTCCCGTTACAGGGTGGCGTTCTGTTGGGCTCCGGCTCATGTTGGGGTCCCGGGAGCAACGAGGCGGCCGATCGGCTGGCCCGCTCTGCTGCCCTCGAGGTGCCGGATGTAGCCCCTCTGCCATTTAGGGATTCCTACCCCGTAATCAAGGGATATGTCTTTTTTTGTGGCAGAGAGAGTGGGATTCGCTCCCCTTTTCTAAGCTGTTCCTTATTAAACGTTCTGTCCGTTCCAGGTCCTCTAGCTCTCAGCAACTCCGGCTCCGGTCTTGGGAGGTTGCGAATTGGGCACACGCGACTCACCCATGGCTATTTAGTTTTGGGTGGAGGCCGAGTTGCCCCTGGTTGTCCCTTTTACGGTGGCGAGCTGTCTGTGGCTCACATTTTAGTAGTTTGTCCCCGCCCTTGCAAATTCTTGCTTGCCTACCCTTTCTGGCGTCGTCTTTCCTCTCCACTTTGCTTTATTTTAACAGAGGACTCCCTTCGGTCGTCCTCCCTTCTTACATTTCTATCACGAAGTTGCGTTTTATCCCTTTTATAAATTCTTTTCATCTTTGTGTTTAGGTTTATTGTTTTATATTTTATGCTGTGCCCTCCCTTGCGGCTGGCGCCTGCCATTTGTTTATTGCCCCAGCCGCCTTTGTTTTTAGAATGTGTGCTGTATGCCCGTAATTTAAATGTGCGTCTCTGTGTGTTGTACTGTTTTCTTCTCCTACGCATGGCAGCGAATTCTCGTCCCGCTCATCCACGTATCCCGTACACCACTACATCTCTTAAGTCATCCCGGTAAGCAGCACCATCACCCTCTTATTCTACCCAGACTCAAGTTTTTGGTCTCCTTGTATATTCTCCCCCCATCCCTCTTATTGACCCTGCGCAGGCAAAGCGTGCCCAATCCCCCGATGCCACTCCAGGGACTCTGGGCGACATCCAAGCCTATATCGAATCTACCGAGACGCCTCGATCTGATGTCATCATGACTGAGGACTTCTGGTCCAAACGTAAGGCTTCTCCCGATTCTTCCGCTCTCTAGGAAGCTAACCTCCAAAAAGGACGGGCAATCTACCTCTATAATAACTCTCTCCACCTCAATTGAGGTACACCTATCCCTTTATGCCTTTCCCATGCTCATGTCCCTCTGAAACATGCAACTGAAACTTGCGCCCCCCCTCCCTCAGGCGGAGGTGGTGTATCCTTCACCCATAGTGATATAATTCCACTCCCAGAAGTAAGGATGCCTCCAAGTCTCCTTTACCCATAGCACTACCTTCCGACCCAGACCATACCCCATCTCCCCTTCCTTTTAACCCTATGCCTTTGAAACCCTCTTTAACCTACTTCCGTCCTCCCTTCAGACATAGATTGCACACCCTCTATTAGGAGTGATGATCCTCCCCGCCCTGGGAGCAACGTTCCTCTAAATCTCTCTTGTCTCTACCCTTTCCTCCGCGTCATGACCCACTAACTTTAGTCTCTCAAAACAAACTTAGCTCCCGCAATACTAGCACCCGCCCCTCTAAATCGGGGTTGCCTCGCTGTTCAAAGAGTCCATTAACGCCCGTGACCGCTTCTTCGCGCTCGGCATCTGTTCATGAGGGATCCTCCGCTCCCTGCACTATCTCGACCGTGGTCTCTCAGCTGCCTGAATGATCCCAGTAATTCTTTAATGGAAGTCAGGGGATCCTTCCCAAATGGGAGGAATTATCCTCTTCAATATTTAAAATATCACCTTGAGTTATATGCTTGCAAGAAACTAAACTCGGGAAACGCCTTTTCCCCAGGTTTCGTCAGTTCACTGCTTTTAATTCTCTACCACCCCCTGGTGTGGTGGCCCCGGGTTGTGTCTCGCTCCTGGTGAGCACTAACAACTTTTGCACGCCTTCAATCCTGCGAATTACTCTTCACGCAGTCGCTTCTTGTGTCCATCTTACGAATAGAACTTAACTTTCTGTTCAATTTATATTCCCCCAGATGAGCCCCCTTCAAGGGCTCAGTTTTTAGATCTTGAATCGTAGCTTCCTAACCCATTTCTATTTCTAGGTGACTTTAATGCCAGACACTCCATATGAGGTGATAGAGTGAACAATCGTCAAGGCCCTCTCCTTGAATCTCTTATCCACTATTTTTGTTAGCATTCTTAACTCTGGTCATGTTACCTCCTATCATATTCAAACAAAATCTTTCAGTTGTGTGGATCTATCTATTGGCTCCGCCGACTGTATCTTTAATTTTAAGTGGTCTTTTCTAGACCTGCATGGCAGCCACCACTGTCCCATTATTTTGAAACGTGGGGGCGCAACGAGACAGCGCTGAGCGCATCTAGGCAGTAGTGAACAGAGTTGTAGGACTCCCCTTCATATCCCCTTAGATGGAATGTTGTAAGGGCCGACTGATGAAAGTTCCATGACTCTTCCTTTACCAGTAAACAAATTTGAGATTTTGTAAATATTGATGCAGTTATACATTACTTTTCCTGTTTAGTGCTTGACGCTGCGGAGTCCTCATTTAATCGTACTCTGTCTCGAGAGGGTAGATCATCAGTCCCATGGTAGAATGCTGATTGCACCCATGTTGGTAAGGGGCGCGGCGATTTGCCATCCTGGCCGCCGTGCTGACGGGACTCAGCACCCCGTTCGACCCCAGCTTAGCCTCTTCTCCTTCCTTCAAAACACTTGTTTCCTCCCTTTTCATACAACCTCTCCCACAACTTTCTCTGGTCATCCTCTAATTTCACAGGGTAGATGCTGACCTTCCTCTCAGCCAACCTTCCCGCATCGGGGCTGAGGAGGTAGGGGACAATGTTCCCTAACCCCTGAGCTCCGGTCTGGGGGGGCTGGTTTTTAACAATCTGCTTCATCCCCACCCATACCTTCCTCACATCCCTTTTCCTCACTTTACCGTCTATCCTTAATTTTACGCCGTGTTCAAGGTGGAGCCGCCATGCCGATGGACTGCCAGGCCACCAGGCGGGAGGGGTGGTCCGAAATGGCGGCACCTGGCTCTGCCAGGCCTGTGAGCACCTCTTGCAGTGCGGGCAACTGCAAGAGGTGATGAGCTATTGAGTCCCGTATAAAAAGAGGGTCACCATGCCCATGTATGAAAAACAAAAAAAAAACAACCCCCAACTTCCCCTGAAACAGCGACGGAGCCGCCCTCGGGCAGCTCCAGCAAAAAAATGGAGGTCATCATCCCCTTGTGCTTGCGCAGGGGACCCTCCATATCTCTTCAACCGGAGAGGAGGCTTACTCCTCTCCTACGCCTACGGGTCAAGGGGACTCCCCCTTACCCCCTTCTCTGGAGGTGCTTTCGGGCACCTTTTTTTACCAGCGGCAGTCCCCTCTGTTCTTTCAAAGGGGACTGCAGGGAAAGCCAGCAGGCAGCCCTTAGCCAGCCGCTCCACATGGAAGCGGCTCGGTAGGGCAAATCCCCTTAGGGGGGAGAGGGTTTCCGAAGCAGTACAAGGAGGGGAGGGATCTCCTACGACCGGTGCCCCCAGGACTACCAGGACCTTCTCCATTTCGGAGAATGACCTGGCTGAGGCCGGTCCATCTGGCCTGGGGTCTCCTTCCAGCGTAGGTGAGAAGCGGGTTCATTCCCCGCCAACCTCTCCAAAAAAGAATAAGAAAAAGACAAAAAAGACTCGGGGCTACGGGGACGGATGGGTCTGCTGCCACTTTGGCAAGCGACCAAGCCAAGATGGGCACATCCGGCCCCTCTGCCCCCCTGCTTGCGGAGCCCCTGACTAGGACGAAAAGTGCACGGGGCGGAGCCTCGATGACATCAGGGCCCCTGATTCAGAGGTTACCTGGCGTTTTCGAGCCCGCTGGCTTCAAACGCTTCCTCGTTATTCGCTCCACTGATGGCACTATGTTGTCCAAGGGCAACATGATCCATCAAAGGAGAGGATTAGCTAGTGTAATTGGTAGAGAGCCGAAGGTGACCCTTTTCTTGGACGGGAGCCTTCTGGCGAATCCCGCCGAGGCGGCCAAGATAAGTGCTCTTCGGACACTTCATTGCACTCCCGTGAGTGTAACGCCGCACTCTACCATGAACTTTGTGAAAGGAGTAGTTTATGCGAGGGAACTCGTTGACTACTCCATTGAGGACATCACCCTAGAGCTGGCTGACCATGGGGTGGTCAAGGTCTAACGTGTGATGAGAAAACAGGGAGGGGCCTCGAGACCCACCCCTACTACACTCTTCGTCACGTTCGACTGTGACAAGCACCCTGAGTCGGTGCGTGCCGGTTGGTACCGCTACCGCGTGAAGGCATTCGTGCCACTCCGCGGCGGTGCTATTACTGTCACCGCTTCGGCCATACGAATGGTTCTTGTAGACGTGCAAAGTCAGGGTCACCCGAAGTTTGTGTAAATTGCTCCAAGGCCGTACACGATAAGTCCAAGTGTGTCAATTGCGGAGAGCCGCACCCCGCTTTTTCGAAGCTATGTGGTGCATATCTACTTGAGAAAGAAATCCTGGCCGTTCAGGCCCAGGATCGACTCTCATTCCGCGAGGCTAAGGACTTGGTCCTGGCGCGCCCGGCTCTGCCTGGGACGTCATATGCCTCAATAGTTAGAAAGGCACCCTCTGCTCCTGGCCCATCCAGGCCAACGGGCACGGTTGTTTCCGCGCCAATTTGGAGCCCTTCTGCGGGCTCTACTTCACCCGGGCGCTGACCTGGTAAAGCTGGCGGCAAAAAGGGTTCATACCCAACCCCGGCTAAAACCAGGGCTCCCCCGTCTTCCCCCCAGCGTGACTGTTTCCCGTAAGGCAAAACGGCCACGCGCCTCCACCGAGTCGTTAGACTCACAGGAGGCAACACCCTTGAAGATGGTCGCTAGGCCATCTTCCAGGGTTCCAAACGCTGTCCCCCGAAAGGAGGACAGCAACAAAGAAGCTTCGGCTCCTTCGCCCACGCCCCAAGGTGGAGCGAGTGGCTCGGAAACGGTGGTTCCTCGAAAAGAGGGCCCCCCAACTCCGAAGCCGCAACGCCCGCCTAACGTTTCGAGGCGGAGGGAGGAAAAGACTCGCATGGCGAGCACAACCTCCCCCAATAAGTCCTCAAAGTCGACAGCGCCTTCAGCGCGTAATCCGGCCAACAGCGCCCGGGGTTCTGCCCCTGGGAACGTATGGCTATTCCCGTGAGGGTCTTCAGTTCGAGGAGGGCCCCCGCGTCTCCTCCGAGCTAGGCCTGGAGGGCATATTCCTTCAATGGAATTGCCGTGGGCTCCGAGCCAACTGGGAGGAGCTGCGGAGGTTCGTCTCGTCCCGTTCCCCGTTAGCTATCATTTTGCAGGAGACCATGCTATGCGCGTGCCCCCTGCCCGCCCTCCCAGGGTATAAGGGTCTTGCGACCCCACCACCGCGGGATGGCCGGGCTGCGGGATGCGCGGTTTACACCCGGCATGATGTCTCCGTTCTTCCTTTCTCTTTAGATACCTCCTTTCAGGCAGTGGCTGTGAAGCTGCACCTGGATAGGAGGTATACTATCATTTCTGCGTAGATTCCACCGTCAGCTGACTTCGACGCGGGGGACTTCCGCCGCGTCGTGGCACGGTTGCCGAGGCCCTATCTCTTTCTTGGAGATCTGAACGGCAGGCACTTCTCTGGGGAGATTACTCCATAAATCCAAGGGAACAAGTCCTTGCCGATCTGATCGAAGAGCTTGAGATGGGTGTCCTAAACGTGGATGAGTTTACGCATCACTCTCCGAGAACCGCTTCATTTTGTTGCCTTAACCTATCTTTGTGCTCTTCGGATGCACAGCCTGATTTTGATTGGAGGGTGGTCGATGACCTCCATGGTAGTGATTACTTTCCCATTCAAATATCATTTTCAGGTCAACTGCCGCCTGAGAGACCACCTCGGTGGTGCTTGGTGCGGGCGCGGGCGTGGTGGCCTGCATTTCAGGAAATGACTGAATTCTCTATCTTAGTCGAGGAGTTTAGGTCGGTAGATGAGGCCGTTGAGTTCTCCGGCAACCTCATCGCCGTGGGCCTGACTACTATTACTAGGACGTCTGGCCGTTTTGCACGCCGACCACTCCCATGGTGCTATAAGCGCCGCCCGAACGATTTCACTGTCGCTGAATTTCGTCGGGCCAGGGCTAGGTTCCGGTATATTTCGAAGCACGCCCGCCGCTCTTCTTGGCGGGCATACGTGTCTTAACTTAACGGGAAGACCCCTTTAGCTGAGGTGTGGAAGCGAGTCAAAAGGATTCGGGGCAAGTTCTCTCAGGACCCCCCTCCCGTTTTCCAGGAGAATGGGACCGCAATCCGTGGCGGAATCCTTAGCGACCGCTTTTTCCCCATTCTCTAGCCGTGATGCTGCTCCGCCAGCATTTAATGCACGTCGTGATGTGGCGGAAGGCCGCCGGCTGGACTTTACCTCCAGAGGCGGAGAACCCTTCAACGACAAGTTTACTGTGAGTGAGTTGCGTTCCTCTCTCGCTTCGTGCGCGGACACCGCCCATGGTCTGGACGATGTCCGGTACGCCATGCTTCGACACCTGGGTGAGCGAGGCATGGCCTTTCTGTTAGATTTGTTCAAGAGGATCTGGGTGGAAGGTCTTCTCCCAGACTCCTGGCGAATCGCTACTGTGCTCGCCTTTCGCAAACCGGGAAGAGATCACTCTACTACGACCCGTTTCCGCCTAATCTCTCTAACCTCTTGCGTGTGCAAGTTGATGGAGAAATTGGGAAATGTTAGATTAGCCTTTTTCCTAGGTAGCGGAGGCCATTTGTCTTCCACACAGTGCGGCTTCCGCAAGTTCCACTCCACGTCGGATGCTCTGCTCCGACTGGAAAATGCCGTCTGCGAGGCTTTCCTTCGTAGACAGCACTCCGCCATGGTGTTTTTCGATCTGGAGAAGGCCTATGATACCGCATGGCGATACGTTATCATTGAGACTCTCCACACGATGGGGGCGAGGGGACGCCTCGCAATGTTTATATCTGAATTTTTGCGAGATCGTCGATTCCGCGTAAGGGTGGGGGGAGCCCTCTCCGGCCCAAAGGAGCAAGAAAAGGGTGTCCCGCAGGTAAGTGTCCTCAGTGTCATACTCTTTGCCCCGAGCATCAACGGCATCACCTCGGTGCTGCCGGAAGATGTTCTCGCTACGCTCTACGTGGACGACCTTTCGATCTCTTTTGGCGCGGCCCAGATGCCAACTCTGGAGCGTCGACTCCAACAGGCATTGAACCGCGTCTCTCGCTATGCCGAAGCGCACAGGTTTCGGTTTTCTTTGGCCAAGACTAAGGTGGTGCACTTCTGCCGCCATCCACGGCTTCACCCCGACCCAGATTTGTTTCTTAATGGGGTACGCCTGGATGTGGTTGAGTCGCACCGTTTCCTTGGTCTTGTATTCGACCGACGCCTCACCTGGGAGGCTCATATTCGCAGCTTTAGGGTTTCTTGTACCCGCGCCATGGACATTCTCCGTTCCGTGACGTTCAGCGCTTGGGGCGCTGATAGGGCTACTGCCCTACTTTTTTATCGATCCTTTGTTCGTTCGAAGCTCGATTACGGATGCGACTTTTATGCATCGGCGGCTGAGCGTTTATTGCCGAAGGTGGACTCGATCCACCACACCGGCCTTCGCCTTGCGACCGGTGCCTTCCGCACTTCCCCCATTGATAGCCTGCTGGGGAGATGCCACTCGTTCTGCGCCGCGTGCAGTGCATCACTCGCCTGTACGCGCGAGCCCGGCGCCTCCCTCAGTCACCAACAGCTCTCACTGCATCCGCAGCTGATCTCGATGGTGCCAATGCCGCCGAGAGACGCCAGTCATACCCTAAGCCATTTGGGTCTAGGGCCAGGAAACTCCTTCGAGAGGTAGATATAGCTCTCGGGCCGGTGGCGCCCCTGGTTCTGCCCAGGACGCCACCCTGGAGTGTACCACATTTGGCTATTTGTCGCCACGCCTCTGCTCCCAAAGCTTGTACTGCGCCGGGAGTATTGCGTTCGACCTTTTTGGAGCACACCTCGTTTCACGCTGGAACCCTGCCGTTGTATACGGATGGCTCCAAGTCCCAAGAGGGGGTCGGCTTCCACGCCGTATCCCCTCTGTTTGAAGTCAGCGGGGCTCTACCAGGTGCTGCGTCTGTCTTCACGGCTGAGCTGGTGGCAATAGACCACTCTGTACTGGAGATTACGCGGCATGCCCGGTTCGGAGACCGGATTGTGATCTATAGCGACTCACAAAGTGCCCTGAGTGCCCTCGGGGCATTGGAATCTCCGCATCCCCTGGTTCGCGATATCCGTGACGCCACGGTTTTGGCGAGCCGGGCAGATGTTGAGATTATCTTCTGCTGGGTTCCTGAACATGTAGGAATTGCGAGGAATGAGTGCGCCAAAGAGTCCGCGAGGACTCTGCGACCGGACCAGCGTTTCGCTCTTCCTCACACTTACTACATAACAAAAATACGGGCAGCTCTTTGGACTGTTGGCAAAGAAGATGGGAGACGGTCGAAGGGAACTTAAAGTTGCGTGTCATTGCGCCACGACTGTTCCCATGGACCTATCCCCCATCCCGCGGCGGCTTCAGGTTGTTTTCTGTCGTCTCCGAATCGGACACACTCGTGTGACGCATCGCTATTTGATGGAGCGCTCGCCTGCGCCCTTTTGCAACGACTGCGTCGTCCTCCAGACTGTTCGGCACATTCTTGTCGAATGTCCCAGTCTGGGTGATCTTCGCGCTCGATACCTGTCCCGGTACCGGGATGGGCGGGGTCGCTACCGCCTGCATCTTTTACTCGGGACAGATTCGTGCACATTGACTTGTGGACTTGTTGCACTTCTTGGGGGAGGCCAGCCTTCTCGCTATTATTTAAGCAAGGTTTTTTTTTTGGTTTTTTTTGTTTTGTTTTTTGCATTTGTTTTTGTTGTTTTTTTCCTTTGGTTGCACGCTCCGTCGCCGGGGGGACCTCTCCCCCACGCACCAGCTTGATTCCTTTCCCCCTTTTGGGTTTTTTTTTCTCTCTAATTTTATTTTAAAGTAGCCTAGAACTAGGCCAGTTTTAATACGGCGACTAATGCCCAAGTAGGCAGTCGCCAGATTAGCTCTTAAAAAAAAAAAAAATATGCACCCATGTTGTGGATGCCTATAAAAGTGCTCATGCCGGGTTCCGTTGGAACCCAACTCTTCCGAACCGTATTGACCGAACTAGAACAAGAGCCATTCGCCAACGAACTTTATGTCAAGCGCGCACTGACTTCTGGAGAGCATATGTGTCTTCCTTATCTTCTACCACCTCCTCAGCTCAAGTGTGGAATGGAATTAACAAAATCGGGGGTCGGTCTGCTAGTCATTTCATCTCCGGAATTGAGAAGAATGGCTCGATCATCTGCGATCCTTCCAGCATTGCCGATATATTGGCATCCATCTTTGACGATGTCAGCAGCGTTGAGCGCTACCCTTCTAAGTTTAGACTTATCAAAGGTGTGTTTGAGGGCGAAGCCCTGCGTTTCTAACCCGGTGGACAGGAGTCCTACAACTCTGTTCACTACTGCCTAGATGCGCTCAGCGCTGTCTCGTTGCGCCCCCACGTCTCCTGGCCTTGAAAATATCCTACTAGATATTTTCAACTGGATTTGGAACCAAGGATTCTAACCTACTACATGGAGAACGGCGTTAGTCTTACCATTTTTAAAACCAAGTAGAGACGGCTTGTCTCCTTCCAATAATAGGCCAATAGCCCTCACCAGCTATTTTAGCAAGTTGGAGAAAATGGTAAATGCTCGCTTGCAATGGTTTTTGGAATACCATGTCAGTTGTATGAATGGGTATTGAGGAGACTTTTACCATTTTTTTTATCCAGAGATTTTAGCCACTCGCAATTTCAAAGTTAGAGTTGATTACACTTATTCTGATCTGTCCAGTAGGAGGGTGTTGCTAATGCGATAAATAGCCTGGTATCCTCTCTGCCCGAAGGGGTGTCTGCAACCTTATTTGTAAATGACCTCGCTCTTTATTGTTCCGCTTCATGCACGGCATCCACAGCACGCCGCCTCCAGTTGACCGGGCCCTTCATAAAGGGTTAGGCTTCTCCGCCTCAACGACGAAAGCAATGCACTTTCACCGGAAACGGGGGCAGCAAGTTAATCCTCCATTGTTCCTGCAGGGTAACCCCTTGGAATTTGTGTCGGAGATCTGGTTCCTGGGGATGATCCTAGATCCCAAACTCACTTGATGTCCCCATCTTCGTGAGTTGCGACGGAAATGTCTCTGGAAGATGGACCTATTAAAGATGCTCTTCACATCTCTTGGGGAAGTGATAGGCTCACTTGTGTAGGCTATATACCTCTCTTGTACAGTCCAAGTTGGACTATGGTTGTGAGGTGTATTCCTCGGCCTCTTCTTTATCTCTCAGTATGCTGGATCCTATCCGCAATCTTACCCTCCGTCTATCCAGCGGCGCATTCCGCTCCTCCACTATACCGAGCATTTTCCCACTCAATCAACACCGCCTCCATGTCTGACTACGGTATATTTATCGTATTCAGCAGCTCCCTTGCTCAGAATTTTACAAGAGTCTCTTTTCCCCAATGTCTGTGGCCGCATATGACAGATCTCCATCCATGTACCAGCCCTTGGGACTTGAGGTAGCTGAACACGTTTTCCCGTTTAGGATCGCGCAACTAAGTTTTTTCTTTCTGATTCTCACCCGCCCCCCCTTCGGTGGACATTCCCCTTGTCAAATATTTTGCACGAGTCTCTTTGACATTCAAAAGTCTCTAGTTAACCCGTGTATGCCACGTGTTATGTTTATTGAACATGCGGCATCTCACACCCCATCATGTCATCTCTTCGCAGACGGGTCTAAAACAGACGATGGGATGCGGTAGTCTTATCGCGATTTATAGTCTCTGAGTCGTTACCGCGGGCAGCTTCCATTTTTTACCGCCGAGCTTTATGCAGTTTTATTAGGCTTACGCCTTTTATCTACTTTGCATTTTACTGCCTTTACGGTGTTTATTGATTCGAGAAGCCTATTATAGGCTCTTCTGTCTAACTTATCCATCCCCTTGTCTCCAAGATACAGTCCTGGATGGTCAAGAACTCTTCCAGACACAAAATAGAGTTTTGCTGGCTTCCTAGTCATGTCGGAGTCCGGGGTAACGAGCGAGCTAATGAGGCACCTCGAATTGCGGCTACCTGGACACCGACCCATTGCAGTCTACCTTATCGTGACTTTTGTCCTCCTCTTATTTGGGGACTACATTCGGTCTTTGTGGCAGTCAGATGGGGTGGCTTCATCGGTAACCATTCCATTAAGCCCTCGGTTTTACCGTGGGCCATCTGTTATTAACCTCATCGGAGCTCTGAGGTGGTCCTTTGTCGCCTGCGAATCGGCCACACACATGCGCATTTAATGAGTAGCCATGGGTCCCATATCGCCCTCATGCCCTCTGTTTGTCCCCCATATCAGTCCGCCATCGTATCAGCCTCTATCGTATGCAATGCTTCCCATCTCTTTGATGTGTCCCATATAACCATAGACTGCGCTTCCTCCTAGCTGAGAGCCCCTCTTCCGATTTTTAATGCAATCTGTCTTTTTCTCTCTTTTATACTTTGTAAATACACATTTAGTTAACTAGAAATGTAAATATTACTAAATGCGCCTCATTTGCTTATTGCCCCTGTGCCCATTTTTTATTCTTTTAATCCTTTTATTTCTTTTGTTTTAACCTTACCACTTTTGGTACTTTAGGGCCATTGTACCCTTTTATGTCTTGCCGCTCCATAATCTGTTGAGATTTTAGCGGAGTACACCCTGCTCCAAATAATAATCATGATAATAATAATTAATCTGTGTTCGATTGCCGAAGTTCCTTTAACCGTTTCTCCCCTCCACCTCTGAATTT
Organism: Ceratothoa steindachneri; assembly: GCA_963969495.1. Lineage (NCBI taxonomy): Eukaryota > Metazoa > Arthropoda > Malacostraca > Isopoda > Cymothoidae > Ceratothoa > Ceratothoa steindachneri. The sequence continues at coordinate 15,362,006 of OZ018331.1, read as the reverse complement.
GGCCAAAGGTGTCTTACTTTCAAACGAATTAAGGAACTACGACCTCACCCGTCTCATCAGTAAGCTTAGTACCCAGCGCGTCACACATGCACACAGGGAGACTAAAACTGGGGGCTCTACTAGAGTCCCAATTACCACGTTGATTTTAACGTTCGAACGTCAGGAACTGCCCCAGTTTATTAAAGCTGGGTACCTTCGGGTCCCGGTAAACCCCGGGTCTGTCGGCCCTCCCGTTCCTGTGTGAATTGTAGTTCTGATTACCATGGCGACGAATGCGCCAAAACACCGTGCTGTGCCAACTGCGGTGATGCCCACAGTGCTGCTTCGAAAACACTGGTCAACAGCCAAAATGGTTCACATATGAGATTAAGCTCACACAACTAATTTCGTATTGCTGAATTTGAATCTGATATTTGTTTTCTTCTATCAGAGGAGGTTTTATAAAAAAAATCAATAAGTACAAATATTCATTATTCCCTCACTTGTGTCATGCGACTGATATTTAACCCCCCAAAACCAGCTTGTCTCTTATGTAACTGTACTTATGACTAATTTCACATTGTTGAGTATAATTTAGATGTTTTATTCTACTATCAGATCTACTTTCTTAAACAATCAGAAAAATAGCAAATATGATGACATCTATTGTATCACGCAAGATAACAATATTAAACAAAATCCGAAGTTCTAAAAGTGCTTCTAAACTTTTCCCTTTCGTTTGTACATCTCACTCTCTTCTCGTTGCAGTAGTCACCCATCATGTTAGGACTGAATTGTCCCTGATATCTGCTCTCCATTATGGCGATGTCTTTATGAAATCTTTCACCGTGTTCATCACTAGTGTCTCCGAGGTTATCTGGAAAAAAATCAATATGAGAGTGGAACAAATGCAATTTTAAGGAGATCCTTGGTCCCAATGCATGATAATTCTGCAGCATGGTTGTAACGATTTCTTTGTAGTTGTCCGGACGATAGTTTCCAAGAAAAAGCTTTGACACATTGACTAATGATTACCATGAGTTTTTCTCCAGTGGGCTCAAGACCTTGGTGAATTCGTTATCATGAACTAGTATGCGTATCTGGTTCATTCGAGACACCTGACTTTATCTTGGCTTCGAGAATCACACCACCTAGTTTCTGACATAAGTATCGAAACCCAGCACCAGATTGATCCAAAGCCTTGATCAAATTTTTGCAGTGGAGGCAAAAATATCTTTTCTGGATCTACAAGAGGATTGTGAACAGAGTTAAACTTTCCAGGCACTTCTCTTCGTCTTATCGGTCATTCCTTTCTCACACAGTGTCTGCATCAGCTCTGCTGTCCCACAAAAAAAAGCACATGTGCTTTGTGTAGCTACCCTCCAAGCCCAGTAATAAACAGATGACTTTGAGATCCCCACATATCTTCCACTGGTGTTTCTCGTACTCTATAGCGCCTAACAAAATCTTCATTGTTGCATAGCTCTCAGCCATCTTTGTTGCATGTGCTATTGGCACAGATGCAAACCGATTGCTTTCAGAGAGTCTTTTCCAGAGTATATAAACAACAGTCTCCAATCATCTGACTTGTATGGTTCAGATTTGCAGAATTGTTGCAAGAGAGATACTGCGTTCTCACGGTAACAAAGGTTGTTTGCCATCTTGAAAAATGCAGACAGCTCTCTATGTCGGTAACGAGCTGTAGTGATACGCACTCCAGCAGCTTACGCTACTTTAGTTTGGATCCCAGAACTTCGGCCTTTTCTTTGGACAAATCTAGGTCCGTGATAACATCATGAAGCGCTTCTTGAGTAAAGAATTTAGGCCTGGTATTTTCAGAGTCATCCTAGTAGTCGTCTTCATTTGAGGTAGAATTAGAATGGGAATTACTCATCAATTTTTGGTTCAGTCAGTGGATTTGGGACTGAGAGTTCAGCGCTGTTCGGAACGGGTCGGATTGCAGAAGAAATATTGGGGTACTGCACCTTGCCTCGTGTTTTGATCGTTCACGCACTTGCCATGTTCCATGTTTTGTTAAGTTCAGAGTAATTATAAATTAGGCAGTTGTAGATGTGCACTATCATGAACCAGCAATATGAAACAAACCAAAATGCACAAATTAGGAAAAAATTATTGCATAAGTGGAACCAGTGAACATATAAATTAGTATATGAATAACATAGTGCACCAAATATATAGATATGTTGGTTCTGGAAAATTGAGCCCGATACAGCTATACCAATGTCATTATTGAATCCACCACATACAATTACCCTAAAATCAGACCATTTTGATCCTGAACCATGAGGAAAAAAAATTTATTGGCCAGTGAAATCGGTCCAATATTCTTAAATGAAAAGGAGGTCCTCTCTCTGCGCGACTCTACTTCTGGGCGTGACAGGGGCTCACCAACGTGCTCTAGCACAAACTTCACATCTTGGCCGTCTCTTCTCAGATGTTAGATAGTTACATAGATTAACAGGTCACAACAGACAATGTGTTCCATACTAGGTGACCTGGGATTAAGATTATGGGGAAGATAGATAAGCCTCGAGATTCTTCAATGGACTCTTCTCAAGTTGCTGAATATTCTCTGCCATCAAGCCCGTCCAGCCATCCACAGGATGTTGGCCCCTTACCGGTTCAAACGGTAACATAAAGCCACCCAGTTCTTCGTACTTCGCCCACATCGCAGACTCCACCCACTCACCCTCCCACTCATGATTTGATGCAAGCAGATGATATTCCAACATTGCCAGCCGTGGTTGTTGGATCAACCTCGCAGGCATTGAAAGCCCCCTCAGCCCATCAATCCGGATCTACCATCTGAAAATCTCTTCTCGACCTCCCGTTTCCGCCCGGCTGTGCGCCCTAGTTACAAGTAGGGACCTTGAACGCTCCTCGAAACCCTCGGAAATATCCCCCATTATTGCCTCTTCCAGGGTCTCTTCCCCTGCTAAAGCAGGCTCTTCGAAATCTGCTCTTCGTCCCCCAAGCTATTTGAGACTCATTTTAAACTTACCTTAAGCCACAAAGTAGAAAACGATATCTGCTGTGGTATCTGACCGTCCCACATAATATCCTCCATTGTACAATGGAATTGTCAAGGCGGACTTCCCAAGTGGGAGCAACTCAAAGTTATTTTGACGACTCCACCCAGCTGTTATTTATCTTCAGGAGAACAAACTGGGTACTCGCCATTTTCCGGCGGTACCTGGTTTTCCTATTTTAAACTCTATTGCTCCTGTCGAGGGCTCGTCTCATGGTGGGCTGTCAGTTATGGTTTCGTCATCCCGCCATGTATCTTTTTTATAACTTTCTCTGCGTTTTAAACACCGGCGATTTTACCCCTTATCATGTCCATACAGTCTTTTAGTTGTGTTGACCTGTCTCTCTGTTCCCCGGACTGCCTCACTGATTTTCGATGGTCAACTCTTGATAACTTCCATGGGGGTGACCACTTTCCTATTGTATTGTCGGCTGTTCATCCTAGTCCTGATACAACCATGCCTCTCAAGTGAGGCTTAAGCCATGACGATTGGTAAGGCTTCCGAGAGGCTTCTTTCACAAGTTCCTCCTTAGGGAACTTCAATGGTGTGGATGCGGTAGTATTGTACTTCACATCGATTGCCTACAACGCGGCCACATAGATAGGTCCATGGAGGCGACCCGTAATGGGTCGGTCAACCGTGCCCTGGTAGACCTCAGATTGTACAACAGCCCTCAAAAACTACAAGTTAGCTCATGCTCGGTTCCGGTGGAACCCAACCTTGTGTATCAAAATTGTCCGAAACTAAAATCGGGCGCTTCGCCAAAAATCCCTTCGTCAGGTTAGCCAAACTTCATGGCGCCGCTACATTTCATCAATTTCGTCTATGACCCCTACTGCAAAGATATGGAAGAGGGTTAACAAGATCCGGGGTCGTTATGCCGGCCATAATACCTGCACACTCAATTTACATGGATCCTTGGGGAATGAAAGCCTGGTCAGCAGCGCCTTGGCCGACCATTTTTGTGCCGTCATCAGTGTAAGCCGTTAAAATAAGGCTTTTCTAGCGTATAAATCAAACGAAGTGTCTCATCCTCTCAATTTTACCACGAACTCCAACCATCCGTATAATACCTTATTCTCCATCCACGAGTTTGGGGCATGGGGATTTGATTTCCTGCCCGCCGTGCTGACGGATTTCAGCGCCCCGCCCGGCCCCAGCTTAACCTCTTCGCCTTCTTTCTGACATCCTGTTTTCTTACTCTGCTTTCTCACTTTCCATACAACCTCTCGCACAACTTTCTATGGTCTGCCTGTAGCTTTACAGGGTAGACATCGACCAGCTTCCTCACAGCCAACCATCTTGGATCGGGATTGAGGGTGGAGTTAATGCCCCCTCACCCCCGAGCTCCGGTCTGGGGTGTTGGGTTATTAACAATCTGCCTCACCCCCACCTTAACCTCCCTCACATACTTTTTCTCTCTCCTTTCAAGGTTTATCCATTTTACGCCCAGCACCAAGGTGGAGCCGCAATGCCGAAAAGATACTTGGCCAATGGGCGTGAGGAGTGGTCTCAAATGGCGGCAGCTGGCTTTGCCGGCCCCGTATTTACCCCTCTCAGAGCGAGCTACCTCGTGGGATGATTAGCGCTTGCGTCCCGTGATGCTAATGGGATCACCATGCTCATTGATGAAGAAATCAAAGTCTCACCCTTTACCACCATAGGAAACGCTTTCGTGCAGCTCAACTAAAGAAAAGGAGGTCCCCCGCCATGTGCTTTCGCAGGGGCCCTTGCATACCTCTTTTACCGGAGAGGAGGCTTACTCCGCGCCTATGCCTACGGGTGCAGGGGACTTCCCCGCATCCCTTTCTATGGAGTCACTCTTGGTCGAGTCCCTCTTCCAGCGGCAGTCCCTCCTTTTCTTTCACAGGGGGCTGACAAGAAAGCAGGCAGTTTGCCCAAATATTGAAGTAGAGCCAACAAGGAACCTCACAAATTGAGCACCCCGTTGGCACTATGAAATCTTGAAATGGGCACACCAAATACTAAAAATAATATGTCGTTTTATAATAATTAATGCAAAGCATCCCTTATATTTTTAAATAATGCTATCTCGCTAGTCAATAATTAATATATCAATGCAAAGCAAACAGTATATTTGTAAATGATGCAAAAACCACGAGGCAATGAAATCGCTGTGTTCCGACGGTAAACACACACATTCACACATTAGAAAACAAATTCAAGCCGACTATTTTGTACACGCGGCGATAACGAAGACAATTGAAACAGCTGTGCATACAAACATGATGGGTTTGATAGACGGGAAGTTTGACGCACCAGCGTTGTTATGAACTCGCGAAGAAGGAAGCAACTGTAGAAGAATCGTCCACCTCAAGATAGGTAAATCCCGGAAGGTAATTACAAATATCAGCCTGATAGATAGAAATCAGATTTCCAAATTCGAACTCTCTTTGTGTACACGCCCCTAATATTCAGTTAGAATAAAATAGCTTGTAATAAACAGTCTGATACAGAGATAAAAATGTAAGTAACACCGAGTCTGTTAACACCGATAGCCAGTTACAAGGACGTGAGCACAATACGAACCAAGAACTCAGCTATTTCACTTGTCGAAACTGAGATGGCTATAAAAAGATTAAAACCTATAAAACCGCCAGTTTCTTCTAATTTCTTAACATCTGCCAAGTAATAAGTCAGTTACCTTTAACTCGGCCTACAAATGGATAACCCGCGGACATCTGGAACTTTCAATTTGAGTCAGATTGAATTCTACGGCATAAACAACAGCCGTTAGCCCCAGGCCGAATCATACCATTCATTCCAGCTACCATATTCGGGTGGCCTAACTATAACTGCCCCCGGTTGGAGCGGCTCGATATGGCTAACCCCCTTAGGGGGGCAAGGGATGCCAGGGCCTGGCGGTCTGTAGCCCCTAAAGTCCTGCCCAAGACGACACAAAAGGTTCATCGAATGTGGTCTGTGATGTCTTGGGGAAGAGAGGATGGCCACATGGAGGCACCTCCTAAGATGGACATGGTCCCTGCGGTGACTCACCCCCCAGACTAGGTAGAATCTTGCATGGGGTCGAATCCGGGCTCGGTGCCAAGCGCAAAACCCGAGTCCGCCCCTGTGCAAGCTTCTCCTCAGACGGCTCGGGCCCTGAGGCTTCACAAGGATAGGAGGGATCTCCCCCTCCTCCGGCTGGTTACCCTGTGACAGCCGAGACCTTATATATTTCAGAGAAGGATCTTGTCGAACCCTGTCCATCTGGCCCCACCCTCCTCTCAAAGAAAAAAAAGGAACAGGAAAAAGACTAGGTTCCTGTCTATCCGGGGACGGACGAGTCCGCTGCCGTTTCGGTAACCGATATCCTTCCCTTTGTCAACCCGGGCAGGGATGGGTTGGACGCAGATCACTACCACCATCTGTTTGAGCAAGCTGCAGGAGAAGTGTTTCATAGAAACCGATCACTTACTGTCTCCATTTCAGTGCGGTTTTCGCAAGGGTCATAGTACCCTTAGCCTCTTAGTACGTTTCGAGGGATCAGTGCGGAAAAGCTTTCATTAAAGCACCGAATCTTGGCGATTTCTTTCGGCATTGAGAAAGCCTACGGTACAACATTGAGATACGGCGTCTTAAGGTAGCTACACTTTCAGGGTATGGGAGGTCTTTTACAGTCTTTTATTCAAAGTTTCTTAGCATCTCGATCCTTTACGGTGTGTGTTGGAGATACCTGCTCTGAACTGCAACTCCAAGAGGAGGAATTTCCTCAGGGCAGCGTTTTAAGTGTTTTATGTTTTGTAATTCCGATCAATGATAGCATTTCTTCTCCCCCAAAGGGTGTATCGGCGACTCTTTTTGTCGATGACTTGGCACTATACTGTTCCCCGCCTTGCCTTCCATAGGCACCGCGTCGGCTTCAACATGCAGTCGACGCTGTCTCGAAAAGTGCCCAACTTAGGGGATTCTGCTTTTCCACGAGCAAAAATAAGGCAATGAATTTTCAACAGGGTAGAGGGGACCTTTTTCTGTCACTTATTTCCCTACAACTTGTAGAGATAGAGTTAGTCTCTGAGTTTCAGTTCCTGGGTGTAAATCTTGATCTCAAATTATCTTGGTTACGACACCTACGCTGTCTTCGAACGGGCTGTCTGCGGGCTATAAAACTTTTCTCGATGTCTTCTCCCACACGTCTGAGGCAATGATCGTCGGACACTGTGGTCACTATATCACATGGAAGTGTTATCACCATCATCAACGACAATTTGGACATGACTAAGGTATCTATCTGCCCGTTGGGTCCCTAGAAACCTCACGCCCCATGATCGACTTCAACGTCGTCAAAGTCCACAAGGCCAGAATTGTGCTGGAAAACGACGCTGACACAGTACGTCGCTTCCTGCGAATGGCTCTGCTATCGAGTATTTAATTAAAATGTATTTTATTTCGGTTCGTTAGTTTTTTTATTTATTTATTGAAATTTTGAAGGTTTAGGTGGTGGTTTTGTAAGTGGTTGTGGTGAAGGTGACATAGGCGTAGGTGTTGCAGGTGGTAGTGTTGTAATTGTTGGTGTTTAAGTAGTGGTTGTGTAGGTGGTGTTGGTGTTGGTGTAGGTTGTAGTGGTGTTTCTCGTGGTGGTGATGTAGGTGTGAATGGCGGTAGTGTAGTTGTTGTTGGTGTTTAGGTGCTTTGGATTAGGTGGTGTTGCTCTATGTGATCTAGTTAGAGGTGCCATAGGTGGTGGTTGTGTATGTGCTGGTGGTGGTGGTGTAGGTACTAGGGGTCTAGGTAAGGGGATAGGTGGTACGGGTGTACGTAGTGGTGGTGTAAGTTTTTTATGTGATGATTCGAAAGAGAATGTAAAAGAACATAAGGGTTTTAAATTTCGTTAGCTGTCGAATAGTGTCATAACCCACACACAAAAAAAAGCAAAACGGGAACCGACAGACCGCCCGACATAATCGGATGTAGAGTCGCACGCGACTAAAAATTGATAAATTATGAATGGAATAAAGGATTGGTCTCCTCTCTCGTCTCACTACCCATTGAAGGTACGAGGGGTTTTGGAGGTTGGGGGGAAGAGGGTAGTGGGTATAATTTATTTTAGCCTCTCGCGGGCTCTGCACTATCATAATAGTCGACTATTTTGAGACCTTTAAACTGCCTCCTCGGATTCAACAAAATAGTTGAGAAGAGAATAAAAGGAGGGAATGGGCTTTGGCGTTTAGGAGGGCCGGGGGGCTGGGAGGTAGTCCTATCAAGCATTTCAACACATTTCGTTTTGATGTCAGACAATCTCCTTAAAATTGATAGCAAACATTGAAATGAGAATGTAACACCTACACAACTACCACCTTAACCACCTACATCTACAACAACAACTACCTACCCCACCACTACATACAGCACCAATACCTACAACATCAACACCTGTATCATCTGCGCCTACATTAACTACACAAGAAACACCTTCATAGGCATCACTTAAACCACCTACACCATCACATCCTACGAGACCAACAGGTAAACCACCAACACCACCACTACCTATCCAAACACCACGTACACCAACCCCACATATACCACCAACACCTGCACCGCCTACGCCGACATAACCCACAATACCACCACCTAAACCAGCATCAACTACAGCACCACCATGGGACACGCCCCTGGCCAGGGTGGTGGAATTAAATATCCGGAAGTGGCGTGAAGGGTCGAGCCTCAAGCTTATTTTCTTACAAACAGACCACCGAGGGCCGAACGCTAGAAGGCAAGAGCTGGAGTTCGTCCCACTTGGGAAGAACCCCTTGACAATTCCACTGTGCGATGACGGACATTACTGTCGTCTCGACACCAACGTCGGAATTCTAGTGACGGGGAGCGTCGAAGGTTCCCGACTACTAGCAGGCCCAGAAGGGGCAAGCGACAAATTGCGATGAGCCGGGGACGCACCCGGCACGGACTTGGCAGCGTGAACGGCGGGAGGCGACAGCTGAGAGCCAGACCGAACCCCCAACGTGGAGGGCTCATGGCCTGGAGGGAAAGGGAGATCGAGCAGAGACGGACGAGAAATGAGATGCGAAGAAGATGGAACAGAAGGCGGAACATGGACAGAGGGTGAGAAGGGAACAGGGTCAGAGGGTAAGGAGGAAATTGGATCAGATGGAGAGGAAGGAACAAGTTCAGACGGAGATGAAGGAACAGAGGTAGGAGGCAAGGGAGCACGAAACTGGGGTAGGAGACATAGAAGACTGCACAGAGGTAAGGGGCAAGGAAGAAGGGACCGGGGTAGGAGGTAAAGAAGACGGAACCCCGGAACTTCCGCCCGGACAATGACATCGGTGATGCCAAAGGGAAAGGCCAGCGAAGACCGGCGATGAGTAGACATCAAAAAAGAGGACGCCTCAACAACCGACTCGGGGGGAGGAGGCCAAACCAGCCTCATCAGAAGCAGCGCGCTTGGACTCCGAACGGGGTGAGGAGGAACCCTTCCATTTGCGCTGAGGAAAAGGAACGGGAGGAACTGCCGGTTATCCTCCAGCGTCTCAGCTCGGTCGGTCTCACGGTCCACGACAGAGGAAAGAACATGAGAAGAGACCAATGACAAAGGAGAGCGCGCGACGGAGGGACCAAATGCAGGGAATAAGGAACAACAGAGGACCGCGAGAAGACAAAGGAGTGGGACGACTGGGAAACCGCCTCCCGGAGGACGTCAGAGAAGAGATGGCTGGAGGGAGTCCCGAACAGCCAGGACCTCCTCTTCAAAAAGGAACACGGGACAAGAACGCGAAGCCGCGCTATGGGAACCTCCACAATTGGCGCAACATTCATGATTCCCACAAGAGGAGTCTTGGTACGCCAACGCACAATTGCTGCTCATATGGCCAAACTGGTGGCAATTAAAACAACGTTTGGGGAGCTCGACATAACGGGACACGAAGATAACCAGCATGAACAAACTGGGGCAGATCCTGACGCTCAAAGGTAACGATGAGCGTACTCGTGGGAACCTTAGCGGGACCAACAGACTTAGAAACCCTATAAACGTCCGTAACCCTCTGGGACGAAAGTTTATCTTTTACTCTCGAAACATCATATTGCAATATTTCGTTGGAGCGAATCACTCCCTTAACAAAATTAAGGCGAGGGTAGGGCACAACCGAAACCGGGACCTCCGAAAGGAAGGACAAATCCCACACGGCGCCACACTGCCCTCACTAAGATAACTCAACCACTAAATCACCATTACCACGGGCGGGGCGCACCACAGCGGGACTCAAACTCCTCATTCAAATCAAACTCGTCAATTTAGAAAGCGGAGACCCGGAACTGGAATTCAGCACCAGGAAACGAGGATAATTGAAATCAGGATCTATCTCTTCTGCGAAGGGATCTAACAAGCGCGGAAAAGAGGACTTATTGACAGGAGTAGTACGAAAACATTTTTTTTATTATTACTCATATAAAGTAGAGTATAAAAGAGGGTGCGAACTCGCGCAGCTCAGTCACTATCTACCGTCGAGACACCTAATCGGAGCGCCGGCCCAACCAGCAGGGTAAGCCCGTCGACTCCTGACCCAACCAAACCATCGTTTAAAAAATGGCCGGCCAGCCTCGGAAATTTACCGGTTGGTGAAGTAAAGACCCCGAGAGCGCCACGGCGGCTCAGGCACCCTCCTACTAACACAGGCAGGACCAGCTAAAGGGGGGTGCCCTCTGACGGACATCTTTGATACAATGAAATCGACAAACAAACGTAGATCTAGGGTGAAAGAGTATTGGCACAGAAGACGGAGTAGGAGTTAGGAGGAGAAAAAGGATTCCAAGCTGGTGACGGACGGAGCGCTGAGTCTCGTCAGCACGGCGGCCAGGAGAGCATATCGCCGTGCCCCTTACGGAGTCGAAGAGAAGATCATTACGAGAATGGCCGCACGCAGAACTCCGGGCGCTATCGCCTTCGAGGACTTATTGGGAGAGGTTCGGCTCGCCATGAGACTCTTAACCCCCGCCTAAGGTTTCCAGGGAAGGGAGGAAAAGCTCTTTTGTTGCTGTCCTCCTTTCTGGAGGCAGCTTTAGAAACCCCGGAAGATGGCCTGGCGACGAACTTCACGGGTGTTGCCTCCTATAAGTGTAACGTCTTGGTGGAGGCGCGTGGCCGTTTCGCCTTACGGCAAACGGTCACCATGGGAGAGCCATTGTTTTAGTGTGGCTGGACGTAGAACCTTTGTTCCGCCAGCTTGAGCAGGAAGAACCCGCAGAAGGGTTCTAAACGACCCTACTCGTAGGCCTGGAGGGGCCAGGAGCAGAGGGTGTCTTTTTTTTTTAGCATTGAGGCATAGGACGACCCGGGTAGCGCCGGGCGCGGCTGGACCAAGTCCTTAGCCTCGTGAAATGAGAGACGATCCTGAGCCTGAACCGCCAGGATTTCTTTCTCGAGGAGATACGCACCACATTGCTTCGAAGAAGCGAGGTGCGGCTCTCCGCAATTGACACACACGATTTGGACTTACACAGGTTTCAGGTGACCCCGACTTTGAACGTCGACAGGGGCGATTAATATGGCTGAAGTTGTGGCAGTAATAACACATCCGCGGCAGTGGCACGAATGCCTTCACGCGGTAGCGATACCAACCGGCACGCACCGACTCAGGAAGCTTGTCACAGTTGAACGTGACGAAGAGTAGAGGGGTAGGTCTCGAGGCCCCTCCGTTTTCTCATCACACGTTCGAACTTGACCGCCCCATGGTCGGCCAGCTCTAAGGTGATGTCCTCTATGGAGTAGTCCAGGAGTTCCCTCGCATAAACTACTCCTTTCACGAAGTTTTTGGTAGAGTGCGGCGTCACACTCACAGGCGTGCCATCAAGTTTTCGAAGGGCATTAATCATGCCGCCTCGGAAGGATTCGCCCAATCGCCAAAAGGCTCCTTCGTCCGAGAAACGGGTCAGTTTCGGCTCTCTACCAATCACACTAGCGAAAGCTCTCCTCTGATGGATGATGTTGCCCTTAGCCAACATGGTGTTATCAGTGGGGCGAAGAGTTTGAAGCCAGCGGGCTCGAAAACGCTGGGTAGTCTCTGAATAAGGGGCTCCGAAGTAATCGAGGCTCCGCTTCGCGCACTAGCACCTTTGCTCTTAGTCAGGGGCTCCGCACCCTGAGGGGGGGGCAGAGGGGCCAGTATTTGCTTGGTCGTTTACCGAAGTGGCAGCCGACCCATCCCTCCCCGCGGATGGAGAGGAGCCCAGAGTCTTTTTAGTCTCTTTCTTCTTTTTAGAAGAGGAGGGCAGGGAATGAACCCACTTCTCCCCTGCGCCGGCAGGAGCCCCCAGGCCTGATGGGGCCGGCCTCAGCAAGGTCCTTCTCCGAGATGGAGATGGAAAGGAATAATAGGAACAAGTTGGGCGAGGCAATAGAGGAAAGGAATAATAAAAGAAAGTGGTGCGAGGCAATAGCCTAAGGGAATAATAGAATGCGAATTCAACGGCAGCGTCGTAGGCGAGCGACGGGCCCGTGAAAGGGGCGTCGCCAGGCGGAGAGACGCCGTTGGATCCCAGCGCGTTCATAAAACTAAGGGGCCTAAGACGAGCGGGCCGCCCATTGCTCGATACGAGGGTGCTCAGCCCCGAGGGGGGTTAATTCGCTCAACAAGGGAATGACCAACAGAAACACATATTTTGCAGCACAAAATATCCACATAACCCGAGTGAAACCAAGAAGGTTTCTAGGATCGAGGACCTATCCCCGGCACTTTCCGTTTCCCCAGTCAGTTGGGGGCTGTGGTCCCACAATACCAGGGAGGGAGGGCCTACAAATCTCGCAACAGAAAGGCTCGTGGCTGCCCGCGCAATACGAGACGGTAATGGGCGGGAATAACGCGCCAACCCATAATGTGGGTGGTGATGTCTAAAGGAAAATAAAAGATAGACGAAGTAAAAAAAATATATAAAACTTTCTTAAATGAAACCATAAAATAAAGGCTCTGTTTGGGCGAACAAGGAACAGGGTGTTGGGGAAGATGTAAGACCCCACCTCCCTACTCCTTCTAGAGAAGCTCACAAACCTTCGTAGTAGTCAGGGATGGGTTTTATTCCAAAGGGTTCGAATCCACTAGAGGAAGCGGTCATCACACAGTAAATTTGGGGGTTACGAACCCCCAACCCAATAGTTTAGATTTGTTTTCAAAGTTATGGATGGGGTGCTTCCCCCATTAGAAAAATAGCACTACATCATCAGTGGACTCTTGTCCTGAACTGAACCTGGTATTAATTCCATCACTCAATGAGGCCCGGGAAAAAGGATCCAAACCTTTTTATCGGAACATCCAAATTTCGGCCATTCCTGGCTTGGACCGTTGTCCGTGGAACAATTAAAGGGCGCATTAAACGGTTCTGCCGATAAGAGGATACTATTCAAAAGGACTAAATCCTTACATATTCAGAACAGTGGATTTTAAATCACAGTTACCCCTTCCGTCCGTTATCACAAAGAAGCGATTCAACAACCCCGACCTCAGCAACCGCAATCCAAAAAATGAACCACAATGACCAATATTACATATATCCTTGATGTTTGCACAAAGGAAACATTTTTACACATTTCTATAGAAAATATTGCAGCTATATATATATATATATATATATATATATATATATATATATATATATATATATATATATATATATATAATGTCGTCATATAGCCGACTATATAATATAATATCTATTATTAGTATGAATGGAGATAGCTCAGGCTATTAACGCGAACTGTCCAATGATTGAATGCTACATTGATGCGCGGATTAGAAAGGTCAGGTTAAGCCGCGGGCGCACGGATCAGAGGGCAATAGCGACTTCAAGGAGGCTTGAAGGAAAGTTGGGGCTCGGGGAAACTATCTTGTCGGCGTTTTCAAAGGAGGGATCTTTCTCAGGAGAAGAGTGGGAGGAAGGGTATGGTCTGCGCCTCACTTCCGCGGCTGTGAATGCGTAAGTTTTAACCTTAGCTGCGGCTCGAGGGGGGAGCTGGAATCCTGAGTGATTTTCGAGAGAGGGGTATGTTTACCGCAGGGTAACTTCGACGGGGCTGGGTACTTCGACGACTCGGAGTAATATGGCGCAGCTGTTTCAGAAGACGGTGTGCGAAGAGGCTTCCGTTTGACCGTGGATGCCTTTCGGAGAGAGAATGTCCAGCATTCAGTTGGGTACACAACGACTTGGGGCGAGGGATTTTTTGCAAAAGTTCTTTGTTCTTACTGTTGTTCCAACGTGGCTAAGGGGTTTAACTATGGAGAGTCTCCTCATGCGGTAGATGAAGAACAACCCCTACTCTGGGGAATTACCCCGGGGCAGCTGAGGCGCCAAACTGTCTGCGATAAACAGTTAGTATACCCTATCCCTCTATCTTCGCGGGGAAAACTGCTCGAATTTACGACCGCGTAGGAAATTTTAGCCACAATTTACTTAGATCGTACCATGTGGGAGGGGCCCATCTGGGCTTGCTTCGCCCTGTGACTCTCGGCTACGTGGGGTCTGGCTAACCACGTGGCTCCATCCAACAGGCTAAGCATTGCAAAGAAGGAAAAAAGGGGTATCCTTCTCCACAAATGATATATTGCTTTCGTATTAATTATTATGCCCGGAAGGCTAAGAGACTCCTAATTCTTCCAGGTTGAAGGATTTAGTGATTTCAACTCATTTTCAGACTTTCCCAAAGAATTTAGTTTAGCAAAACTATAGCACTCATAGAGCGCACAGCTCCGCCAAGAAATGCTCCTTAAATTTCCAACATTTAGTTCCAAATAAAATTCCACACATTAATAAGGCTTAGCTTAACAATATGTATATGCAATATCCCAATAGGCTTCATTTATGTAGGATTGTATGTATTATTGTTAATATTATTAATACTAACGTATTCATTCAATATGCATCATTTATGTATGCCAATATAAAGTTTGTCCTTGATTTAAAATTGGAAATTGGTTAATAACTTTCTATTCTATAAAAAAATTCAAAATTTGAATAAAGTTTGGAACTTCCCCAATATAACTTTGGTTCAAAAGTTAGTAATGATAAAATACTTAATCGGATGCATCCGGATATACTAACCAGATCTTGGTCAAAAGCTAATCATTTCTTTCTGGCTAAGGCTCTAGTGTTCCACCAAATTTTGTAGAAATCGATCCACTTCTTTTTGTGACTAAATTTGAACACGAACGAAAACCGTCGATCAAATAATCTCAAACTTCCTTGTCACAGATTTCAACACTGACCTTTTTTTCAAGATTTTTTTTTAAAAAGTGGATCTGACGGGATCCAGCGCTCCGTCCGGCCCCAGCTTAGCCTCTCTTCCTTCCTTAAGATAGCCTGTATTTCTCCCCTACCTCTTCGCTTTTCATACAACCTCTCCCACAACTTTCTCTGGTCAGCCTCTAATTTCACAGGATAGATGCTGACCTTCTTCTCAAGCCAACCGTCTCGGATCGAGGGTAAGGGCGGAGGGAACAATGTTCCCAAACCCCTGAGCTCCGGTTCGGGATGAGTTTTTTTTAACAACCTACTTCATCCCCGCCCATACCTTCCTCATATCCCTTTCATCCTCAATTCACTGTCTATCCTTGATTTTACGCCGTGTCTAAGGTGGAGCCGCCATGCCGATGGACTGCCAGGCCACCAGGCGGGAGGGGTGGTTTCAAATGGCGGCGCGTGGCTCTGCAGGGCCTGCAAGCACCTCTTGTAGTGCGGGCTACTGCGAGAGGTGATGCGCGATTGCATCCCGTGTAAAAAAGAGGGCCACCATGCCCAATGCTGAAGATAAAAAAAAACAACCCCCAACTTCACCTGTAACATCAACGGAGCCGCCCTCGGGCAGCTCCACCGAAAAAATGGAGGTTTTTCCCCTTGTGCTCTCGCAGGGGGCCCTCCATACTTCTTTAACCGGAGAGGAGGCTTACTCCTCTCCTACGCCTACGGGTGTAGGGGACTCCCCCTCACCCCCTTGTCTGGAGGTGCTTTCGGGCACCTCCCTATTTCCAGCGGCAGTCCCTCCTTTTCTTTCTAAAGGGACTGCTAAGAAAGCCAGCAGGCAGCCCATTGCTGACCGCCCCTCGTGTAAGCGGCTCGATAGGGCAAAACCCCTTAAGGTGAGAGGGAAGCCAGGCCCCTTAGGTCGCTTCCCTCAAAAGACCTGCAAGCAAGAATTTTAAACCTTGCCGGGTTCAAGGCCTGTGCCCCCCCCACACAAGACTGGCAACACTGCCAAGGAAGCCTACGATGTCCTGGGAGGGGATGGCCAACTGGAGGCCCCTCTTGTGATAGACACGGTCCTTGAGGAAACCAAGCCTCAGAGGGTAGGGCCATCCATGGGGGGAATCCGGGCTCTGCGCCAAACACCGAACCCAAATCCGCCCCTATGTAAGGTCCTCCTCAAACGGTTAAGGTTTCCGAGGCAGTACAAGTAGGGAAGGGATCTCCTCCAACCGGTGCCCCTGCGACCACCAGGACCTTCTCCATTTTGGAGAAGGACCTGGTTGAGGCCGGTCCATCTGGCCTAGGGGCTTCTGCAGGCGGAGGTGAGAAGCGGGTTCATTCCCCGCCCTCCTCTCCAAAAAAGAAAAAGACTAAGACCAAAAAGACAAAGAAGATTCGGTGCTCCTCTCCATCCGCTGGGGCTGTGGGGACGGATGGGTCTGCTGCCACTTTAGCAAGCGACCAAGCCAAGATTGGCACATCCGGCCCCTCTGCCCCCCCGGTTGCGGAGCCCCTGACTAAGACGACCAAAAGCACACAGGGCGGAGACTCGATGACATCGGAGCCCCTGATTCAGAGGTTACCTGGCGTTTTCGAGCCCGCTGCCTTCAAACGCTTCCTAGTAATTCGCTCCACTGATGGCAGCATGTTGGCCAAGAGTAAAAACATGATCCTTTAGAGGAGAAGATTAGCTAGTGCAATTGGTAGAGAGCCGAAGGTGACCCGTTTCTCGGACGGGAGCCTTCTGGCGAATGCGGCGAATCCCGCCGAGGCGGCCAAGTTAGGTGCTCTTCGGACACTTCATGGCACCCCGGTGAGTGTGATGCCGCACTCTACCATCAACTTTGTGAAAGGAGTAGTTTATGCGAGGGAAATCGTTGACTACTCCATAGAGGAAATCAACTTAGAGCTGGCCGACCATGGGGCGGTCAAGGTCGAACGTGTGATGAGAAAACAGGGAGGGGTCTCGAGACTCACCCTTACACTCTTCGTAACGTTCGACTCAGACACGCTCCCTGAGTCGGTGCGTGCCGGTTAGTACCGCTACCGCGTGAAGCAATTCGTGCCACTGCCGCGGCGGTGCTATTACTGTCGCAGCTTCGGGCATACGAATCATTCTTGTAAACGTGCAAAGTCGGGGTTACCCTAGGTTTGTGTAAATTGCTCCAAGGCGGGCACACGATAAGTCCAAATCGCGTGTGGCCAAGTGTGTCAATTGCGGAGAGCCGCACCCCGCTTCTTCGAAGCAATGTGGTGCATATCTCCTCGAGAAAGAAATCCTGGCCGTTCAGGCCCAGGATCGACTCTCATTCCGCGAGGCTAAAGCCACGCTTAGAGGTGGTGCGACTGGCTCGGAGACGGTGGTTCCTCGAAAAGAGGGCTCCCCCGCCTCCGAAGCCGCAACGCCTGCCTAAGGTTTCGAGGCGGAGGGAGGAAAAGACTTGCATGACAAGCCCAACCTCCCCTAATAAGTCCTCGAAGGCGACAGCGCCTTCAGCGCTTTGTCCGGCCAACAGCGCCCGGGGTTCTGCCCCCGGGAAGCGTACGGCCATTCCCGTGTGGGTCTTCTGTTCGAGGAGGGCCACGCGTCTCCTCCGAGCTAGGCCTGGAGGGCATATTTCTTCAATGGAAATGCCGTGGACTCCGGGCCAACTGGAAGGAGCTGGGGAGGCTCGTCTCGTCCCGTTCCCCGTTAGCTATCTTTTTGCAGGAGACAATAAGCGCGCACCCCCTGCCCGCCCTCCCGGGGTATTAGGGTCTTGCGACCCCACCACCGCGGGATGGCCGGGCTGGGGGATGCGCAGTTTACACCCGGCATGATGTCTCCATTCTCTGGTTTTCTTTAGATACCTCCTTTCAGGCAGTGGCTGTGCAGCTTCACCTGGATAGGAGGTAAACTATAATTTCTGCGTACATTCCCCCGTCAGCTGACTTCGACGCGGGGGACTTGCGCCGCATCGTGGCACGGTTTCCGAGGCCCTTTCTCTTGCTTGGAGATCTGAACGGCAGGCATCCTCTCTGGGAGATTACTCAATAAATCTCAGGGGACAAGTCCTTGCCGATCTGATCGAAGAGCTTGAGATGGGTGTCCTAAACGTGGATGAGTTTACGCATCACTGTCCGAGAACCGCTTCATTTTCTTGCCTTGATCTATCTTTGTGCTCTTCGGATGCACAGCCTGATTTTGATTGGGGGGGTGGTCGATGACCTCCATGGTAGTGATCACTTTCCCATTCAAATATCATTTTCATGACAACTGCCGCCTGAGAGCCCACCTCGGTGGTGCTTGGCGCGGGCGAGGTTGCCTGCATTTATGGAAATGCGCGAAGATCACCCAAACTGGGACATTTGACAAGAATGTGCCGAACAGTCTGGGGGACGACGCAGTCGTCGCAATAGGGCGCAGCCGAGCGCTCCATAAAATAGCGATGCGTCATACAAGTGTGTCCGATTTGAAGACGAAAGAGTGACCTGAAGCCGGCGCGGCATTGGGGGATAGGTCCATGGGAACAGTCGCGGCGCAATGGCACGCAAATTTAAGTTCCCTTCGACCGTCTCCCAACTTCTTTGCCAAGCAGTCCGAAGAGCTGCCCGATATCCTGCCATGTAGTCGGTGTGAGGAAGAGTGAAACGCTGGTCCGGTCTCAGAGTCCTCGCGGACTCTTTGGCGCCCTCATCGGCGCGCTCATTCCCATTCCCCGCAATTCCCACATGTCCAGGAACCCAGCAGAAGAAAATCCCGACATCTGCCCGGTTCGCCAAAACCGTGGCGTCACGGATATCGCGAACCAGGGGATGCGGAGATTCCAATACCTGAGAGCACTCAGGGCGCTTTGTGATTCGCTATATATTCCAATCCGGTCTTCGAACCAGATACGTTGCTTAACTCCCGTACCAAGTGGTGTATTGCCACCAGCTCGGCCGTGAAGACCGATGCAGCGCCTGGCAGAGCCCCGCTGACTTTAAATAGAGGGGATACGAAGTGGAAGCTGACGCCCTCTTCGGGCTTGAAGCCATCCGTATACACTGGCACAGTTCCAGCGTGACACCAAATGCGATCCCAAAAGGTCGAACGCAATACTCCCGGCGCTGTACAAGCTTTGGGAGCAGAGGCGTGGCAAAAAATAGCCAAATGTAGTACCCTCTAGGGTGGCGTCCTTGTCAGAACCAGGGGCGCCACCGGCCCGAGAGCTATACCTAGCTCTCGAAGGAGTTTCTTGGCCCTAAATCCAAAGGGCTTAGGGTATGACTGGCGTCTCTCGGCGGCATAGGCACCGTCGAGATCAGCTGCGGATGCAGTGAGAGCTGCTGGCGACTGAGGGAGGCACCGGGCTCGCGCGTACATGCCTGTGATGCACTGTACGCGGCGTAGAGCGAGTGGCATCTCCCCAGCATCGACCAACAGGCTGTCAATGGGGGAAGTGCGGAAGGCACCGGTCTCAAGGGAAAGGTCGGTGGTGTGGATCGAGTCCACCTTCCGCAATAAACGCTCGGCCGCAGGTGCATAAAACTCGCATCCGTAGTCGAGTTTCGAATGAACAAAGGATCCATAAAATAGTAAGGAAGTAGCCCTATCAGCACCCCAAGCGCTAAACGTTACGGAACGGAGAATATTTAAGGCACGGGTACAAGAGACCCTAAGGCTGCGAATATGAGCCTACCAGGTAAGGCGTCGGTCAAATACAAGACCAAGAATCGGGGCGATTCAACCACTTCCAGGCGTACCCCATTAAGAAACAAGTCTGGGTCTGGGTGAAGCCGTGGATGTCAGCAGAAGTGCACCACCTTAGTCTTGGCAAAGGAAAACCGAAACCTATGTGCTTCGGCATAGCGAAAGACTCTATCAATGCCTGTTGGAGTCGAGGCTCCAGAGTTGGCATCTGGGCCGCGCCAAAAGAGATCGAAAGGTCGTCCACTAGAGCGTAGCGAGAACTCTCCCGGCAGCACCGAGGTGATGCCGATGATGCTCAGGGCAAAGAGTGTGACACTGAGGACACTTCCCTGCGGGACACCTTCTTCCTGCTTCTTTGGGCCGGAGAGGGCTTCCCCCCTCGCCCCCATCGTGTGGAGTCTCCATGATACCATATCGCCATGCGGTATCATAGGCCTTCTCCAGATCGAAAAACACCATGGCGTAGTACTGTCTACGAAGGAAGGCCTGGCAGACGGCATTTTCCAGTCGGAGCAGAGCATCCGACGTAGAGTGGAACTTGCAAAAGCCGCAATGTGCATAAGACGGATGACCTCCGCTATCCAGGAAAAAGGCTAATCTAACATTTACCAATTTCTCCATCAACTTTCACACGTAAGAGGTTAGAGAGATTCGGCGGAAATCAGCCAGAGTAGAATGATCTCTCCCCGGTTTGCGAAAGGCGAGCACAGTAGCGATTCGCCAGGAGTCTGGGAGAAGACCTTCCACCCGGATCCTGTTGAACAAATCTAACAGAAAGGCCATGCCTCGCTCACCCAAGTGTCGAAGCATGGCGTACGGGACATCGTCCGGACCATGGGTGGTGTCCGCGCACGAAGCGAGAGCGGAACGCAACTCACTCACAGTAAACTTGTCGTTGAAGGGTTCTCCGCCTCTGGAGGTAAAGTCCAGCCAGCGGCCTTCCGCGACATCACGACGTGCATTGAATGCTGGCGGAGCAGCATCCCGGCTAGAGAAGACGGAGAAAGCGGTCGCGAAGGATTCCACCACGGACGCGGGGTCCGAGATTGTGGTCCCATTCTCCTGGAGAACGGGAGGGGATCCTGCGAGGACTTGTTTCAAATCCTTTTAACTCGCTTTCACACCTCTGCCAGAGGCGTCTTCCGGTTAAGTGAAGACACGTTTGCCCGCCAAGAAGAGCGGTTGATTAGAACCCGCAGCGTGGCTCCGAATGGGCGCGCAAACAACCGTGTTCGTTTGCCTGGATGGGCCAGGAACAGAGGGTGCTTTTCTAACTATTGAGGCGTAAGACGTCCCAGGCAAAGCCGGGCGCGCCAGGACCAAGTCCTTAGCCTCGCGGAATGAGAGTCGATCCTGGGCCTGAACGACCAGGATTTTTTTCTCAAGGAGTTATGCACCACATTGCTTCGAAGAAGCAAAGACTTTGCATAGGGGCGGTTTCGGGTTCGGTGCTTGGTGCCGATCCTGGATTCCCCCTCTTCCATGAAAGGCCCTACCGTCTGAGGCTGGGTTGCCTCAAGGACCATTTCTATCTCACGGGGTCCTCCAGTTGACCATCACCCCAGGACATAACAGGTCCCGTTGATATCATTGTCACTAGTCAGGTAGTGTCGGGAGGCACAGGCTTTGACCCCGGCAAGGTTCAATATTCTTGCCATCAGGTCTTTTGAGGGAAGCGACCAGAAGGGCCTGGCTTCCCTCTTCCCCCTAAGGGGGTTTGCCCTGCCAAGCCGCTTCAATGGGGAGCGATTGGCTATGGGCTGCCTGCTGGCTTTCTCGGCAGTCCCCTTGGCAAGAATAGGAGGTACTGCTGCTGGAAACCGGGAGGTGACCGAAAGCACCTCCAGAGAAGGGGGTGAGGGGAAGTCCCCTACATATGTAGGCGAGGAGTATGTCTCCTCTCCGGTTAGAGATATATGGAGGGTCCCCTGCGCAAGCACAGGGGAGGGGGACCTCCATTTTTTATTTGGAGCTGCACGAGGGCGGCTCCGTCGATTTACAAGTGGAAATGGGGAGAGATTTGGTGTTCATTCATGTGCATGGTGACCTTATTTTTTCCACGGGAAGCAATCGCTCATCACCCCTCGCAGTAGCCCGCCCTGCAAGGGGTGCGTACAGGCCTGGCAGAGCCAGGTATCCCCACCGACATAGCTCGAAAAGTCAAGGGTACGCACAAGCTCTCTTCCCGCGACAAGGGGGCGTCAGAAAGAGAGAGAAAGTAACAGGGAAATAAAGTACGCTAGAAGACCTTACGGTCCATTCAAAGAGGCTACCTTTGGACTAGCAGTCGAGCGGGTACATCTCTGCTCAAATGCTTCAAGTCCTTAAACGGCCACTTTTCAAGACCCTGTCTAGTCTTGACCTGAACTGGTCAATAGATTCACTATTGACAACTTCCACTGAAACTGCTTCCAACTACCGCAGATACTGTACGTGAAAAATTTTCCACACAGATCGTGGTTGTAACGTTTCAGTTCAAGTTAAAGCCTTGATTTCTTGTTCTGCTCTCAACAAGTGTGAAAATATCCCAGTAGTCAACATTGTCGAACCCTCGAAGTATTTTGAAAACTTCGATGAGCTGACCACGCAGTCTACGGGTTTCCAGCGAGAACATATCTATTTCCCATAATCTATCTTCATAACTTTTAGGTCTGATAGAGGGAATCAGTTTGGTTTCCCTGGCTTGCACGCGTTCCAATCTCGCGATGTCCTTTCTAAATGAAGGACTCTAAAATTGTACGGCATACTCCAGGTGCGGTTGGACAAGTGAGTTGCACAAACACAGTACAATCTCCTTGTTCCGATATCCAAACTAGCGCTTTATGTAGCATAGAGGGAATCAGTTTGGTTGCCCTGGCTTGCACGCGTTCCAATCTCGCGATGTCCTTTCTAAATGAAGGACTCTAAAATTGTACGGCATACTCCAGGTGCGGTCGGACAAGTGAGTTGCACAAACACAGTACAATCTCTTTGTTCCGATATCCAAACTTGCGCTTTATGTAGCATAGCATCTTTTGGGCCCTTTTCTCCGCCTCAATGCACTGTTTTGAGAACTTGAGGTTACTAGTGATTGTTACACCCAACTTCTTCTCAGTGTCGGTGGATTCAATAGCAGTGCCCTTAAGGGTATACTGAGATTGGGGGTTTCGGTGGCCGATATGCATCCCTTTGCATTTGTTCACGTTAAAAGGAACTTGCCATGTGTCCGACCACTCCACAATCATCCAAAGATATTCCTGTAGGCGGGCAGTATTTGCATCCTTTGCAACGTTCATACCAAGCTGGGTATCGTCGGTAAATTTTGAAATCTTGTCAACCATGTCACCGTCCATGTCATTGACGTAGATGATGAATAGTAGTGGTCCCAGGACAGAACCTTGAGACACCCCGTTAGTAACGGGCACCCACTCAGAAGCCTGTCCATTCACCAACACCCATGGCCGTCTGCCACTTAGCCAGTTCTCTATCCTGCCGGCTAATTTTTCGTTTATGCCCAGCGCTCGCACTTTCCGGAGAAGGCGGCGGTGTGGTACCTTATCAAAGGCTTTCTGAAAGTCTAGGTAGACCACATCCACCGCCTTGTCCCAATCGTGCTCAATGAAGACGAAGTGTAAGAATTCCACAAGGTGCGTCAGGAATGACCCTTGCCTTGGTAAGCCGTGCTGAGAACTCCTCAGTAGCAGCTTTGACTCTAAATGCGACGTCATTTTGTCCACCATCATGCTTTCCATGAGTTTACCGACTATCGAAGTTAGACTGATAGGTCGGTAGTTCGACGGTTGGCTACGGTCTTCTTTCTGGAAGATAGGAGTCACCTCCGCTTCACGCCAGTCTCTAGGAACGCATTCGGTCCGGATTGACATGTTGAAGATTGCGCTCAGGTGTCGTGACACTTGATCGTGCACTTCTTTCAACACTTTAGGTAGAAACCCATCCGAGCCAGGTGACTTATTCGTCATTAGGTCAGTGATCCTCTTTTCTATTTTCCCTTCGGTGAAGTCCATATCCTCCAGCTTTTTCCACGACTAGGAACTCGTTGTTTGGGAGATGGGACCACTCTTCAGTAAATACTAAAGAGTAGTCGTTAAGGTTAGCATTTTCTGCAGCTGAGTTCTTTAATGTTCCCTCCTCATTCTTCAAAGGGCCAATCGTTTGACGGATTGGTTTACGGCTGTTTACATATCCAAAAAACTCCTTGTGATTCTCTTTACAGAGTCTCGCTACTCGGAGTTCCTCAGACCGCTTAGACGCCCTTATGCTGGACCTCACTCTCCTGGCTAGCCTCCGGTATTCGTCAAAGTCACCTTGAGATCTTCGATTGCCGGTACACAGTTCTCTTCTCCCTAAGCAGTTGGCCGATTTCTCGATTAAACCACTTTGGTTGAACAGAATACCGACGGGGTCATTTCAGAGGGATGAAACGCGATTGAAGACTCATGAATGTGGTTTTGAAACTGTTCCACGAGTCTTCAACAACATCGCACACTTCTAGCCTCGCGTCAGTCAGTCCAGCACGAAGACCTGCAAAGTCTGCTCTTCTCAAATTAAGTTTCATCGATTTACTAGTTGCAGGCTCTGCCTTGGGGACTTTGACTAAAAATCTAATTAGTCGGTGGTCACTGCCACCGAGCTCTTCGCCAACAGAGAAGTCCTCAACGATGTCATCCTCAGAGGTGAAAACCAAGTTGAGGATATTGTCTCCTCTCGTTGGTTCTCTCACCCATTGAGTCAGGAACTCGTTGTTCGCGAACTACAGGAGTAGTGCGTTCTCGCCACAGGGTTCTCTGGTTTCCCAGTCAACTTGTGTGTCGAAATCATCCCTGTAAAGCACCAGGGTCCTGTATCTGACAGGACCTATCTCTAGGTCAACACCTAGTAGTTCATGGTCGGATACGATGTTGCAATCCGTCGAGTTGAGAGTATCCTTGACATACAACATCACACCACCACTCTATCTGTCTGGCCTATCTTTCAGGAAGAGCTGGTAACCGGGAATCGTGAATTCACCTTCAAAATCTCAGCTTGAGGTTTTTACCCACGACTCTGTTATGGCTACCATTTAGGTTCTTCCGTCATTACGAGGCCACGAAGTTCAAGAAATTTGTTCCTGATCGACCTCGCATTAAACAGAAATTTCAAGGAGTCCCCGACTGTTTGTTGGCGAGGAGGCACCCCTCTTTGCGACTTCTGAGAACATAAGAACATAAGAAAAGAATAAGACTGCAAAAGACCATTCATGGCCTACACTTGGCACGGGCGTACTGGCGTACGTCCGCCCTCACTCTGGGCTGGATACTCCTTTGGGTCCTCTCTACGATATCCTGGATCATGTTCGACAGAAAGGCCTTTCCTTTATAGGAAAGATGTACCCCATCCCATTGGTAGAGATCATTTCTACCATAAAACGTGCGGTACGGGTCCACAAAAAAGACCCCCTCTGCCGTCCACAAATCTGCCAGGCGCCGGTTTAAAGAGACGTTCATCGAGTAAGTGGTCCGGGTTGCCTGCAGACGACTTAGCCTTTCCTTTCGGAAGCGACTTGCCGCTTTCCTCTTGTATCTCTACATTTGTTTTTTCTTCTTCTTCTTTTTCTTGTCTTTCTTTGTTTTCTCATCTTCTGCTTCTACTTTCTCATCCTCTGTTTCCACTTTCTTTTCTTCTCTTTCTACTTTCACTTCTTCTCTTTCTACATTCTCCTCTTCTATTTTTATTTTCTCTTCTTTCTTCTTTCTTTTCTTCTTGTTGGACGTCGGAAGCCTTCTCGCCTGAGCATCTGCACCTCTCTGTTTTTAAAAGTTGAACTTCCCTTTTGAGGAGGGAGTTCTCCTCTTTCAGTTGAGCGATGCTCTCGCCCAGGCGCTTCTTGAGTTCGCAGAAGTCACAGACACTAACGGCATCTGTGAGCTCCTTGCCTCTCCTGCCCCCGAAGTCTTCACTCCATCTGTAAACTTTGCATATTTTGCAGGTTAGCTTGCGAAACGGAGGACCATTCTTCTTGGCCATATTACAAAACTTTCGGACCATACGCAATGAAAAAGGGTTTTTTTGGTTGTGATTTTCTCTCGCACTAATCACATCCGCCTATTTCCAGGAGGTTTTCGGTCTTTCGGCGAACAGAAACCCTTTGACCAAGCACACCAACCCTAAGGTCTCCCCTGGCTGTCTGCATGTATTTATCATCTGTCTGTCTGTACATGTCTTTCTATGCATGCATGTGTCTTCTGTCTGTCTATGTGTATCTGTCTGTCTATCTCAGTCTGACTATGTCTCTGTCTGTCAGTCAATTTTTATATATGTTTCTCTCTGTCTTTCTATGTATGCTTGTGCTTGTCTGTCTGTGTTTGTGTGTCTATCTATCTGTGCCGGTCGTTTGTACATGTGTGTCTGTCTCTGTGTGCCTGTATGTCTCTGTCTGCTTGTCTCTTTCAGTCGTTTCCGTTCCTCTGTCTCTTTCTGTTTTATGTCTGTCTCTGTCTCTTCCTCTATTTATCTGTCTATCTCTGTCTTTCTTTCTGAATCTGACTATCTATCTGCTTCAGTCAGTCTCCATCTGTCTCTCTATGTCTGTCTTCCTGTCTCTTTGCCTGTCTTTCTTCCTCTATCTGTCTGTCTGTCTTTTCTTCCTCTCTATCTATGTCTGTCTGTATCGCTTTATATGTCTGCCTGTCTCAAGCTCTCTGTGTACCTGTATGTATGTATGTATGTTTGTGTATGTCCGCCTCTATCTTTCGGCCTATCTCTGTCTGTTTGTCTCCTTGTCTGCATCTTTCTATCTCTGTCGATCTGTTTTTTTTTTTCTCTGCCTGCCTGTGTCTTCTCTCTGTCTGCAACTGGCTGTCTCTCTCTTTTGTCTTTTCCCGGCTGTGGATGGCTGTTTCTGTATGTGTATGTCTGACTGTCTGTATCTTACTGGTTATGTATTTCTGTCTTGTCTTGTATGTCTGTCTGTCTCTCTCTCTCTCTCTCTATCTGTCTATCGCTGTATCTCTGTCTCAGCCTAGAAAAGGTTATTCTCCTTTCCGGTTGTTTTATTGTTGTACAGTGCTAATTCTGGCGGAAAATGGACAACAAATGGAATCCAACACCAAAAGAACAAGGAAATGCGGCAATCAAAAAAGGCAATAATAGAGCCTTTGCGGAGCAACGAACACAAAGAGAAAATGGAACAGCATCATAGAGAAACATGATGCGGTTAACTACCAATTATAAGTCTTGATCCCGACATGAATTAGATTTGTAACAATAAATTTTCTCAAAAGCAAAGATTTTCAGGAAAGAGAAAATTATAAACAGGAAATTTCAGTACAAATAGAATCTACAAATAGTATGTGCTTAACCAGTATTGTCGCTCTTAGTATGACGATTGCTGAAAAGCCTTGTTTTTATTACTGGCCTGTTTTTCCCCCTAATCATCATCACTAACTCTATAATTGGTAAATATGTAGATTAGCGGCCCGGCCGAAAAAAAATTTGTGCGTAAATATTATCGTTCACTCGTGTCGGAATATTCATGCTCGTTTGAGTCCTTTTCGAATTATTATTCTATAAACAATTAGGATTATATACTGGGGGGCTGTGCACCCCAGACCCCCCCACCAATTTAATGAAACTCAGGATCATCGTAGTGTAGTCTCCCCATTGTGTTTACCCCCACACGAGCCGTCAACTTAAATGTACTCAAAAAACATGAAACATTTTGGAACACGGACGAAATAGTACGTCCCATCGTTCGCGCCGATAATCTACATATTTACCCTATAATTTAAGAAGGGAATTTTTTTGAGTATTTGAATAATAATTTCAACTTTCCGCCATGTTTAGAAAAATGAACAAACGTGAGTCTCTGACATTCGTGAATTTCGCGAGCGTTTCACATACTGAAGCATTTTGATACATTCATTAACTTATTGAAACTGCGTTTTGCGAATCAACCAAAGCAACATCAAACTTACTATTACAGGTTTATACAAGAAAAACACAACATTACATTTATAGCTCGATTGATTTCCAGAAATTAATGTAAAAAAACAACACAAACTACCTATGAAGGCCAAATCATTCGACGGGTTGGTACTTCTGCTTTGCAGTAAAGATTTAAATTCCATAATGGAAATATTACTTCTAAAG
Organism: Ceratothoa steindachneri; assembly: GCA_963969495.1. Lineage (NCBI taxonomy): Eukaryota > Metazoa > Arthropoda > Malacostraca > Isopoda > Cymothoidae > Ceratothoa > Ceratothoa steindachneri. The sequence goes on along the minus strand of OZ018331.1, from coordinate 15,333,968 downwards.
TAATTCAGTTCTGATTTCTCAGGGCAACCCTATAGGTAGGAACATTTATTCGGTTTTAAATTTGGCAAATACTTTGTCTTTTGACATAACACAATGTTAAGAACTAGTAACCAGTACAATTACTAGACACAAAATGCGGGATAGTCAGTGAGGAAAGTTTTCTAAGAACCCGCCCTATTTATTTGAATGGTGACTTTATATTTGTTGACCATTTTTGGGAGTATTTTTTTTATCCGTTTTTTTGTGCACACATTTGACTGATCGCGATGACCCCCCCCCCCTTAAACTAAAGATATAACGGTGCTACATAAATAGCCACGAAGTACACCCAACTTAAACCAACCTAGCTACATCAATACTATTGAAGGATCCAGAATTTGGGAATGAAAATCCAAAAAACAGCGGAGTGTCTTCGATTCATCAACACAAAATCTTATTTTTTAGCGGCTTCAAAACGAAAACCACAATTTAATTTTAGTACCATCGGAAAGAATGCAAAAATGCGCGTAAGACGATAGGCTTGAGAGCTGAATCCTGGTAGAAGAAGCCCCACCCAAAATGAATTTGCTTAGAATTAATTGAAAAAATTAGGCCTGCAGCCAAATATAGTTTTTCCTCGTTTGTGAAAATCAGGATATAGAGAAAAAATAGATGAAATCCGATATTTTGTCTTGCTTACTCTACCTAATTTCCTCGTTCTAAGCCTCGAATTAGGGTTTCGTTGTGCACTTTTATTTACATACAAATAATAATTACTTCCCCTTTATAATAATTTATGTTTGATGTCATTGTCTTTTTCATTATTCTATATATTTCAATCATTAATTTAAATATAAAATATTCATTAATTTTTTCTAGAGAATGATAATTTGCTTGGCTAAACTTTTATGTTAACCAGGTGATCGTTTTCACTAAATTTAATATTGCATGACTCATGACAAAGGCTTCGGCGCAGAAGAAAAAGCGTCTGCTCGCTCAGTTCTCACAAAAAAGTCAACTTCATCGTATTCATAACTAAAGGCGTTCTGGACGTCTTTTTTCAATAATTTCATTGTTACAAGAGAAAGTTAAAGATAGCTTACCCAACATACTAACAAGAGGAATAGGCTACTCCAGACGGCAACGATATTCTCTGGAACGAAATATCATAAATCCCTGGAAACAGTATCAGTCCTTTTCCCAAGGTAAACGGTGGATACGAAGAAGGAATTGGGAAAAAATCATACAAAACGATCGCAGCGAAGAAATTCTTCGAAAAATTGCAAAAAAAAATGATTAGTTTTGTTATTCATCTTAAATCCAAAGAAAACTGGAATTGTGTAGGGTAACTTACGTAGCCATGAAAAACACAGGCAAATACGCACAACAGCATAAGAAGGTTTGGCGCGTGTCCTGTTATGCCCCCCCCCCCTAATCCCAATCATAACGTACACCCATACACATGGCAATTGTCTCAAAAGATACTGTAACCCCCCCTCCCTCCCAAGAAAGGCACCCCACATAAGGCCAGTGCAAACATCAGTCTCACACAGGAGCAGTACAAAAAAAAAACAACGAACAAATGACCGTAGGAGGGCAAGGCGTACTCCTAACTGGCAGGGGAGATTCTCAGAGAGGAGTTCGTACCTCCAATTCCCCCGAAGGACTAACGAACATCCTGCGGAGAAGCTACAATCAATTAAAAATTTGGCACAAAAAGGGCTCGCATATGACGTTGCGGGGGGCTAAAACGGTTCACAACAAACAGAAACGGTTGGTCTTGTATGGGGTTCAACCCCCCAAACACGCCACACAGTATCCACTCAAAGCTACAGTGTTCCAAAAGAAACTGTGCACCGCAAACAGTGAACGGACACTACCTCAGGAGGAAAAAGAAGACATCCGACCGGCAAAATGTTCGCGAGCAAAAGAATGTAAGAGGACCGTAGGAAGGCAACGCACGTTCTCAGGTTGGGAAGCGCACACCCAAAAGCGAGTGCGCGTCTCCTAGCCGACGTAGGATTAACGAACACCCCGCAGAAAATGCGAAGAGACAAAGATATGGCGCAACAAGCGCACACAGGCCGTTCCAAGGCTAAATAAATGAACACCAGCTATGGAATAATCAATCCACCTTCCAGAGTGAGAAATAATGGCGAAAACCCCTTAGGAAACGGTTTGCTCCTGTCGCTCCCAAACGGGGGTTGCAAGGGACAGGGACGATCAATAACAGGGAAGGGACAAAGGAAGATAAAAGTGGTACACACCGAGATAGTAGCACCACCCAACACCACCTATGCACACTTTTTACTCTCTCCCTATTTCCATTCTCTTCCTATTTTTATCTCCAATCTCCGTTTAAACTTCCTTCTCTGTTGCTCCATTTGGCACAGTCTCCGGGGTGATAGGTTAGAGCGAGGGGCGTCCGAGCTCCATACCCCGCCCTCTCTTCTCCCCCCTCGCTCACAGGAGAGAGGGAGGAGGGATCGATAGGCTCCGAAAGCCTATTCTTTTACTCTCTCCTAAATTTTCCTTCCATCTAAGTCGTTTTTCCCGGATGGATTTGCGATAGGCGATTGGGAGGCGCCAGGATTGGGCGGAGTTTGGAGCTCATCGAAGATAGTCGGAGATTATCAAAATGTCGCTTTATTATCTGACCACCATCAGATTTCCCAGAGGGAATGGGAGGGGGGGCAGGGGTCAAACCATAGTGGGGCAAATAATCAGAGTTTTATTTCAACCTAACTATTTCTCCATCCTACGGGTATAAGGAAGAGAGAAGAATGGACCCAGAAAATACAGAAGAGGAGCGAACACCCGATTTTTTTTTTTAAGAGCTCATCTGGCGACCACCTACTTGGGCATTAGTCGCCGTATTAAAAACTGGCCTAGTACTAGGCTACTTTAAAATAAAATTCAAAAAGATAAAAAACAACCCACCCCCCTAAAAAAATGGGAAAAGGAAGCGAGCAGTAAGCAAGCTCCTGCGTCGGGGAGAGGTATCCCCGTCGCAGGAGCGTGCGACCTATAAGGAAAAAAAAACGAGGGCAAAAAAACAAAATAAAACAAAAAATCCTGCTTAAATAATAGGGCCTTCCCCCCAAAGTCAACAAATCCACCAGTCAATGTGCACGCACTCGTCCCGAGTACAAGGGACAGGTGGTAGCGACCCCGCCCATTCCGGTACCGGGACAGGTAACGTGCGCGAAGATCACCCAGCCTGGGACATTCGACAAGAATGTGCCAAACAGTCTGGGGGACGACGCAGTCGTCGCAATAGAGCGCAGATAAGCGCTCCATCAGATAGCGATGCGTCACACGAGTGTGTCCGATTCGGAGACGACAGAAAGCGACCTGAAGCCGTCTCGGCATTCGGGGATAGGTCCATGGGAACAGTCGCGGCGCAATGGCACGCCACTTTAAGTTCTCTTCGACCGTCTCCCATCTTCTTTGCCAAGCAGTCCGAAGAGCTGCCCGTATTCCTACCATGTAGTCGGTGTGAGAGCAAACACCTGAGAACGAGGAAATAACCCAAGTTAAATACAAGTAAGAAACCACAGAACAACAAAGAAAAAAAGAAATAGTAACAGAACAAACTAAAAGATTTAACTATTAAAGATAAAAACATAGAGACAGAAAAAAATAATACGATTAAACGCTAAAGCCCAATAATTAGACATTTTTATTTAATTTTCTTTAAAATAGAATTTAACGCCCTCTGTAACCCTTCATTGGGTCTAAGCCTACTTGGAAACGATATTGAGAGATTTTAAATTTTGGGGAAAAGAAGACCCGAGAGAGTTCGCTAATTTTTCTCTTTTCGCTTTTCTGATGTGATTTTGTGCCGCTCCTCCAGGTTTCAGTTTTAGCAGAGGCATCGCCACAGTTCCCTCTCCCCACTCCATTATTGTAATTTCTCTTTCATGCTAAATATTTTTTGTCTTGTTCCTCAATTACTCTTTTCTCCCATTCTAAATCACTTTTTGTTCATTATTTCATATTTAGATCAGCCAAAATTTGCGAAACCCTAAATATTTATTCAACCCTTTTCCTTTAAAGCAATTTACTGTTTAAAACTTTTCAAAATTTATTCATTTTCCAATGAACTGAGAAGAGGCCTTAGGAGATGAACATTGATTATTATCATTGAAAGAAGCTCACTTCTTTTATAGAGAGGCAAAAAGGCCGTGTCATTTTACTTTCCCTTTTATTATTCACTATTTGAGGTACTTTACTTTTGATCTTTGTCTCCCAACTGTGATACCGAGTTTATATAAGTAATCGCGCGGTTGTGTTTTCCCGGTTGTCGAGAAGCTTTATTCCGGTCGACCGCATCATTTTCACGAGCTCCTGACCTCCTGAAAATTCTTCATAATTTCAACTGTATTTTTCATCGTCTCCTAATAAAAGATGGAAGGAACGAGAGAAAGGATGTGGGATGAGAACGAAGAAAATTACAGACTAATTGAGGAATTTAGACGTGAGGTTCTAGAGGGAAGCATTCCATTTTATAGATAGATGAGTCATCGGGTTTCGAGAAGTCCAGCACTTACAACCATAGAAGAGGAATATTTTCAGGAAGAGAAAAAGAAGAGAATTACGAAATGGAAGAGAATTAGGAACATCTGCGCATCATTGATTTGTTGTCTAAGAAAGAAAAAGAAATAATTGAGAAAAAGGACAAAAATATGAAAGAATATTAAAATAGACTATGAATGAATAGCTAAATAAAAGTAATAATGAGAGTATAATTTTGTTTCTTTAAACCTTTAAACTGAATCATATTTATTTGTTTATTAATATCTCCCTTTTTAAATCTGTGCAAAATAAATGATTCTAATTTGGGTAAATGAAATTAGGTCCTTAAAACGTCCTCCATTTGTTTATAACAAAAGAAAATATAAAAACATTTTCACCTTTCATTTTTCGAGGGGTAAAAATGCCTTCATCCTTGTAGGATACCATCACTTGTTACACTATTCACCCATTGAGTGATGGGTGGTGTTACGATGCCACAGCTACGAATGAAACCCAGAGCCAGGGCAGGTTCTCCCGACCCAAGTGCTCCAAGAGAACCTGTTGCTCCTGACTCTCTCGGGTCGTTTTTTTTCACCTCATTTGAATCTCCAACTCTATTTGCCGCGCCTGAAAAGATCCAATAAAGGAGGAAAGATGGCGTTACACGTTCTGAAATAAAATGGGTTTGCCTTCCATTCTCATTTCAATATTTGCTATTAATTTTAAGGAGATTGTCTAACATGATTGTGTTGAAATGCTTGATATGACTACCCCCCAGCCCCCCAGCCCTCCTAAACGCCAAAGCCCATTCCCTCCTTTTATTCTCTTCTCAACTATTTTGTTGATCAGAGGAGGCAGCTTAAAGGTCTCCAAATAGTCGACTATTATGAGAGTGAAGAGCCCGCAAGAGGCTAAAATAAATTATACCCACTACCTTCTTCCCCCCAACCTCCAAAACCCCTCGTACCTTCAATGGGTAGTGAGATGAGAGAGGAGACCAATCCTTTATTCCATTCATAATTGATCAATTTTTAGTCGCGTGCGACTCTACATCTGACTATGTCGGTCGTTCCCTGTTTTGCCTTTTTTGGGGTTTGGGTTTTGTAACTATTCGACAGATTCTAACGATATTTGACACCCTTATATTGTTTTACATTCTCTTTCAAATCATCACATACACAGCTTACACCACCACCACCACCTACACCACCTACACCCCTACCACCCTACAGCATTACCTAGAACCCTACACCACCACAATCTAGACTACCACCCCCTACACCACCACCATCTACCCCTCCACCGCATACACACATCCAGCACCTACACCACTACCACATACACCAACACCTACAGCACTACCATCTACATCACTAGCACATACATCACCCCCATCTACACCACCGACTAGACCCCTACCACCTACACTATCACCATCTACATCACCATCATCCACCCTTCCACTGCATACATCACAACACCTACACACTACCAGCACCTACACCACAACCACCTACGCATACATCACCTACACCACCTACCCCACCCATACCTACATCATCACCTACACCAACATCAGCTCCTATACTACCACCACCTTCAACACCACCTACACCAATACCAAGGCCTACACCACCACCTAATCCAGAGCCACCTATACCTCCATCACCTACACCACAAGCACCTCCGCCTACATCACCACCATCTACGCAAATACCAATTACAACATCTGCGACTACACCAACACCACCTACATAACCACCACCTACACAACCACCACATAAACCACCTACGCCTACGGCACTATCACCTAAAGAACCTACACCACCGCTACCTACCCTACCACATTCTACACATCCACCAACTGCACCACTTAAACCACCCACGCCTACATCACCTACACCAACAGCAAGTACACCATCTAAAATAGAATCCTCTTCTCCACTACGACCTTCCCTAACACCACCTACACCAGAAGCACCAGCCTAGCAAGCAGCAGCACTCGCACCAGCACCACACCTTCAAAACCCAACACCTACACACTAACACCTAAAACACATACACTACCACAACCCCCACCTACTCCTACAGTACTATTACCACGACCGGCTAGACCATCACTAATTACAATAGCAACGCATTCACCAACACCACCTACACTACAACTACATACCTCACCCCCACCTACACCACCACCAATTGCCCCACCGACAACAACTTCACCTACATCGCCTACAATACCACCGTCTGCACTATCACTACCTACATCACCAACGCTATACACTAATACCACCACCAATTGCCCCACCGACAACAACTTCACCTACATCGCCTACAGTACCACCGTCTGCACTATCCCTACCTACATCACCAACACTATACACTAATACCACCTACGACACCACTAAGGCTTCTTAAGAGCTGAGGGAATCGGAGAATATCGTATATGATCCTGAGGGTGAAGAAGCGATGGTATACAGTGCAGCCAGTATCGCAACAAGCTCAGCCGTGAAGATAGAGGCTGCACTAGGCAGGCACACATACACATTATGGAAGGGGAGGGTAGCAGAGGCTCCTACCCCGTCAGGGGATTTCGATCCGTCCCTGTATATAAAGGTGCTTGATTTGTGGCGCACAGTATGTTTGTGGAAGAGGAATCGTAGAACGGAAGGTAGGAACTTGGTCCTTGGTTCCTCTGCCAACGCCTTGAAGACCCACACTGGTGGTAATAGCTATGAGGGTAATTTGGGGATCTGCTATGGGATTACTGATAGTTCTCTCAGTTGACCCGTATCTTCAGTAATGCCCAGGGCAAATGGGCGAGTCAGTGAAGTGAACCTGTCATATGAGGCTACCGAGTGAATATTGTAGGTGAACTCGTATACAGGTGATTGGGGAAGTTGTTGCAGTCTGAAAAGGTACTGCAGGTTAAGGTTAAGGCGGTGAAAGGGTAGTTGGAGAATCCCACTCTCTGTATAAAGACTAGATATTGGGGAGGACTTTAATGCTCTCAAAGCTAAACGTACGCCCTGGTTCCTGATGGAATTGAGTTTATCCAGGTTTAAGAGTGATGCTGAAGAGTACACCTGTGACCCGTAGTCCAGCTTAGACTGGATCAAGGCTGTATACGCTAGCCACAGGGTACGGCAGTCACTTCCCCACGAAACATGTAATAAGAGTTTTAGAATGTCCATTCTCTTGAAGCAGGATCTTTTCAAAGCAGTTATATGGGGAATCCAAGAGAGCTTTGAGTCAAAGATAACCCCTAGAAATTTGAAGTGGGGCTCAAATGAGATGGTGGTCATATAGAAATAGGGTTGGCTGTTCCCACTCGACTCGCCTAAAATTGTAGAAGTGAACTGCCTTTTTTTTTTTGAGGATGAAAGTCGGAAGCCTTTTGCGGTGTCATTCTTGGCAATGATATTAATGGCCTGTGCAATTTTCGGGTGACAAAGGGCAGCCGAGGTAATGTTGAGACAATTACCAAGTCATCCACATAGAGAGTTGATATTGTCTCTGCTGGAAGGTCAGTAATGATACTGTTGATGGCCACCAAGAAGTAGGTGACGCTCAAAACACTTCTCTGTAGTACGCTCTCTATCTGGTCAACTGCCTCCGACATGACATTTCCGACTCTCACTTGGGATGTGCGTCTAGCAAAAAATTGTTGTATAAATTTGGAGAGGTGACCCTTGATACCCCAGTCATGCAGTTGCTTCAAGATACCACACCTCCAAGTGGTATCATAGGCTTTTTCTATGTCAAAAAATACAGCGATGAAGTGCTATTTTTTTTTTAGAAAGCTAGTCGGATGCAATTCTCCATCCTGACGAGCAGGTCTGTGGTGCATTGCTTTTTCCTAAAACTTGCTTGAGAGGGAGAAATAAGGTTATTTCTCTCCAGAAACCATACCAGCCTTGATTTCACCATTCTTTAGAAAAGCTTGCATGGGGAGCAAGTAAGGGCAGTTGGGCGATAGTGGGTCGGAAGTGTCCCATCCTTTCCCGGTTTACAAGAGGGAAGTATAATTGCTTCCCTTTAATAGGAAGGGATATAGCCCTTAATCCAGATATAGTTAAATATATAAAGAAGGTGTGATATGAGTGTTGAATGCATATTCCTGATCATATCATAAGAGATACGATCAGGGCCAGGTGCGGTAGATCCACATTTCTTAAGAGCACTTTGAAGTTCATGAATGGAAAAGAGCTTGTTATATGGTGCATTATCCATACAAGGATGCATGAAGTTCCTTATGCACTGTTCTTGCATTTTCCTGACACGTTGGAATTCTAGAGGGTAATTGTTGGGGCTAGAGATGTCAGCAAATGTCTTTGCCAGGACATTTGAAATTTTCAATAAGTGTCCCAAAAGCTCACCTGCTTCAACTATATTGGGGGCAGAGAAGCCACTTGTTCTGCCCATCAGCTTCTTCACTCTTTTCCAGACTTTTTCTGGTGCAGTTTGGTGGTTGATGGAGTTTATGTACCCTTTTTATGGAGATTCGGCGAGCCAAGCGGAGGGTACGCTGTCGCACTGCCCTGGCTCGGTTACGGGCATACTTATTGGTATTAGTAGGGTTTCGGTGGTAGCGACGACAAGCTCGTTTGCATTCTGTCACTGCTTTGCTGCATTCCACAGACCAAAAAGGGAGATGGGTCTTGTGAGAATCAATTTTGGAGATGGGCATAAATGAATTTGCCGCCTGGTTGACGTGGTCATGAAAGTTCTGCAAGATCATGTCAATGTCACCCTGAGAGAAGTGTCCAGAATGATGGGAGGTGTTTGAAATTTGGCCAGTTGGCTTTCTTAGTATTCCACTTATTACTCGGTGAGGGGGGGAGGGCCATTCAAGCATGAGGTCAGTACAACTGGGTAGTGATCGCTTCCTCTCAGGTCAGGATCCACCGACCAGCTGTAATCTTCTCTAAAGTTTGATGAGCAAAGTGATAGATCTACACAGGTAGAGCTGTTCTTCTGGACATGAAAAGATGTTGGAGTGTCATCATTAAAAAATGACACATCCATGGTCTCTATACATTTCACGATCATGTTTCCCTTGGGGTTGTTATCATAGTCTCCCCAAAGTTGATGCCTTGCGTTAAGGTCTTCAACCAGTAGGAATAGGGTTGGGAGTTGGGTTATGAGATTGGCTAATTTGTTAGCCAGATCTGAGGCAACTACTCCTTCACTAGGAGGGAGGTACAGTGAGCAGACTGTGTATAAACGGTTGGTGTACACACGGATCGCTACTGCTTGAAGATCTGTTCTCAATGGGATAACTAAGTGAGAACAGTCTTTGTGGACAAAAATAGCTGAACCATGTATGGGTTCTGGTGGGTTTTTAAAGTATCCCACATAGTTGGGGATATTAAGTAATTGACGATTACCCAATTGTGTTTCTTGCAATGCTATACAACAAGGGTTGTAATCGTGAAGCAGAGTTTTGAGTTCTTTCCATTTTGGGAAGGTTCCTTGTAAATTCCAATGTATAATTGGGGGCATATTCATCTTTTAAGAGTAATTAGGTTTTTCTTTGTACCTGGTAGTGGTAACTGGGGTTTTGAACCTTTTAGGTTTCTGGACGTTATCAGTAATTGAGGCATTGGTAGCTTTAGGGTTTTAGGGATGGTACTTTTATTAGTGGGCAAAGAACCATCTGTCAGCTGTGCATATGACAAGGTGGTTTTTGCTTGCAAAGATGCCACTGAGGATATTGGGTCCTCTGTAGTACTGGTTAGTTTTGCTGGCAAAAATGCCTCTGAAGGTAGTGGATCCTCTGTAGTTAGTAGTTGGTTTTGTTGGAAAGGGTGCCTCTGTGATGCTGGTTAGTGGTGTCGAAATGGATGGTACAGGGTCATTCTGAGGACTGGTTGTTGGGTCAGCTGTGGTTGGTAAGGGGAGCCCAGAAGGCTGTTTCTCCTCCTCCAAGGGGACCATAGCCAATGTGAATCTGTGACCATCTCTTTAGTTTTTTTCCGAAGTTGCTAGTGCTGCGGGTGTAGTAGGCCGACTTGTTTTGATAGATGGAATCAAGTCAGATTTAGTGGGAGGAGGGTGGATGTCTAAAGGTGCGACGCACATCACACAAACTTCCCGAAATCAGCCTCCATTTCTCAAGACATGGCAATGGTTGGTTTGAGACTGATGGGAGAGAATCTGGTGTCCCATGGAAGTCGGAAGAACAATTGATACATAGCCTCATCTGTCTGCATTATTTGCTGACATGTCCAAAATGTTGGCAATGGAAGCACCTACGGGGATTCTCAATGTAGGGTTTCACGGAGATACACAAGTAGCCAGCCTTGATGTTTTTAGGAGGTTCCAACCGATTGAAGGTTAGTATAATGGTAGCCGAAGGAACTCTCGTGTTATTAACATTGAGGGTGACGCGGTATGTGCTGAATACTTTCTGGGGAGTCAGTTTATCAACAAGTCTGTCCACATCGTATTGAATCAGCTCCCCTGACCTGATAACCCCTTTGCAGGTATTTAAGGTAGGGTGGGCTGAAGGGTTTTTAGCCGTCCTCATGGCGCATTGGGATCATCCTTCCCTTTGTCAAACCGTGCATGGACGGGCTGAATGCAGATCACTACCACCCTATAGCTCTCACCAGCTGTTTGAGTAAGTTGCTGGAAAAAATATTTTAGAGCGCCTAAACTGGTTCCTAGAAGCCAATCACCTTGTCTCTCCATTTCAATGTGGCTTCCGCAAAGGTCATAGTACCCTTGACCTACTAGTACGTTTCGAGGAATCGGTCCGGAAAGCTTTCTCATTAAAGCACCGAGTCCTGGCCATATTTTTCGATATTGAGAAAGCCTGCGACACAACGAGGAGATACGGCATCTTGAAGCAGTTATACGTCTGGGAGATGAGAGGCCTTTTACCTTCATCTATTCAAAGTTTTTTAGCATCTCGATCCTTCAAGGTACGTTAGGGAGACGCATACTCTGACCTGCAACCCCAAGAGGAGGAAGTTCCTCAGGGCAGTGTTTTAAGTATCTTATGTTTTATGATTACCATCAATGATATTATTTCGTCTCTCCCAGAAGGTGTATCGGCAACTCTGTTTGTCGATGATTTAGCACTATACTGTTCCTCACCTCGCCTTTCATCAGCAGCGCGTCGGCTACAACTGGCGGTCGATGCTGTATCCAAAAGAGCACAACTTAAGGGATTCCGCTTTTCCACGAACAAAACCAAAGCAATGTATTTCCACCGAGGCAGAGGGGTTCTCGTTCCGACATCGATCTCCCTACAAGGCGAAGATATAGAGTTGATATCCGAGTTTTGGTTCCTTGTCGTATCTTTCGATACAAAGTTATCCTGGTTACCACACCTACGCCCATTTCGAACAGGCAGTCTGCGGGCTCTAGACATTTTGAAAGTCCTCTCACACACTTCGTTGGGTAGTGACCGACAAATATTGTGGACATTATACACAGCCCTTGTTCAATCCAAATTGGATTAGGGCTGTCAAATTTACTCATCGGCTTCCCCTTCAGCCCTTAAAATGCTAAACCCCTTTCGAAACCTTTGAGTTCGCCTTTCTAGTGGAGCCTTCAAGGGGAACCTAAAGTGGCGTCTCATTGCGCCGCGACTGTTCCTATGAACCTAACCTCTAATTCCGCGCCGGCTTCAGGTGGCTTTCTGTCGTCTCCGAATGGGACACACTCGCGGGACGCACTGCTATTCGATGAATCGCTCGCTTTCGCCTTACTCTGACGACTGCGTTGTCTCCCAGACTGTTCGACACATTCTCGTGGAATGTCAAAGTCTGGGCGATCTTCGCAGACGTTACCTATCATGGTAGCAGTAGTCTCCTCCATTTTGTCCTTTTTTTTTGTTTCTTTTTGTAGGTTGCATATTTCCGGTCGGGGTCATGTGTGCTGATTACTCTGCATTAGTATTACACAAGCGCCGGTATAACAGACCGGTGTTACATAAACAGAAATGCACTACACCTAACTAAATCCATCCTAGGTGTATCTATACTCTTGAATGAAACGGCATTTGAAGAATTAAAATCGAAAAAGCACCTGATTCCCTTCGAATAATTCAGAGGGAATCTTATTTGGGTGAGAAGGGCACAGAACGAAAGCCACAAAATTAAATTTAGTACCATCCGAAAGAGTGCAAAAATGCGGTAGAGATGATATACTTGAAATCTGAAACATGTGGAGAAAGACTACCAAAAATGTATTTGATTCGAATTAATTCCAAGTAAACTAGACCTAGAGAGAAATATAATTTTTCTTAGATTTTGAAAACAACGGTATATAAAATGTATAAGGAATCCGATTTTTGTTTTTTTTTATTAATCTAACTAATTCACCTTGTTATAAGCTCGAATTAGAGTTTTGCTGTGTATTTTTATTGATATACAAATAATAATTCCTGTCACTGTTAAATTGTAACAAATAGGAATTTTATATGTACAAACGACCCGGTCGGGTCATGTGTGCTGATTACTCTGCATTAGTATTACACAAGCCCTGTTAAAAGAGACCGGTACTACATAAACAGAAATGCACTACACTAACTTAATCCATCCTAGGTAAATCTATACTCTTGAAGGAAAAGAGCATCTGCAGACTTAAAATCCAAAAAAAACCTGACTGCATTTGAATAATCCAGAGGGTATCTGTAGGAGAATAGTGTAATGCTACCAAGTTTTGCCCACCACCCTTCCGGGCGGGCCGCTTATCAACCCAACCCCTTCCGGCCGAATATATTGTGGTCGTCACCCGGAAGAAACCGCCAGCCATTTCAGCTAACCACCGAGTTCCTTTCCGGACTGTTTATCGATAAATGGGAGCCCATCTTCTCTTCCGATAGTTGCCGGAAGTTTATAAAGGATGAAATGGAGTAGTTTGACATCTAATCTACTTCCGGCGCCCTGAGAAACTCTCCCGATTATCGACTATAATAGACGAATTCTTTTAACCCTCAGCTTGCACAGCGTCTGGTGAACAGGAATTGCCATCTATCGGTTTAGTGGTAATTCGTCGAAGCATCAAGTCTTCAGAGACGAGATCGGTCTCAGTTAGAGAGACTCCTTACCCGTTGGTCTGCAAGGCAGTGCGGACCCAAGGTCGTACTCACGTTGAAGAGCCGGGGCTACAAACAGCCTCACTTTGGTTCCATAAGCGGGAAAACTACATCTCGGCTTTTCTCCGTGACCTTACGCGTCAATAGGTCACCTAGCCCCCCTCCCTTACAGAGGCACCCAAGATTCCTCGTTCACGAGCGTGGGGCCCCCTGTAACAAGAAACTTCCGTCACCGCCTTCTTCCAGCAAGAATCGTGACGCAATTGTGGGATCAGGTCGGTCCCTGGAGAACCCACCTCATCGTCTTCACCGCTTACCTCACCACCTTCACTCACCAGCGCAACCCGAACATCAGGTTCCAACCCTTCCCTTTCGAATTTCCCGATTTCACCGCGAAGCTTACCAGCATTACAAGTGTATAGGGATTTGTATGGTGAATAGTAATTTTCAAGCTAAGTGAGATATCCGAGATTCACATTAATTTATCTCTCAAAATACATTATTTGTATATATATATATATATATATATATATATATATATATATATATATATATATATATATATATATATATATATATATATTCTTGTTTAGTGTTCATTAAAACTTTATATTCATATTGTTGTGTATCTAACTTCCTTTGGGTCACTTGCTGGCAAAGTTCATTCCAATCCCTCTGTAGCCAACCTCTAAGCACTGAGTCAATAAACCCATTCAGGAGACGGGCCGAACGAAGTATAAGGAGTAGTCCGACGACTCCTCCGCATTCCGGATAATAGAATATATATATAAATATATATATATATAAATATATATATATATATATATATATATATATATATATATATATATATATATATATATATATATATATATATATATAAGGGTTTAAGGTAAGTTACCGGTGGGTTGCTGCCCAATCCAAGTGGATTCTATATGGCCGCTAGCGTGAAACGAGAGATATCATCTATAAAAGGTGGAGGAGACCACTTTGTGACACAAAATTAAAAAAACGTCGGTTTAAAAGATTCCTCCGTCAATATGAATCGAAGACGGGTGTGTTGAGGAATAGTTAAAAGGGTCGGGAAGCAGGACAACCGGAGAATGGCGAAATGGCTACAATCCAATAAAAGGTGGGCAACCGATTGGTTCCCACCGTAAAAACGACAGCAAGGGCTGTGAGTAAGTCTCGTGTGGCCAATGCGAACTCGGCATAGGGCCACCTCCAACGACCGCATTCTATGACGACTCGAGGGCCAAGAGCGAATAGAATTTTTTATTTTGTATAGTTTGGATGATGAACAGTCATCCCATTCATTCTGCCAGAGTTGAAAAATATATCTGCTTATTGAAGGAAAGTAGTCCATAAAAGGCAGAGCCGAGTTCTCAGGGAACACAGAATGTGCTGAGCGGGCCACCCGATCAGCCCTCTCGTTGCCCCGGACCCCCACATGCCCAGGGACCCAGCCAAAAAATAATTCTATATCGGGATGCATTTTGGATCAGCCAGTTGCAAATTTCTGTGACCAGGGGATGGGACGCATTAAAAGATCTAATTGACTGTAAGACACTCCTTGAGTCGGAAAAAAATGACAAAATCACTAAAGGGTAAAATTTGGATGAGTCTAAAAGGCTAAAAGGATTGCTGAAAGTTCAGCGGTAAAAAATGGATGCTGCTGGCGGCAAAGATAGTTTTAGGAATTCTCCTCCTGGGTAGATGGCTGCGGCGCCCACGCAACCGTCCGACTTAGAGCCATCCGTGTATAGTGTGCAGCATTGTTTGTGAGTGATTGAATGCTCTAAGAAGAGGCTCTTAGTGATGCGAGAGTCCATGGAGGACTTCTCCAGGCTCCACATGTTGGTACATACTTTGGGGAGAGGAGCACGCCACCTAGGGGTCAGTAAGGATGGAAGGGTAAGGACCCTTGGAGCACCAAGGTTAGAGAGATGATATCCTATGCGAAGGTTCAAAGGGCGGGGTAAAGATGGCAACTTATCATATGCCGGCGTTGATTCGGCAGCATACAGGCATCTGCAGACCTCTGATACAGGGGCTTGCTGTACTCGGCAGAGGTATCGCATGCAGATCTGAAGTCTATGGTAGGGCAAAGGGAGTACCCCACTCTCGCAGTAAAGGCTGTTGACAGGAGAAGTACGGAAGGCTCCACTAAAAAGGCGAACTCAAAGGTTTCGAAAGGGGTTTAGCATTTTAAGGGCTGAAGGGGAAGCCGATGAGTAAATTTGACAGCCCTAATCCAATTTGGATTGAACAAGGGCTGTGTATAATGTCCACAATATTTGTCGGTCACTACCCAACGAAGTGTGTGAGAGGACTTTCAAAATGTCTAGAGCCCGCAGACTGCCTGTTCGAAATGGGCGTAGGTGTGGTAACCAGGATAACTTTGTATCGAAAGATACGACAAGGAACCAAAACTCGGATATCAACTCTATATCTTCCTCTTGTAGGGAGATCGATGTCGGAACGAGAACCCCTCTGCCTCGGTGGAAATACATTGCTTTGGTTTTGTTCGTAGAAAAGCAGAATCCCTTAAGTTGTGCTCTTTTGGATACAGCATCGACCGCCAGTTGTAGCCGACGCGCTGCTGATGAAAGGCGAGGTGAGGAACAGTATAGTGCTAAATCATCGACAAACAGAGTTGCCGATACACCTTCTGGGAGAGACGAAATAATATCATTGATGGTAATCATAAAACATAAGATACTTAAAACACTGCCCTGAGGAACTTCCTCCTATTGGGGTTGCAGGTCAGAGTATGCGTCTCCCTCACGTACCTTGAAGGATCGAGATGCTAAAAAACTTTGAATAGATGAAGGTAAAAGGCCTCTCATCTCCCAGACGTATAACTGCTTCAAGATGCCGAATCTCCTCGTTGTGTCGCAGGCTTTCTCAATATCGAAAAATATGGCCAGGACTCGGTGCTTTAATGAGAAAGCTTTCCGGACCGATTCCTCGAAACGTACTAGTAGGTCAAGGGTACTATGACCTTTGCGGAAGCCACATTGAAATGGAGAGACAAGGTGATTGGCTTCTAGGAACCAGTTTAGGCGCTCTAAAATATTTTTTCCAGCAACTTACTCAAACAGCTGGTGAGAGCTATAGGGTGGTAGTGATCTGCATTCAGCCCGTCCCTGCACGGTTTGACAAAGGGAAGGATGATCCCAATGCGCCATGAGGACGGCTAAAAACCCTTCACACATATAAGGTTGTCAAACAAGCAGGAAGAGAGTAAAGTGTGGATGTAGGTGCTGAATCATGTCGAAATGGATCTCATCAAGGCAAGGGGAAGTAGATCTGCAAAGGGACAAAGCGCTTTGCAGCTCATGGATGCTGAATAGAGCGTTATACGGAAGATTAGATTTTGTTGTGAAGTTGAGAGAATGAGATTCTTCCTTTGATTTGTAGGATTGTAAAGCCTTATGGTAACGGCTGACACTGTTGACGGCACGGAAGTGGTCAGCAAAAGCATTGCTGACCGCCAGGCCGTCATTCTCCAAGGAACCATCTAAGTTGAGTTTGCGGTTATGATGATTAGCATAACGGCTCCTGATCTTGTTAATCCTTTTCCAGATCTTAGCAGTAGGTGTCATAGAGGAAATCGATGAAACGTATCTGCGCCATGAATTTCGGCGAGCTTGACGAAGGGTTCTTTGGCGAAGCGCATGAGCTCGGTTTCGGTCGACCTTGTTGCACAAAGTTAGGTTCTTTCGGAATCGGGCATAGGCTACCTTGTAATTTTTAATAGCTGTTGCACACGTCGAGGTCCACCAAGGCACGGGTTGAGCGGCCCGTGACAGGTCGCCTCCGTGTGATGGTCGGTGTTGTTGCATTGTAGATAGTCGATGTTAAGTATTCTACTGCCGCGTCCACTCCATTGAAGATCCCCAAAGATGCATTTTTGAAGGACGCCTCTCTGAAACCTTCCCAATCTGTATGACCTAAGTCCCACTTAAGCGGCATGGTTGTATGAAGGCTAACTTGAAGGGCCGACAAGACAATAGGGAAGTGGTCACTCCCATGGAGATCGTCAAGAATTGACCATCGAAATTCCGTAAAGCAATTAGGGGAACAAACAGGCATGTCAACACAGCTAAAAGAGTCCGTCTGGACATGATAAAAGGTAAAATCGCAAGTATTTAAAACATAAACAAGGTCAGATAATAAAAGAGACTAAAACACTGCCTTTGGCATTTCGAGTGATGTCACCCCAGTATGGGTGACGGGCGTTAAAATCTCCTAGTAATAAGAATGGGGAGGGCAACTGGTCTATAAGTTCTAAAAGGTCGGATCTTGACAATGATAAACAAGGGGATAGGTAAATAGAGCAAACAGTAAAAAGCTTAGTAAGGCAAACCCTCACAGCAACAGCTTGGAGGGTAGTATGTACGGAGATGAGAGAAACATGGTAGGATGAAGATACCATGATTGACACCCCTCCATGAGAGGGGCTTCCAGCAGGAGCAATAGAGTTAAAAGTGAGAAAACCGGGTACCGGCGGAAAGGGACGTATACCCAGTTTATTCTCCTGGAGACAAATAACAGTGGGGTGGATAGTCGTCAAAAGAATTTTGAGTTCTTCCCACTTTGGAAGAACTCCTTGACAATTCCATTGTAAAATGGAAGATATTATGTGGGACGATTAGATACCACTGTGGGTATCTTTTTCTCTTTTGAGGCCGATGTTGTATTTGAGGTTCGTCCCAAAGAGCTTGGGAGACGGAGAGCTGATTTTGAGGAGCCTGCTTTTGCAGGGGAAGAGATCCTAGATAGAGCAGTAACTGAGGTTTTCTTCGTGGGTTTTGGAGAACCGACCGAGGCCCTTGATTGTAATTCGGGCTCGCAACCTGGCGGAAAAGGAAGATCAAGAAGGGATTTTCAGCCGGTAGATCCGGATTCATGGGTCGAGGGTATTTTCGGTGTCTGAGGAGTTGGTCCAGCCACTGCAGTTGGGGATGTTGGAGTATTAACTGCTTCCATCGGATCTTGGGTTGAAGGGTGAGCAGAACGAACAGGTGATCTGAGCGAGGTGTGTGGAGCTGGGTGTTTATCTGCCATCGTTTGGATCAGGATGGGGCCTACGTCCTGTGAAGGGCGGGACGGACTTAAGGGCAGAGAATGTTCAACCATAGGCAAGGAGTTCATTGGAGATTCTCGGGGTTCGGCCGAGTCAGCCCATTGTTGAAAAATTTGTGACTGACGATCTGCGATCAGCTTCTTAAATAGACGAGAGAGGCTGCCCGCTTATTGGTGGTCGATGACCCAGGTGAGGAATCCTTTCTCTTACCACTGGGTTTTGGGTCTCGGGGCCGGGTGGATGAACCTTCACTGGTCGATGTTAAGGATTCTTTCAAATAGCGTCTGGTGTCTTCAAGTGTCTCACCCTGAGCGTCTCTCCCAGCTAGAGCTGCTGGAGAGAAGGGAAGGGGGGCTACATTGGTTATCTCGGTGTGAGAGCGATGCTTCGACTGCATATTCTGAATGTTTTCGACGCTGCGAGTAGATCTGGGATGAAGTGCTTCAGGCTGGTCGGACCTCGCGCGTGATGGGCGGTTTCGTCCAGCGTCACGTAAAACTTCAGAGATGAGCCGGCCGAGTGGTAAGGTTTGTGCTCGGGCACGCTGGCGCGCCTCTCTTATATCTAGACGTAGGGAGTCGCGCAAAGCGAGCACTTCCTTTTCATATAAAAATATAGAGCAGAGTTTCGACGCAGTGGGGTGTTTTGGTGCATTCGGGGCCATGGTAGTCAGAGCTACAATTCACGCAGGAGCGAGGGTACCGACAGGCTCGGCCAACATGTCCAAATTGATTGAAATTGAAGCAGCGTCTGGGTAGTTCCATTTAGGAACTTACCGGGACACGAAGGTACCCAGCTTTAATATACTGCGGCAGTTCTTGTCGTTCAAATGTTAAAATCAGTGTGGCGGTTGGGACTTTAGTGGAGCCTAATGTTTTAGTTACCATGTGCACGTGTGGACACGTTGGGTACTGAGCTTGCTCTAATGGCGGGTGGGGTCGTAGTCCTTTAGTTCGTTTGAACGGACGACACCTTTGACGAAATTCAGACGCGGATGGGGCGAGATAGATATTGGAATTTCCCCTATCGAAGATAGATTTCACACAAGGTTGTGTTGAGAGTGGGATGACACCTCGACTACGACATCACCACTTCCTCTTGACCACATCCAGCGGGGTTCGTTGACATCAAACACATCGAATTTTGAAAGTGGGATGTCAGATGATGAATTCATGACAAGAAAGCGAGGATAATCAAGCTCTGGGTCTACTTCGTTGAAATAGGGGTCCAACGAGCGAGGAAAGGCTGAAAGGGGAGCTGAGGAACGTTTGGCACGAGAACCCTTACGAGAAGGGGAGGTTTTTGGTTTATGGCTAGCCATTGCAAAAAGAAAAAACTTCGCATTCTCCCTCGGGGCTCCCCACCATGGAGTCCTACAAGGGCCCGGCACTACTGCAACTATACAATCAGTTACGTGCGGTATGTCCTCTTGGAGAATGGATACGGATCCACCACACCATCTTTATAACCCAAAGGGGCTGCCCGAGTTCTCCTACACACGGAGAAAAGGGGCCAACGATGGGTTTCTCCTTGGGCATTCGGTAGACGAAGGCGGTGGAGATGCCCAGCCTCTTTCACCTTCATGAAAGAACAATTCGGAATCAATCCATTGAACGAGCAGAGGTCGGGTATCGATAAGGTCCACTAGATAGGTGAAGGAAGAGGGGGAAATAAAGGGCAGTGGAAGAACGTAATAGAGGAGGAAAGATAGAGGGCTATGTTAAAAGTCTTGTTGGCAGCACCATGGGTCCCCTAAGGGGCCCAGGGCTGAGCCCCCTCACCACGAGAAGGCCAGAGCCTCTCTGGGAACAACCCCTAAAGAAAAAATCCCAGAGAGGGAGGGGGGGGTGTATATATATATATATATATATATATATATATATATATATATATATATATATATATATATATATATATATATAAAAGAGTAGAGGAAAACTCCAACCACCCCTCGGCCTATAGTATATATATATTATATCATATTTAATTGTGGTGTCATTAGGTGTGCGGTTTGTTTGGAACCCGTCGATTTTGAAATTCCCCTTTTCTAATTGCCCAGCGCCCAAGGTTAGATGTAACAAATAACAAGACATTTTAAATTTTGTTGGTGAAATAAGAATTGACCCGGTGTCCTTTTAATTTTGTTTCTTCTTTGTATTGTCGGTATACAATATAAAAGTGTTAGGTCATCCTCGATAACCCTTGCTGGCTGCGTCTCGCCCAGCATAGTAACTATTTGTACTTTCGTTATTTTTTTATTTTTATTGTGTATATTATTTGTCACCGCCGTATAATTTGGGTTAGGTCGTAAAGCTCTTTCGTGAATCAGCGGATCCGACAGCGTATCCAAGATGTCTTCCTCCTCATTTGGGGTGTTCCATAAACAGGGACAAATTTGGGGTCTTTCGGGAAAGGAATTGATCGAATACCTTCAGAGCGAACAAAGAAACGAACGTGAGGAGAAAAGAGAAGAACAACGAAGACAAGAAGAAGAGAGAAAGAGAGGGAAAGAGAGGGGGGAAATTGGTCAACACGAGCGTGAGTTAAGTAAAGATCAAGCGAAAATCCGTCAATCTGTTCAAGATAGGCGTTCCTCTTCCTTTAACGAGTGCCTCGAAGAAGCGGATCTCTACGCCACAAATCATCAGTTCTATCCTAAGGAACAAAAGAAGAGCATTCCTCCGTCCCCTAAGAACCAAGGACAATCACAACCGAGAAAACCCCTTCATTTAGTAACAGTCCCAGCTCCCTATACACCAAAGGTAACCACCATAAGAAGCCAGAGAGGTGAAACCCCTAATTTTTAATGCTCCTTGCGGTAACCCCTACCGGAGTAACCCATTGTATGTTTCTCTTGCGGAACTCCTGGTCACTACAAATCTCAGTGTCCACAAAACTCCCGCTTTCGCTTTGCCCAAGGAAAGACAGGTCCACCAAGTCTCCGCAACTCTCGCTGCCGAACAGCCTACCGCGCCTGCGCCTCTGCCATCTTCGTCGACCTCTCAGGAGCACCAGGTGAACTTTCCTTTTAATAACAGTTCTTCCGGTCAGCTCAAATTCGAGTCCAGATCCATTAATGGATGTAGAGAATTCACTCTGGTGAGAGATACAGGGTGTACGTGTATAGTGGTGTCGGACAAGCTGCTTCCCCCCCGTGGACCCACAACATAAGAAATTCGCTGTCGTACACGATTTCTTGGGAAGAGCTAATAAATTCCCAGTGGTCCGTTGTCACGTAAAATGCCGCTATTTTACGGGGTGGACCGACGTCGTAGCTGCCCCGATTAAGTTTTGTGCAGTGTTGGTGGGCCAGAGCGCGCAGCTCCCCCCAACTGCTTTGTCGCAAGCTGTCGTCACCCGGGCTCAGTCTGATAGAGATGCCTGCCCCCCCCCCGTCTCTCAAACCCCCGATTACGAGGGACTGAATAACAAAAGGACTGCCTTTCCCTCCAACCCTTATGGGAAAAGGCCAAACGAGGAGAGACACAATCGCGGTTCGTGGAGACACAAAAGTGAGGTATGTAATAGAAGACGCTTTGCTATTTCGTACTTCCCCGGATCCAGTAGGCTCCCCATCCAAGGCCCTTTGTGTGCCTAGGGGCTACGTTGCGAAGATTTTAGAAATAGCACACGAAGGTGTGTTTGCAGGACACTTCAGCCATAATAAGACCTCGCAACGCGTATTTAAGTATTTAGGGGGGGCCTGGTGCAGCCAAGGAAATCGCAAAGTTTTGCATGACCTGTGATATATGTCAAAAGGTCACTGCCAAAGGACGAGTACAACCTGACCACTTCAGAAGACTCCAGTTATATCAGAACCCTTCTTCAGGGTTGCCATCGATCTTATTGGACCGATCCATCCCCCTTCCACCGAGGGACACTCATACGTTCTCACGCTCGTCGATTGGGCTACCCAGTTCCCCGAAGCAATTGCTCTCAAAAAAATTGACAGCATCTCGTGTTCGGAGGCATTAATCTCTATTTTTTCACGGGTAGGGATCCCTAAAGAGGTCCTCTCTGGCAGGGGCCGTCAATTTACGTCCGATTTGGTGCATGTGAGTAAGTTGCTCCAAATTAGGCCCATTTTCACCACGCTCTTTTACCCCTCTGCAAACGGTATGTGCGAGAAGTTAAACGCTGCCTTGAAAAGCTGTGCCACGATGAGCCCCAGGAATGGCACCAGTACCTGTCAATAGCTTTGTTTGCGTGTAGAGAGATTCCCCAGTGACCTCTGGGATTCTCCCTGTCGAGGTTTAGTGAGTGAGTAATCCCAGTCCCATTTCCTGGACATATATTTTATTACCGCACCGAGGTGAAGCGTAGGTGAAGTGTATCCAATACACCTACCGTAGCCACTTCCGGTGAATAAGAATAACCCGGGTGTGTACCCTTTGATCAAAATTAAGATGATGATCCCATGAGTGTGTCCCCACTCAGTAAAAGCCAGCCATGGATGGACTGGTGTAATATTGATATTTAAGCCAAGTGGATTGCTTAATAATTGCCAAAGGATCGTCCAAAATAGTTAAACACAGATATACAAAAATAATCTTTAATGTACATGAATTGGAAATAAGCAACTGCGTATATAGATATAAATATAATTAATCTTTGCACTGAATAAGTAAGTCAACAAAAATGTCGTGGCGATTACTTGAAAATTACTCACTAGGATGCTTGCGTCTTAATGGCACCGGACAGAACGAATGGAATATTATTATTGAGTTAAACACTGAATTAAGCACTTCTAATACTCGAGGTTATGGACTCGGGGTGGGAATTCTAGTTCACAAATAAACTGGTGAAGTTAGGGGAGAGGATAATTCAATTAACGACACCTTTGAGTTCATAAGTATGTTTGAGAATGACGGTGAAGATCTTCTTCTGATGACGATGATCGCACTTAGTCCGGCCATCCGAGGTTACCGAATGAGAGGGTAATCCTAGACCAGTGATATAATGATCGTATTCCGGATCACCACGAAGGCGAGCCAAACTGTGGCTCAAATCGGACTTCTTCTTCCTCGAAGTGACTGTCCGATTATTTGGCTCCTGGAGTGGGTAGCCAAAACTGATTACCTAGCTACGTCTAGGGTAATCCGCAGAGGAAAGTCCTCTCCTTTTATTTCCCTTACGGGCAGAAATCGAGAAAGAGCACCGAATTCTCATAAAATCCGTATCGCCATGCGAAAGACCTTTTTTCTCTGTGGCCAGATAGTATAAGTCTTTCACACCTTTGAGCCATGTCGCAGTTTACGATGGCGCGAAAAGGGGGCGATAGAGAATTCGAGGCGAGTGGTGCATTTAGAAATACGGGAAGGACACGCAGCTTGAATCGGAGTATTTCTGCGTACACTTATGTACGCGGTATTTAGACTTCTACATCCCTACCCTTTTTGGAAGACATTATTCTGACGTGTAACTAGGAATAATTTACACTTTTAACGTTGGCTACACGAACAACACAGAAAAATAACAACAAAAAAACAACAAATCAAAACAGGAGTTAAACGAATACAGGAACATCATAAGATAATCATGACGGAAAAAGGAACACACGGGTTACCGGTCTTATACAGGAAACTCCTGAATAATTAAGAGCTGATGCCTAAGTACAAAAGAAATAAATGATTATGTTCGATACATTAATCCGGGTAGTATGATATAACACCCACAATAAAAAAAAAGAAACCAAAAATTAATCACGGCAGTTATAGAGCGTGTCATATTATCAACTTTACAAATATAACATATGAATTAATTAGTGGGCGGATACTAAACCTTTATCCAAAACTTACATAGCTATAATACCGATTATTTACAAAGACTCACTGGGTTCGTCTACCCGGTTCCTAGACAAACTATCCGCCAGTATATTAAGAGAGGTTTAAGGTAAGTTACCAGTGGGTTGCTGCACAATCCAAGTGGATTCTATATGGCAGCTAAGGTAAAACGAGACAAATCATTTATAAAAGGTGGAGGAGACCACTTTGTGTCAAAAATTTTAAAAACGACGAGCTAAAAGATTCCTCCGCCAATATGAATCGAAGACGGGTGTGTTGAGGAGACTCCTCCCCCCCCCCCCCATCCTCTTCGGGTCCTTCAAAACCCTCTCAAATTTGGCGGCGACCGTCGTCAGGAGTTTCGCTCCCGAATTTGAACAGCTCAATCGTTGGGGTCCGCTGGACCCCCGACGGAGTTGTGCATGACGATGAACTTCACCCTTATAGGTCTTAGGCTCGTTGACATGGACCGTGAGGTCCCCCACTCAGGATGTCAGGGGGTCTCTTTCCCGGTGAGAGAGATTCCCGATATTTCCTTTCAACTTAATTCTCTCCCTCGTCTCATTTTCCTTCGTCTTCTAGAAACGTTCCTCTCTGGTTCTCTCTCAATGGCGCCTCTGCCATTAGCGAGACACTCGTCTCTTCCCGCCTTTGCTCCCGCGGCTATAAAAAGGGACCGCGCCCTCGATCGCGTTTCAGTCGATTCGGGATCTGTTTCTCACCTCTCCGCTGCTATCTCCGCTCGCTCTTCCCCAATCCCTTCGTCGTTTGAATTATTTCTTATGGGTTATTTAAGATCACCGTTTTAATTTGTGTTTGTGAATTTTGACGATGCTTACGGAATGATATCTGAATTCGATGGAGAATTTATTACTCGTTCTTCTCAGAATTATGTTTAGTAGTTGCATTTATTTAAAATTAATGGTAACTATGTGTCGAGTGACCCGATCATTGTGTTGTACCGAGATCTTGGTTCTAATCTCACGTTAATATGGATGTCACCACCGAGGAGGTATCAAGATGTCCAAATTAGCGGGATAACTTATACCCGAACTGTTTCCCCCAATGGCAGGAAGAAAGTTGTCCCCCAAACGTCTGTTGATTTGTGCGTTCGTCCGTCCGTCCGTCCAATCCGGCATGGCGCGATCGGTGAACAGACGAACGAACACCACTTCGACTTTATCTTTACTCTGCAGATTTTTGTTTAATTCTGTATAATTTAAATATTTAACCAAACCTGGTAAAGATTGAGTTGCTCTTTAAAACCTTTCAAATGTTTAAGCCTTGTTAATTCTTCACACCCATTTTCATTAATAAACGCCCCACAAAACAGTTTAATAATAATAATTGTTTAAATTAGTAATCATAGGATTGGCAGCTACAATTATTTTGGACACGATTCATCAGAATCTGAATAAATCTCTTTTATTCTCGCGCTGATTCCTGGTGATTTTGCCCTACAAATGGACGTGAAAATTGGGTTTGCTTTGATTTTACGTTGAAGCAAAATGTTCACAATTAATAGCAAACATGATCTATTATTTTCGAATGTTTTAATAGATTGATAATTATTAGTAGGGGCGGGGAATAGGATTCTGGCTAATTTCGAGCCTTCATTTTAATTATCCCATGTAGTCCTTTATGTAAGTTTTTTGTCTCTTTTCAACATCGATTCCTTCCTGGAAAATGAACCCCCCTTCAGTGTCCTTCCTGCCCCCTCTCTTCCCATGCATTACAGTCTGAACCCATACCCGGGGCGGTACAACTTCACAGCCACCATTCCTACATTGACAGAAAACGGCCTTAAGCCCAAGGTAAGGTTCGAACCCTGCGTTGAATGGTATTTCGGGGTTCAGAATCCCAATGATTTTTAGGGGGGGGGACTTGTTTTTTCCGTGTTTTGGTTTCTAGTTTGCGGGACTTGTTATATCCTGGCCTACTTCCTCCCATCTCCCGATGCGAGGACCTATTTTTAGGTGCATGTACCATGATGGCGAGTAGTGAAGAACTCCTTCATTCCCACTTTACTAGCCAGAAGTGAAGGAGGAGGAGGGGAGGGGTAAAATGGATATTAATGTGACTATTATAAGTAAAAGAGAGAGAGAAAAAAAGGAGTCCTAATCCACGCACATTTTACTGGTTTCTGAGGAGGATTGTCTTTTTTACAGTGGTGTTACAGCCCATCGTGAATGAGGTGTATGCGGCGAAACGTGTGACGTTCCCCATCAACACAAAGATGGAGAAATTCATCCCCGAAGCCTCCATCATAATTTGCCCCATATATAGCATCCCCTCGACCATCAGCCTCCCTGTCAAGCGGTGCTACCTCTGCGAAACGTCAGGTAGGACTTTGTGAGCCTGTTTGTGGCTGATGGAGGAGGTATTAGAGACTCCCCGTGGTTTCAATGCCCCCGAGACTATATGAAAGCTTTCAATGTATATAGGGAGCTAGCCGCCTATTCGGCGGGCAAGATCCGAGGGATCTCGTCCACTGGTGATCACGGAGTATCTTACTAGTACCCATCTCCTTTGGACAGATGCCCTGGGCGAGGCCAAAGGCCACATCATCCAGGTGGAAGGATGTCCGTGCAAGTACTTCGACAAGGAAAACCGATGCATGGCGGTCGTTCGTCTGCCCATGCCTGCTCCTGGAGACTCCTCGTCCTAGCTATTGGTCAAGATGGCGTGCAACACCTCTTGCGTTGGAGGACCCAACCGAAGACCTTTTAGTATTATGCTGAGCCTCGTTATTCGGTGAGTTCGATCTTTTAGTTCAGTCTGTGCTTTGAAGCTGCAATTTGGAGGCAATGTAAACAAGTCTGGTTTCGAACCTGGACTTGTTTGAGGTGTTGAGGGATCGCTTCGTGGAAGACCTGGTAGATTCTCAGCTTATTCACACAATTCCAAATGAACCCCGACACTCTGTCAGGACTTGCACCCAAACATGTAGATTATCGGCTCGGCCTGAAATCTTTTTGTGTAAATATTATCGTTCACCCGTGTTTGAATCTTCGTGCGCGTTTGAGTTTTGTTCGAATGCTAGGTGCCGCCATTTTTTATTTTTTGAAATCTCGAAATTAAACCCACCGAAAATGCTGTTAACGTAGGCCATTTTAGTTACCAAATTGCCCGAAAATAACTAAACGAAACACTTTGTTTCCGTACTTAAATGCTGTGGTTATACTTCCGAAATAGCGAAGAGGAAAGCCTATTTATTTTGCGCGTCTGCGCCCTATTCGAAAACTAGCTGACTTGAATCACATTTTTTTTCGATCATCTAAATTCGAAGTTAGGCTTCACATCTAATGCTTGGCCACAAATGTTGCATTCACTTTTAATTCGCACTAAATTATACACATCCAAAAAGGTGTTTAATTTATCTTTATCAGAAACTAGGGTTAATAATTCCGCAATAGCCGACGGACAAAATTCACAATTCGATGATTATTATCAAACTGCGTAAAAGGGGAATATTTGACACCCAAACTGCTAAAAAACAAGTAGTTCCTTGAAATGATCTAACCAATTACATTTAAATGTATAAAAGAAGGTAACAAAAATAGTAAAATGGGGAAAAATATATTGAAAAATAAAAATGACTCCGAATGAGGATAATAAAAAGCTATTTAGTAGGAAAGAAAAATTGATATCAAGCATTTCTGACGTCATACCCCCCCACCCCTATTATAATTCGCAAAACGATTACAGACGCTGACATGATGTAGTTAAAGCATTCACCTCTGTAAACGGCAGAACATTATAACAATTAGGATTATATACTGGGGGGATGTGCCCCCAGCCCCCCCCCCCCCAATTTAATGAAACTCAGGATCATCGTAGTGTGGTCCCCCCTTGTGCTTACCCCCACACGAGCCGTCCCCTTAAAAATGAAATCAAGCATTTCTGACGTCATACCCCCCACCCCCTATTATAATTTGCAAAACGATTACAGACGCTGACATGATGTAGTTAAAGCATTCACCTCTGTAAACGGCAGAACATTATAACAATTAGGATTATATACTGGGGGGATGTGCCCCCAGCCCCCCCCCCTCAATTTAATGAAACTCAGGATCATCGTAGTGTGGTCCCCCCTTGTGCTTACCCCCACACGAGCCGTCCCCTTAAATGTACTCCAAAAACGTGAAACATTTTGGAACACGGACGAAAAAACTACGGTTTATCGGCCGGGATCGGCCGGGCCGATAATCTACATATTTACCCACCCACCAACCACCCTAAAGCACAATCCTCTCTTGCCCGCCACCCAACCTCACTGAAGCGAGAGTAGTAATGCCTTCAAAATGTCTTTCTTGGGCGTTTGCACGTTAATTGCGCCCTCACCCCCACAGGATTCACTAATTGTCTTGGTCTGTGAAGGCGACGTTTTTCACGTTAATAAATTGCCAATTGTTGCGTTCTGAGGACTCGAGAAACGTTAAGAAAAGGTTTTCCTCTTGAAGCAGTGGTCGAAGTGGCTTAGATCGATTCGTTATTCGCAATGACGACAGGTTTCAAGTGCACTCCATTATTCGGGACTTGGGTACGACTCGGTTGACCCCAGATTCTCGAATCAGCTTGGGATTTCGGGGAATACTCTCCCCCTGTGAGCGTAGGCTTAATCCTCATGGAATTTGGGGCTGAGAAAAGGGTTTGGTGTGACATCAGAGTCCATGATGTCACGCTTGAACATGCGTGAAGTTTGAAGTATCTAGAATACATTGAGTGTGGAATGTGTCAGAAAGCTCGCAAACCTCCTAACCTCGAAGATCGCGACTCTGGAGCCGATAATGCCCCATGCCCCCTCTTATCGCCAAAGGATATATACCCTGTGTTGCAGAACCGGTCAACCCTTCTCCCCTAGAACCCCTCCCCCCTCTCCTGTCATTAATGGTGTCAGCAGCCATCTCCTTCCAGATCATACACCAATTCCTGGTGGTGAGGACAGAATCACAACGTTCCCTGACCTAAGTGAAACGTGTGTTCCCCCTCAACCCATGGGGAATGGTCCTAGTTGATTGGTATCAGTCCTTCCCCAGTAGGTTGGATCCTCCCTGATGAAATTTCGTCTCGAGCGAGAAAGCCAGACCAGCTTTCTATCCGTTTGTGGATCTCTTTCACCACATTCCACCCAACGCAGCGCATCTCCTCTCGCATTCTCGCAGTAATCCGCCCCCATTTTCTTGCTCGATCAGCGCTCAATGCTCAGTCCCATTGAAATTCCCTCGTTGGTCTCTTTCTGCCAGGTTCTATCCCATCCCTCTTTCTTAATTTCGAAGATGGCGACGGTCACATTTACCTTGTTATGACACACAGCTGTCGCTAGGTGCTCTTTAACAAACGCCACGCCCGCTTTACATAGTGCGTCCACCAGAACAAACCATTCGGGGGAGGGGGGCACCGCCCCCAATCCGGATTTAGTCTCCTTTACGACGCTAACTACTCTTTAATGACCAAACTTTGTTCACAAACAGCAACGAAGAAGTTGGACGCTAAGTGATCCACACGAAGTGCTGCGAGAGCCCGATTCGTGACATGCGACGGGATGAAGCGGGCATCCGCAAGATCACCCCCAGCATGATGCAACCGAAGGCCAAGGAGCCAGAGGCGGTGAGTTCCTCTCTTTCATACCTTCCTTCACAACACCAATGTCTTGCTCGCCGTGGTTTATGGTGTCTCAGTGTTGATGGATTATGGTCATACTACTGCTTAAGAATAGGAGAGAAATCCCAAATTCTTCTACTAAAACACTTAATTTCCATACTTATTTCTTTCGATGGTTGATTCTAGTAAGTAGTAGCTAGGATGTTTTCCGCCATGTAGTCAACCATCGAAGACGGTTGGCTGGATATCTTCTCTTTGTCCTTTGATATTTTCCTTTTTAGTTATGTCGAGAAGACTCGAGCATTCCGACATTTGGGGCCAAACCCGAACAAGGAATGCATGGGAGTAAACCTGTGTCGAGAGTAATGTGATGAATTTGGGTGTTTCGCTACACTTCTCATGATGCCAGACTCCATGGCTTTTCCCCGTACACAACCTGCTTGCATTCTCTGTCATTTCATCGCCTTCAAATGTTGCAAATTTATTCGTCAGGTCAGCCTCGACCCCCAAATCCATTTTGAAATCGACCCAAACTGTTGATGAGGACTTGAAGCACTGAATATATCAATCAGAGACTCGAGTTTCTTCTGCCTCTCCACTTGAGTGGTGGGGGACTCGAGTGATGGTTGTGTGGGTGTTTTATTGATCCAATCCTGCGCGGCTCCGTAGACACTCGAAAGCTAACTTTATTGAGTCTTGGACTCTCTCCCCTTCTAGGGTCCGCCCCTCCTAAAGGGTCACTATACGACCGCCTAATCTTTTAATGGAGTCGATTTCGCAATAGGGGATCGAACGAGGGTCCTGAGAAGCGGCGGCAGAAGGGCGAAGGGAGCGTCAAGGAGACGAAACGGAAGAAGATCAAGGCGGAAATCGCTGTCGAACCACCGACCTCGTTGGATTACTTGTGGGTGAGTGACGTAAACACATTGGTGGTGCCCTCGATGTGGGTTGCATGAACATAGTCGCCGCGTCCTCTGTGGTCGAGGACTAGAGGGAGGAACGAGGGTCCTTGGAAGTCTGACAAGACTCCTTTCCCTTCCGTCTCCCGGAATACGCCGAAGAGGGTTTCCAATTCATACCCCACCCCACCCCTAACGTGGAATGGGTAGCTTTCCCTTGAGCCACGGTGTTCCAAACGCTTGCTGACTAGTGGAAAATATACGACTCGTTTTTCCTGCCCATCCTCCCCCCCATGACCTCTCTTTGTTCCGTTCGCTAGCAATTATTATTCTGATCTTTATGTTGGTTACATCCTGTCTGTGGTCCACCCAAATGTAAGATACGTATGGGTTAGAATTGCCTTGCAGTGGAGGGACGGGGATTACACTAGGTACCTGGAGGAGTTGCAGGTCCTCCTCGGGGCCCGAGTGACACTTGGGGAAACCCCGTCACTGGGTTGACTTCAACCCAGTTATCGTCTTATTTATTTTACTTATTTTTATATTTCCTTTGTTTGATTATATTATTACTATTTATTATTATTATTATAATTATGTTTTATGATTACTGGATATTATTAGTATTGTGTATTATAATATTGGTATTATTAGTATGAGCAATTATTATTTTTTATTATTATTTACTTAAAATGATCATTTTGGGTCTCGCCTCAAAGTTCTGTACCCGCAATTTGTACCGGGAGGAGTGTTCCCACCTGGACAGAGTTCGGTCTGGTAGCCCTGGTACCTTGCATTCCATCCTGAGATGACCTAGCACCAGGGTATGATGATAATAGATGATCGCCTACCCTATTCACAGCCCATCTCTACTTCTCTTCATTACATCCCTCCTCTACACCCTTCCAAACTTGCTCTTCTCTCCGCGGAGGTTCTGGTTGCGCGGCGCACCTCATCCTCTTATGAGCCTCGGTCGAGCGGCAGTGTACATATACCGTTGGTACTCCCCCTGCTGGGAGGGCCGAAAGTGCGCTGGCTAGGGCGAGTGTTAGTTACGGGGTGTGTTGGGCCGTGGACTCTGCTCCCCTTCTTCCAGTACACATAGGAGGTGGCTACGCTGCCACCCACCATCCTTTATGGTTAAAGCTTGAGGACCATTTGGCCTGATTGGTGGGCTGGGTTGGCCATGCCAATCAAGAAAGGACCGGGACCGATTATATGTGTAAATGATCCCATTTAGGAATTTCTGATCCTAAGGAGACTTGTCTTAACCTCCCAATCATTGGGTGCCCCGAGGTGTTCCTCCAGGAAGCGTACGGCCATTCTAGTGAGGGTCTTCTCTTGGAAAAGGGTCCCCGCATCTCCTCCGAGCTAAGCCTGGAGGGCATATTCCTTGAATGGAATTGCCGCGGACCCCGGGCCAACTGGGAGGAGCTGCGCAGGCTCGTTCTTTTTGCTTTAAATACATCTTTTCAGGCAGTAGCAGTGCAGCTGCACCTGGTTAGGAGGTATACTGTTAGTTCTGCGCACATTAGTAAATGTTAGACTATCCTTCTTTCTGGATAGAGGAGGCCACCTGTGTTGCGCACAGTGCGGCTTCCGTAAGTTCCACTCCACGTCGGATTCTCTGCTCCGCCTTGAAAATGCAGTCTGCTTTGCCTTCCTTCGTAGACAGCACTACACCACAGTGTTTTTCGATCCGGAGAAGCCCTATGATACTGCATGGCGATACGGTATCATGGAGACCCTCCACACTATGAGTGCGAGGGGACGCTTCTCTATCTCGGAGTGTTTGCGAGATCGTCGATTCCGCGCATGGGTGGGGGGTGAAGGAACCCCTTTGGCCCAATGGAGCATTTAGAGGCTGTCCTGGAGGACCTCAGTGAACGGTATCAGCTTGCTGCTACCGGATTTTCTTTCTACGTCGACGACTTTTCGATCTCTTTTGGTGCGGCTCAAATGCCAACTCTGTAGCGCTACGCATAACGCACAGGTGAGGTTTTGCTCGGCCAATACTAGGGTGCGGCTCCACCCCGACTCGGACTTATTCATAAAGGGGATTCGCACCGGTTTCTTGGTTTTGTTCTTGATCGACGCCTCACCTGGGAGCCTCATATTCGCAGCTCATACCCTGAGGTGCTAATAGGGGTACAGCCTTACTTTTCTATGGATCCTTTGTTGGTTCGAAGCTCAACTACGGATACGAGATTTATGCCTTCGTCTTGCGTCTGGTCCTTTCCGCACGTTCCCCATTCTTTGCGATCCTGGCGAGATGCCACTCGCGTATGTACGCGCGAACCATGCGCCAACGGTTCTCATCTGCACCCCTCTTCGACGTTGCCTATGCCACCGAGACACCCCTGTCATACCCAAAGGGTTTAGGGTTAGGAGAATTCTTCGAGAGCATGGTCACGCCACTGCTTCTGCTCAGGATGCCACCCTAACAGCTACTATGACCTTTTGTCGCCATTCCTCTGCTCCCAAATTTCTATAGCTCCTGGAGTATTGTGTTCAGCCTTTGGTGAGCACACTTCGCCCCACGTTGGGCAGTGCCACTGTATACGGATTGCTCCATCGGGGTCGATTTCCACGTCGTATCCATTTTGTTTAGAGTCTGCGGGGCACTGCGTCTCTCTTTTCGGCCGAGCTGGTTGCATTACTCCGCTCGGTACTGGAGATAACTCTTCGTGCCCAATTCGGAGACCACATTGTGATCTTTAGCGACTCGAATACCACTCTTGCGTGCTCTTGGGGCATTGGAATCTCAATATACCCTGGTTCGCTTTCCATGACACCACGTTTGTCGCGATCCTCGTGGCTGTCAAGATTATCTTGTGCCGAGTTCCTGGATATTTGGTAAATGAGGTCGCCAAAGAGTCTGAGATGACTGTGCGACCATACCAGAGTTTGGCTCTGCTTTATACCGACTACATGGCAGCCCTCAGGGCTACTTGGCCAAAATGATTGGGAGCTTAAAGTTGCGCCGTGACTGCTTCAGGTCGTCTTCGAATTAGGCACATTCGCGGGACTCACCTGCACTTTATTGCGACGACTGAATTGTCCCCCAGGCATTCTTGTGGAATGTCCCAGTGTAGGTGATCTTCACCCACGTTACGTACCTCAGTAGTGGGAGGAGCGGGTACTCTACCGCCTGTCCCTTGACACAGGTGGATCTGGAAGGGAGTGAGAAAGCAAGAGTGGTGTGAATTTGGAGACTTCTTTGTCCCCTGGACTGTTATCCTGGCCCGCGACTTCTTATGAAATACCTCAGTCACTGGTTGACCCTGCGCCATATTTTGTTGCTTAGGGTAATTTTTTCATCAGATGTTACCCCCACCTCATTTTTCCCAATCCAAGCTTTCTCTTCAGAGTGCTTTGTTGCTTTGTTGTTCATAACGTATCACTGTTATTTTTATTATTTTAGGTTCCTGCGCGGTTCCACATGAAGGTGAAACGTTACCTGAACTTCCTGTACATGCAGGAGCAGTGTAAGTTAATGAAGGTGCAATTGAAGTTTTACCCCAGCGAAATTGAGTCTGATTAGTGGATTTATAGCAGAAATATTTTCTATAGAAATGTGTAAAAATGTTTCCCTTGTGCAAACATCAAGGATTTATGAAGTGTTGGTCATCGTGGTTCATTTTTTGGATTGCGGTTGCTGATGTCAAGGTTGTTGAATCGCTTCTTCGTGATAACAACGGAGGGGGACGTACTAGATGTGATTTAAAATCCACTGTTCTGAATATGTAAGGAGTTAGTCCTTGTAGAATAGTATCCTCTTATCGGCAGGACCGTTTAATGCGCCCTTTAATTGTTCCACGGACAACGGTCCAAGCCAGGAATGGCCGAAATTTGGATCTGTTCCGATAAAAAGGTTTGGATCCTTTTTCCCGGGCCTCATTGAGTGATGGAATTAATACCAGGTCCAGTTCAGGACAAGAGTCCACTGATGATGCAGTGCTATTTTTCGAATGGGGGAAGAACCCCATCCATAACTTTGAAAACAAATCGAAACTATTGGGTTGGGGGTTCGTAACCCCCAAATTTACTGTGTGATGACCGCTTCGTCTAGTGGATTCGAACCCTTTGGAACAAAACCCTTTCCTGACTACTACGAACACCCTGTTCCTTGTTCGCCCAAACAGAGCCTTTATTTTATGGTTTCATTTAAGAAAGTTTTATATATTTTTTACTTCGTCTATCTTTTATTTTCCTTTAGACATCACCACCCACATTATGGGTTGGCGCGTTATTCCCGCCCATTACCGTCTCGTATTGCGCGCGCAGCCACGAGCCTTTCTGTTGCGAGATTTCTAGGCCCTCCCTCCCTGGTATTGTGTGACCACAGCCTCCAACTGGGGAAACCGAAAGCACCGGGGATAGGTCCTCGATCCTAGAAACCTTCTTGGTTTCACTCGGGTTATGTGGATATTTTGTGATGGAAAATATGTGTTTCTGTTGGTCATTCCCTTGTTGAGCGAATTAACCCCCCTCGGGGCTGAGCATCCTCGTATCGAGCAATGGGTGGCCAGCTCGTCTTAGGCCCCTTAGTTTTTTGAACGCGCTGGGATCCAACTGCGACTCTCCGCCTGTCGACGCCCCTTTAACGGGCCTGTCACTCCCGTACGACGCTGCGTTGAATTCGTATTCTATTATTCTCTTTCGCTATTTCCTCGCACCACTTTCTTTTATTATTCCTTTCCTCTTTTGCCTCGCACAACTTGTACCTATTATTCCTTTCCATCTCCATCTTGGAGAAGGACCTTGCTGAGGCCGGCCCCATCAGGCCTGGGGGCTCCTGCCGGCGCAGGGGGTGGGTTCATTCCCTGCCCTCCTCTCCTAAAAAGAAGAAAAAGACTAAGACTCTTGGCTCCTCTCCATCCGCGGGGAGGGATGGGTCTGCTGCCACTTCGGTAAACGACCAAGCAAATATTGGCCCCTCTGCCTTCCCCCCCCAGGGTGCGGAGCCCCTGACTAAGACCAAAAGTGCTAGTGCGCGGAGCGGAGCCTCGATTACATCGGGGCCCCTCATTTAGAGACTACTCAGCGTTTTCGAGCCCGCTGGCTTCAAACTCTTCCTGATTATTCGCTCCACTGATGGCACCATGTTGGTTAAGGGCAACATGATCCATCAGAGGAGAGCTTTCGCTACTGTGATTGGTAGAGAGCCGAAAGTGACCCATTTCTCGGACGGGAGCCTTTTGGCGAATGCGTCGAATCCCTCCGAGGCGCCCATGATTAGTGCCCTTCGGACACTTGATGGCACGCCTGTGAGTGTGACGCCGCACTCTACCAAGAACTTCGTGAAAGTAGTAGTTTATGCGAGGGAACTCATGGACTACTCCATAGAGGACATCACCTTAGAGCTGGCCGAACGTGTGATGAGAAAACGGAGGGGCCTCGAAACCCACCCCTCTACTCTTCGTTACATTCAACTGTGACAAGCTCCCTGAGTTGGTGCGTGCCGATTGGTATAGCTACCGCGTGAAGGCATTCGTGCCACTGCCGCGGATGTGCTATTATTTCCACCACTTCAGCCATATTAATCGCTCCTGTCGACGTTCAAATTCGGGGTGACCCGAAACCTGTGTAAGTCCAAATCGTGTGTGTCAATTGCGGAGAGCCGCACCCCGCTTCTTCGAAGCAATGTGGTGCGTATCTCCTTGAGAAGGAAACCTGGTCGTTCAGGCTCAGGATCGTCTCTCATTTCGCGAGGCTAAGGACTTGGTCCTGGCGCGCCCGGCGCTACCCGGGTCGTCCTATGCTCAATGCTAAAAAAAAGACACCCTCTGCTCCTGGCCCTCCAGGCCTACGAGTACGGTCGTTTACGCGCTCGTTTAGAACCCTTCTGCGGGTTCTACCCCCTGGTAAAGCTGGCGGAACAAAGGGTCTACATCCAGCCCCACTAAAACAAGGGCTCCCCCATGGTGACCGTTTCCCGTAAGGCGAAACGGCCACGCACATCCACCAAGACGTTAGACTCATAGGAGGCAGCACCCGTGAAGTTGTCGCCAGGCCATCTTCCGGGGTTCTTAAAGCTACCTCCCGAAAGGAAAACTGCAACAAACGTGCTTCGACCACGCCCAGTGGTGGCCTTAGTGCCTCAGAGACGGTGGAGCCTCGAAAAGAGAGCCCCCCCGCCTAAGGTTTCGAGGCGGAGGGAGGAAAAGACTCATGGCGAGCCGAACCTCTCCCAATAAGTCCTCGAAGGCGACAGCGCCCGGAGTTCTGTGTACGGCTATTCCCGTGATGATCTTCTCTTCGACCCCGTAGGGGCACGGCGATTTGCTCTCCTGACCGCCGTGCTGACGGGACTCAGCGCTCCGTCCGGCACCAGCTTGGAATCCTTTTTCTCCTCCTAACCCCTACTTCGTCTTCTGTACCAATTCTCTTTCCCCCTGCATCTACGTTTGTTTGTTGATATGTGTATCAGAGCTGTCCGTCAGGGGGCACGACCCTTTAGCTGGTCCAGCCTGTGTTGGTAGGTGGGTGCCTGAGCCATCGTGGCGCTCTTGGGGTCTTTACTTCACCAACCGGTAAATTTCCGAGGCTGGCCGGCCATTTGTAAATGATGGTTGGGTTAGGGGTCGACGGGCTTAACCTCCTGGTTGGGCCGGCAATCCGATTAGGTATCTCGACAGTAGATAGTGACTGCGCTGCGCGAGTTCGCACCCACTTTTATACTCTACTTTATATGGGTAATAAAAAATTTCCTGTTCTCGTACTACGCCTGTCAATAAGTCCTCTTTTCCGTGCTTCTTAGATGCCTTCGCAGAAGAGATGGATCCTGATTTCGATTATCCTCGTTTCCTAGTGCTGAATTGGACGTGTTTGATTTAAATGAGAAGTTTGAGTCCCGCTGTGGTGCGCCCCGCCGTATGTGGGCCCGTGGTAGTGGCGATTTAGTGGTTGAGGTATCTTCGCAAGAGCAGTGTGGTGCCGTGCGGGATTTATCCTTCCTTTCGGAGGTCCCGGTTTCGGTTGTGCCCCACCCTCGCCTTAATTTTGTTAAGGGAGTGATTCACTCCAACGAAATATTGCAATATGATGTTTCGAGACTAAAAGATAAACTTTCGTCCCAGAGGGTTACGGACGTTTATAGGGTTTCTAAGTCTGTTGGTCCCGCTAAGGTTCCTACCAGTACGCAGATCGTTACCTTTGAGCGTCAGGATCTGCCCAAGTTTGTTCGTGCTGGTTATCTTCGTGTCCCGTTATGTCGAGCTCCCCAGACGTTGTTTTAATTGCCACCAGTTTGGCCATATGAGCAGCAATTGTGCGTTGGCGTACCAAGACTCCTCTTGTGGGAATCATGAATGTTGCGCCAATTGTGGAGGTTCCCATAGCGCGGCTTCGCGTTCTTGTCCCGTATTCCTTTTTGAAGAGGAGCTCCTGGCTCGTCGGGACTCCCTCAGACTGGACTTCCGTAGGGCGCGGGCGCAGCTCGCCCCCTCCGGCCGTCTCTTCTCCGACGTCCTCCGGGAGGCGGAGTCCCAGTCGTCCCCCTTCTTTGTCTTCTCGCGGTCCTCGGTTGCTCCTTCTCCCCTGCCATTTGGTCCCTCCGTTGCGCGCTCTCCCTTGTCATTGGTCTCTTCTCATGTTCTTCCCTCTGCCGTGGACCGTGAAAACGACCGAGCTGAGATGCTGGAGGATAACCGGCAGTTCCTCCCGTTCCTTTGCCTCAGCGCAAATGGAAGGGTTCCTCCTCACCCCGTTCGAAGTCCAAGCTCGCTGCCTCTGATGAGGTTGGTTTGGCCCCCCGAGTCGGTTGTTGAGGCGTCCTCTGTTTTGATGTCTACTCCTCCCCGGTCTTCGCTGGCCTTTCCCATTGGCATCACTGATGTCATTGTCCGGGCGGAAGTTCACCCGGTTCCGTCTTCTTTGCCTCCTACCCCGTTCCCTTCTTCCTTGCCCCTTACCTCTGCGCAGTCTTCTATGTCTCCTACCCCAATTTCGTGCTCCCTTGCCTCCTACCTCTGTTCCTTCATCTCCGTCTGAACTTGTTCCTTCCTCACCCTCTGACCATGCTCCTTCCTCTCCATCTGATCCAATTCCCTCCTTACCCTCTGACCCTGTTCCCTTCTCACCCTCTGTCCATGTTCTGCCTTCTGTTCCATCTTCTTCGCATCTTATTTCTCGTCCGTCTCTTCTCGATCTTCCTTTCCCTCCGGGCCATGAGCCCTCCACGTTGGGGGTTCGGTCTGGCTCTCAGCTGTCGCCTCCCGCTGTTCACGCTGCCAAGTCCGTGCCGGGTGGGTCCCCGGCTCATCGCAATTTGTCGCTTTCCCATCCTGGGCCTGCTAGTAGTCGGGAACCTTCGACGGTCTCCGTCACTAGAATCTCGACGTTGGTGTCGAGATGACAGTAATGTCTGTCATCGTACTGTGGAATTGTCAAGGGGTTCTCCTCAAGGGGGTGGAACTCCAGCTCTTGCCTTCTAGCGTTCGGCCCTCGGTGGTCTGTTTGTAAGAAAATAAGCTTGGGGTTTGCCCCTTCACGGCACTTCCGGGTGTTTAATTCCATCCCCCCGGCCAGGGGCGTGTCCCATGGTGGTGCTGTATTTGATGCTGGTTTAGGTGGTTCTGGTGTTGATGGTGGTATTGTGGGTTATGGCGGTGCAGGTGTTGATGGTATATGTGGGGTTTGGATAGGTAGTGTTGGTCTTGTAGGATGTGATGGTGTAGGTGGTTAGGTGATGCTTTTGAAGGTGTTTCTTGTGTATTTAATGTAGGCGCAGATGGTACAGGTGGTGATGTAGGTTTTGCTACTGTATGTAGTGGTGGAGTAGGTATTTGTTGTGTAGGTGTATATGTAGGTGGTTAAGGTGGTGGTGCTGGAGAGGTGGTGATTCTGGTGCGGGTTGTGGTGGTGGTGTAGTTAGTGTTGCGGTAGGTCGTCGACGTAGTTATGGTGATAATGCTGTAGGTGTAGGTGGTGGTTGTGGTGAAGTTGACGTAGGTGTTGCAGCTGGTAGTGGTGGTGTTGGTGTTTCTCGTGGTTTAGGCCGCGGTGGTGGTGTGAATGGCGGTAGTGTAGTTTTTGGTGGTGTAGTAGGTGATTTTGGATTAGTTGGTGTTGCTCTATGTGATCTAGTTAAAGGTGGTGTAGGTTGTAGGGGTGTAGGTGGTGGTGGTGTAAGTTTTCTATGTGATGATTCGAAAGAGAATGTAAAAGAACATAAGGGTTTCAAATTTCGTTAGCTGTCGAATAGTGTCATAACCAACACACAAAAGAAGCAAAACGGGAACCGACAGACCGCCCGACATAGTCGGATGTAGAGTCGCACGCGACTAAAAATTGATAAATTATGAATGGAATAAAGGATTGGTCTCCTCTCTCGTCTCACTACCCATTGGAGGTTGGAGGGAAGAGGGTAGTGGGTATAATTTATTTTAGCCTCTTGCGGGCTCTTCACTATCATAATAGTCGACTATTTTGACACTTTTAAGCTGCCTCCTCTGCTTCAACAGAATAGTTGAGAAGAGAATAAAAGGAGGGAATAGGCTTTGGCGTTTAGGAGGGCCGGGGGGCTGGGGGGTAGTCCTATCAAGCATTTCAACACATTTCGTTTTAATGTCAGACAATCTCCTTAAAATTGATAGCAAATATTGAAATGAGAATGGATGGCAAGCTTATTTTATTTCAGAACGTGTAGCGAACGCCATCTTTCCTCCTTTATTGGGTCTATACAGGCGCGGCAATTAATTGTGTGAGATTTAAAAGAGGTGATAAAGACGACCCGAGAGAGTCAGGAGAACCAGGTTCTCGGGAGAACCTGTCGCTCTTCGGGGTTTCAATCCCAGCTGGGGCATCGTAACACCACCCATCACTCAATGGGTGAATAGTGTAACAAGTGTTGGTATCCTACAAGGGTGAAGGCATTTTCACCCGTCGAAAAATGAAAGGTGAAAATGTTTTTATATTTTCTTTTGTTATAAACAAATGGAGGACGTTTTAAGGACCTAATTTCATTTACCCAAATTAAAATACTTTATTTTTTAAAGATTTAAAAAGGGAAATATTAATATGAAAATAAACATGATCCAGATTAAAGGTTTAAAGAAACAAAATTAAACTCTCATTATTACTTTTATTTAGCTATTCATT
Source organism: Ceratothoa steindachneri (assembly GCA_963969495.1). Taxonomy (NCBI): domain Eukaryota; kingdom Metazoa; phylum Arthropoda; class Malacostraca; order Isopoda; family Cymothoidae; genus Ceratothoa; species Ceratothoa steindachneri. Next base: position 15,292,940 of record OZ018331.1, on the reverse strand, counting down.
CATAGTCTTAATATTCTTTCATATTCTCGTCCTTTTCCTCAATCATTTCTCTTTTCCTTCCTTAAACAACAAAGCAATGATGTGCAGATGTTCCTAATTCTCTTCTTTTTCTCTTCCTTAAAATATTCCTCTCGTATGGTTGTAAGTGCTGGACTTCTCGAAACCCGACGACTCATCTATCTATAAAATGGAATGCTTCCCTCTCGAACCTCACGTCTGCATTCCTCAATTAGTCTATAATTTACCTCGTTCTCATCCCACATCCTTTCTCTCGTTCCTCCCATCTTTTATTAGGAGACGATGAAAAATACAGTTGAAATTATGAAGAATTTTCAGGAGGTCAGGAGCTCGTGAAAAGGATGCGGTCGACCGGAATAAAGCTTCTCGACAACCGAGAAAACGCAACCACGCGATTACTTATATAAACTCGGTATCACAGTTGGGAGACAAAGATCAAAAGTAAAGTACCTCAAATATTGAATAATAAAAGGAAAAGTAAAATGACACGGCCTTTTTGCCTATCTATAAAAGAAGTGAGCTTCTTTCAATGATAATAATCAATGTTTATCTCATAAGGGCTTTCAGTTCATTCGAAAGTGAATAAATTTTGAAAGATTTTAAAAAGTAAATTGGTTTAAGGGAAAAGGGTTGAAAAAATAGTTAGTTTTTCGCGAATTTTGGCTCGTCTAAATATTAAAGGAAAGGTGATTTAAAGTTTAAAAAAGGAGTAATTGAGGAACAAGGCAAAGCATATTAAGCAGGAAAGGAAAATTTCAATTATCCATTTGATATATTAATACAACTTTATATTTATATATGGAAGAGGGGAGTGTGGAACTGGGGCAATAATGCCCTAGGTACAACTGAAACCGGGAGGAGCTGCACAACATTACATGAAATTCAAGTGGAAAAAAAAATTGGAGAATTCTCGGGTCTCCTTTTTCCAAAATTTGAAATCTCTCAATATCATTTCCAAGTAGGTTTAGACCCAATGACAAGTAATGGAGGACGTTAATCTTTGCGTTCCCGTCGTTGAGGTTTATAAATTTCTCTTTACTTAATAGGATACTTCGTGTTTGAGATATTTTTATGTCTTCGTCGTTCGATGCCGTTTAGAGCGTGTCTAAGTCATGTTCTGAGTAATATCTCCATTTGTCGATGGCGCTATCTATCCCGTCCATCATCCGTTAGGCCTAGAAGGTTATAAGATTCCTCCGCTTCTGCTGGTTCTTCTATTTGAGTTATTTCATCGCTCTCGTGTGTTTGCTCATCTTCTGTATTTACTTCTTTGTTGTGTTTGTTTGGTAGTGTGGTTACTGAGAGACTCCTCCTTAGTAGGTCGCTTGATGGGCGGTTCTGCGGACACCAAAGTTCCCTGGCCATGGCGTTTTCCCTTGAGAGTGTTTTGAACTCTTGAGCGAAGCTGCCACATAAGAAAGAGCCTTGAATTCTATGTTAATCCCCTTTTGGTCGGTGCCCTTCTTTGGTACAATCACCTCGGAAATGACCAACGAAATCCCATCCCTAATTCTCTCTGTCTATCTGTCTATATATATATATATATATATATATATATATATATATATATATATATATATATATATATATATATATATATATATATATATATATATATATGAGGGATTAAACCACATTCTCCGAAGACAATTTAATTCAGAACAGTTTCGGTGTATCTCACACCCTTTTTCAACTGACACTGGGTAGAAAATATAAGAGAAATGCATATAAGCATAACACAAGATCCCCTCTTTTTTTCCCCAATTCCCTACTTGTGGCTAATCTGGGGGGGGGTTAGGCCTAAACATATTGAAGGGCTGGCATTTTACTATTTTGTTTATTTGCTTTCTTATTACAGGATTAAAAGAAAATTGACCCTCAGATAGATTTAAATTAGGAACTGACGATATCAAGCTCGATTCTACGATTCTTCTCTTAACATAGTTAGCCGATTTAAATATCATTTTACTTCCATTGAAATCGATCGAATGATTCAAGTCTCTAACATGGCAGAATATTCCACTGCTTTCGCTACCCACTCTAATCTCTCTTTTGTGTTCATACAATCTCTTGTCTAGATTTCTCCCCGTTTCCCCTATATAAACTTTATGGCAATCGTTGCATGGTACTGCATATACCCCTATGTTATGATGTTCTTTGGGTTTTCTGGCAATCATCAATTGGTTAAAGGAATTATTATATTTAAAGGCTAGATTAATACCCGCTTTTCCAAATATGTCCTTTAAACTATTTAATTTATTATTAAATGGCAATGTTATACATTTGTTGAAGTCGTTAAGAATAATTTCTAATTCTTCTTCTTCTTCTTCTTCTTCTTCTTCTTCTTCTTCTTCTTCTTCTTCTTCTTCCCCGTAATTCCTCTGAATTTGAAGACAACAACGGCTCATCCTCGACCGAGCGCCGCTGCCTCAATTATCTGCCATTATTTCAGTTCTATTTTTCATCCCTCTCCAAATTCTTTTTCTATTCCCCCGGGGGGTTACCCCAAATTAACTATTATACCTGGCACTTGGAGCAGTGCTACGCCCTTCCCACCCATTCATCCTGGCATTTTCAAAAAAATGTTGAAACTACCTGGGCTTTATTCCTTCCAGAAATCTTCCCTCTTTTTCCTCAGCTTCTTTCCGCCTAATTTTCTTATGGAGTATGTCGGAAAACTCCTAGTGGTAAGTCCCCTGTTTACCACTCCTTTCCACCCAGTGGCAAATGGTATTTGCGAAATATTGAATTGCCCCCTGAAGACCATTCTAAAAAAGCTCTTTCGCTCGAACTCGCCCTCTGCAAAATTACAAATGGTACACATTATCGAAAATAATTAAAATAAAATATTTAAATCTTTTTTTATAAATCAAATAATATATAAATTAATTTTAAAAGAATCATTCTATTGATATAATTACAAAATTATTTATAACTTTCTACCTATGGTTGTTTTATGCTTTTCAAAACAGTTACGCTTTAAAACTCACTGCCGTGAATTCTTTTAAATGTTTCTTTTGTGGGGAAAGTAATGCTCACTGCAGGGTAAACTGCCCCGCCTGAAACGTCGAGTGTCACTATTGCAGGGCGAAGGGACATTTTTTGCGATGTAAAAAGAAGTCTAACCGATTCCAAGTCAACTCTACCTCAGCGGAAGATTCCATTGTTTCAGCAACTCTTGCATCTACTCTGTCAAAAGATTTGAACCCATCTGTTGTTAAGATTCAAGTAGGTGGTGATATTTTAGATGCCTTGCTTGATACAGGCAGCTCTGAGAATTTTTTATCAACTGAGCACAAAAGTTATCCTTATCTCTATTACCTCACAAGGGCACGATCACCATGGCCTCGGAAAAATTTAAATCTAAAGTTGATGGAATTTGTTTTATAAATTTTTCTAGGAAGAGCAGAAAATATAAAAGTGTGCCTTTTTGAGTTTTATCTGAGCTCTGCTGTGATGCATTCGGATGGTACGAGGATGGGTTTGAGCATTTTTTGCTCTTGCACCAAATTTGAGGTGGTACCAGTAAAAGCCAGAAGGCTGAAAAATAGCAGTATGAGCAGTACGACCAGAAAGAGGGTTAAAGTTGTAGGCATGAGATGATGCCCAATAAAAACTGCAAGGCTGAACACAGCAGACAGCGTTGTTCCCATAATTAGAGTGGTACCAGCAGCTACCCTGAGAGGGGTCAGGATGGGGGGAAATTAGGCCTAGGTTTGAAATGAAACTGCTTTGCCTCACCTCGTGTGCTGGAGTTCCCTCGTTGGTGTTGCGTTTTTCGGGAGGAGGAACGACGTCTGTCGCCTCCGTCTTGCTCACGATGTTGCTCTCGGTGAAGACCCGTTCGCACCTTTAGGGCACGAACGAATATCAATTTCAATCCTCTCCAGAACGGATAAAAGACCCGAAGCCTGGGAGGATTCATCCTGAGGGAGTCCTGGCCGGTTGTAAGGAGCTCTGGCCGGTGACTTAACCTGAGAAATGGATACATGTGAGGGGTGTTTAAAATTAGAGTTGTATGATGTGATACGCCCCCTATTTACATCATTTCCCCAGCTGACGAATGGATTATTATACAGGGCGTCAACCGCCTCTGCCATCTTCTCCGCGTTCGATGGGGGGGACATTAATATGAGGGGCTTAATTTGGTCCGGAACCCCACGCATAAATATCTCAGTTATGAGTGGCTCGAGTTGGTCGAGCTGTGCTCCTTTGGCCTGTGCCAGGGTCTTGAGATGGTTCAAAAAATGCATGGGGCGCCTGTCCCCCATCTCTTGATTATCAAGAAGGATCCGCAGGTCCTCTATTTGTGACCTCCCAAATTCCTACATGAACGCCCTCTTGAACCTTCCCTAAGAACCATAAATTATCCCATCAAGCAGAATACTCTTAAAAGTGGAAAAAAATACTTAGGAGGTAATTTCTGGGCTACGATGATCGTTCTATGGTCCTCAGGAACTGCCTGGTGCAGGAGGATGAGCACCATTTCCCACCAGCCGATGGGATTTTGTGGGTCGAATGGCGGAAGCTGAATCGGAGAGGGAGTGAGGAATGGGCGTTGAGTGGGAGGCGAATGAGGGAGACTGCTTGAGTGGGAGGCGAATGAGGGAGACTGCTTGCGTGGGGGGGGGGCAAAGGTGTATGAATACGTCGTTGTTGTTGCGGGGGAGGATGCTTGGGTCGTTGTTACTTTGCCCGAAGTTGGGGCGTAGCTTGGGGCTCCGTTATAATCCATTTATAGAAAAATAAAATTGTGTCTGTATCTGTGTGTGTGTATGCACAAATTCAATTCACGTGCTTCAGCGTAAAGATTTGAGAAAAAATATTGAAAACTGTTCACTCTTTGTATTTATTACTGAATATTATAATTAATTTTACGAAATTGCTAAGGGATCACCTAAGGATGTTAAGATCACTAAGGATAGAAAACGAGCACGTGTCGAAAAGTCACTCGTGAAAAATGAAAGTCCATGCGAGAAAAAAATGGGTCTGACTGAGGCGGAATGCGTCGTCAGAAAATATAACACAAGTGACAGTGAAAATTAATTTTACGAATTAATGAATGTATGTGAGATAATTAAACTATTCTGGGCACAATTTATAGGGTTTTAGATGAGCATTGCGTCAATATTCTAGATAGCTCTGATCACAATAAACACCAAAACCTATATTTCGTTATTCAAGGGAATGAATTTAAATGATAACCCGAAATCTAAATTTTTGCCGACGAACTTCGTTCGGCCAAAATCTGGGCGTCGTTGAAGAAAACGTATTAAAAACAAAGAGTTAAGAAAAATATATATTACGGAATAAATAGTTATTATTGAAAGGTGAAATCATACAGTAACAGTTATGATTGGATTGAATTACGCGTGTGAATTAAATTTGCATGAGTTAACGAGAATGGATTTACAATTGATAAATATTAAATAGATTATAAATTGGTAAATGTTGCTAAATCGTTAAATGCAGAAATAGATTTTATTGTATGATAAATAGATATTAAATAGTAATTTGCTAATAGATAGTAATTGGTTGATTGCAATTAGATTAGTTAAATAGATTGTATTATAAGTAATTTGTAAGTAGTAATTGTTCAATAGATTGTTAAATAGGTTATAACTGAGAAAAGAATCAAGCATTAATTCGAGATTCTTTTGGACATATTTAGCTAAAAATTTACAACTCAAATATTACAGACCTGATTCACCGATGCAAGGACAACGAATGAACCTCATGTATAATTTTAAGACGCTTGGTAGAGCGGGAGTAACAATCTCACGATTTATGTCAGGGCTACCAACCCTTCTTGAAATTTATTTATTTATATATATATATATATATATATATATATATATATATATATATATATATATATATATATATATATATATATATATATATATATACACGCCGCCTCGCCCTTCAATAGAGAGAGAAACAAAAGACATCTGGGCGACCCTTTTTGTCTGCCCTAATGGAGGTGCGAAATTGTAAGACGCCGCGATGACCTCAAATGTGGCCACCACAGAAAGCTGCAACAAGTGTGAGAGCCCAGAAGGTCCCATCTGAAGTCAGACAAAGTTCGCCTCACCGACTTAGGAACCTTCTCCTGCTCGTGATATAAGGCCTAGTTTATTTTCATCTGCGATCCGTCTGGCCCTAGAGCCCTCCACTTAGAACGGAAGGGAAAAAAACCCATTTGACCCCTATAAATCCTCCGGCGCCAGAATTGGAAGGGACGTAATGAAAATCGTTGACAATTGAGGGAAACACCAGGCCCGTGGAATCCAAACGCATAATGTACTGTACACGGTGCAGATCAAGCGTCATCGTCTAGGCATCGGTAGTCAAGCTTCGAACAAACAAATCAGTAGACCAATCAGCACCCTAGGTGCTGAACCTCACGCCAAGAAGAAGGTTCATGGCCCCGGTACAAGGGACATTAAGGCTACGGATCTGGCCATCCCAGGAGAGGCACCAGTACAAAACGAGACCAAAGAAGCGAAACCAGTTTTGGAACAACACCGGGACATGTTAGAACCATGGATGTCTGTAGAAGCGAGCTACCTTAGTCTTGTTAAAGAATTAAGAATTTAGTGGCACAGAAACCTACAGAAAATCTTTGCCTCTAAGAACAACATACCAAAAAAACAGGGCCAAAACCATAACCAGCAGACTACCACACACCCTCGACCGAAAATAGTCACTGAAGAGGCATGACCAAGAAGCAACACGACCATCTTTAGTGTGTTATGGTATCGAACCACTGAACCCGAGAGACGGATCTCTTCGGCATGGCATTCTTTGGGTTTGAAAGAGTCTTGGATCCAGTCAACCCGAGACACCTCTCAGAGACTACAGAAGCGCTGTAGCGAGAAAGGACCTCAACACGGGGGAAATGGGGGTAATGGTTGAGGCGGGTTAAAAACCACCACCCCTCAACCGGAGATAGGAAGGTGGGGGTTGATCCATCCGCTCCCTTCCCCGACCATGTTTAGGATGCAACTAGTTTAGATATTTAGTTACCGGTCAAGGAAATTAGGCGGAAAGAAGAGGGAATATGTGTAGGAGGAATAGCGCCCAGGGACTTTTAACATCGTTTGAGAACATAATTTCCCACTTCCTCGTCAGAGATTTATAACAAAGAACTTTTTTTTCCCCTTTTTTTTAAAAGTAGCTCCGGTTGACTTTGAAAATTTAACAAGGTCGGCGCCGAATCGGGTCTTGCGCCGAAACGGGTCTGCGCCGAGCTGGGCTATTTCATCCACGGGGTGATAGGTGAACGCGAATGGTGTCGGAGCTCCATACCTTGCCCTCTCTTCTCCTCCCTCGCTGCTAGGGGAGAGGGAGGAGGAATGGGTAGGCTCCGAAAGCCTATTCTTTTACTCTCTCCTAAGTGTTTCTTCCATCTAAGTCGTTTTTTTCCGGGTGGATTTGCGATAGGCGATTGGGAGGCGCCAGGATTGGGTGGAGTTTGGAGCTCATCGAAGATAGTCGTTGATTATCAAAATTTCGCTTTATTATCTGACTACTATCAGATATCCCAGGGGGGAGGGGGAAGGGGAAGGATCGACCATAGAGAGCTTTATGTCAGCCTAGCTATTTCCCCTTTCTACGGGGATAAAGGAGAGAGAAGAATTAATGCAGCAAATACAGAAGACGAGCAAACACCCGAAAAAGAGGAAATAACAAATAGAAGAAACAACTGAAGCAGAGGAAACCCCAAACCCTCCCTAACTAACTGATGATGGACGGGATAGATGGCGCCCATCTACAAATAGAAATCTTACTCAGAACATGACTTCGACATGCTCGAAACGGCATTAGACAAAGAAGGCACAAAAATACCCCACAGCCGAAGCAGCATTTTAAGTACAAAAAATGTATAAAACTCCACCACGGGAAAAGAAAATACTAACTTGAAAACAACTAGGAAAAACAAAACGAAGACAAAAAACAATATAACAGAACAAATTCGAAGATTTAATCTACTAAAGAAAAACATACAGAGGAGAAAGATAAAAGTAAATGGTATTAAACACCTAATGACCAATAAATAGACCCTTTTGTATAAATAACGTGTAACGCCCTCTGTCACCCTTTAATGGGTCTAGAAAAATGCGGAAAAGTTATTGAGAGATTTTAAATAGACGATGCGAGAGAGTTGCCATTTTTTCTTATTTCCCTTGTATTTGATGTGATGTTATGCCCCTCCTCCAGGTTTGAGGTGTAGCAAAGGCATTGCCCCAGTTCCACCCTCTCCTCCTCCATATGTAAATATAGTTGTATTAAAATATTAATAAATAAAATTGATTATTGTAATTTTCCTTTCCTGCTTAATATGTTTTGTCTTGTTCCTCAATTACTCATTTTTCCCTTTCTAAAGCACTCGTTCAATATTCCAATTTCAATTCCGCCAAAATTGGCAGAAGAATAAATAGTTTTCAAGCCCATTTCCTTAAACCCATTTAATTTTAGAAACATTTCGTCACTTTCAAATGAGCTGAATGAAAGACCTTTTGAGCTAAACATTTTCGAGAACTGAAAAAGCTCCTATCTTTTATTGATAGCCAAAAGGCCATGGCATTTTACCTTTTCCTGAACTAATCAATAGTTAAGGATGGATGCCAAGGCCATTTAATTTTAGAATGTTTAACACCATCTTTCCCCCTTTATTGGGTCTATATAGGTGCGTAAAATAAATGGGAGATTAAAAATAGGTGAAAAGGGCGACCAGAGAGATTTATAAAGGGAGAAACTCGGATTATTTTATGAATAAATAAATAAATATGATCTCAATTTAAAGAAACAAATTATACTCTCATTATTACTTTATTTATTTATGCATCCAAACTTTCACTCCCTATATTCTACGAGTTAATTACACACATATATATATATATATATATATATATATATATATATATATATATATATATATATATATATATATTATTATTATTTTCTAATATTTTCATTCTTTTTCCTCATTCATTTCTCTCGTTCTTCCGTAAAGAACAAAACCAAGATTCGAAGATGTTCCTAATTCTATTCTTTTTCTTAATTCTTTTATTTTTCTCCTCTCTTATGGGGCTAAGTTTTGGCCTTCTCGAAACCTGAGTTGGTGTTGAATAAAATCGATAAAAAGAAATCCCTTCTTCCCAAACCTGACGTCGAAACTCCTCTATTACTTTGTCATCTTCCTCCCACATCCTTTCTCTCGTTCCTTCCATCTTTTATTAGGAGACGATGAAAAATACAGTTGAAATTATGAAGGATTTTCAGGAGGTCAGGAGCTCGTGGAAATGATGCGGTCGACCGGAATAAAGCTTCTCGACAACCGAGAAAACACAACCGCGCGATTACTTATATAAACTCGGTATCACAGTTGGGAGACAAAGATCAAAAGTAAAGTACCTCAAATATTGAATAATAAAAGGAAAAGTAAAATGACACGGCCTTTTTGCCTATCTATAAAAGAAGTGAGCTTCTTTCAATGATAATAATCAACGTTTATCTCCTAAGGCCTCTTCTCAGTTCATTCGAAAGTGAATAAATTTTGAAAATTTCAAAAAGTAAAGAGAATTTTATATCCGCATGGGGGAGGAGGTGTAAAAGGGAGGAATTCCTTTGCTACAACTCAAATTTGGAGGAGCGGCACAAAATCACATCTTGCCCACTGAGCAAGAGAAAATACGGTCTTCACTTCATCATCATCACTAATTCTATAATTTAAGATGGGGATTTTTTTTTAGTATTTGAATAATAATTTCATCTTAGTTTGGTTGTGACTTATGTCTTTTTATCGAAGTTATTTCTAAGAATTCTTTTATAATATCAAAAAACAAAATGGTGAAGTTCAGAAATAAATATAAGTATCGAAATTTTGTGACTTTTTTAAAACCCAAAGAATTACAAATGGTGAAGTTTAGAAAAGTTATTTTTATATATCTTCTTCTATAACTATTTTAGCAACGTGATATTTTGAAAGGGGGGAAATTTAGTTTCGAGTTCCTTTTTAAAATTATTATAATTGGCGAAGTTCAGAAAATGTATAAAAATTTAACCATGGCTGCTTTTTTTTAGATTTTAGATTTTAATCTTAGTAGCGAAGCGCAAGCTCCCCCTTAGGGCGAAACGCATTGCCTGGTTTTTCTAATATTTTAAATCTCTCGATATCGTTTTCTCGTATGTATAGAACCAATGACGGGTGACAGAGGGCGTTATACCTTATTTAAAAAATGTGTTTTGGGGGGTGCATCGGGTGATTAATCCATATACTTATATTTTCTTCTTTCTCTTCTCTATGTTTATATTTAATGGCTTAAATCTTTTAGTTTGTTCTGTTATTATTTCTTTTTGTTCTTACACATTACTTCCTGTTTTCTTTTCCGTTGTGGAAGTTTATAAGTGTTTCTGGACTTAAAATGCTGCTTCGGGTGTGGGGTATTTTTATGTCTTCGTCTCATTCAGTTTCGAGCGCGTCGAAGTATGTTTGCATTTGTAGATGGCGCTATTTATCCTGTCCATCATCCGTTAGTTATGGAGGGTTATGAGATTACGCTGCTTGTTTTTTCTTCTATTTAGGTTATTTCTTCATTCTTGGTTGTTTGCTGATCTTCTGTATTCTCTTGGTCCATTCTTCTCGCTCCTTTCTCCCCTCAAAAATGGGAAGGAGCTAGGCAGACTTAAAGGTCTCATTATTTGGGCCATTATGGGGGCATCCCCCAACCCCCCTCATTAAAGGGAAATTTTGCCTTGTTTTATTTTTTTACAAAATTGCACAAAAACTAATTACCTAATATATAAATAAAGCATATTGAACGCACATTAGAATATTGCTATTGTTATATACATAGGTGAGCGTTATCGGGATAAATTATCGCGATAACGATATCTCGTTATCGGTTATCCGATATTTTCTCCCGCCTTATCGATTCATCGGTATCGCCGATACTTTAGGTTCCAAACTAGCGATAATCGATAATTGTAGTTTTTGGTTCCAGTTTAGCACAGGGGCGAGCCGCACGTTCCTTGGAGGCAGAAATAGGTAGGTTTGAGCTGGGAGGAGGATCTTCAAAACTTATGAGGAGATGAAGGAGAGCCTCACCAAGTAAGAAACTAAGAAACAGTATTCAAATATTCTTACTATTGTATTATAACATAACGTTATATATAGTCAATAATCATTATTCTTTTATAATTTGGATTTATCGCTTGATCGGTTATTTTTACGTCCAAATATTAAGAATCTACAAGAAGTTTCAGAACATCCACTTTCTGCAAGCAAAAATTCTTTCGTTTGTTCTCGATCAAACGCATAAGTTTTGAATTCTTCTGGAATAACGAGACCTTTCGAATTCGATTGGTCTCATCGGGGATGATCTTACATTGTTTCTATGTTGACGGACCCAACATCTATTATTTGGCATCGCTCTTTTTGAGATAAACCCTGTAAGCATTCGTTGATAGCTATAGCAATTCCTTCTACTGCGTTGCTTGCACGCGTCTTTATTTCAGTTAGAATGCGGTCTCTCTCAATTTTGGCTGGAAAATGGATCATGTAAATGGTCATTAATATTGTAGAGAAATGGCTCCATTAAGCATCGCGTAGGATGATATGTACATTAAAGCCCCCCATGAGGAGAAGCGTGGGAACGGTAGCCGGCGAATAACAGTAAATGTCTACCCTGTTTGATCTTCACGCCGCTTTGGGAATTAGAAGCTAACATCTGTTTAAAGAAGACCACATAAGGCCCTTAAACGACTCTCTAACGATCCACTTACCTACGAGACCCACAAACCCGTGGTTAGGCCACAATAAAAAGCGGTGCTAGTCTAAAGGCACGCCAAGTAGTGGGGCGGTTGAGAGTCTCTCTAATTAGCAAGCCGACTTAGGCACCTCAGTGCCAACTTCAGCACTTCTCGCCCTCACCAGATGCGAACTCACCATTCGCGCTTCCCTCTATGGCCTTGCCCCTTCCCCCTTAGATGGAGGGGTGATCCGCCTATAAATAAGCCCCGAAAAGAAAGAGAGGGATTAGAAGTCGATACGGAAGAAGAAGGATCAGTTCGTGAAGATCGATCCTTCAGTCAGACAAGAAGATCAGAAGTCGATACGGAAGAAGAAGGATCAGTTCATGAAGATCGATCCTTCAGCAATACAAGATCAGAAATTGATACGAAAGAAGAAGGATCAGTTCGTGAAGATCGATCCTTCAGCCAGACAAGAAGATTAGAAGTCGATACAAAAGAAGAAGGATCAGTTCGTGAAGATCGATCCTTCAGCCAGACAAGAAGATTAGAATTCGATACGAAAGTAGAAGGATCAGTTTGTGAAGATCAATCCTTCAGCCAGACAAGAAGATTAGAATTTGATACGAAAGTAGAAGGATCAGTTCGTGAAGATCGATCCTTTAGCCATACAAGACTATTTCCGTGAGAAACGATAGGATCAGAATGAGAAAATCGATCCCCCCTTCCCGGGCCGAATTAATATAAATAGTCAATCTTGATATCGGTGCCATACGGAAGAATCCTTTACAGACTAAGAAGAAGTCTGACTTGATCAAAGTTAACCTGCTCACACTCGAGTGACTCTCACATCTCAAGCTCCATAAGAGTGAGAGGAGAAGAACCCAGCCCCAACGAGGTCCCTTTCTTTAATTACGGTAAGAATTTCACCGAATACCCCAAAAGCTAGGAGAACACACTACGTGGAAGAATCAGACACCAAGAGGCGTCAAGGTCATTCTGAAGAGGACTCTTTGAGCGAAGAGCACCGTAACTCTCGCCGTCTTCTTAATTTAACCAGAGGCAAGTGTGAAATAAGAAGAGACATCGCCGCCTCTCTCTCTATCTCTCGACGTACCACTTCGACGAAATTCAATCATCTGCCACAACCACACGCCAAAGGGAGAGATAAGCCCTCCAGCGACATCCGGCAATCCCTAATACCTCCTGTTATGTAAGTTAGAAAGAACATTTATATTCATATTGCGATAGTAGAAGTTTAGTACGTCTCACGTTTTAAGGGAAGTAGAAACCATTGTTCGTGAACCTCGGTCATATTTGCGTGTAGACGAGAGTACGTTAATTTAATGTTTAACGCTAACCAAATAGAGTCGCGATAAAAATACTAATCGGCAATTGGGGTGTTTACGTGTAGCCTATTTGTTTATTGTAATACAGGCTTTGTGAGAGGCCTAGATGCCAACCGGAATAGTCGAGTTTAGCATTGAGACAAGGATAGAAAGGTGATAACTGTTTGTTTGTCATAGTTAAGTGTTTCATTTAAAATATATGTTTATTTTAGTATAAGTCATGTGTTTCCTCTTATCCTTACGTGTTGAATTAGCTCTTACTTAAGAACAAAACAACCGAATTAGCACTCTTAGATTAAAGCTTACTTCATCAAAGAAGCATATCACAACCAGAAAGAATACCACGACAAAAGTGGTGTCAAAGAGTAGAGTGATCAGAAAAGGGCATCCTGCTACAAATATATTTCACGACTTCTTCCTTTTGAACATGAATTCTTGCTTTATAGGAATCTTCTCTTTCACACCTATACAATTTCGTTTCCTTATCCACACTATATCTATCAAAAACATAGATAAAACCATCATTTTCAAAGTTTTGCTTTCCACGTTTTGATATTAGATTCGCTACCATATTTAGGGTCTAAGAAAAGTTTAATCAAGGAAATATTTGAACTTTTTAGAGAGTTAAATAAATTATGAGTGAAACTCATAAAAGTAAATTGTATATGAGATCTGGATATAGAAAGAGTGCACAAAGTTTGATTGTGGGCGAGCGAGTTCATCAATTCGAATGATGTGTAAGACTCAACTGAATTTACAACAGTTTTCTATTTATACACTTCACTGCGGAACAAATATAATCTCACATTCTTTGATCGTTCCAAGAGTATATATGTTGATGCTAGAAGAAGAGCAATTAGTCGAATCTACTCAAATCTCTTCCCAATAAATATTTAGAAATATGTGTAGCAAACTTTGTTTAAAACCAAACCAATGATGTTTTTAGGGTACAATAGACACCGGTTGTTTCTCTTTGAGTTTCATCAAAAGTTGACTTAATTTAAATTTTTTAAAATAATCCATATATCCTATAAATATTTATAACAGAATTGTTATTCAAAATTCATACCACTCTTTATAATTCTTTTTCTTATCTTAGGTAAATATTTGTTAAGAACATGATATTCCAAGAGTCTAATCACCATATTGGTAAATGACCATTGTTTTCGACCTTCCATATCCCAAATTAATATTTAACTGTCAATAATTATCCTAAACACAAAATAGTGTCCTCAAAGATTTTCAGTTGTCCTTTCACAATCAAATGATATATTGCTTTCGTATAAATTATTATGCCGAAAGGCTAAGGGACTACTAATTCTTGCAGGTTGAAGGATTTATTGATTTCAAATCAATTTTCAGACATTCCCAAAGAATTTAGTTTAGCAAAACTATAGCACTCATAGAGCGCACATCTCCGCCAAGAAATGCTTATTAAATTACCATCATTAAGTTCCAAATAAAATTCCCCACATTAATAAGGCTTAGCTTAACAATATGCATATAGCAATACCCCAATATACTTCATTTATGTAGGATTGTATGTATTATTGTTAATATTATTAATACTAACGTATGTATTCAATATGCATCATTTATGTATGCCAATATAAAGTCTGTCTGCAGTTGTTAATTTTAGCCTCTCTTCCTTGCTTCAGATAGCCTGTATTTCTCCCCTACCTCGTCGCTTTTCATACCTCTCCCACAACTTTCTCTGGTCAGCCTCAAATTTCACAGGGTAGATGCTGACCTTCCTCTCAGCCAACCTTCCAGCATCGGGGCTGAGGAGGTAGGGGACAACGTTCCCTAACCTCTGAGCTCCGGTTCGGGATGGAGGTTTTTAACAACCTGCTTCATCCTCACCCATACCTTCCTCACATCCCCTTTTCCTTTCCTCTTCACAATCTATCTTTTTACGCCTTGTTCAAGGTGGAGCCGCCATGCCGATGGACTGCCAGGCCACCAGGCGGGAGGGGTGGTCCCAAATGGCGGCGCCTGGCTCTGCCAGGCCTGTAAGCACCTGTTGCAGTGCGAGCAACTGTGAGAGGTGATGAGCTATTGCGTCCCGCAGAAAATTTAGGGTTACCATGCCCAATAATGCACAACCAAAAAAACAAAACAACCCTCAACTTCCCCTGTATTATCAACGGAGCCGCTCTCGGGCAGCTCCACCGAAAAAATGGAGGTCCTCCCACCTGTGCTTGCGCAGGGGACCCTCCCTATTTCTCTAACCGGAGAGGAGGCTTCCTCGTCTCCTTCGCCTACGGGTGCAGGGGACTCCCTCTCACCCCTTTCTCTCGAGGTGCTTTCGGTCACCTTCCTATTTTCTGCAAAAGGCCCTCCTTTTCTCTCTAAGGGGACTGCCAAGAAAGCCAGCAGGCCGCCCATTGCCGACCGCCCCTCGTGTAAGCGGCTCGGTAGAGCAAACGCCCTTAAGGGGGAGAGTGAAGCCAGGCCCCTTCAGTCGCTACCCTCAAAAGACCTTCTGGCAAGAATTTTATACCTTGCTGGGGTCAAAGCCTGTGCCTTGACCCCTTCGATGTCGTGGGAGGGGATGACCAACTGGAGGCCCCTCTTGTGATAGGCATGTCCTTGAGGAAACCCAGCCTTAGACGGTAGGGCATTGCATGGGGAAAATCCGGGCTCGGCGCCAAACATCGAACCCGAATCCGCCCCTATGCAAGGTCCTCCTCAAATGGCTATGGTTTCTGAGGCAGTACAAGGAGGGGGGGAGATCTCCTCGGGATGGTGCCCCATCGACCACCAGGACCTTCTCCATTTCGGAGAAGGACCTGGCTGAGGGCAGTCCATTTGGCCTAGGACCTTCTGCCGTCGGAGGTGAGAAGCGGGTTCATTTCCCGCCCTCCTCTCCAAAAAAGACTCGGGACTCCTCTCCATCCGCAGGGGCTGTGGGGACTGATGGGTCTGCTGCCACTTTGGCAAGCGACCAAGCAAAGATTGGCACATCCGGTCCCTCTGCCCTGCCGGTTGCGGAGCCCCTGACTAAGACCAAAAGTGCCCAGGGCGGAGCCTCGATGACATCGGGGCCACTGATTCAGAGGTTACCTGGCGTTTTCGAGCCCGTTGGCTTTAAATGCTTCCTCGTTATTCGATCCACTGATGGCACCATGTTAGCCAAGGGCAACATGATCCATCAAAGGAGAGGATTAGCTAGTGCAATTGGTTAAGAGCCGAAGGTGACCCGTTTCTCGGACGGGAGCCTTCTGGCGAATGCGGCGAATCCCACTGAGGCGGCTAAGATAAGTGCTCTTCGGACACTTCATGACACCCCGGTGAGTGTGACGACCGCACTCTACAATGAACTTTGTGAAATGAGTAGTTTATGCGATGGAACTCGTTGACTACTCCATTGAGGACATCACCTTTTGAGCTGGCCGACCATGGGGCAGTCAAGGTCGAACGTGTGATGAGAAAACAAGGAGCAGCCTCGAGACCCACCCCTACACTCTTCGTCACGTTTGACTGTCACAAGCTCCCTGAGTCGGTGTGTGCTAGTTGGTACCGCTACCGCGGCGGTGCTATTACTGTCACCGCTTCGGCCATACGAATCGATCTTGTAGACGTGCAAAGTCGGGGTCACCCGAAGTCTGTGGAAATTGCTCCAAGGCCGCACACGATAAGTCTAAATCATGTGTGGCCAAGTGTGTCAATTGCAAAGAGCCGCACCCTGATTCTTCGAAGCAATGTGGTGCATATCTCCTCGAGAAAGAAATCCTATCTGTTCAGGCCCAGGATCGAATCTCATTCCGCGAGGCTAAGGACTTGGTCCTGGCGCGCCCGGCTCTGCCTGGGACGTGATATGCCTCAATAGTTAGAAAGGCACCCTCTGCTCTTGGCCCATCCAGGCCAACGAGCACGGTTGTTTCCGCGCCCATTCGGAGCCCTTCTGCGGTCTCTACTTAACCCGGGTGCTTCCCTGGTAAAGCTGGCGGCAAAAAGGGTTCATACCAAGCCCCAGCTAAAACCAGGGCTCCCCCCTCTTTCCTCAGCGTGACCGTTTCCCGTAAGGCGAAACGGCCGCGCGCCTCCACCGAATCGTTGGACTCACAGAAGGCAACACCCCTAAAGTTGGTCGCTAGGCCATCTTTTGGGGTTCCTAAAGCTGTTTCCCGAAGGAGCTTCGGCTCCTTCGCCCACGCCTAGTGGTGGAGCAAGTGGCTCGGAGACGGTGGTTCCTCGAAAAGAGGGCCCCCCGCCTCCGAAGCCGCAACGCCCGCCTAAGGTTTCGAGGCGGGAGACGAAAAGAATCGCATTGTGAGCCCAACCTCCCCCAATAAGTTCTCGAAGGCAACAGCGCCTTCAGCGCTTTGTCCGGCCAACTGCGCCTGGGGTTCTGCCTCCAGAAAGCGTACGGCCATTCCCGTGAGGGTCTTCTGTTCGAGGAGGGCCCCCGCGTCTCCTCCGAGCTAGGCCTGGAGGGCATATTTCTTGAATGGAATTGCCGTGACTCTGGGCCAAATGGGAGGAGCTGCGGAGGCTCGTCTCGTCTTGTTCCCCGTTAGCTATCTTTCTGCAGGAGACCATGCTATGCGCGTGCCCCCTGCCCGCCCTCCCGGGGTATAAGGGTCTTGCGACCCCACCACCGCGGGATGGCCGGGCTGGGGGATGCGCAGTTTACACCCGGCATGATGTCTCCGTTCTTCCTTTCTCTTTAGATACCTCCTTTCAGGCAGTGGCTGTGCAGCTGCAGCTGGATAGGATGTATACTATCATTTCTGTGTACATTCCACCGTCAGCTGACTTCGACGCGGGGGACTTCCGCCGCGTCGTTGCACGTTTGCCGAGGCCCTTTCTCTTGCTTGGAGATCTGAACGGCAGGCATCCTCTCTGGGGAGATTACTCCATAAATCCCAGGGGACAAGTCCTTCCTGATCTGATCGAAGAGCTTGAGATGTGTATCCTAAACGTGGATGAGTTTACGCATCACTGTCCGAGAACCGCTTCATTTTCTTGCCTTGACCTATCTTTGTGCTCTTCGGATGCACAGCCTGATTTTGATTGGGGGGTGGTCGATGACCTCCATGGTAGTGATCACTTTCCCATTCAATTATCATTTTCAGATGAGGCCGTTGAGTTCTTCCCTGGCAACCTCATCACCGCAGGCCTGACTACTATTCATAGAACGTCTGGCCGTTTTGCACACCGACCACCTCCATGGTGGTCAGCCGAGTGTGAGACGTACCTCAAACAGAAGCGTTATGCCTACATGCGCTATAAGCGCCGCCCCAACGATTTCACTGTCGCTGAATTTCGTCGGGCTAGGGCTAGGTTCCGGTATATTTCGAGGCACGCCCGCCACTCTTCTTGGCGGGCATACGTGTCTTCACCTAACGGGAAGACCCCTTTAGCAGAGGTGTGGGGTTTTTTTTTTGGGGGGGGGGGTTAGGGGCTATCTGGCGACTGCCAACTTAGGCCTAAGTCGCCATGAACAAACAGCCTAGTTCTAGGCTACTTTAAAAAAATTGAAAAGAAAACAACAAAAGAAATAACAATCAGGAAGCAATAACAACAACTAAACCTCGTTAAATGAAAAGGCGAAGGCCGGCCTCCCCCAAAAAGTCAACAAGTCCACCAGTCAATGTGCACGCACTCGTCCCGAGTTCAAGGGAAAGGCGGTAGCGGCCCCACCCATCCCGGTACTGAGCCAGGTGACGTGCACGAAGATCACCCAGCCTGGGACATTCGAAAAGAATGTGCCGAACAGTCTGGGGGACGACGCAGTCGTCACAATAGGGCTCTGGCGAGCGCTCTATCAGATAGCGATGCGTCACACGAGTGTGTCCGATTCGGAGACGAAAGAAAGCGACCTGAAGCCGTCGCGGCATTAGGGGATAGGTCCATGGGAACAGTCGCGGTGCAATGGCATGCAACTTTAAGTTCCCTTCGACTTTCTCCATCTTCTTTGCCAAGCAGTCCAAAGAGCTGCCCCTATTCCTGCCATGTAGTCGGCGTGAGAAAAAGCGAAACGCTGGTCCGGTCGCAGAGTCCTCGCGGACTCTTTGGCTCGCTCACCCCCTGCAATTCCTACATGTCCAGGAACCCAGCAGAAGATAATCTCGATATCTGCCCGGCTCGCCATAACCGTAGGTCACGGATATCGTGAACCAAGGGATGCAGAGATTCCAATGCCCCGAGAGCACTCATGGCGCTTTGTGAGTCGCTATAGATCACAATCCGGTCCCCGAACCGGGCACGGTGCGTAATCTTCCGTACCGAGTGGTGTATTGCCACCAGCTCGGCCGTGAAGACAGACGCAGCGCGTGGCAGAGCCCCGCTGACTTCAAACATTCATTTCCTTCTGGCTAAGGCTCTAGTGTTCCACCAAAGTTTGTAGAAATCGATCCACTTCTTTTTTGACTAAATTTGAACACGAACGAAAACCGTCGATCAAATAATCTCGGAATTCTTTGTCCGAGATTTCTAACATAGACATTTTTTAAAGATTTTTTTAAAAAAGTTGATCTGTTGACTTTAAAATCTTTAACAAGTTGTGCACCGAAATGTCCTTCCCCAACCCCCGCCGCGGTGGATTGTGTTAAATAGTGGGACAGAGAATGAGGTTTAGAGGGAGAGGGGAGATTGAGATGGGAAGAGTAGAGAAATAGGTGGAGAGTAAAAAGTTATACACACTTTTTAAAAAGTGTGTAGTACTTTTATATATTTTTTTCTATTTTCTGTTATTGATTGGCTCTTTCCCCGGTAAACCCCTGTGTGTGGTGTCGCCCCTTCTTGTTGTAACCACAAATCATACATATTAAATTCTTCCAGTTCTGGCAATAAATAATCGTGTATCACTTCTCTGCACGTGTCCCATGTTACCGTCGCTGTTTTTGCCTCAGCATCCTCGAAGAAGTAGGGACCGATGATCTCGAACTACTTTTGCCGCACCAGACCGTAACATTCTGTGCATGAAGAGGCTGCTTGTGAATTATCAGGGGGTTTTCAGCACACCAGAATCAGTAATTTTGTTTATTAACGTATCCATTAATGTGAAAATTGGCTTCATCGGACATAATTAGTGGCGAGGTAAAAATCGGATCATTTCTTCTTCCCATAAATGCGAGTGCAATTTCTTCTTCTTTTATAGTCTGCAATAATTAATTGTTGAGTTATTGGAAGTTTATTGGATGAAGTTTTAATTCTTTTGTTAGGATTCGTTTCATTGGGCATTTTTCGTGGCATGAAGTTCCGCAATTTGGGTGCTGATTGGTCTACCGCTTTGTTTGTTCGATGCTTGAATACTTGCCGAGACAATGGCGCTTGCTCTGCGCGGTGTACATTGTGCGCTTGGATTCTACGAACCCGCATTATATCCACGGGCAATCTCGATGGTCCCTATGCCGCTGGGAGACCCCAATCTTACCATGAACCCAAAGAGTTTAGAGAAAGGAAACTTCTTCCAGGGATTGGTCTATCTTTCGTGCCGATGACCCCTCTATGTAGTTCTTCCCAGACCGTCACCCTGGAGGGTGCCACTTCTAACTATTTGTTGCCGTACCTCTTCTTCCAAAGCTTCTACAGCACCGTGATTGTTGCCCTCAACCTTTTTTGACCGCTCTGTCACTCTTGAACTGTGCATCATTTTATCATCCAAAACTCCTCGTTGTTTGATATCCATATTTAACTGCTTAGCTTCAAGCGATATATATACACCACTACATTTTATTTATCAGAATTATAATTGCATTCCTTACGAACAAAGTTTCACCTCTTTTATTTGACATATTATAAATGACCTCCTTTATCGGGTAGAAGGATTTAAAAAACAAATATATTTCGTCCAAGAGTTCCAAGCAGTCAAATAATAAATAATGAAAAAATGAAACCACTTGTAGACGAATTACTCATAAAGCCACACGGCGGGCCAAGCGGACATATATGTTAAAGTCCCACTGCGCAGAAAGCGAGAGAATCGAGCCACATGAGGAGAGTCGTGGGAACGTTAGCCGGCGGAGTAACAGTCAAACGGCCTACCCTTTTTATCTCCCCGCCGCATAGGTAGACGGGAGCAAGCTGCTGTGGCAAGGTGACCACCAAAAGCCATTACGCAGCGCTCAAAGAATCCAATTACCTACTAGATCCGGATGCCCATGGTTAAATCGCCACAAAAAGTGGTGCCAGTCAAAAAGAACACCAAGGAAGTTGACGGTTGGCGGTGCCTCTAATTAAGAAGCCGACTTGGGCACCGCGGTGCCACCCTTCCCTCACCACTCGCTCTCCCCTGTGCAGCTTCGCCCCTTCCCCCTTAGATGGGGCGGTCGCCAGGCTATAATTAAGCCCCATAAGGATAGATAAATGATTATTCGGTGAGAAAAGATTGAAGACCAGTTCGAGAAGATCGGCCCTTCACCCAATTTCGAAATAACTTAGAAACGTCACGTTTTGTATCGGTGCCATACCGAAGTATCCTTCACAGGCTTAGTAAGATTTTTTTTTTTTAATTAAGGGGCTATCTGGCGACTGCCGACTTAGGCATTAGTCGCCGTAAGCAAACAGCCTAGTTCTAGGCTACTTTAAAAATTAAACAGGCAACAATAAAAAGAGATAACAATAACAATAAAAAAGCAATAACAAAAACAATAACAAAAACAACAACAACAATTAAACTAGGTTAAATGAAAGGGAGAAGGCCAGCCTTCCCCCAAAAGTCAATAAGTCCACTAGTCATGGTGCACGCACTCGTCCCGAGTACAAGGGACAGGCGGTAGCTTAGTAAGAAGCCTGGCTGGACCAACATTCCTAGTGCCAAACAAGAATTTCGCAAGTAAGAATAGAAGAACCGATCACCCTCGAGTGACTCTCAAGTTGCGATCTTAATACCGGAGAGAGAAGAAGAATCAATACCTGAGGAAGATCCAATTTTTCAAGAACATTCAAAATCTCCTCGTATACACAAAAATCCAGTGGATAACCCCTCGAAGAAGACTAGGATACAAAAGGCTTTAAGAGCATCCAGAATAGCACTCATTGAGCCAGAGAGCACAACTACTTCCCCCGCGTTTTTACGTAGAACCGAAGAATTAGACATCGGATTCCCTCCCATCTCGTGGAAAGTCTACAATCAGCCCTTGCACCCAACGAAACGGGATAAAAGCCATCTAGTGACATCCGGCAACCCCTGATCCTTTCTTTCATGTAAGTCAGAATGACCTTTTATATTTGTGTTGCTTTATTATGAGTTAATTACGGTACTCAAATTAACTGAAGTAGAGACAATTGTTATTGAACCCCGTCATATTTACAGTTAGAAGAGTGAAACTTAAATTGGAGTTTAATGCTAATCTAAAAGGGTCACCATAAAATAACTAATCGGCAATTGGTTTGTTTACTTGGAGCTTATTTCGATTTGAACATGAATAGCTTCTGAAATAGGCCCGGTTTCAAGTATAGTTATCTCCGTTAAACTTATTAGGTGATTGTAAATATTTTATTTTTTGTAATTAATTAATAAATTTAAAATATATATTTATTTTTGGATAATTCTGGTGTTTCAATGGATCCTGTACGTGTTTAACGGGCTCTCTCCTTAAAACGTATTAAACGCTGTGACACTCTACACAATAATAAGGTAATTAAAAAGTCCACTCAGCCAATATAGAAGTATTGTTGTCTTTCATAAGTAATAGGGTCAGACTGGGGCTCTAAAGTCATTGAACATATAAATTCTCTGACAAAAAAAAATAATAAAGCAACAACAACAATACCACGACACCACTGTTTCATTCAATAACGAGTAAATTAAATGCACAATCAAAACCACTCTTTTGGAGCATAATAAAGTTTATTAAACCCGGACTAGTTTCGATAAGTAGTTGCTCATATCTTCAGCCGTTAACTAAGGGAAATCGACAAAGAATACTGGAATATATAATAACAGGCAACTGACATTAATTTGGAGGCGTTAGCGTTAGGGGATTTACAATATCCTTTAGAATGAGGTTTGATACATAGAGACTAGTGATAGATTGAAATTCAGAATTTCTTCGATTAAGGCGAATTCAATCATTTTTCTTTTATTAAAATCGTTAGAATGGTAAATTACTTGGGCACTAGGGAAATTTATTGTATGATTGACGTTTTAAACATGGTTAAAAATACTAGAAGCATTGCTTACTCTACGAATATCTCCCTTTATGTTCATATATACGTTTATTTAATGAGCTTCTGGTCACTCCCACATAGAAGGAAGGGCAATTTGGGGCTTTACACGGGATTAAATAGACGCCTGCATCCTTATTTTGTGATTCTGGCTTAGGGTAACGTAAAGATTTTTGGATAGTTGAGGGATATTTGAAGGTGGTCAAGTTGGGAAATATGTACAATGGAGTTTAGTCATTTGAGCAAGGGAGAATATGGTAGAGATAAGCAATTTTTTTTAGATATATTTGTTTGTTTTTTTTGGTCAAAAACAGTGGTTTTTATTTTTCAATGAAAAGTTGATTTGATTTGATGTAATAAGAATGAAAAGGTGTGATAGGTATAAAAGGTAAAAAAGATCAGGTAAGTCCAGTGTGTACACAAGGTACAACAGCGGACTCAGACAGCCACCTTGTGAAACACCTGCCTCAAGTTCGAACTCGGGTCCTCTGTAGCCCTCGATCGAAATTTGGACTTTTCTATGCATGATGTAGTCAAAGAGGACCCTTTCCAGGATTGGATTTAGCTGGAGGCCTAAGATCTTGTATTGTAGACCTCTTAGCCAAACCTTATCGAAGGCCTTTTGAACAGCTCGCATCACCACGTGTACGTCTTTCCTATCAGCTTTACAGCGGGCGAGCTATTGGGTGAGAAGGACAAGGGCTGTGTCAGTCCCCCTTCTCTTGCGGAACCCGTGTTGCTGAGGCTGGTGAGCTTCCAGCTCGGTCAGCTGGTCTTGTAACCTGTTGGATAGAAGCTTTCGTAGACTCTGCTTATAATCTCCAGGAGGAATATTGGCCTGTAGACCACCAGTTGATCGGGTTTCCTCCCTTTAGGTATAAAGAGGATTTTTGCCATCTTGAAACCGTTCGGGAAGTAGCCCGTATTCAGGGAAGCATTGTAGATGTTCGTGATTCCCTGAATGATCTGCCGGGGGGGAGAATGCACCAAGTTGTTTTTAGTGTTGCCCATCAAGCCGGTGCCTTTTGTTTAAAGGTTTTTATGACTGCCATGACCTCTTCAGTTATAATAGGTCCGCCATGGTCTGCCAACCCCCATCCCCTTCATCGACATAGGCATGTGGCTGCGTGTGACGCACAATCTGATTAAGATCTCCAATCAGTTGGTCTTCGAATTCCTGGTCGAATTCCGCATTGTCTTCTGGTGTAATCGTGAAGACATCTTTCCAGAATGTGCGGAATCTCTCTTCCAAAATCGCCGGGTCTTCCAAGTAGTCCTCGCTCTCTTCAATATGGGTATTTTCTGTACTAGAAGACCTTTTAAGTTGTTTACAAGTCGCCAGAACTCATGGGTCTCACCTCTCTGTCTACTTGTTTAATCAGACTGTCCCAGATCTCAGCCTGTTGCTAGTTAATAGCCTGCTTCAATTCTTCGCTCAGGGGTCTTTGCAGCGAGCTTCTTTCCCGATTTCTTCCTACACCTTCCTGTGCACTCTGGCGATATCTCTCATTTCCTCGGTCCATCTGGGTTGTGGGAGAGTTGTGTACCTCTCCATCGGTACACTCTTGCGATCCGCCTCGATGGTGTGGGCAGTTAACTTCTCCAGGTTCTCGTCGATCTTCTTTAACCTCGATCCGTTTAATTCCGCTGCTTCATATCTAGCAAGGATTTCCTTGTAGCGTTCCAAGTTGGCCGAAGCGAAGCTATTGCGAAGAGGGATTAGAAGATGGATTAGTGCGAGTGAAATGGTCGTCAAGATAGCTATGTGGTCGCTGGGAATTGTTAGGCCTGGCTCACTATGGTAGTTGAAGGGAAGGCCATCGCTTGTCATGATTATGTCGGTCTTTGTTGCTGCCCGAGCGGTAATATAGATCGGAAAATCCAGACCTATCCTCTGGATTTTTTTTCTTCGCACAATCATTTCCAAGTTATGGCCTCTTTCATTCGTGTTACCATAGCCAGTCGTTCGGCATCTGGCATTGAGTTCGGCCAAACAGAAAACCATTCTGTTGTGGCCAAACAGGGTGCAGAAGCTTGTGAGAGGAAGCTACCTTCGTCGAGGTGGTTGCTATGCAGCCGCGATTATGAGCTTGCCTACTAGAGTGTGCAGCTCTACCGCCTCGAAGGACTCGTCCAGTTCCGGAAGGTGTCTAAACGAGAGGTTCCTTCTGACGGCAACGGCAGCACCGTCGTACCTCTTCTGAGAATGGATTTTTAGAGACCACTATGTAGCCTGGTATCTTTAATTACCTGGTGATTGTATCGATACCATGCTCCGTGAGTAGTTTGGTGTCGGGATATAGCACGCGGAATATGTTTCCATATGCCGCGGCTTTCCCCTCCCATCCATTCACGTTGAGGGTCAAGATCCTTAACCTGTTGTTCTTAGGTGGATGTCTTAGTATTTACGAGTTGTTGATTTGCGTTTCCCGTTCCTTTTCTTCTTATACTCTGCTGGGGACAGTTCCACAAATGTTTCTCGGTGGAAGAAGATTCAATAAAAAATGAATTTCAGTGACGCTTATGTTACAAGGCAGATGTGAACTTGAGAAATATATAACGTATTTCGACCTAAAATCAAAGGAAAGAACATTTAAACCTGATGGGGAGGTGATGTTGTTACTTCCCACGGAGAGTAACAAGCTTCTTAGTCAGTGGAAGGGCCTCTGGCCCCTTCCTTGAGGCCAAAGGTCTCGTGGATTACCTCTGGAGATAAGGTATTCAAGTAAGCATGTTGAAGAAATACAAACACCGTGCGAATGGTAATAATTTTGTGGCTCTTGACGAAGAGTCCCACCTTAAAGTTGTCCAGGTTGTTTGAATCGAACAAGATGGCGACTTCCCTCTCCCATCTCTACCTGAGGCCCCAGAATCATCCTCCACAGCGCTAGACCTCTACCTCGGGTTAGCCCCTCGCCAGAATAGTCAGGTGCAGCAGCTGTTGAACGACTTCGGTAACGTCCTTTCTGAGATGATGACATCGTTTTTACTACGCTACAACCTGACCGTTGGAAGCCGTATCCTCTTCCCATTCACCTGAGGCAGGCCTTCAATTCTGAGGTGAATAACTTGCTTAAACTCGATATCATCGAGCCCTCGAAATCGGATTTCTGTTCCCCTATTGTCATTGTTCGAAAACCCAGCCACTCTTTCCGAATGTACGTAGACTTCAGAAAGTTAAACTCTGTAGCGATTTTCGACGCAGCGCCCATCCCCCTGATCGACAAGAACCTTCATCTATTCGAGGAGACCAAGTAAATCTCAGAATTATGTAGATCTTTGCAAGGCCTATAACCAGATTCCCATCTGTGAAAGCGCACTAAAATAAACGGCGTTCTCCACCTACAAAGAACTCATGCAGTTCAAGCGCCTCCCCTTCGGGCTTGTAACTGCATGCAGCAATTACAACCGGATGATGCTAAGAATTACGGACGACTTGCCCTATCGTTTATTTTACTTTGGCAATCTATACGTCAATACTATAGAGAAAAGGCTACTCTTACATTTGCCTATTTTTCCATCAATCTTAACACGCAGGAGTTCAGAGAGATTGGGCGGAAACCGGCGGGGGGAGAGTGATCTCTTCCCGGTTTGCGAAAAGCTAGCACAGTAGCGATTCGCCAGGAATCTGGGAGATTACCCTCTACCCAGATCCTGTTGAATATATCTAACAGTGAGGCCATGCCTCGCTCATATAGGTGTCGAAGCATGGCCTACGAAACATCGTCCGTACCAGGGGCGGTCTCCGCGCACGAAGCAAGAGCGGAGCACAACTCGCACAGAGTAAACCTGTCGTTGACAGGTTCTCCGCCTCTCGAGCTAAAATCCAGTCCGCTGCTTTCCGTGACATTAAAACGTGCATGGAATGCTAGCAGACTATCATCCCGGCTAGAGAATGCGAAGAAAGCAGTCACGAAGGATTCTGCCACGGACGCAGGGCCGAGGTTGCGGTCCCATTCTCCCGTAAAACGGGATGCAGGTCCAGCGAGAACTTGCCCCTAATCCTTTTGACTCGTTTACACACCACTGCTAGAAGGGTATTCCCGTTAAATGAAGACACGTATGCTTGCCAAGAGCGGCGGGCGTGCTTCGAAATACACTAGAACCTAGCCCTTTCCCGAAAGAATTCACCGATAGTGAAATCGTTGGGTGGTGCTTATAGCACATGTTAGCATAGCGCTTCTGTTTGAGGGCTGTCTCACACTCGGCTGACCACCGTGGGAGGGGTCGGCGTGCAAAACGGCCAGACCTTCTAACAATAGTAGTGAGGCTCGCGGCGATGAGGTTGCCGGACAAGAACTCAACGGCCTCATCTACCGACCTAAACTCCTCGACTGAGATAGAGGATTCAGTCATTTTCTGAAATGCACAACCCAGCGCCCGCGCCAAGCACCATCGGGGCGGGCTTTCGGGCGGTTACAACCCAGAAAATATTTGAATCACTACCATGGAGATCATCGACCACCACCCAAATCAAAATCATGCTGTGCATCCGGAGAGCACAAAGATAGGTCGAGGCAAGAAAATGAAGCGGTTATCCGGTAATGATGCGTAAACTCATGCACATTTAGGACACCTATCCCAAGCTCGTCGATCAGGTCAGCAAGGACTTGACCCCTGAGATTAATTGTCCAGTCTCCCCAGAGGGAGTGTCTACCGTTCAGATCTCCGAGCAAGAGAAAGGGCCGTGGCAACCGTGCCACGACGCGGCGGAAGTCCCTCGCGTCGAAGTCGGCTGACGGTGGAATGTACGCAGAAATAGCCGTATACCACCTATCCAGGTGGAGCTGCACAGCTACTGCCTGAAAGGTGGTATCTGAAGCAAAGAGAAGAACGGAGCCATCATGTCAGATGTAAATAGCGCATCCTTCTATCCGGCCCCCGTCTCTTGCTGGTGGGGTCGCAGAGCCCTTATACCCCGGGAGAGTGGGCATGGGGTACACACCTAACATGGTCTCCTGTAAAATAGCTAACGGGGAACGAAAGGAAACGAGCCTCTGTAGCTGCTCCCAGTTGGCCTGGAGTCCGCGGCAATTCCATTGAAGGAAAATGCCTTCCAGGCCTAACCCACAGGAGATGTGGGGGCCGTGTAATGCAAACAGCTCTCCGTGAAAATTGATACAGCGCCTGGTAGAAACTCTCTGACCTTAAGCCGAAGGGATAGGGCGTGAAAGCCGACCCCTAATCAACATACATTGAGAATGATCCAACATAACACGAAGTGTGCTTCCTGTCGCTATGGAAGCTTTTGGAGCAGAGGTTTGGTGAGAAATAGTAAATGGTGGTAGCATCAATGATGGTGTCCTGGGCAGAACCAAATACGATTCAATCCATGATGGAGGAGTTGACATTCTAGTGTTGGAATCTTGGTCCCAGTAAAATAAATCAAAATGTTGTATACGGAGAACGTAGCAAGATCTTACAGCATCACCCAGGTGATGCCTTTGATGCTCGCACACCTACGCTGAATCAACGATCTTGGAGAAATTCAAATATGAAAATTGGGAGGCAACTCTTTGCCCATATAGTGTGGATGGTCTCTGATACCGTAGCATCATCATAGGCCTTCTCTGAAAAGAAAATAGTGTAGTGTAATGCTCTCTGCAAAACAAGACCTCGCAGAAGGCACTTCCTACCCGGAATAGACTATACAACGTGGAGTAGAATTTGTGGAATCCCCACTCTGCAGAAGACAAGTGACCTCCACTCACTTGGAAAAAGGCTATTCTATCATTTACCCAAATCTCTACCAATCTGCGCACGCAGGAAACGAGAGAATTATGGTGAATACCATCCGAGGTAAAGTGATCTCTTCCCGATTTCGAAAAGCGAGAAACTTAACCATTCGCAAGTAGTTTGGTGGTTATCCTCTGTACCTAACTTGTTGCAGAAAGAAATATATAAAAAAGTCCGACCTCGCTTAAATTAGGTTTTAAGGCGTGTCATGCAGGATATCGTGGGGCCCAGGGGGATGTCCTCACATGAAGCGAAAGCAGAACGGAACTCACTAACTTTAACATTTCGTCGGATGGTTCTCCGTCCCTGGATGTCAAGTCTATTGGGCGGCCTTAAACGGCACCCCATCGTCCCTCCAAGTCTGGCGAAGCAGCAGCCCGGCTAGAGAATGGGAAGAAAGCGGTCACGAAAGACTGGCGAGGACGCGGGTTCAGATCCTAGACAACGGGAGGTTGGACATGGCAAGAACTCGCTCGGAATCATTTTGAAGAGATAGAGAGCACGAAATTTCTCATGGAGCACTACTGGGGTCGGGAGGCCCTCTGGCCTCCCCCGGCAATCCCCTTTTCCCCATGCCCCTCGATGTGTGTGTGGGGGGGGGGGGCGAATTTAGCCTCCAAAATCTGTCCATTTTTATCTGCTTTCGCAAGTCTGAACTCAGATTCTCGCACGGAGGACCGCTCGGGCCTCTTTGACAAAGCCTCAAATTTACTCAGACCCTGAATCCCTTCGCCCCCTTTAAAATGTTTACGTCAAAGAGGTGCCTTGTCTATTAGGCGTGTGGGGGGGGATAGTTCGTGCTAATTTAGCTAACAAATATATGGTATAAATAGGGTAAATAAGGGTTGAGGGTTATTATTATATGCGGGAAATCTCAAGAGCAAAAAATAAAGAAGAACAACAATGTCTGCTGACCAAAAGTCGCGTGCTCTCACTTATACTGATTTATGACCTTAATACTTTCAAAACTTTCAATAATTCACGGACTAACCTTCGGAGGACCATAGCAATTTATTATTCAAAAGAGAATATAAGAGAACATATGGTTTTCAAATAGCGTTAGCATCGGCTGAATAGTTAGAATGTCATTACCAATGGTATTACAATGTTATGATGTTATTGCCAAAACAAATAATTCTCGGGAGAATCTTGGGTGGTGTAGGTGGTGGTAGAGTAGGCGTGGTGGTGTATGGGGGTGTAGGTGTGCTGGGGTAGGTGGTGGAAGGGTGAGTGTAGTTGGGGTAGGTGGTAGAATTTTAAGTTTTTTGTTGTAGGTGTTGTAGTTAGTGGGGTTGTAGGTAATGGTGATGCACGTAGTGTAGGTGATGGTTTAAGTGGTGGTGGTGTGGGTGGTGGTAGTGTAAGTAGGGGTGGTGAATGTGAGTGTTGTGTAGGTAGTGGTGTTGTATGTGATGTTGTTGTAGATGGTATTGTGGTCGGTGGTGGTCGATAGGTGGTAGTGGTGTAGGTGGTGGTGATGTAAGTGATGGGGGTGGTTGTTTGGGTGATGGTAATGAAGGTGGTGGTATAGGGGATAATGTCTAGGTGTATGTAGATGGTTTAGCTGGTGTTTGTGTAGGTGGTGGTGTAAGTGTTAGTGGTGTCGGTGATGGTGGTGTAGGTGGTGGTGGGCTAGGGGGTTGTGTTGTAGTCGGTGTAGGTTTGGCGGTGTAGATGATGTAGGCGTAGAGGTGTAGGTGGTGGTGCTGCTGATGTTATGCTGAATAAGTGGTTTATTTGGTGGTGGACTACGTGGTGGTGGTTTATGTTGTGGTGATGTAGCTGATAGTGCTGAAGGCTTATGTGGTTTATGTGGCGATTGTGTGGGTCGTGGAGGTCGTGTGGATCATGTAGGCGTGAGTGGTTCAGGTTGTGGTGGTGTAGATGGGTGGGGTATAGGTAGTGTTTGTGTTGGTCGTG
The DNA here is from genome assembly GCA_963969495.1 of Ceratothoa steindachneri. Classification (NCBI taxonomy): domain Eukaryota; kingdom Metazoa; phylum Arthropoda; class Malacostraca; order Isopoda; family Cymothoidae; genus Ceratothoa; species Ceratothoa steindachneri. Next base: position 15,262,041 of record OZ018331.1, on the reverse strand, counting down.
GTGGTAAAGGTAGTGGTGTTGTAGGTGATAATGGTGTAGGTTATGATGTTGTAGGGGAAGGTGTGCTTTAGCTGGTAAAGGTGCTGTATTTTTTGTTCCTTGTGTAGGTTCTTGTGGTGTAAGTGGTGTTATGAAGGTGGGATAGGGGTGGTGTATATGCTGGTGTAGGTTGTTGTGGTGTATGTGGTGTTGTTGAAGGTGGGATAGGGGGTGGTGTATGTGATGTAGGCGTAGGTAGTTCAATTGGTGGTGGGATGGGTAGTTGTGATGTAGTTGGGGTTGGTCTTGTAGGTAGTGATAGTCTACTCGTAGTTGTTTGTGGTAGTAGTGATAGTGCTGTAGGTTTAGTTTGTTTAGTTGGTGGTTGGGAAGGTGGTCGTGGGGTAGATGATCTAGGCCTAGGTGTTTCAGGTGGTATTGTTGTAGGTGGTGGATGGATAGGTAGGGTGCTGTAGGTGGTGTTGGTGTAAATGGTGGTGGTGTAGGTGGTGTTGGTGTAAATGGTAGTGGTGTAGGTGTTGTAGGTAGTGATGGTGTAGATATTGGTATTGTAGGCATAGGTGGTGGAGGGATGATCCTGTAGAGGTGGTGTAGGTGATGGTGGGGTATGAAGTGTTAGTGATGGTGTAGGTGGTTCTCGTGTAGGTGATGTAGGTGCAGATGGTGTCCTTCTAGGTGTTGGTGTTGTAGAATAGTGTCGGCGTAGGGGGTTGTGGTGGTAGTGTTGAAGGTACTGATGGTTTAGGTGATAGTGCTATAGTTGTAGGGTTAAATTAGTGGTTTGCTAGGTCAGGTAGGGTAGGTGTTGGTGTTTAAGGTGTTGGTTTGTAGGTGGTGGTTCTGGTTCGGCTAGTGGTGCTTGTGAGGTAATGCTGCTAGGGTAGGTGGTGGTGGTGGTGATGGTTTAGGTGGTAGTGGTGGAGGTGGTCGTCGTGGGATAGGGGGTGGTGTTATATTTGGTCTATGTGGTGGTGTAGGTGGTGCAGTTGGTAGTGTGGTAGGTAGGTGTGGTGTAGGTGATGTAGTTTTACGTGGTGCAGGTTATGGTGGTGTAGGTATTGGTCGTGTAGGTGATACTGCTGTAGGTGTTACTAGTTTGGGTGATGTTGTGTAGGTGGTGGTATTGTGGTGCAAGTGGTTGTGGTGTAGGTTGTGCTTGTCTAGGTGGTGTAAGGTTTGTGTTGTAGGTGTTGATGTACTAGGTAGCGGTGGTTCAGGTGGGGATGATGTAGGTAGTACTGGTGTAGGTAGTGGTGGTGAAGAAGGTTGTGTAGTAGGCGATACTGCTGTAGGTGCTGTTGGTGTAGGTAGTGAGGGAGGTGGAGGTGGTCTGTATGATGTATGTGGTTTTGTTGTAGGTGATGTAGTCATAGCTAATGTAGGTGTTGGTCTAGGTGAGTTAGGTGGTGCTGTATGTAATAGTGCTGCAAGTGTAGGTGGTTTAGGTGTTGGTGGTGTAGGTTTTGGTGGTGTAGGTTTTGGTGGTGCAGGTGTTGGTGATCTAAGTGGTGGGAGTTAAGTGTGGGTGTTGTAGATGGTGATGGTGTATGCTGCGGATATGTAGGTGGGTGGTGTAGGTTATGGTAGTGTAAAAGGCGGTGGTGCTGTAGGTATCGGTGGTTTAGGTTGTGTTGCTGTAATGGTGGCGCTGCATATGATGTAATTGTAGGTATTCACGTAATTATGAATGGAATAAAGGATTGGTCTTCTCTCTCGTCTCACTACCCATTGAAGGTACGAGGGGTTTTGGAAGTTGAGGGGAAGAGGGTAGTGGGTATAATTTATTTTAGCCTCTTGCGGGCTGTTCACTATCATAATAGTCGACTATTTTGAGACCTTTAAGCTGCCTCCTCTGATTCGACAAAATAGTTGAGAAGAGAATAAAAGGATGGAATGGGCTTTGGCGGTTAGGAGGGCCGGGGGCTGGGGGGTAGTCCTATCAAGCATTTCAACACATTTCATTTTAATGTCAGAAAATCTCTTTAAAATTAATAGCAAATATTGAAATGAGAATGGATGGCAAGCCCATTTTATTTCAGAACGTGTAACGCCATCTTTCCTCCTTTTTTGGGTCTATACAGCGCGGCAATTAATGTGTGAGATTTAAAAGAGGTGATAAAGACGACCCGAGAGAGTCAGGAGAACGAGGTTCTCTCTGGGCACTTGGGTCGGGAGAACCTGACGCTCTTCGGGGTTTCATTCGCAGCTGTGGCATCGTAACACCACCCATCACTCAATGGGTGAATAGTGTAACAAGTGTTGGTATCCTACAAGGGTGAAGGCATTTTCACCCTTCGAAAAATGAAAGGTGAAAATGTTTTTATATTTTCTTTTGTTATAAACAAATGGAGGACGTTTTAAGGACCTAATTTTATTTACCCAAATTAAAAGAATTTATTTTGTAAAGATTTAAAAAGTGAAATATTAATATAAAAATAAAGATGATCTAAATTTAAAGGTTTAAAGAAACAAAATTATACCCTCATTATTACTTTTATTTAGCTATTCATTCATAGTCTATTTTAATATTCTTTCATATTTTTGTCCTTTTTCTCAATTATTTCTCTTTTCCTTTCTTAGACAACAAATCAATGATGCGCAAATGTTCCTAATTCTCTTCCATTTCGTAATTCTCTTCTTTTTCTCTTCCTTAAAATATTCCTCTCCTATGGTTGTAAGTGCTGGACTTCTCGAAACCCGGCGACTCATCTATCTATAAAACGGAATGCTTCCCTCTAGAACCTCGCGTCTAAATTCCTCAATTAGTCTATAATTTTCTTCGTTCTCATCCCACATCCTTTCTCTCGTTCCTCCCATCTTTTATTAGGAGACGATGAAAAATACAGTTGAAATTATGAAGAATTTTCAGGAGGTCAGGAGCTCGTGAAAAGGATGCGGTCGACCGGAATAAAGCTTCTCGACAACCGAGAAAACACAACCACGCGATTACTTATATAAACTCGGTATCGCAGTTGGGAGACAAAGATCAAAAGTAAAGTACCTCAAATAGTGAATGATAAAAGGAAAAGTAAAATGACACGGCCTTTTTGCCTATCTATAAAAGAAGTGAGCTTCTTTCAATGATAATAATCAATGTTTATCTCATAAGGGCTTTCAGTTCATTCGAAAGTGAATAAATTTTGAAAGATTTTAAAAAGTAAATTGGTTTAAGGGAAAATGGTTGAAAAAATAGTTAGTTTTTCGCCAATTTTTGCTGGTCTAAATATGATATATTGAAGGAAAAGTGATTTAGAATGGGAAAAAGGAGTAATTGAGGAACAATTTTATATATTAATACAACTTTATATTTATATATGGAAGAGGGGAGGGTGGAACTGGGGCAATAATGCCCTTGGTACAACTGAAACCGGGAGGAGCTGCGCAACATTACATGAAATTCAAGGGGAAAAAAAATTGGAGAATTCTTGGGTCTCCTTTTTCCAAAATTTGAAATCTCTCAATATCATCTCCAAGCAGGTTTAGACCCAATGACAAGTGATGGAGGACGTTAATTTTTACGTTTCCGTCGTTGAGGTTCATAAGTTTCTCTTTACTTAATAGGCTACTTCGTGTTTGAGATATTTTTATGTCTTCGTCGTTTAATGCCGTTTCGAGCACGTCGAAGTCATGTTCGGAGTAATATTTCCATTTGTCGATGGCGCTATCTATCCCGTCCATCATCCGTTAGGCCTAGAAGGTTATAAGATTCCTCCGCTTCTGCTGGTTCTTCTATTTGAGTTATTTCATCGCTCTCGTGTGTTTGCTCATCTTCTGTATTTACTTCTTTGTTCTGTTTGTTTGTTAGTGTGGTTACTGGGAGACTCCTCCTTAGTAGGTCGCAAGATGGGCGGTTCTGCGGACACCAAAGTTCCCTGGCCATGGCGTTTTACCTTGAGAGTGTTTTGAACTCTTAAGCGAAGCTGCCACATAAGAAAGAGCCTTGACTTCGATGTTAATCCCCTTTTGGTCGGTGCCCTTCTTTGGTACAATCACTCGGAAATGACCAATGAAATCCCATCCCTAATTCTCTGTCTGTCTGTCTGTTTTTCTCTCTCTCTCTCTCTCTCTCTCTCTCTCTCTCTCTATATATATATATATATATATATATATATATATATATATATATATATATATATATATATATATATATATATATATATATATATATATGATTGTCGTTAAGAATAATTTATAATCTTTCTTCTTCTTCTTCTTCCTTCTTCTTCTTCTTCTTCTTCTTCTTCTTCCCCGTAATTCCTCTGAATTTGAAGACAACAACGGCTCATCCTCGACCGAGCGCCGCTGCCTCAATTATCTGCCATTATTTCAGATCCATTTTTCATCCCTCTCCAAATTCCTTTTCTTTTTCTATTTCCCGGGAGGTCCCCCCCAAATTAACTATTATACCTGGCACTTGGAGCAGTGCTACGCCCTTCCCACCCCATTCCTCCCGGTATTTTAAAAAAATATTTTGAAACTACCTGGGCTATATTCCTTCCACAAATCTTCCCTCTTTTTCCTCAGCTTCTTTCCGCCTAATTTTCTTATCGAGTATGTCGGAAAACTCCTAGTGGTAAGTCCCCTGTTTACCACTCCTTTCCACCCTGTGGCAAATGGTATTTGCGAAAAATTGAATTGCACCCTGAAGACCATTCTAAAAAAGCTTTGTCCTAAGAATGGCAAAGTTACTTTCCTGTAGCACTTTTTGCGTACAGGGAGATGCCTCAGAAGACCCTCGGTTTCGTCCCCTTTGAATTATTGTATGGCTGTAATGTGCGAGGACCCCTCTGCATCTTCCAAGAACTCTTTGCTAACCCCCAACTGGATATAGAAATTTACTCCTCTTAATCCTACGTCCTGGACCCTAGGAAACGCCTGGAGACCTTCGCGGACATCGCTTACAAGAAGGCAGATGTGAACCTGGAGAACGATATAACGTATTTCGACCTAAAATCAAAAGAAAGAACATTTAAGCCTAATAAGGAGGTGCTGTTGCTACTTCCCACGGAGAGCAACAAGCTTCTTAGTCAGTGGAAGGGCCCCTGGCCCCTTCCTTGAGGCCAAAGATCTCGTGGATTACCTTATTCCGACCCCCTCTGGACATTAAGTATTTACGTAAACATGTTGAAGAAATACCAACGCCGTGCGAATGGTAATAATTTTGTGGCTCTTGACGAAAAGTTCGCCGTGGAAGCGTCGTACCCCTCTGAACGCCTCAACATTGCCCAGGTGATTTGCATGGAACAAGATGGCGACTACCCTCTCCCATCTTAACCTGAGGCCCCATAATCATCCTCTCCGGCGTAAACCTATACCCCGGGTTAGACCCTCACCAAAATAGTCAGCTGCAGCAGGTACTGAACGACTTCGATGAAGTCCTCTGTGAGATCCGCGGCCGCATATGCCAAACACTTTAAACATAGCATCGTTCTTACTACGCAAGAACCTGTACGTACGACGCAGTATCCTCTTTCCATCCACCTGAGGCAGGCCTTCAATTCTGAGGGCGATGACTTGCTCGAACTTGATATCATCAAACCCTCGAACTCGAATTTCTGTTCCCCGATCGCCATGGTTCCTAAACCCGGCCACTCTTCCCGAATGTGGGTAGACTTCAGAAAGTTAAACTCTGTGGCGGTTTTCGAGGCATAACCCATCCCTCTGATCGACGAGAACCTACATCTATTCGAGGAGGCCAAGTACATCTCAGAGTTAGGTCTCTGCCGGGCCTATAAACGATTCCCTTCCGTGAAAGTGTAAGTAAATACACGGCGTTCCCCACCGACAAAGGACTAATGCAGTTCAAGCGCATTACCTTCGGGCTTGTAACTGTATGCAGCAATTACAACCGGATGATGCTAAGAATTACGGACGACCTGCTCCATCTGTCATTTTACTTTGACAATCTATACGTCACTACCACTACATTGGACCAGCAATTGATCCCCCTTCGAGCCTTTTTGACCCAGGTCCGTGAGCATGGACTCACCCTTAGCCTCACTAAGTGCCACTTCACCCACGATACCATCAAGTACCTTGACTTCCATATCGGGAAGAACCGAATGGGCCTCCAGGAAAAAAAGGGTCAGGCCATAGTAGAAATGCCCCTTCCCCGCAGTAAGAAACAGCTCCGGTCTTCTATGGGGTTGGCCTTGTTCTACCGGTCTCATCCCCAATTTTGCATCCATTTCTGCCCCCCACCCCTTGTGTGCAATGTTGCAGAAAAGGTCCCTGGATCCCATAGTCTGGGACCCCAAGGCCACATTAAGATTCCGGCAACTAAAAGACAAACATGCGTCCGTCCCCATTTTGAGGCTCTCAAACCCCAGTAAGCCCTTCGGCATCCGGACGGATGCCAGCGACGAAGGCCTCGGATGCGTACTCCTCAAGTACGCCGATAGTGGACAAAGCCACCCTGTGGCATACGCAAGTAGAAAGCTATTACCGCATGAGAAAAACTACTCAGTAATAGAACGAGATACCAAAAATAGCAATTTAATATGGACAAACAACGTGGTCGAGCCATGTGAGCGTATTCCTGCGCATTAGTATTACCTTAGCCCTGGTAAAAGAGACCTGTGCTACACAAACAGACATGCAGTACACTCAAATTAAACCAACCTAAAACATCACTACTATTGAAGGATACAGTATTTGCACACTGAAAATCAAGCAAAGATCAGACTGCCTTCGAATAATCAACACATAATCTTATTTAGGGGGAGGGGGGCTCAAAACGAAAGCCACAAATTTGAATTTAGTACCATCAGAAAGAGTGCAAGAATGCGGTTAAGTGTATATGCTTGAGCTGAATCCTGGTAGAAGAAGCCCCACCGAAAAATAATTAGGTTGGAATTAATTACAATATTAGGCCTACATCGAAATCTAATTTTTCTTCGATTTTGAAAATCAAGGTATATACAAAAATATAAGAAATGCGATTTTCTTTTTCTTTCTTGCTTCATCCACCTAATTTCTTTGTCCTACGCCTCGAAGTTTGGTTTCGTTGTGTATTTTTCTTTACATACAAATAATAATTACTCTCCTCCATCATTTTGGAACAAATATCAATTTTATATGGACTAACAACGTGGCCGAACCATGTGAGCGCATTAGGATTACCCAATTTTTTATTTTTTTTATTTTTTTTTTATAGAGCCCATCTGGCAACTACCCACCTGGGCATAAGTCGCCGAAAAACACGACAGCCTAGAATTAGGCTACTTTAAAGTTAAAATATGAAAACTTAACAATCAATATAAATTGGAAAAACTTAACAATCGAAGCAATCTCCGGCAGCGGGGGGAGGTCCCCCTCACCCCGGTGCAGGAGAGTGCAACCTAAAACAAAACAACAAAAAAAAAAAGGAACCTTAAATAAAGGGGAGAAGGCCGGCCTCCCCCAAAAAGTCAATAAGTCCACCAGTCATGGTGCACGCACTCGTCCCGAGTACAAGGGACAGGCGGTAGCGACCCCGCCCATCCCGGTACCGAGACAGGTATCGTGCGCGAAGATCACCCAGACTGGGACATTCGACAAGAATATGCCGAACAGTCTGGGGGACGACGCAGTCGTTGCAATAGGGCACATGCGAGCGCTCCACCAAGTAACGATGCGTCACACGAGTGTGTCCGATTCGAAGACGACAGAAAGCAACCTGAAGCCGCCGCGGCATTGGGGGATAGGTCCATGGGAACAGTCGCGGCGCAATGGCACGCAACTTTAAGTTCCCCTCGACCGTCTCCCATCTTCTTTGCCAAGCAGTCCGAAGAGCTGCCCGTATTCCTGCCATGTAGTCAGTGTGAGGAAGAGCGAAACGCTGGTCCGGTCGCAGAGTCCTCGCGGACTCTTTGGCGCCCTCATCGGCGCGCTCATTCCCCGCAATTCCTACATGTCCAGGAACCCAGCAGAAGATAATCTCGACATCTGCCCGGCTCGCCAAAACCGTGGCGTCACGGATTTCGCGAACCAGGGGATGCGGAGATTCCAATGCCCCGAGAGCACTCAGGGCGCTTTGTGAGTCGCTATAAATCACAATCCGGTCTCCGAACCGGGCACGTCGCGTAATCTCCCGTACCGAGTAGTGTATTGCCACCAGCTCGGCCGTGAAGACAGACGCAGCGCCTGGTAGAGCCCCGCTGACTTCAAACAGAGGGGATACGGCGTGGAAGCCGACCCCCTCTTGGGACTTGGAGCCATCCGTATACACTGGCACGGTACCAGCGTGACACGATGTGTGCTCCAAAAAGGTCGAACGCAATACTCCCGGCGCAGTACAAGCTTTGGGAGCAGAGGCGTGGCGACAAATAGCCAAATGTGGTACCCTCCAAGGTGGCGTCCTGGGCAGAACCAGAAGCGCCACCGGCCCGAGAGCTATATCTACCTCTCGAAGGAGTTTCCTGGCCCTAAACCCAAAGGGCTTAGGGTATGACTGGCGTCTCTCGGCGGCATAGGCACCATCGAGATCAGCTGCGGATGCAGTGAGAGCTGTTGGCGACTGAGGGAGGCGCCGGGCTCGCGCGTACAGGCGAGTGATGCACTGCACGCGGCGCAGAGCGAGTGGCATCTCCCCAGCATCGACCAACAGGCTCTCAATGGGGGAAGTGCGGAAGGCACCGGTCGCAAGGCGAAGGCCGGTGTGGTGGATCGAATCCACCTTCCGCAATAAACGCTCGGCTGCGGATGCATAAAACTCGCATCCGTAGTCGAGCTTCGAGCGAACAAAGGATCGATAAAAAAGTAAGGCGGTAGCCCTATCAGCGCCCCAAGCGCTGAACGTCACGGAACGGAGAATGTCCATGGCGCGGGTACAAGAGACCCTAAGGCTGCGAATGTGAGCCTCCCAGGTGAGGCGTCGGTCGAATACAAGACCAAGGAAACGGTGCGACTCAACCACATCCAGGCGCACCCCATTAAGAAACAAATCTGGGTCGGGGTGAAGCCGTGGATGGCGGCAGAAGTGCACCACCTTAGTCTTGGCCAAAGAAAACCGAAACCTGTGCGCTTCGGCATAGCGAGAGACGCGGTTCAATGCCTGTTGGAGTCGGCGCTCCAGAGTTGGCATCTGGGCCGCGCCAAAAGAGATCGAAAGGTCGTCTACGTAGAGCGTGGCGAGAACATCTTCCGGCAGCACCGAGGTGATGCCGTTGATGCTCAGGGCAAAGAGTGTGACACTGAGGACACTTCCCTGCGGGACACCCTCTTCCTGCTCCTTTGGGCCGGAGAGGGCTCCCCCCACCCGTACGCGGAATCGACGATCTCGCAAAAATTCAGATATAAACATTGGGAGGCGTCCCCTCGCCCCCATCGTGTGGAGAGTCTCCATGATACCGTATCGCCATGCGGTATCATAGGCCTTCTCCAGATCAAAAAACACCGTGGCGTAGTGCTGTCTACGAAGGAAAGCCTCGCAGACGGCATTTTCCAGTCGGAGCAGAGCATCCGACGTGGAGTGGAACTTACGGAAGCCGCACTGTGCAGAAGACAGATGGCCTCCGCTGTCCAGGAAATAGGCTAATCTAACATTTACCAATTTCTCCATCAACTTGCACACGCAAGAGGTTAGAGATTGGGCGGAATCCGGTCGGAGTAGAGTGATCTCTCCCCGGCTTGCGAAAGGCGAGCACAGTAGCGATTCGCCAGGAGTCTGGGAGAAGACCTTCCACCCAGATCCTGTTGAACAAATCTAACAGAAAGGCCATGCCTCGCTCACCCAGGTGTCGAAGCATGGCGTACGGGACATCGTCCGGACCATGGGCGGTGTCCGCGCACGAAGCGAGAGCGGAGCGCAACTCACTCACAGTAAACTTGTCGTTGAAGGGTTCTCCGCCTCTGGAGGTAAAGTCCAGCCGGCGGCCTTCCGCGACATCACGACGTGCATTGAATGCTGGCGGAGCAGCATCACGGCTAGAGAATGCGGAAAAAGCGGTCGCTAAGGATTCCGCCACGGACGCGGGGTCCAAGATTGCGGTCCCATTCTCCTGGAGAACGGGAGGGGGGTCCTGCGAGAACTTGCCCCGAATCCTTTTGACTCGCTTCAACACCTCAGCTAAAGGGGTCTTCCCGTTAAGTGAAGACACGTATGCCCGCCAAGAAGAGCGGCGGGCGTGCTTCGAAATATACCGGAACCTAGCCCTAGCCCGACGAAATTCAGCGACAGTGAAATCGTTCGGGCGGCGCTTATAGCGCATGTAGGCATAACGCTTCTGTTTGAGGGCCGTCTCACACTCGGCCGACCACCATCGGAGTGGTCGGCGTGCAAAACGGCCAGACGTCCTAGGAATAGTAGTCAGGCCCACGGCGATGAGGTTGCCGGAGAAGAACTCAACGGCCTCATCTACCGACCTAAACTCCTCGACTGAGATAGAGAATTCAGTCATTTCCTGAAATGCAGGCCACCGCGCCCGCGCCAAGCACCACCGAGGTGGTCTCTCAGGCGGCAGTTGCCCTGAAAATGATATTTGAATGGGAAAGTGATCACTACCATGGAGGTCATCGACCACCCCCCAATCAGGCTGTGCATCCGAAGAGCACAAAGATAGGTCAAGGCAAGAAAATGAAGCGGTTCTCGGACAGTGATGCGTAAACTCATCCACGTTTAGGACACCCATCTCAAGCTCTTCGATCAGATCGGCAAGGACTTGTCCCCTGGGATTTATGGAGTAATCTCCCCAGAGAGGATGCCTGCCGTTCAGATCTCCAAGCAAGAGATAGGGCCTCGGCAACCGTGCCACGACGCGGCGGAAGTCCCCCGCGTCGAAGTCAGCTGACGGTGGAATGTACGCAGAAATGATAGTATACCTCCTATCCAGGTGCAGCTGCACAGCCACTGCCTGAAAGGAGGTATCTAAAGAGAAAGGAAGAACGGAGACATCATGCCGGGTGTAAACTGCGCACCCCCCAGCCCGGCCATCCCGCGGTGGTGGGGTCGCAAGACCCTTATACCCCGGGAGGGCAGGGAGGGGGCACGAACCTAGCATGGTCTCCTGCAAAAAAATAGCTAACGGGGAACGGGACGAGACGAGCCTCCGCAGCTCCTCCCAGTTGGCCCGGAGTCCACGGCAATTCCATTGAAGGAATATGCCCTCCAGGCCTAGCTCGGAGGAGACGCGGGGGCCCTCCTCGAATTGAAGACCCTCACGGGAATGGCCGTACGCTTCCCGGGGGCAGAACCCCGGGCGCTGTTGGCCGGACAAAGCGCTGAAGGCGCTGTCGCCTTCGAGGACTTATTGGGGGAGGTTGGGCTCGCCATGCGAGTCTTTTCCTCCCTCCGCCTCGAAACCTTAGGCGGGCGTTGCGGCTTCGGAGGCGGGGGGCCCTCTTTTCGAGGAACCACCGTCTCCGAGCAACTCGCTCCACCTCGGGGCGTGGGCGAAGGAGCCGAAGCTCCTTTGTTGCTGTCCTCCTTTCGGGGGACAGCTTTAGGAACCCCGGAAGATGGCCTAGCGACCATCTTCAGGGGTGTTGCCTCCTGTGAGTCTAACGACTCGGTGGAGGCGCGTGGCCGTTTCGCCTTACGGGAAACGGTCACGCTGGGGGAAGAGGGGGGAGCCCTGGTTTTAGCCGGGGCAGGGTATGAACCCTTTTTTTCCGCCAGCTTTACCAGGGGAGCGCCCGGGTTGGGTAGAGCCCGCAGAAGGGCTCCGAATGGGCGCGGAAACAACCGTGCTCGTTGGCCTGGATGGGCCAGGAGCAGAGGGTGCCTTCCTAACTATTGAGGCATACGACGTCCCAGGCAGAGCCGGGCGCGCCAGGACCAAGTCCTTTGCCTCGCGGAATGAGAGTCGATCCTGGGCCTGAACGGCCAGGATTTCTTTCTCAAGGAGATATGCACCACATTGCTTCGAAGAAGAAGGGTGCGGCTCTCCGCAATTGACACACTTGGCCACACACGATTTGGACTTATCGTGTGTGACCTTGGAGCAATTTACACAGACTTCGGGTGACCCCGACTTTGCACGTCTACATGAGCGATTCGTATGGCCGAAGCGGTGACAGTAATAGCACCGCCGCGGCAGTGGCACGAATGCCTTCACCTGGTAGCGGTACCAACCGGCACGCACCGACTCAGGGAGCTTGTCACAGTCGAACGTGACGAAGAGTGTAGGGGTGGGTCTCGAGGCCCCTCCCTGTTTTCTCATCACACATTCGACCTTGACCGCCCCATGGTCGGCCAGCTCTAAGGTGATGTCTTCAATGGAGTAGTCAACGAGTTCCCTAGCATAAACTACTCCTTTCACAAAGTTGATGGTAGAGTGCGGCGTCACACTCACCGGGGTGCCATGAAGTGTCCGAAGAGCACTAATCTTGGCCGCCTCGGCGGGATTCGCCGCATTCGCCAGAAGGCTCCCGTCCGAGAAACGGGTTACCTTCGGCTCTCTACCAATTGCACTAGCTAATCCTCTCCGCTGATGGATCATGTTGCCCTTGGACAACATGCTGCCATCAGTGGAGCGAATAACGAGGAAGCGTTTGAAGCCAGCGGGCTCGAAAACGCCAGGTAACCTCTGAATCAGGGGCCCCGATGTCATCGAGGCTCCGCCCTGTGCACTCTTGGTAGTAGTCTTCTTTGTCAGGGGCTCCGCAACCGGGGGGGCAGAGGGGGCGGATGTGCCGATCTTGGCTTGGTCGCTTGCCAGAGTGGCAGCAGACCCATCCGTCCCCGCAGCCCCCGCGGATGGAGAGGAGCCCCGAGTCTTTTTGGTCTTTTTAGTCTTTTTGGTCTTTTTAGTCTTTTTCTGAGAGGAGGGCGGGGAATGAACCCGCTTTTCACCTCCACCGGCAGAAGTCCCCAGGCCAGATGGACCAGCCTCAGCCAGGTCCCTCTCCGAAATGGAGAAGGTCCTGGTTGTCGTAGGGGCACCTGTCGGAGGAGATCCCTCCCCTCCTTCTACTGCCTCGGAGCCCTCAGCCATTTGAGGAGGACCTTGCATAGGGGCGGATTCGGGTTCGGTGCTTGGCGCCGAGCCCGAATTCCCCCCCATGGAAGGCCCTACCATCTGGGGCTGGGTCTCCTCAAGGACCATGTCTATCACAGGAGGGGCCTCCAATTGGCCATCCCCTCCCAGGACATCGCAGGTCCCCTTGGCAGTGTCGCCAGTCTTGTATGGGGAGGCACAGGCCTTGACCCCGGCAAGGTTTAAAATTCTTGCCAGCAGGTCTTTTGAGGGAAACGACCGAAGGGGCCTGGCTTCCCTCTCCCCCCTAAGGGGGTTTGCCCTACCGAGCCGCTTTGATGGGAAGCGGCTGGCTAAGGGCTGCCTGCTGGCTTTCTTGGCAGTCCCCTTGAAAAGAAAAGATGGGACTGCCGCTGGGAAAAGGGAGGTGCCCGAAAGCACCTCCAGAGAAGGGGGTGAGGGGGAGTCCCCTGCACCCGTAGGCGAAGGAGAGGAGTAAGCCTCCTCTCCGGTTAGAGAAATATGGAGGGTCCCCTGTGCAAGCACAGGGGGGGGGGACCTCCATTTTTTCGGTGGAGCTGCCCAAGGGCGGCTCCGTCGATGAGCAAGGGGGAGTTAAAGGGGTTTGGGTTTTTTTTTGTTGTTGTTCATCTATAGGCATGGTGACCCTATTTTTCCCACGGGACGCAATAGCTCATCACCCCTCGCAGTAGCCCGCACTGCGAGAGGTGCTTACAAGCCCGGCAGAGCCAGGCGCCGCCATTCGGGACCACCCCTCCCGCCTGGTGGCCTGGCAGTCCATCGGCATGGCGGCTCCACCTTGGACACGGCGTAAAAAATATAGGTTGTGAAGAGGAGAGGAAAAGGGATGTGAGGAAGGTATGGGTGGGAATGAAGCAGGTTGTTAAAAAAAACCCATCCCGAACCGGAGCTCAGGGGTTAGGGGACAATGTCCCCTCCCCCCTCAGCCCCGATCCGGGGTGGTTGGCTTGAGAAGAAGGTCAGCATTCTACCCTTTGAAATTAGAGGCTGACCAGAGAAAGTTGTGGGAGAGGTTGTATGAAAAGCGACAAGGTAGGGGAGAAATCGGGCTATCTGAAGGAAGGAAGAGAGGCTAAGCTGGGGCCGGACGGAGCGCTGGATCCCGTCAGCACGGCGGCCAGGATGGCAAATCGCCGCGCCCCTTACGGGGTAGGATTACCCAAGCCCCTGTAAAAGAGACTTGGGCTACATAAACAGACATTCAGTACATCCAACTTAAACCGACCTAGATACATCACTACTATTGAAGGATACAGTATTTGCCGCCTGAAAATCGAAGAAATATCGTCCTGCCTTCGAATACACAACAAAGAATCTTATTTGGGGGAAGGGGAGTAAAACGAAAGCCACGAAATTAAATTTAGTACCATCGAAAAGAGTACAAAAATGCGGTTAATTGGATATGATTGAGAGCTGAATCATGGTAGAATTAGCCAGCTTTAAGGTGATGTGGTATGTGGAGTAGTTTTTAAGTTCCCTCGCATAATCTACTCCTTTCACAACGTTCATGGTAGCGTGCGACGTCACACTTATAGCCGTACCATCAAGTGTCCGAAGGCCAGTAATCATGGCCGCTTCGGAGGGATTCGACGCATTCACCAAAAGGCTCCCGTCCCAGAAACGGATCACCTTCTGCTCTCCACCAATCATACTAGCTAGAGCTCTCCTTTAATGGATCATGTTATACTTAGCCAATATGCTGCCACCAGTGGAGCGAATAACGATGAAACGCTTAAAACCAGCGGCACGAAAACGCCAAGTAGCCTTTGAATGACGGGCCCCGACGTAATCTCGGCTCCGCTCTGAAGTTCTGCTCTTCGTCTGGGACTCCCGAAACGGGGAGCCACGGGTTCGGGTTTCTCGATCTTGGGTTGGTCGCTTAACGAAACAGCAACGGAACCATCCGTCCTCGTGGTCCCCTCAGAAGGAGAGGAGCTCCGAGTCTTCTTCGTCTTTCTCTTGTTCTTTTTCTTTTTAGAAGAGGAGGGCGGGGAGTGAACCCCCTTTCCCCTCCGCCGGCAGAAGCCCGTAATTACGATGGACCGCCCTCAACAAGATCCTTCTCCGAGATGGAGAAGGTTCAGTGCTTGGCAGCGAGCCCAGGTTCGTCCCCGTGGAAGGTCTTACCATCTCGAGCTGGGTTGCCTCAGGGACCATATCGATCCCAGCGAGGGCGGGGGGTCCATGTTGGCATCCTCCCAGGACATCACAGGTCCCACTGGTCGTAAACTCTTTTATCGGGAAAGAGATGGGGGCACGTACAGTAACCTCTCAAAGCTCAAAATTCGAGCCCGCAGGTCTTTGGAGGGAATAGGCCTACGGGCCCTGTCTCCCCTCCTACCACTAATGGAGTTAGCCATATCGTTCATCTCCTACCGAGAGTTGTCAATTATGGGTCACCTTCCTTTCTTGGTAGTCTCCTTAGAAAATTAGGGGGGACTGCCGCTTGAGGGAGGGAGGCCCCCGAGTGCACCTCCAGAGAAGTGGGTGAGGGGGAATCCTCTACACCGGTGGGGAAAGGAGAGAGGTTAGCCTTCTCTCCAGATGAACAGTTTTGGAGGGTCCCGTACGAAAGCACAGGGGTGAACCTCCCATTTTTGAAGTGAAGCTGCCCGAGGGGGGCTCCGACGATGGTCGAAGAGAAGATAAGGGAGTATTTTTTCTAAATTCATCATTGGGTGACCCAAAAATAATCACGGGATGCAGACGCCCATCACCGTACGCCGGAGCCCGCTCTTCGAGAAGTGAGTACGGGTCCGGCAGAGCCAGCTGCCGACATTTCGGGCCACTCCTCACGCCTAGCGGCCTGGCATCCCATCAGCATGGCGTAAAATAGATAGAGTTTGAAAGGAGTGTAGCGGTCTATACCCCTACAAGTGTAAATATTCAATCCTAACTATATATATATATATATATATATATATATATATATATATATATATATATATATATATATAATTTCAAGAAGGGTTGGTAACCCTGGCATTAATCGTGAGATTGTTACTCATGCTCTCCCAAGAGTCTTAAAATTAACATGAGGTTCATTCGTATTGCTGTCCTCATCGGTGAATCAGGTCTGTAATATTTAAATTGTAATTTTTTAGCTAAATATGTCCCAAAAGAATCCTGATTTAATTAGTGATTCTTTTCTCATTTACAGACCTTCCCAACTCCCTTATAATCTATTTAGCAATCCCAATTAATCTATTTATCATCCATTTACTTATAATCTATTTAACCGATTAATAATTGCCAATCAAATTACTAAATTACCAATTTCTATCTCTCAATTATCTATTAGCCAATTACAATTTAATATCTATTTACCATACTATATAATCTATTTCCGCATTTAATGATTTAGCAACATTTACAAATTTATAATCTATTTAATATTTATCAATTGTAAATCCATTCTGGTTAACTCATGCAAATTTTATTCACACGAGTAAAATTCAATCCAATCAAACTGCTACTGTATAAATTCCCCTTTAAATAATTTAACTGTTTATTCAACAATATATATTTTTCTTTACTCTTCGTTATTGATTCACGTATTTTCCCAACGTCACCCAGGTTTAGGCCTAAGAAAATTCGTCTGCGAAATTCAGACTTCACTTTAGCAGTTAACTTCATTGCCTTGAATAAGGAAATATAGGTTTGTATGTATATTGTGACCTGAGCTATCTAGTGTATTGACGCAATATACATACAAAGACCTATGAATGGTGCCCAGAATAGTTTAATTATCTTCCATCCATTCGTTCATTCGTAATAATAAATTAATTTTCACAGTCACGTGTGGTATTTTGCGGACGACGCATTCCGTCGCCTCACTCGGCCTCGTTTTTTCCTTGCGTGGACTTTTATTTTTCACGAGTGACTCGACACGTGCTCGTTTCTCAATCCTAAGTTTACCTTAACATATTTAAGTTCTCCCTTAGCAATTTCGTAAAAATAATTATAATATACATTTTTAAATCTTTTTTTTTTTTACGTTCAAGCGCGTGAATTGAATTTGTGGATACACACATACACACACACTTATTTTTCTATAAATAGATTATAACGGAGCCTCAAGCTACGTCCCAACTTCGGGCACATTAACAACCACGCAAGCATCCTCTCCAGAAATAACAACGACGTATTCATCGACCTTCACCCTCCCCCCACGCAAGCATTCTCTATCCCACTCAACGCCCTTTCCCCACGCCCTCTCCGATTCAGCTTCCGCCATTCGACCCACAAAATCCCATCGGCTGCTGGCAAATGGTGGAGCTCATCCTCCTGCATCAGGCAGTTCCCGAGGACCATAGAACAATCACCGTAGCCCAGAAATTACCTCTAAGTATTTTTTCCCATTTTAAAAGTATTCTGCTTGATGGGATAATTTATGGTTCTTGGGAAAGGCTCAAGAGGGCGTTCATGTAGGAATTTAGGAGATCGCAAATAGAGGACCTGCGGATCCTTCTCGATACGCAGGAGATGGAAGACAGGCGCCCCACGCATTTTCTGTACCATCTCAAGACCCTGGCACATGCCAAAGGAGAACAGCTCGACCAACTCGAGCCACTCATAACCGAGATATTCTTGCGTGGGATGCCGGACCAAGTTAAGCCCCTCATATTAATGTCCTCCGAACATTTACCTTAATTTCAAATGTTTTAGTGAAGCAGAGATTTTCTTTTTCTTCAGCGCCCATTTGGTGACCGCTTGCCAAGGCACAAGTTGCCGCAATCATTTTAAATGCTAGGATCGATTAAACCAAACAAGCAAAAACACCAACGAAAACAAAAAGGAAGCCGCTCGGGCGTCGGGGGTAGGCCCGCCTTCCCGACAGCAAAAAGGGAGGGGGTACATTGCAAGAGAATAACGAGAGATCTTGGCTTTCAGAATTGGTCCTTAGTAGAATAAGACACTAATGGTTTTTACGGCCTATTCGATGACGCACTAACATAGACCACACAATAGCTTATTACGAATTGGTCCTTAGTCGAATAAAACACTAATGGTTTTTAGGGCCTATTCGATGGCGCACTAACAGACTACACAATAGCTTATTCCAATACCACATCGAATAAAGGCGTTGGATCTCTTGGAGAGACCCCGGGACGTGGCGGGTCTGCTCCTGCGATGGTCCGGCGAGCTGGAGTGGGGGCTGAAATAGGTGTGAGGGTTCCCGCACCACTGTCGGGCTGGGCACGGGGTCGCCACTACCACCACAAGGTGGTTCTGCGAGTTGCACGCCCTATGTACTTTCCACAAATTTATCAATCCTTATTTAACAATTTTCTTTAATCACCTTTATCCATTTTATTCCGATTCCACATCGAATGAAGATGCGTCAGGGAATGAAGCCCGAGGCACCCTCTGGTTGGTCCCTGGGGGCATCGCGGAATGGAGGTACGACTTCTTGTCAACAACGGAGGACAAAGCATTTTTTAGACCAGGAAAAACATGTTTTCCTCAACGTGACGGAATGAGGGGTGGAGTATATGTTTGGGGAATATAATTAACCCCTCGCACATATTTATAAAACAAGTAAAAAAAAAGTCTTGAGAGGGGAGAGAAAATGTGACATTTATGGATGTCAAAAGCCACAAGGGCCTATCAAAGGTCATCCGAGTCCATCCTCAACCCAACACCCGCCATAAACGCATCCAAAGATATTTTGTCCATAACATTACCTTGAAGTTATCATCATTCAATGGTCGCCAAAAGCTCTACCATACAACTACAATATGTACAATTCACAAACTATGACATGACCTCCTTCCTCTCTCCTCCCCATTACCTCCTCCGGTAAAGCATTTCAGAAAGCAACCCCTCTATTACGGGAAAAATTACTTCCTTACAACCAAACCCATGTCTTCCCTACTATAACCTTTCACCCTCTTAAAGACCTCCATCGAACTCTTCTCCTTTCTAAGCCTTTTATAAGGTCAGGTCTTGACCCCACTGACTCGAGCAAACCAATATCCGTCTTATAATACGGATACACTTTCAGAATGACACCAGCACTCCTATTTCTCACGCTCCTCCCAATAAAGCCTGTCGTAGAATTCCCCCCCTTTTTGTTCTATCTCTAAGAGTGCTAAGAGGGTCTAATATATTGATATTATAAGAATATCTTAACGAACAGAGCCGTTACGAAACACGTAAGGATATATATAAGAGAAACGAACATTAATCCCAAAATAAACTTATATTTTACCTCTATCAAATGTATACATAACATTTATACATTAACCACAGCAATACTCTGAATATTATCCTAAACAAAAATTAATTAAATTAGTTTACCCACAAAAATTGGTTAACGTTTTCTCTACACAAAACAATAATATAAGAATTAGGCTTACGGACTCATGTGGAGTTTAAAGGCCTCAGAAATGTTATTGACTCACGACGCGTGCCGTGTGTCCAGATGTAGATGGGCGAAATTCCACGGTCGTTTTGGCGAGGGTGGCAGCTGGGGGGTCCACACACGTTCTTTCGGGGAGGGGGGGGGGGTTCTTCATGGACGAGAACCAATACGGGGCTTTATGCAACACCTAGGCAGTCGAACTTGGTTCTTAAATCAAGTTAACTTGGAGTGCTGTGTGACCACCGAGTAACGAGCTCGAGGAGGAGCTTTCCTCCTTCGTTACTTATTTCCTTATGGACGAGGACTGAACTCGGGGAGGGTCTTCTTCAAGGGCGAGGATAAAGGAGGGGGGTTTCTCTGGCGAGAATAAATTACTTAACGTTCGGTTTGGTAACCCGGAACTAGCTCGAGGATGAGCTTTTTCTTAATTCCAAGCTTCCTCAAGGGCGAGTATAACGGAGGGGGATTTCTCTGGCGAGAATAATTTGAACTTGGTTTCTTACCAAGTTAACTTAGGAGTTCGGTGTGGCCACCTAATAACGGGCTCGAGGGGGGAGCCTTTTCCTTCTTCTTTTCTTAATTCCTCAAGGACGAGGAATACCCCTGGTGTTTAAGGTGCACCAGGATATGAGGAGTCTCTCTGGCGAGAGTAAGTTGAACTTACCAAAGTTAACTTATCGTTTGGTTTGATAACCAGGGACTTAGCTCGAGGATGAACTTCTTCTTAGCCCCTTAAGGTAGGTAGCCCTGCCTCTCTTGCAGGGTACTTCTTGGTCTGGTGAGCCAAGTATACTACCTCTCCAGTCTCGGTAGTTCGGTTTGATCCGAAGACTTCGTCACCTAGATACTGACGTATACTACCTATCCAGTCTAGGTAGCTCGGTTTTGGATCCGAGGACTTCGTCACTTGGCCTTACGTATACTACCCCGATTTTCCTCAGAGTTCCTCATTTATACCTCACACCCCCACTGGGGGAGTGGTAAGGGAGGGAGGGGCTTGAGGACGGCCCCAGGAGAGTTCTTTTTCCAAACGGTCTTTCCCACGAAGTCAAACATCGGCTCCTCGTTAGCCTTCGAGATTGGGAGAAACACGTCTCCAATTTCTTATTCGACGTGAAACTGGATCTCACTCTCCTGGGGGAGATCTTACATTTTGACCTTTAGGGTCTTTCATGGCACTGAGTTGTGCCACACTGCGGTTAAGCACTGACCCGCCGATGCCTTCGACGGATGTCTTTGCGGTAACCACCTTGTGACTGCACCAAGAGTGGACAGGGGGGGGGGGGAATGACCATTCCCCTACAAAGCCTATTAGCTATATTCCTAGCACTTAAGCACTGCTTTCTAGGCAGGAACTTACAAGGGCACCTGTACCTCTCGCATTCTGACCCTAGACCACTACCCTAACCGCATCTCGAACTGGCGAAAACAGAAATGTAACAGCCCCATTCTTCAACTCGCAAGGTAAAAATGTCAGCAAAATCGCCCATGTTTAATGGGCGACAACTGATCAATCCTGAAACCAGGGACTAATATGACCCAGTTCAGAAACTCAAGTATAAAAGACTGCGATGATTCGGATGTGAAATTCGAGTGTGAGGAATACAGAACGCGAGCTTCAGACACGAGAACTCCGAAGCCGATGAATAAACTACGCGTGGATTCGAACGGCGAATTTGACCATGACGCATATTTAAATAACGCGAGGACTCGGACGCGCAAGCTTATGCCCATTTCTTTGGGAAGAAAATCAAAGGTTACAACAAATGGGCGGGTGGATTTTGTCTCGGGCCAAAATTCACCCACTGCCTAACCCTATGTTCGGGGTGGATGGGGAAGTAGGCCTTTAAGTGGGAGGCGACAAGGAATCAGTAGACTTTTCTTGTATGCCAAGACATAAGGAGACAAGAAATTAAGGAAATAGAAATATGCCTAAGGTGAAAAGGACACGTGATCTATATTGGTAAATGGGATGAGTGATTGACTAAGATGAAGATTCACTCCCAACAAAGTGAGCACCCAAAGTAGTCTCCTCTTTCAACTATTCGAGCCACCCAAAAATGACGAATCAAATTTTAGGGCGAGATGCTTTCGTTTGTTATAGTTAACTACTATTGGGGCCTATTATTTGTCATTTACGCTTGTCATATTTAATATAAATCACGGAAGTATTAAACGCGACATCGAGAGTTTATTTAGCATAAACAAATGAAATACATTAACTGATAGCAATAATGTCAGGTCTGTCATCTTGGCTTAATTAAAACAGCCAGTATTTAGGCCGACTGGACTCTGACTTCACTTTTGAAGGTCCCGGCAAAAACGAGAAATGGGTTAAAACTAAGTAGCAAAGTAGGGATTTTAAAATATCGCCCTTACTACCCATCAAACACACCACCTACTGTTAAAACTAAACCGAGGAAGTGAGGAACGAATGGTAAAAGGAATAGAGAACCAATGAGTGACGTATGACGGATGGATTTTTGTAGTACTAAGCAAATAAAAAGGTCGGCGAAATCCGCCATGATGTTTAATGGGCGCCAGAAGATTAACTCTGAGACCTGGGCCTAATAATGACTCATTTCTAAATCCCCCACGTCCGTATAAATGAACGCGAGGATTCGGAGAAGACAACTTCAAAATCGAGGCATGGATTCGGACAAGCGAATCTGACAATGAGGAATAAATAGCGCGAGAGGATTCGGACTGAAAATGATGGAAGAAAATCAAAGGTCGAAATGGTGTGTGTTGGGTGGTGGGGGGCAATGGGAAGACGAGGAACTGGTACTAAATTGAATCACCCTCGACAAAGTGAGTGAGCACCCTAAGTCTCCTCTTTCAACTATTCGGTCAACTTTATACACTACTACGACAATCTTCACCGTTATTATTATTGTTATTGTTATTGTTGTTGTTATTTAACAGGTCCCACTCCGCCGAAATGGCGCTCTGCAGGACCATTGACATATAGTTTTCTTTTTCAAAGAGCAAATGATTCACAAATGGTCTTATCACTTAAATCATAAATCTCGGAGAACAAATGTGCTTTCAATTTTCTTTTAAAGTTCTTAATGTCTTCAATTTGTCTAATGTTCAGGGGAAGATGGTTGTAAAATCTTGGAGCAGCACATTTGAAGGTGCGAAAGCCAGCACCTGTTAAAAATCTTGGCTCAAAAAGGGTTACTCCGGTAGCAGCTCTACGGGTGTTGATGGTGTCCTCCGTTGGTTGAATTACATGTATTAAGCTTCTCAGATATAATGGTGAACCAGTGTGCAATACTTGATGTGTTAAGACACAAATTTTGAAAATAATTCTAGCCTTGATAGGCAGCCAGTGTAAATCAATTAATACAGGGGTAATCCTGTCTCTTCGTAGTATACCCTTAATAAGCCTTGCACTTCTATTCAGAATTAGTTGTAATTTTTTTAGTTGTGACCTAGGTAAATGACAATAAATTGAATTACAATAATCAACTCTACTAATTACACAATTGATTACAAGTTTTAAAACAGAACACTCATTTAAATATTTTTTAACAAATGCAATGTTCTTCAAGTGGTAGCCAGCAATTTTTACAACATTATTGATTTGAGCATTGAGAGACATATGACAGTCAAGTATGACACCTAAATCACGAACCTTATCAACAAAATTAACAGGATTGTTATTTAAATTCAATACAATGTTGCCCAGAATTCTTAGCTTATCTTTGCTGCCAACTAACATATATTCAGTTTTATCAGAATTAAGCTTTAATTGTTTGAAATCCATCCAATTTTCAATACTTAGTAAAATGTCATTAAGATCCTGAACAGTACTTTCAATGTCAGAGATTGAGAAATAAAACTGGGTGTCATCAGCATATAATTTAAATTTAACTCCATGTCTTTCTAAAACTGCTGATAAACCAATGGTATAAATACAAAAGAGAATGGGGCCCAATACACTTCCCTGAGGGACACCTCGTGTCAAGGCTTGCGTTGATGAAAATGAATTACCAATTTGTACACTGTATGTCCTATCTTTGATGTAGCTATCTAAATATTGAAGTGCCCTGTCTTCAATACCAATATATCTCAAGTCATTTAAAAGTAACTCATGTACAACAGTGTCAAAGGCTGCACTGAGATCAAGCAAGACTAATATCCCACATTTACCCTCATCCATTATTTCCAATACATCATTTATAACAGAACATAAAGTAGTTTCAGTGGAATACAACTGCCTGTAAGCTGATTGACAGTCAGGAAAAGCATGGATCTGTTCCAAGTAATCAGTCAATTGTTCAAGAATCACATATTCTAATAATTTAGATAAATAAGACAAATTAGAAACTGGTCTATACGAGCTCAAACTCTGACAATCCAATGACCCCTTCAGTATAGGTTTTACAATGGCAGATTTCTCAGATTCAGGAAAAGAACATGTAGATATACTAGTATTCACCAATATTATCAAAATATCTATAAGTTGGGAAAAGTTTTCTGCCATACTCAATTCTGACATTGGCATTGGATCAATGGCACAGAATGTTTTCTTTGATCTATTTATTGTTCGAACAAAAGCATCCTTATTCACAGTTTGAAAACTCAATAGTCTAAATTCAGTAACAGGTACAACCACAGCTACAGAACGTGTATCATTAAATCCACTGATTATATGTAACATTTTATCTCTAAAGAACAATAAAAAGGCCTCAGCTAATTCAGAGTCACTAAAACCATCAGGGAGTTTCTTCCTTCTTACATTACCAGATAAACTATTCAAAAACTTATATAACTTTGCTGTATCTGATCCAGCCTCATTAATTTTCAAGTTATAATATTCTATTTTCCTCTTCCTTATCATGTAGTTATATTTATTTCTAACATTTTTAAATTCCTCCCATGTCTTGGCAGTCTTCAGCCTCCGCCATTTACATTCTTTACGTCTTTTCTCCCTTTTCAGTTGTAAGATCTCACTATTAAACCATGGAGATTTGTCCTTGACTGTAATGACCTTTTCCAGTTGAGGACATTGTTCTTCAAATTCACCTTTAATTACAATATTATAAACATCAGTGGCACAATCCACACACTCAGATTTTAGCAATATGTTGTTATGGTTACAAGGTTCATTAAATTCAGTACCCATTTTCTGTGTTACCACATCAATAAATGATACAGAAGAAAATTCCAACTTATTCCTAAAAAATATTTTCTTAGTTACCCTCGCCTTGGGAATACCCAAACTAAAAGTTATTAATTTATGGACTGGTGAAATATTGCACTCCTCTTCCACATCAATATCGGTAATCAGATTTGTCGATGCATCACCTATGACCAGATCTAAAGTATGTCCCGTAATTGAAGTTCGAGTCCACACATTGTTTATCAATTGATAGGAATCTAATAATTCAGATAGTCTAATCGTGTCACGGTTAACTAGATCGTCCATCCATATATTGAAGTCCCCTACAATAAAAACTTTTAAAGACACCATATCAATCAATTCCAGCAATGAGCCAAATTCTTCAATAAACACATTACCACTAGATGAAGGTGGTCTATAAACAACCACAAAAGACACCCACTGATTATTGCACTTGAAATTCACTTCCATATACTCGAAACTACTTACTGCTATTCTTCTTACAGTCTTTAAATATGTACAAGCATTTGATACAAAAACTCCAACACCCCCTCCTATCCCCTCTTCCCTAGCAACATGAAGAAAAGTGTGCGTAGAAGGCGTCATCTCATTTATTTTAGAAAAGTCAAAACTATGCAACCAAGTTTCAGCAATAGCAAATACGTCAAACATCTTCTCATTAAGCAGTTCTCTAATTTCAAGCGTTTTGTTACCAACAGATTGAATGTTTACAAAACCACAAGTGAAAAACTCAGTATTAATATCCATGATCAGTAATTGCTGCTAAACTTAAAATTTCTGTCTCAAACGACTTACAATCCCTGGAGTTTACTCTGTGTTCAGTATCTGCACGTTTCTGTCTCATACAGTTTGCACATCTAGTAGCCTGAGAAGAACAATTCTTAGTTTCATGATTTTCAGAACAAATACCACATATTCTATCTTGATCTTTAAACTTACAATTGTCCTCAACATGGCCATACCTTTGACAATAAAAGCAAGTAAGTACATGGTACCTGTCACGTACTACATATCTTCCCCATTGTAACATAACCCTGTCACCATTATCATGAATTGCTCTGCGAACATCTGGTGTACACTTAAATATGTAGTGGGTAGTACGCCCTGCAGCTTTCTTCTTAAAAACACATTTTATCTTATCTCTAATATCAGTTATAGAACTTAGGTATAGGTTTCTTTCTATCATTGCTTCTAATACATCATCTTCATCATTTTGCACATTACAAACCATTATTTTTGGCTGCAGTTTACCAACTTTTTTTGTAACAGCACCTTCAACCTGACTCTGTAATAACCTTGCAGCATTGTCTCTAGTGTTCTCATCCTCAAAATTAACCACAACATTGCCACCAGGAGAAAATCTAGTGTCAACAATTGGAATGTCTCTCAATGCTTCAGCTACCTCTTTCTTTTTGTCAGTAATCTTACTGGAAGCATCAGCAGATTTAATAACAAGTAAATTTTTCTCCTTTACTTTATCAGCATAAGTTTTCACTTTACTTTCACCTCCAGACTGAATAATGTTCTTAACAATATCTTGCAACACATCAACTTTTTTTACAAGTTCATCTAACTTAACACCAACTGCCTGATGCAAACCATCATTCATGCCATCAGTGGGACTAGTACTTGCATCTGACTCCAGCTTGGCAATTCTGTCCTCATGTAGCTGTAACTTCTCTTCTAATTTCTTCTTCTGCTCCCTCAACCTTTTCAACTCAATCATCCCATTGCAAAAGCCATCATAACACTGTCGACAGCTCCAAAACAAATTTTTAACATTCTCCTCACTCAGACCATCTAGGTAAACACAACGACGATGAAACCATTTTTCACATGTAGAACACCCAATCCAGTCAGTCCTTCTACCCGCAGCGCTACCACACATAGCTCCACATTTCCCTTTTCTTCCTCCAGAAGTATTTGCCATGTTGTAACATCAAACATAGGAGTAAATAAGTAAATTGAAGTGGAGAGCACGGAGTTTAATCTTCAATCAATCTTCAACGTCCACCCACAGCCACCTCCAATGCAACAGAAAGACCGCGGGTCAACCCCTCGAACGGCCAACCTGAGGCAAAGTAGGTAATTTGGCATATAAGAGGGGGGAGAAAATTAGGGCCGGAACTCTATTAACTCTGGTAAGTAACTCTATTAAAATCACTATTATCAGGACTTTAGTATTTGTCAATGACGCTCGTCACATTTGATATAAACTCGACGGCGACATCACAAATTAATGGACAGCGAATATCCCTCTGAGGATCTGATTTGCCTTAACTTACCCGTTTCCGATCATCCCCAGAAGAAAGGCAGCC
Organism: Ceratothoa steindachneri; assembly: GCA_963969495.1. Classification (NCBI taxonomy): domain Eukaryota; kingdom Metazoa; phylum Arthropoda; class Malacostraca; order Isopoda; family Cymothoidae; genus Ceratothoa; species Ceratothoa steindachneri. Next base: position 15,235,266 of record OZ018331.1, on the reverse strand, counting down.
ATTTCCACCTGACGCCTACTAGCTAATCCACGTAAAGAAAAGGCCTACGAGGAAACCATCTCACTTGATTGCCTTTGGTTTGATGCAGCCTTTTATTCCTCAATGGGGAATGGATAGGGAAGGATTGAGGCAAAAATAAACCGAAAAATGAGGTTTTTTTTCTCATATTTGAACAAAAAAGTCGTGAATAATGTGGACTAAAATCGTCTCTGTTGGGACTACTGGCGATAAGACCAGTTAAAGCCGGGAAAACCACATCAAAATAGTGTCACTAATGTTTTGATTATTATTATTATTAATTCAGTTCATTACAATCCCTCTTTAACCTAAGTCCCGGGGGCCATGAAAATTACAAATAAAATCGAAATTATTTAAACCCAAACCGAGGTGGATGGGATGGGCTGGTGGATTCGAAATCCTCCAAAAGAAACTCAAGGACACAAAAGGATATTGTGGCCGAAGGTGGCAATAAACGTTCCCACTCCTCAAGTTGACCACAGATTCACCGAAAGCCACTGACGGAATGTTATGAAATAAAGCGAGTTATTAACATACTTCATTCTCTTACCCACAATACACCATTTGTTGAGGGAAATCTCTTTCTCACTGTGGTATGGGAGAAACACGTGCTTAATTGGCATCGGTGGAAAGGATTTAAGGATGCACCGGCCATTGGTCAAGTGGTGGTCAGTCGCAGCTTCATTCCGGAATATATTTTCCTCCGAAACACAACACAACTACAAATGTATTACACGGTAATATTACACGTCAGTGATTGTCTCACAGTTTTCTCATTTGGGACGAATAAATTAACCCTCACCACAAATTGAAAACAAACAAATACACACGTGTAGACTCTTAAATTTATGTCAATTCACTGATTAAAATAAAACGCTAGATTTTAGTAAATACAATGCATTTTTAACTTAAGAAGTAGTACTCTTATCTATCAAAGAGTACCATTAATTAAATAGAGAATTCAAATAATCCCACCAACTATGAAGCACAAGCAACAACCTTAAATTGGCTCTCGGATACGAATGGTCTGAGTTTTATTTCATTTTGTTCCTGACGCCTATGTTTTAGCGCAACCTAGGCTTCCCCCCGCAAGATCCTGCCTTTCCCCAATCACCAACTCTCCTCTCCCTTTGCCCCTTTCCCTCCACTCAACAAGTGGTTCAGTGGTACAATACACTACCATTTCACGTCAAAACAGGAAAGTTTTGCAATAACATCCTTCTTACTCTCTGTCTAGCCAGCGGGGTGTGGACAGACAGCTCGGTTGAAGCGCCAATAATTATAAGGCGGAAAAATAGTTTAGTTTTTAAATGAGTTTAGTAACTCGAAGCAAAGATTTATTTTTTTTTAATTAGATTCATTGGGAGAGAAAATTCCTCTGTCTTTTGTTTTGCGCTGAAGTACGAGTTGTAAATATTGTAATATTATTAAGTATGTATTGTAGTAGAAAACCTTGGATTAGTGTTACTTTGTTTATAGATGGATGTCATGGTTCGGTTAATCGACTCCGATTGCTTTAGTCAGCCCCGGTGGCTTTGGTCTGGGCCTATCAGAGGACATCCGAGTCAATCCCCACCTCAACATCCTTCCATAAACTACATCCAAAAGATAACGTCCATAACATCGCCTTGAAATTAACCATGCAACCACTACATACAATAATATGAATATTAAATATGTACATACAGGGCGCTGTGGAAAGCACTGCCCTCGACCCTTCCTTACCTACACAACCAGTCGCAGGAATATAAATGTAAATCTTCGAAAAAATTAACCATTTATTAGTACTTCGAACAAAATCAGTGTTTACACAATAAAAAAGACAACAAAGATTAATCAACAAAGGAAACAAGGTACATAAAAATATAAATATCAATACTATGATAAAATAAATGGAACAGATACTCATCAAAAGTCACTAACTTCTGTCCCCATAGATAAAAAACAATACAATGAAACACCAGTGCTTCTTGTAGGTGGTAGTATAATCAAGTACCAGGATAAAGAGTTCGTCAAAAATAGACCGACGCATCGAAAAAATATATTTGCCACCGAAGAAGTAAGATTTGAAAAATTATTCACATCTGTTTAGAAGAAAGAGAAAATCCAGGCCCAAATACAACTCATATTGTGACTGCCTCAGGAAATGGTATAAAATTGGAGAAAAATTAATCCACTCATAAATAATTACAGAAAAACTGTTACATTTATATAAGAAAAAGAATAAGAAGCTGCAATCCTTCCAAGATTGTGTGACTAAACAATTTTATAATAATAATTAAGAAAAGCAAAATGAGATGAGTAATTAACTTAGCTCAAAACAACAATCAAGTTCCAAGAAAATTCTTTGTCTATTATAAAATCAATAGCAAATATAGCAGGGATAATATTGGGCCTATAAAAGAAGCTGATGGTGAAATAGTTGAGGTAATTAATGATAATTTTGCTTCAGAATTTACAGAGAAGAATTTGAACAATTTAACTTATGATAGTTCAAACTAAGGGAAAGAGATGTTAAATAGCATTAATGTAGACAGGAAAATCATTGAGTGATAGAATTGAATTCAATACTAGTGAGGCCTCCGTCCCGGGTGACATTCACTCTTAAAGGTCTACAAAGGATTGCAGTTGCTCGGGGGAAAATTGAGCGCTAGATTTTGGCGAGTGCAAAAGGAATGGAAAATAGCGAATGCAGTGAAGTGAAGATGACCCGAATAACTTTAGACTTTACGAGGCCAGTGCTCCCCCTCTCCCCTCACTCCCTCCCGCAGGAGATTCTGCATTATCCTTCTATTTTCCTTGAGATGGGGATGGGGGAGGGAGTGAAGATTACACGCTTTACCCGCTTTCAGTACCCCTTCCCCCCTCTGGCACTCTGGCCTACGAGGGGCGTAAACTGCGTGACCTTGAATTCGAAAGGAGGGGCCAGAGGGAGGGACATTCAAGAAAAAAACAAAACCAACGAGGCCATTACGGCTAAACACAGGGTGGAGAAGAAGTTGTGAAGCTAGGGGAAGGGAAATATGTATGTGTGTAAGGAGAAGGGGGGGGGAAGCATATAGTCCTGGTGGAAAGAGGAGACGCAAGGGAGAGAATGTTGAAGTAATTTCCTTGAATTTTAGCGAAGCTTTTGATAAGGTTCCACATAAGAGACGAAGACGATGATGATGATGTATTGATGCTGGTCTAATGGTACATAAGAGACGAGTTCATGAATTAAAAACGCATGTGAGATGTGGGAAAGTGCTGAATTTAAGGTAGTAAATGGATATTATCAGTGGCGTACCTCAAGGATCAGTTCTAGGCCCTTTATTATTCCTAGTGTATATAAATGATCTTGGGGAGGCTGTAAATAGTAAAGTGTCAAGTTTCGCTGATGACACAAAATTGGCAACTGGGGTAAATGAAGTTGAAGGTAACTTTAGATGAATTTTACCCTTAAAAAATGTAAAGTTATTAACATGGGGAAGATGAGAAGGGCTTAGGGAGGATGAGAAGGACTTAGAACGAGTAGTTGATAGCTCACAGGTTTTCTAGCAGTTTATTGAGGCGAAAAATAGAGCAAATAGAATGTTAGTTGCAAAAGTAAGGAGGTTGTCCTTAGACTATACAACCCATAGGTTAGGCCACATTTAGAGTACTGTATACAAGTATGGCCCCCACACTTTAGACACGATATCAACCTGCTGTAGACAATGTAAAGGAGGGCAACAAAGATGATACCAGGCAGGCCGGTTATCAATACCTCCCCTTCCGGCCTGATATCTGATGGTCTCCCGCCGGAAGAACCCGCCGACCATTTCAGCTAACCACCGAATTCCGTCCTGGACTGGTTATCGATAAATGAGAGCCCATCTTGGCTTCCGGTGGTTCCCGGGATTGCAAAGGACCAAATGGAGGAGATAATCAAGCCTCTCTCACCCGAAGAAGAGCGCTTGATATCAAATCTACTTCCGGAGCCATGTGAACCTCTCCCGAGTTTCGAGTATAAAAGATGAATTGTTTTAACCCTCGGTAGTAGAGCTTGCACAGCGTCTGGCGGGGCAGGAAGCAGGAATTGCCATATATCTCGGTGCAGTGGTAAATCATCGAAGCACCAAGTCTACAGAGAGGAGATCGGTCCCAGTTAGGGAGGCTCCTTATCCCGTTGGTCTGCAAGTCAGTGCAGACCCGGATTCGTACTCACGTTTTCAGAGTCGAGGCTACAAACAGCCTCACTCTGGTTGCCTATGGGAGAAACTACATTTCGGCTTTTCTCCGTGACCCTACGCGTCGATGGTTCACTTCGCCTCCCCCCCCCCCCCATCCCAACCCTCATTCACTGAGGCACCCAAGATTCCTCGGAGTTCACGAGCGTGGGGCCCTCTTTAACAAGAAGCTCCCATCACCGCCTTGTTCCAGCAGAATCGTGACGGAATTGTGGGATCAGGTCGGTTCCTGAAACTACCTCATCGTCTCCACCCCTTATCTCATCACCTTCATTCACCAGCGCCACCCGAACATCAGGTTCCAAGGTAACCCTTCCCTTTCACATTCCCAAACTTCACCGTGAAGTTTACCAACATTACAAGTGTATAGGGATTTACATAGTGAATAGTTATTTACAATCCAAGTCAGATATCCGAGATTCACTTATTAATTTATCTCTCAAAGCACCTTATATATATATATATATATATATATATATATATATATATATATATATATATATATGTGTGTGTATTTTGTTTAGTGTTCATTAAAACTTTATTTTCATATTGTTGTGTATCTAACTTCCTTTGGGTCACTTGCTGGCAAAGTTCATTCCAATCCTTCCGTAGCCAACCTCTAAGCACTCTGAGTCAATAAACCCATTCAGGGCACGGGCCGAACGAAGTATAAGGAGTAGTCCGACGACCCTTCCGCCTTCGTGAAAATAGGATATATATATATATATATATATATATATATATATATATATATATATATATATATATATATATATATATATATATATATATATATATGTCAAGAAAACTCCAACCAGCCTTCGGCCCATTCCTCGACAATACCTTAGCCGAAGCGCCTTGATTATAAGTTGAGGAGATAAGTTCTCTTTTGAAAGGTGTGAGAGAGGGTGTATGATTTGTGCGTATTTTAGATGAGTATCTATGGGGAGTGTAGGTTATAATGGTTTTTGCGTTGTATTAGAGCAAATTACATATTGTAATATCGATATTATTTTGTAGGTGATGTTCTGATCGCATTCTTCTGGATGCCCGTTTTGGAGGGAGAAGGGGAGATTTTTCTGTATAAATTGTATATATTATTGATGTTGTGAATCGTTGCTGCATGATTTATGTTTTGACACTCATTGGATGGAATAATAGTGTTGTGATGGCGGTGGGTCGGTGAATGTTGTGTACCGCCGTGTCATCTGGACTATTACCAGGCTCGCAAAATGGCAGCGATAGGCCTGATCATCACCAGCCGAATTGCACCCCTGTGCAAATCTTCTTTTCTCCTCTTCTATAACTTTAACAGCCATTGAACCAGGCTCGCATTAAGACCATTGATGACCTAAACACCCCTATAATAGTACTATAGTGATCGAACTACGCAATGGGTAGACCTCTGGCACTAAAATTGCTGGATTCAATAGGTTCAAAAGATACCTCCATAAAATGGACGCGAATTGGTCCTATTAAATTCAAGCATGCCTTATTAAATATATATAATGTAAAGATTCAATATTGTATGATAAATAGGATGGGATTTGTATAGGTACATATATGTAAGCAAACAAGCGTGAGACACAGAAAGGAGCAAAGGAAAAGGTTGAACACCTGCGATTGATAAAGCTGCTCAAGTTGTGTCTCGAGATAGAATTATCAAAGACGGATATTTAAGGATGAGCTTGAATATACACAGCTTTTTGACGGTAAGAGATGGTGCAGCGACAATCGTATCAAATTATATAAATAAGAGTTTATCATGTAAGTGTACAAACCGTGCAAATGCTTTCTAGCCCTGCCCATAGAAGGGTAGCTGTACTGTGGTTGGGGTTGGTGTAGGTGTTGGTCTTGTAGGTAGTGATAGTCTACTCGTAGTTGTTGGTGGTAGTGGTGATAGTGCTGTAGGTTTAGTTTGTTTAGTTGGTGGTTGGGAGGGTGGTCGTGGTGTAGATGATCTAGGCCTAAGTGTTTCAGGTGGTATTGTTGTAGGTGGTGGATGGATAGGTAGGGTGCTGTAGGTGGTGTTGGTGTAAATGGTGTTGGTGTAGGTGGTGTTGGTGTAAATGGTGGTGTTGTAAGTAGTGATGGTGTAGATATTGGTATTGTAAGCATAGGTGGTGGAGGGATGATCCTGTAAAGGTGGTGTAGGTGGTGGTGAGGTATAAAGTGTTAGTGATGGTGTAGGTTGCTCTCGTGGAGGTGATGTAGGCGCAGATGGTGGCCTTCTAGGTGTTGGTGTTGTAGGTATTGTCGGCGTAGGTGGTTATGGTGGTAGTGTTGTAGGTACTGGTGGTGTAGGTAATAGTGCTATAGTTGTAGGGTTAAAGTAGTGGTTTGCTAGGTTAGGTGGGGTAGGTGTTGGTGTTTAAGGTGTTGCTTTTAAAGGTGGTGGTTCTGGTTCGGCTAGTGTTGTAAGGGTAATGCTGCTAGGGTAGGTGGTGTTGGTTTAGGTGGTAGTGGTGAAGGTGGTCGTGGTGGGATAGGGGGTGGTGTTATATTTGGTCTATGTGAGTGCAGTTGGTAGTGTGGTAGGTAGGTGTGGTTGGTGTAGGTGATGTAGTTTTACGTGGTGCAGGTTATGGTGGTGTAGGTATTGGTCGTGTAGGTGATACTGCGGGAAGGGGGTACTAGTTTGGTTGATGTTGGTGCAAGTGGTGTGCAGGTGTTGGTGATCTAAGTGGTGGGGGTTAAGTGTGGGTGTTGTAGATGGTGTTGGTGTATGTTGCGGATATGTAGGTGGTGGTAGTGTAAAAGGCGGTGGTATATGTTGTTCTGTAGTTGGTGGGGCTGTAGGTGTCGGTGGTTTAGGTTGTGTTGCTGTAATGGTGGCGCTGCATATGATGTAATTGTAGGTATTCACGTAATTATGAATGGAATAAAGGATTGGTCTTCTCTCTCGTCTCACTACCCATTGAAGGTACGAGGGGTTTTGGAAGTTGAGGGGAAGAGGGTAGTGGGTATAATTTATTTTAGCCTCTTGCGGGCTGTTCACTATCATAATAGTCGACTATTTTGAGACCTTTAAGCTGCCTCCTCTGATTCGACAAAATAGTTGAGAAGAGAATAAAAGGATGGAATGGGCTTTGGCGGTTAGGAGGGCCGGGGGGGCTGGGGGGTAGTCCTATCAAGCATTTCAACACATTTCATTTTAATGTCAGAAAATCTCTTTAAAATTAATAGCAAATATTGAAATGAGAATGGATGGCAAGCCCATTTTATTTAAGAACGTGTAACGCCATCTTTCCTCCTTTATTGGGTCTATACAGGCGCGGCAATTAATGTGTGAGATTTAAAAGAGGTGATAAAGACGACCCGAGAGAGTCAGGAGAACCAGGTTCTCTCTGGGCACTTGGGTCGGGAGAACCAGTTGCTCTTCGGGGTTTCATTCGCAGCTGGGGCATCGTAACACCACCCATCACTCAATGGGTAAATAGTGTAACAAGTGTTGGTATCCTACAAGGGTGAAGGCATTTTTACCCGTCCAAAAATGAAAGGTGAAAATGTTTTTATATTTTCTTTTGTTATAAACAAATGGAGGATGTTTTAAGGACCTAATTTTATTTAACCAAATCTATGACCCAGATTAAAAGAATTTATTTTGTAAAGATTTAAAAAGTGAAATATTAATATAAAAATAAAGATGATCTAAATTTAAAGGTTTAAAGAAACAAAATTATACTTTCATTATTACTTTTATTTAGCTATTCATTCATAGTCTATTTTAATATTCTTTCATATTTTTGTCCTTTTTCTCAATTATTTCTCTTTTCCTTTCTTAGACAACATATCAATGATGCGCAGATGTTCCTAATTCTCTTCCATTTCGTAATTCTCTTCTTTTTCTCTTCCTGAAAATATTCCTCTTCAATGGTTGTAAGTGCTGGACTTCTCGAAACCCGACGACTCATCTATCTATAAAAAGGAATGCTTCCCTCTCGAACCTCACGTCTAAATTCCTCAATTAGTCTATAATTTTCTTCGTTCTCATCCCACATCCTTTCTCTCGTTCCTTCCATCTTTTATTAGGAGACGATGAAAAATACAGTTGAAATTATGAAGAATTTTCAGGAGGTCAGGAGCTCGTGAAAATGATGCGGTCAACCCGAATAAAGCTTCTCGACAACCGAGAAAACACGACCACGCGATTACTTATATAAACTCGGTATCGCAGTTGGGAGACAAAGATCAAAAGTAAAGTACCTCAAATAGTGAATGATAAAAGGAAAAGTAAAATGACACGGCCTTTTTGCCTATCTATAAAAGAAGTGAGCTTCTTTCAATGATAATAATCAATGTTTATCTCATAAGGGCTTTCAGTTCATTCGAAAGAGAATAAAGTTTGAAAGATTTTAAAAAGTAAATTGGTTTAAGGGAAAAGGGTTGACAAAATAGTTAGTTTTTCGCCAATTTTGGCTGATCTAAATATGATCTATTGAAGGAAAAGTGATTTAGAATGGGAAAAAGGAGTAATTGAGGAACAATTTTATATATTAATATAACTTTATATTTATATATGGAAGAGGGGAGGGTGGAACTGGGGCAATAATGCCCTTAGTACAACTGAAACCGGGAGGAGCTGCACAACATTACATGAAATTCAAGTGGAAAAAAAATTGGAGAATTCTCGGGTCTCCTTTTTCCAAAATTTGAAATCTTTCAATATCATCTCCAAGCAGGTTTAGACCCAATGACAAGTGATGGAGGCCGTTAATCTTAGCGTTCCCATCGTTGAGGTTTATAAATTTCTCTTTACTTAATAGGCTACTTCGTGTTTGAGATATTTTTATGTCTTCTTCGTTTGATGCCGTTTCGAGCGTGTCTAAGTCATGTTCTGAGTAATATCTCCATTTGTCGATGGCGCTATCTATCCCGTCCATCATCCGGTAGGCCTAGAAGGTTATAAGATTCCTCCGCTTCTGCTGGTTCTTCTATTTGAGTTATTTCATCGCTCTCGTGTGTTTGCTCATCTTCTGTATTTACTTCTTTGTTCTGTTTGTTTGTTAGTGTGGTTACTGAGAGACTCCTCCTTAGTAGGTCGCTTGATGGGCGGTTCTGCGGACACCAAAGTTCCCTGGCCATGGCGTTTTCCCTTGAGAGTGTTTTGAACTCTTGAGCGAAGCTGCCACATAAGGAAGAGCCTTGACTTCTATGTTAATCCCCTTTTGGTCGGTGCCCTTCTTTGGTACAATCACCTCGGAAATGACCAACGAAACCCTAATTCACTGTCTGTCTGTCTATATATATATATATATATATATATATATATATATATATATATATATATATATATATATATATATATATATATATATATATATATATATATATATATATATATATATATATATATATATATATATATATATATATATATATATATATATATGATTGTCGTTAAGAATAATTCCTAATCTTTCTCCTCCTTCTTCTTCTTCTTCTTCTTCTTCTTCTTCTTCCTCGTAATTCCTCTGAATTTGAAGACAACAACGGCGCCTCCTCGACCGAGCGCCGCTGCCTCAATTATCTGCCATTATTTCAGATCCATTTTTCATCCCTCTCCAAATTCCTTTTCTTTTTCTGTTTCCCCGGGGGGTTACCCCAAATTGACTATTATACCTGGCACTTGGAGCAGTGCTACGCCCTTCCCACCCCATTCCTCCCGGTATTTTAAAAAAATATTTTGAAACTACCTGGGCTATATTCCTTCCACAAATCTTCCCTCTTTTTCCTCAGCTTCTTTCCGCCTAATTTTCTTATCGAGTATGTCGGAAAACTCCTAGTGGTAAGTCCCCTGTTTACCACTCCTTTCCACCCTGTGGCAAATGGTATTTGCGAAAAATTGAATTGCACCCTGAAGACCATTCTAAAAAAGCTTTGTCCTAAGAATGGCAAAGTTACTTTCCTGTAGCACTTTTTGCGTACAGGGAGATGCCTCAGAAGACCCTCGGTTTCGTCCCCTTTGAATTATTGTATGGCTGTAATGTGCGAGGACCCCTCTGCATCTTCCAAGAACTCTTTGCTAACCCCCAACTGGATATAGAAATTTACTCCTCTTAATCCTACCTCCTGGACCCTAGGAAACGCCTGGAGACCTTCGCGGACATCGCTTACAAGAAGTCAGATGTGAACCTGGAGAAATATATAACGCATTTCGACCTAAAATCAAAATAAAGAACATTTAAGCCTAATAAGGAGGTGCTGTTGCTACTTCCCACGGAGAGCAACAAGCTTCTTAGTCAGTGGAAGGGCCCCTGGTCCCTTCCTTGAGGCCAAAGATCTCGTGGATTACCTTATTCCGACACCCTCTGGACATTAAGTATTTACGTAAACATGTTGAAGAAATACCAACGCCGTGCGAATGGTAATAATTTTGTGGCTCTTGACGAAGAGTTCGCCGTGGAAGCGTCGTACCCCTCTGACCGCCTCAACATTACCCAGGTGATTTGCATGGAACAAGATGGCGACTACCCTCTCCCATCTTTACCTGAGGCCCCATAATCATCCTCTCCGGCGTAAACCTATACCCCGGGTTAGCCCCTCACCAAAATAGTCAGCTGCAGCAGGTACTGAACGACTTCGATGAAGTCCTCTCTGAGATCCGCGGCCGCATATGCCAAACAATTTAAACATAGCATCGTTCTTACTACGCAAGAACCTGTACGTACGACACAGTATCCTCTTTCCATCCACCTGAGGCAGGCCTTCAATTCTGAGGTGGATAACTTGCTCGAACTTAAAATCATCGAACCCTCGAACTCGAATTTCTGTTCCCCAATCGCCATGGTTCCTAAACCCGGCCACTCTTTCCGAATGTGCGTAGACTTCAGAAAGTTAAACTCTGTGGCGGTTTTCGAGGCATAACCCATCCCTCTGATCGACGAGAACCTTCATCTATTCGAGGAGGCCAAGTACATCTCAGAGTTAGGTTAATGCCGGGCCTATAACCAGATTCCCTTCCGTGAAAGTGTAAGAAAATACACGGCGTTCCCCACCGACAAAGAACTAATGCAGTTCAAGCGCATCCCCTTCGGGCTTGTAACTGTATGCAGCAATTACAACCGGATGATGCTAAGAATTACGGACGACCTGCTCCATCTGTCATTTTACTTTGACAATCTATACGTCACTACCACTACATTGGACAAGCAATTGATCCCCCTTCGAGCCTTTTTGACCCAGGTCCGTGAGCATGGACTCACCCTTAGCCTCACTAAGTGCCACTTCACCCACGATACCATCAAGTACCTTGACTTCCATATCGGGAAGAACCGAATGGGCCTCCAGGAAAAAAAGGGTCGGGCCATAGTAGAAATGCCCCTTCCCCGCAGTAAGAAACAGCTCCGGTAATCTATGGGGTTGGCGTTGTTCTACCGTTCCCATCCCCAATTATGTATCCATTTCCGCCCCCCACCCCTTGTGTGCAATGTTGCAGAAAAGGTCCCCGGATCCCATAGTCTGGGACCCCAAGGCCACATCAAGGATCCGGCAACTAAAAGACAAACTGGCGTTCATTCCCATTTTGAGGCTCA